>JAZKJV010003544.1:722771-1445542 GCA_037367405.1 Ottelia alismoides | reverse complement strand
TGTAACTATAATCCCAGGAAAAAAAACTAATATACATATATACAAAGATGCTATTTACACAATATTTACACATGCAAAAATTTTTAAAAAATGTTTTGAAATCAGGGATGTGTGCATGAATGCAAGTTTTGCAAAATATTTACACAAATTTACACAAGATTTTTGCAAACTTTTGATTTTCAAAACATTTTGGAAAAATTTGTACTATATACATAAATTTGATATACACATATTTACACAAACTTTACACAAAAGGTTTTTGGAAACATTTTTACAAAAATAATTTGTACACTAGCTATGTATGTGCAAAATAAAGAAGTGTTTATTTACAGGGAATGTTTTTTAATTTTTATGGTTTTTGGGTTTTAGCCTTTTTTATTTATTTACACACTCACACAAAGTACGAAGTTATGGCTAAAGTATATATGAAATATACACCCCCCATACTTAACTCGAACGATGTCCTTAGAGTCAAGAGCGATGAAGAAGACATAACTCGTGCTATGTATAGGGAAGTGAAAATGAAGGCTATATACAAAGATGACTGAATGATAAGAAAATTAGAGGATCTCGACTTTTCCCCCTATATTTAGGATCAAATAATCCTAAGTATATCTGACTGTACACAAAGGGAAACCGAGTGAAGAATGTACAAGGTCTACCACCCCATACTTAGGGTAAAATATCCCCAAGTATAGGCAACAAAACAGGGGTAGCAAGACAAGAAGAAAATCAACGAATATATACAAGAAGGAGGGGCATCACTCCCCCTATACTTAAGGTGAAGAACCTTAAGTATAGGCAACACAACAGAAGTGATGAAACAGAACGAACGAACAACCCGGTGTTTCCACCCCCCTATACTTAGGATATGGAATATCCTAAGTATAGCAAAGATAATCCTAAGTGAGACCTGGGGTGAAAACAAGAACGGAAGAAAGAAAGATCAAACTAAGACAAAAACACATATATACAAAAGAGTACATGTTGAGGTGCTCTCAACAAGCACTAGATTTTACGCCCCTAGTTGGACGCAAAGGCTAGGACAATGTAGTATCCAGGTTCAAGATGACATCGATAAGGCGAATGCCGTACTGTCGTCGCAGTCTCGGTGTGAGCACAATGACGAACTCCAAGTGTAAAGAATGACACCCAGGTATGCAATCAAGCGGGTGTCTGCTACCGGCCAATGATGTGGAAGTAAGTGATCGGGATCCGGTAGCACAAAAGAGATCGTCAGCTCTGGATCAGACTGGAGTGAAAGTGTGGAGCCGAAGAGATCAACATGGAGAAGGGATGGATCAGTAATAGAATCCTCCACGTCAATCAATGTCCCAAACAGTTGTGACAATCAGGAGCAGGAGACTCTCTAAGAAGACTGATATCCGATGAATGAAATAGAAGCAGATCATGCAGATCATCGAATATCTCCAGAATGGGCTCATCCTCGCGAGGGTCGTCGAGGTGAGAAGACTCAGAATCAGAAGGATCTAAGACTCGGTTTCGTGCTCCGTCAGATCGGAGACACTCTCAGAAGGTGAAACCGAGTACTCATCGAGTGTGGCATTCTCCCGCAGATAACCCTCGGGGAGAAATGCAAGATCAGAGGTGAAAAAGAAGAGGATCAGGATCTAGAAGGGCATCTTCACTACTGTCAAGTATCCATTCTGTGCACCAGGCTGCATCATCATCTGAAATGTCTCTCTCGACAATGTGGAAGCAGGAGAAGGTACTGTTCAACATCGCAGAAGCTGGCAAAATGTCTGCGGCTGATCCTCGCTCTGCGGCTATGTTGGCTTCCAACTGGTCCTCAGCAAAGGTGTCTATCTCGTCAGAGTGGAGGACAAAAGGCTCGAATACGGGACCATCTGTATTTGACATCTCAAAGTGGTGTCACATATCGAGCTGTGGCTGCTGGGCTGAGTCATGATCACTGTCAGAATCCTAGAAGTATCTCTGCAGAAAAGAGGCTGACTCCTCCAGAACTGGAAACTGAAGTTGCTGAATCGATGTCTATAGTAGCGGTGGCTCCTCCGGCTCCTGGATTATCAGAAGGTCTGATATCCAAGACTCGTCGATTGGGAACTCTTGGGGTTGCCTCGATCTCTAGCTGGAAAACCAACGGGAACTCGAGAAGACTCTGGGTCCGAACTCTGCTATTGCAGTCATCTCCTCTTTCAGTGGTGTTGCATCATCCAAGTCCTCGGGCTGGTGTGTAGAAAATGTATCCTCCTGTAATGTGACACACCACACTGGTACTGCAACATCCGCATGTGTTGTCCCGACGAAGGTATCTCGTGAAAAAGATCTCTGTGAAAGTAGATGCGAGATGATATCTAGTAAGTGAAAGTCGGAACTGCAGTGTGAACCGCTACATGTGGTAATCACTAGTGCTATCTGCTCTGCGGTCATCCCCCGCATGGTGATTTCAATCAGGTCTGTCAGTGGAAGTCTGTGGTTGGAAATCTCCTCAAGTGGTCAAGAAACCTCGACCATGCCTCACGCAAGTGCTCCTGGGGGTCAACTGAAAAGTCGGTGATCAAAGACCGCATAAACTCTGCTCTACGCTGGGGAAAGTATCTCTGTAAGAACTCTCGGCATAGCTCTCCCCACGTATCGAATGTCCTCCCAATTGTCGGTGCCATCTCATGGCTCTGTCCTGAAGTTTGAATGGGAAGGTCCTCCTTATCAGCTCCTCTGCAGTGATATCTGAATATCTCTGTGCTCTACAAAACTCCTCGAATGCGTACAGGTGAAGATAAGGCTCCTCGTGCGCCTCTCCTGAAAATGTCAGCAGTCTCTGAAGGTAATCCAAATCCAAGACGAATGGACGTAGTGTAGAACCTGACTGAGCTCCCTGTGCTATCTGCTCCTCCATCAATCTGAATAGGATCTATCTGATGATCTCCACTGCTCTCTGTGATCACGAACGGGGTGAACTCTCAGCTCAGCAATGGCATCGTCCGGGTCTCGCATCTGCTCGATCTGATCTCCTCGGACGTCAAGCGCAACATGTCCAGAGTAGAGAAAGAGGGAGAGGGAGGAGAGGGGGGAGGTTGGTCGGAGATCCGACCTCCCTAGAAGGGGATTGGACTGATGGTCACATGGTGGAGAAGAAGCCGCAAGAGTCGGGCCAGGAGTGAGTGGGATCCATCATCTAGGGGTAAGGGAGAAGAAGAAGAAAAGACTAAAGGGAGAAGAAGATGGAGGAAAGAGAGAAGGGATCTGGAAATCACACAAGATGAAAAGCAAACCCCCGATTCACCTACGCACACAGAGCTGAAGACCGAAAGGTATCGGTCAATTATCTTGTCGATTTTATTTTAGGTGATCATTCAGTCTATCAGAGCGATTACGTGAGCAAAATAGGAATCCAAAATTTTCTCAACCGACTGTCCGTACAGAAAGCCAGTAATCAGTCAAGAAAAATTGGATATGGCTCTAGCCTATGGTACGTGTCACTCTCTCGCTCATCCAAACCAAACAAGGAGGGGGTTACACTCCCCAAGACAAATTTTCAATGCAGTGTCTTTTAGGTCAAGTGTGATTAGCAGTCCCGATTTTTTGTTTTTGTTTTTAGGTATTTTTCAAATAAAACAAACGCCTAATGAATTTTCTCGGTTCTCCTAGTTATTAAGTCCAAAAATCAGGGGGGAGAAGTCGAAAAAGCCGATGCGCGAGAAATCAATGATGCATGCAGAGTAAGAGATGGCTACCTGACTCCAGCAGTCTACATGCAAAATGATCCGCGCAGAATTTAAAGACAGAAAATAAACTACCTAAATGGTGCAGGCGGAAAACCGAGTCCCTAAACAGCAGTTCTACTCGAAAGAATGGCTAGTCGACCACCAGCCTCCAATCCAAAAGTCCAGTCTCGGTCTACCCCTCCTCCTCCCGACAAATCGGGTTCAGGAGCAGCGCTTGGCAGGGTTGGCTGCGACACATAGCTCGAGGTAGTGATCGGTATTTTTATTTAATTTTTTTATTATAGGTCCAATTACCGATCTATAGGTGCTGGCAAATATATTAAGGTGCTTGAAATACTATGTATTACGTCACAATCAGTAGAAAATCCTACGGCTAGGGGATCGAGAAACCGCGAGAAATCGGAAAAGGCAGAAAAGAAATCAAAAACCGCGAAAAAGCCGCGTAAAAATTGACGGGGTCCCCCTAGCACACCGGTGCTCGGCGAAACAGACCGAGAGTCTCAACAGTCCCAAGTGAGTGTCCTGTCCTTGTATTATTACAACAATTATTCAAATAGTGCTGAAATAAAATCTAGACTAAACTAAACTAAGCCTCCCACACTCGGCTGTCTCCTCGCTCTCTCTGCGGCTCAGTGTAGAAGGCCGCCTCCGATCACCGCGGTTGTGCCGGCTCCTCGAAAGTCGCCGCCTCGGTTCTCGGGCCCTCGCAAGAAAATAACAAAGTGTCACAGACCAGAATAAAGCAAATAAAGCAGGTAAAATAAGTGAAATGAAACAGGGTATATATATGCAAAAATGCAAATAAAAATAAACAAGCAAAAATAAATAAAAACAAAAATAAAATAAAATGAAAATAAAAGAAAAAGCCACGAAAAGCCACGGACTCAGAAAGAGCCGCGGAAAACCGCGAAAAGAAAACAAAATAAGAAGAAAAAGAAACTGACTACTAAGCCGTGCTCCCCGGCAACGATGCCATTCTGATGAGCCAAAAATCACATCAAATCCGGATCAGGTCAAAATAAGCTCTCAGGTCGTTGCGACCTGGATCGACAGAAATCTCGGCTCAACAAGGAAAAATGTAAGATCAGACCACCAAAACAAAGATAAAATCAATAAAATCAACTAGTGGCCTGGCTATTGGATTAACCTGGTATAAGCGACCAGGGTCGGACTCAGGAGCACGTGATGGCCTCACGGCCTACGAAGTAGTCAAAAAACAAATAAAAATAAAACAAAAGAATTTTTGGTGGATTTTTAATATTTTTAAATTTTTTGGGATTTTTAATTATAAAATAATAAAACAAACAACTTTCAACAATTATTTAACTACTCTAAAAAAGCTTCCAAAAAATCAAACAAAAATATTTTTAGAATTTTTGTATTTTTTACTGTTTTAGTGAATTTTTGATAAATTTATGATTTTTATAGAATTTATAAAAATGGAAGAAGACTGAAAAACAATGCTGCTGTCCAGCCAGGCTCTAAGGACCAAAAGAAAATATAAAATGGTCCTAAAATGGCCTGGAAGTATTTTTCATGGAAAATAGGAATAAAATGGAAAAATCAGAGACTGAGTTTATAATTTTTGGAAATTTTCTATTAATTATTAGAATTTTTATAAGATTTTCAATGTATTTCAATTTTTATATTTTCTATAAGTCCAAAAATGACCCAAATTGGTCAGAAAATCAAGCAAAGCAAATCAACAAAATATGAATTTTTTAGAATTTTTAAGACAGTTTTAATATTTTTTGTGATTTTTATATCTGGACAGACAGAAAGGCTCTAAAAAATTTCCCAAAAATGAGTGAAAATGTACATAGTGGCAGGAGCCACGTATCAAATTTTCACTTACTTTGGAGTAGATTTGATATTCTATTTACAACAAACAAAAGACCACAGTCATAGGGACCTATTTGTCATTAAAATATGTTCTGGGGGCCTAAACGCAACAAACCCAGAAACCCATGGGGTCCATGTGCAAAAAGTCCAAGATCTCACGCCGCGGAGCACGTGTCCTATGCACTTAGGGACCCAAATGCAAATACTTAAGCTCATGGACCTATTAGCAACATGTGCTAAAAATCTAGGGGCTTAAGTGTAAATGCCCACGATATTCAACACATGCTCAATTAAAAACACTCACAGGGGCATATTTGCAAATATCTAAAAATATCTTTTCATTCATGAACAGACAGAATCTACAGGCCCATTGATGCAATTTCACCAAAATATACGGGACGAAGCACGTGTCCCACAACTACATGGGTGGAAATGCAAATAACATAACCAACAGATCCTCTATGTAATTTACCAAACTAAAATAAACTTGATAAAATATTTACATGACTAGAACGTAAATGACAAAAAAGAGGGGCCTAAGTGAAATTACCCCACTTATTCATCTGAGGGCTGAGATGGCACTACGTGGCTGATCGAACGGTCGGGAGTGGTGGCGCCTCAACAAAGAAGCCTCGGCGGTGATTGAACGGTGGAGGGCTGGCCACGTGAAGATCAACGGTCGAGAGGCGATGGCTACCCTCCGCCTGATGGGAGGGCGGAGAAGGAGCACGTGTCTGATCAGACGGTGGCTGCTAGGCCTCTTCTTCGCCCTAATCGGACGGTCCACAACGATTCTGGCAAGCAAGGGCGAGTGGACGGCTGGGAAGGCTCCTCGAAGAACAGATGGCCGACGAACTTCACCGGCCCAGAATAACCCACCCCGGGCGTGGATCATGGATCTGCAAGGAAGGAATGGAGCCCGGGGTTTGTGGATTTGGGTGTCGGAATCGAGTGGCGAAAATGTCGAGAAATCGGGTCGGGCGCACATGATCCGCGGTTTGTGGTCCAGTGGGGGTAGTTGACCAGGGGGTCACCGTCCCCCGTGGACCAATGAGAAGTGGCCACGTCAAAAAGATTTGGAAATTAAAAATAAAATAGCAAATGGCCGAATTTTCAAAACACAAAGCATGAAAAATATTTCTTTTATTTTAAACTATTTTTTTGTGTTTTATATTTAATTTTTTGAAATAAAATAAAGTATGTACAATATAGTATTATATACATAGGTATATACAATATTGTGTTTTGATTTTTATTTTTAATTATTTATTTTTATATATTTTTATTCCAATTTTATATTTTATTTATTTATAGAATAAAGTTTGGAATATTTAGGTATTTTTATTTATTTTTATTATTTAATTACAAAGGGAAAATAAATAGATATATACACATATGTACAGGTTATATACAATATTTATTTTGATTTTTATTTTTATTTTCTTTTTATTCTATTTTTGTTTTATGATTTTTGTTTTATTTATTTACATTATGAAGTATAGAATATGTACACAATTTTTATGGGATCTTTATTTATTTATTTATAGGGATAAATAAATAGATAGTGGTCTTATGTACATGATGAATATATACAAGGAAGGTTATTTTTATTTTCTTTTTTTGATTTTTCTTATTTTTATTTTAATTTTATATTTACAAATATTTACATATAAATACAAACCCACCTTTATTTTTGTTTTTAGAGGAAGAATATTTTATTCCTTTATTTAATGGTATATATACACATGAGCTTCCATATCTCTCTCTACTTAGGTTTTTATGCGGTTAGGCCCATGCTAAGCCCTCCCTTGGGATTAGCCGCTCAATATTTATTCTAAATATCTCCCTCTTTTTCTTTTGTCTCTTTATTCTTTATTTATGCACAAAAACATGCTAATTATGCATATTTACAAAATGCATGCTGATTGACAATTATTTCTAATTACAGGAATATACATGTGTTGGCAAAGGTTTGTAGCTAAAATAAAAGAATAAAGATTGATGAATGGGTATTCATCAACGTCTACTCTCTCTCCCTCTCATATGTCCGTCCACCATGGATGCCCTAGAGGGAGTCTCCATCACCGCAGCGTCGTCGTTATGCTGCCCGATCATCTGCTCGTGGATCTCCGTCTCCTTCGGTGCACCTCGCTCGTAAAGAAGACGTCGGATCTCGTGTGACGAGATCATGAGATCCGTCGCTTGGATCATCAACATGGATTGCGAGAAGGCACGTGATTCATCCCCGCACTCGCAAGCGTCTCCTCCGTTGGATCGCACTTGAGACAGGAGGTCTCTTCGTTTAGAGACTCGATCGCAACCACGCTTCAAGAGGTAATCCTATTACTTGTTTGTGGTTTAGATGAACGATCCGAGAAGTGTTCTTGGATCATGTGGTTTCGTCGCATGAAATTTTAAATTCCGCTGCATCGAGTAATGATGAATCTCGGATTCACCACTCTAAGTCTCATTAATTAAGCTCAAGTCCCTCAAAATCATTGCATTTCAGCATTTACTTCGCATAATTAGCATTTAGGCATGATTTCATAAGAATTGCATTTTAGCATTAATTTCTGCACAAAATAAGAAGCCAAAAATCCAAGCCAGTTTTGACCTGTACATAGTCTAACTTCCCGGATTTTTAACTCCTTCATGCTAACACCGCATAACCCAAAACCATCTCCACTGTGTACACATCACTAACAATAATAAATAAAAATACAAAAATAATTAACCCAGGTAAGTGACTAAAAACCCAAACCCTAGTTTCAGGATTGTCGGACTAAAAGCCACATATCTTCTCCATCCAGTGTTTGATTTGATCCTACTCACTTTTGAACTATTGTACGTTTAAAGAAGACCAAGTTCAAGTGAATCGGAGCTCGTATGTGAAAGTTGGTTTGGGCCTCTTTTGTACATTGCATATTTTCACGGCTTTTGACCTTGTATTTTATGCATATATTTCTTAAATTTATAAAAATCCAAAAACAAAATTAGATTTAGATTTCTTCTATTTTATCTTTGATTTTTTCATATTTTTCTGATTTCTTATATTGTTAAAAATGACAAAAAATAGAAAACCCAAAAATCAAGGTATTCTATGTACATGGGATACCCCAAAAATTCACTTTTTACATTTGACCGAGGTTGGCTTTGAGGTCTTCATGAAAGTTGTAGATCTCATCGAGACGAGCATTTTTGTGAAGGAATTTGTCTGATTCGAGTTATTTGATATTTCTTTTTGATTTACAAAGGGTTTATGTTTTCGAATTTTCTGGTGCTGACACGTGGCACCACCTGGTGCCGCCACGTGTCAGCGGTTTTGGGTTTTTATTACCCGGTTTTTTAAAAAAAATAAATAAAAACCACGCACGTGCAGCGCACGGCCACCCGCACGCGCACTGCACGTGCGCCGCGCCCTCACCTTCCAGCCCACGTTTCACACGCGTGGCCGCCTCATCTGCTTGATCGACGACCACTGCTCTTCTCCTTCATCTGACCGCCTTTCCCAAACAACCGCTCCCGAGGTTCTCCTCCGCACCGCTGCCCCCGAGATATCCGCAACAGCCAACCAACCGCCTCCTCCATCGCCGTTGACCCTAGCAACCCTCCGCGAGTATCGCTCCCTCACCGGTCGCCTCTCTTCCCTATTTAAAACCCTCGACGCCTCCCATGTTCCTTCATCTGCCATGTTGCGCTTCAAGACACACCGGGGTGACAGCCGGTGCCCTCTTCTTCGACAAGGTCCAGCCACTTTCGTGCGGCCGTCGCAGCGCCTCCGCGGGCCTTGCGCTACTGCTCCGCCTCCTGTGTCGAGCCCACGACACCAACTCCGCCGTCTTCATCGACTCCAGCCGCTCCGAAAACTTCGCCTTCTTCACCGACCATCATCTCCTCCGCCTCCGAGCCACGACTTCTTCATCGACTCACCCACGAGCCACCGCTCAATCGACGGGCCGCTACAGGAGCAACAACCGCCTGACGCCAGCCGCCTCGGCCTTCGACCGGGCACCTCCGCCAGGGGTGGCCCCCGTCCTCCCTATCACCACCGGGCCTCCGCTGCATCACCGGAGCCACGATCACCTCCAGAGCAGAGCTCCGCCCAGACACCAGGCGTCGCCGCCACCGCCGCACCTTGCTCTCAACCCCGCCCTCCTCCGCCGCTAACCGGCGCGTGAGTCCCAGGGCCCTCCCACGTGCGGGCACGTGCGGGAGGGACCGCCCTCGTCAGCGTGACGTCAGCCCAAGTCACGTGCCACGCACGTGACCGTGGGTAATTGCATCAGATCCCCCGGAGGTTCCATTATTTACGCTTCAGTCCACCACCAGAGGCACGTGCGACGCACGTGCCATTCTAGAGAAATTGCAGAATCACCCCCAACCTACTGGTAATTGCACTTAGGTCCCCACTGTTCTGCGTATTTATTTATTTATTTAAATTGCATATGTACCCCTGTGTTCCCCCGTAACTTTGGACCTTTTTATTGCATTATTTTATTTATTTAAAAATAGCACTATGTTCCTCATATAATTCTCTACGTTTTGACATACTGTGGTATTTTGTGATCATCGGTTAATGAATAATTATTTATTCTGTGGAAATTAGCATATTTTGCCCATCTCATGCTCTGAAATTCATAGTTAATTAACTTTGCTCTAAAAATCCCCGAAAAATCACATATTTTAGAAATTATTTTGCTTGACTTTGTGCCCAAAAATCTTTGCATTTGCATGCATAAATTGCTCTGTAAAAATCTTTTAGCATATTTCAGTATTTAATTTTTAATAGGTATTCAACCCCACATTTTCGAGGTTTAGGATTTTCCTACTATCTATTACCTAGTGATAGATCTTAGATAATTTTATTCTTGAAAATAAGTAGGTTTATATTTATTATAGTTAAATATTGAAAATCATCCTATTTGCATTTAAAAATTCATAAAAAATTTCATATTTGCATCCAAAAATTCCAAAATATTACAGTGCACTAGTTTTCTCATAGTTATCATCTCGGCCAAGTTTCATATTTTTCGAACATCGTTTGATCGAATTTTACATTTTAGTCCTAAAATAGGTCGAAGTTGCATCGTGCATCCCTTTTGTTGCATTGAAAATTCCAAAAAAATCCGCCTTGAAAACCGGACTAAAAATTGGATAGACACAACTCTAGGTTGTTCCTTTGCCTCCTTGTGATCGACCTTGGAACTTGCCCAAGTAAAATAAACATAAAACCACTTGAATTAAAATTGAATAAAAATTTGTGGTTATTTCTTGACTGTTTCCGATCGCCGCCTACAACGAACACATTAATTATTCTCACTCACGAAGATAAAAAACTTTTAACTAGCAAATACGGACCCCGTCAGATGGCGCCGTTGCCGGGGAGGCAAACGGCTTAGATTTTTGTTTTGAAAAATTTTTGTTCGGTTTTTCGAATTCAGGTAGTCTGACCCCGAATTTTTCATTGTAAATCCCATAATTTTTTCCAACATTTATTTTCTTATTTTATTTTTGAGTCACTCTCTAACATTCTCTCTCTTATTTTTCTTGCAAGGTACCAGGCACACATGGAGCGGTTTTTCAAGAAACCGATGCATCTTCACCGACATCCGAAGAAACTGCAATAAAATTAAGATCGAGTTGAGTCGTGAGAGAGCGTAGAGTCTAGGTTTTAAATTTCTGCAAATTTCATTTTCTGCTCATTTATAGCGGTGTCTGTTTGGACTCTCGCGTGTGTAAAAAAGACTCTGAACTCTATTTGTGCTGTGTCGTGGCCTGTTTCACTCTCCGGTGAGGGTGGGGCCCGACTTGAGTGGCGATTAGGATAGACCTGCACATATGACTCTCAGAGCATTTTTATTTTTTGATTATGCTCGTAGGATCTTAAGCCACACTGCACGTTAATCAAGACGCACATAGATCGTTCAACTTAGCCAAATTTAACTCAATTCTTCCCCGCTAATAGAACTTTCTGCTTAGGGTACGGATTTTCATCGGCTTGCATTCATTTTGAGTAATTTTTAAAATTTTGTCTAGCATCCCACATGAAGATTGCGAGGATTCACTATAAGTCTTCTAACTAAGCATTCATCATAGTTTTCCCGCGTGCATCGGCTTTTCCCCGACTTTCTCCCTCTTGTTTTATCACATAAATCTAAAGGAAATTGGGACTGAACGGTAAACGTGTATTTGTGCTCATCTAAATTCTTCAGTGATCACCTAATTAAAATCGGGATGCTAAATATAGCCGATTTCAAAATAACCCATAAAATCAAGAATTCCTGCGGAGAGCATCCCCCGACCTTGGATGATTTAATTTTTCTGAGTGAGCGAGAGACGACACTTAAGGATAGAGCCCAAATCCGAAATCTCAGCTCGCTAAATTTTTGCCAAGATTGATTTATCACCAACTAAAATCGAAAAGATAATAGCCAAATTCTTACGGCTTCATTGTGTGCGTTGGTGAACCCAGGGTTTGAATTGTGTTTGCATTAGTGTGCGTGAACCGATTTCAAGATCAATAGCCGCACATTTGATTTCTCTTGACTATCCTGTGCAATCATCTCTCCTCTTTTCTTGATAATGGAACTCTTGTCCAAAAACTCTTACAGACCCAACCCCTCATTCCTCTCAACTCTTTCAGAAATAACCGAGAACCCATCAAGCTATACTATGAAAATGAATTCGTGTCGGTTAGACCCAAAACACCTCCTCCAAGAGACTCTCAACCACCATCTCTTTTTACCAATCCGATCTGCTTCATGAATGACAATCCTCTGTTTTCGGACCTGACAAATCAACAACCGACTGAGGTATCCACTTCTTCATATATCAGTCCTCTCTACACCGATCATGCAATTCATCCATCGTATTCTGTGAATATCAATCCATCATTCCTGAGAGATGACAACCACCTTATCGAATTGAACACATCATACCTTGTCCTTCGATCCTGCCCTGGAGCACTAATGAATAATCATCAGCTTGGATTGACCATGACAACCCCCTCTTCAGACATAATGATTATACAGAGGACTGGACTGACTACATAGAAACACATGAGCCCTGTATGCTGACAACACCATACCAAGATCCGACCACTCAAGCTCAAAGGAATAAACTGGTACTCGGACCGACTCCACATGTCTGGATCATATGAGCAGCCGCCTTCCATGATTATTGAGGAGATATTTTCTGAAATTAATGATCTTATATTGGATATTCCAAGAAATTCTCCTCTCAGCACAAATGAGAAATGGAAGATGAATTATCGAACACACACCGACTGCGCCTATGATTGATCATGAATTGAATTTTGAGGATGATATTTCGAGGATAAAAACAAGATTCAATTCAATAGAGGAGAGATTTCAAAAATTTACCGATTGATTCATTGCATTCTATGGTGGCTCGGACAGTAAAATGAATGAGAAAAATAACTGGATCTGAGATTGAAAATTCTGATGATATTCAAGGAGCTAGGGACGATTCTGAAAATGACTATGTCGTTGACCCTCACCCTGAACACCAAAGCCCCCTTTTCATCTGAAGAACACACCCCCACCGCCCCCACACCACCCAGAAAATACCAAAAAATGGAAATATTTGAAAACCACAAAAAAATTGAAAATTTAGAAAATTTCATAAAAATTGAGACTGAAGACGATCTGAGGAATTTGGATCCAACTGTACGGGAAGCACTAGGAAAGAAATTGATTTTTGAACTTCCCTTTCTACAGGCCATTGAACACTTCCCCGACCTTAAAAGATTTTTAACGGAAAAATTAACTATGAAAAAGTCGGGCATGATTAGAACCAAGATCGAGAGACATATTATTGTCAATGCCTCCTCCTTGGTGTTGAGGAGAAAAACCAAGAGCCGCATAGTGAAGCGGTTGCTCAGATTTGATTGTGAAATCAAAGATACAATTTTCACCCATGCCCGGATTGATGACGATTCACCAATTAATATCCTCCCGACCTCTGTATTCCATGAACTCAAACTCGGATCGATTCGGAAGATACGAGAGATTGTTCAATAAGCGGACCGATCTATAAAGCGGCCGAGAGGAATCATTTCTGTCATAATGAAATTCCAAGGTGCTCCGCTCAAAGTAGAATTCACGATAATTGATATTGAGCATCAAGGAGAATTCACCCAATCTCCAATCATTCTCGGGAAGCCATTCTTGGCATTGGCCAAGGCGAGTATTGATTGTGAGACTCGGGAAATCAATTTCAAAGCATTGGAAGCACTTAGATCTGACCATATCTTTGAGGAACCCCGATCTTCTGAGGCAACCCACGAAGTCCCCAACAACCGTAACCATGAAGCGGTAGAAGAGCCCTACCCCGCATCCACACCTGAGATAGCGGTTGTTGATGAGACTATTGGTTTAGAGAATCTCCCCCCTGCCTCCATTCCCATCTGCTCTCAACATGGAGAATCATGTATATGAATTATATGATCCGGAGACTTATGCATGGGCACACCCTGGGTCAACCTACTCTGACTACATGGATTACGTCAACTCGACACAGGAATACGCCAACATCGAATCAATTAAGAAAGAACATGCAGAGACTCTCCCCAGTATTTCAATTCCCGCGGATCTCAAAATAGACAAATCTTTCTACTACGATCCTGAGACATATGCATGGTCACACTCGGGAGCAACATTCTCTGAATATCTTGACCAAATCATCCCAAATCGAGAGTGCTCAAACATTCGAGAAACTAAGAACAAGCACGCAGACCAAGCACCAACCAAGGAGAATTTCAAAGGCTATTCATCTGGATACTCAAGTGAACCGACACCTTCACGACGAAATAAAAAGAGAGTCAACTTTGACTTTTCGGAAGAGGAATCAGTTGATGATCCCTCATCAGGTCCGAAAAAGGTGGTCTACATGAGTGAAGTCTGTTCGGCAGCTCTAAAGCCATATCTTCGCAAAGATCCAGAATTTAATCCCGTTGGACAACTCCCGTTCCTAACTACTACTCATCCAAAGCTGATGCTCTTGCACTCTTCAAGTACACTGGAATTATTTCGTATGAGCTGACTGAAACCGGTGCTTCTGAGTATTCATTCGAGGACAAACTGATTGACCCCAAGAAGGAACGAATTTTGAGAAAACAATGGAAGAAACAAAATGACCAGAATACTTGGAGTATGTCCACTTTCAAATACTACTCCTCTGAGGATAACTCTGATGATGGATATCTTTCATCTGACTCAAACACTTTATCTATCATCCATCATGATTTTTCCTGAGGATGACACTGATTGTAGTTGGGAATCATATGCCTCATCTCCGACTCATCACTACGATCTCCCACCACATGCTTACAAAAAGATTAGCCGAAAACCGCCTTAATCATCGGCTACTCACCCTCCCTCCCGACCACATCGGTCTCCTTGTATAGCTTCTTCTTCTACTTAGGCCAAGGCCTAAGTATGGGGGGGGACCGATGCCATCTGTATATATCATTCCTCTCCTAACTCTCGATCGCTCCATTTCCACCATTCTTCCATACTTAGGCTGATCAGAGCCAAAGTATAGGGGGAACCAACACCCATCTGTATATACTCTCCCTCATTTCCCGACCGCTTTTCTTTTCATTTTTTTCACTCCCTTACGCTTAGCCCGAGCTATGTCTTCGTTCCGCTTCTTGTGCTCTGAGGACATAGCAATCGCTAAGTATAGGGGGGTCTGTATATACTATGTATATATTTTACCCATATCTCGTACTTTCGCGTAAGTCTATATGTATTTACGGGGTGGGTACTAACTTGAAAAAAAAACAACAAAACAAACAACAAACAAGCACACAAAAAAGTTTTTTTACTAACACTAACCGTGCCCAAAATTTTTGAAAAAAAAGAAGGCTTCTTATTCCATTTTCTGCATAAAAAAATCCCTTGCATAAAATGTCAAAAAAAATTCAAAAAAATGTGTCTGCATTGCACACACCTGCACTTCATCCAACATCACATGCATTTGCATCTGTGAAAAGTCATTGGGTTCTGAACCGAGTTATGAGCCGAAACCGAGAGTGGTCTGGACTTGACCTTAATCCACCTAATTTTCAGAGGAACTTCACTAAGAAATAGGATTTTAAGAGCTTCAGGTCTTTTTGACTTAATTCCTTAAGTTCCACATGACAATGTACATCGTTTGACTCTTAGTGTCTAACCTGGTCTCTTCATTCTGGGTACAACTCTGGAATAGGGAATTAATTCGCACTCTCACACTATGCACTTAGTTCAACCCAGACGAGATGTTGAAAGACTGTGTGAGTCTCTTTTCTGGTAGCGTGGAAATCTAAATACCGGAGTACGGGTTGAAATAAAGCTTCGGAAAAGGGATGGACGGCTGGGCACAATTTTTCTAAGACCCCAAAAAATGTACGGAACAAAACGATTCTATATCCGTAGGGGCACAACAAGATCCAAACAGAACCACCAAAAATTCCAAATACAAAGAAGCATTCCACCAAATAAAAATCTGACCAAAAAGGTCCAAGCTTCAAGAAACCTTGCAGATCTTGGTGGAGACTCGGCTACACTGGCCATCTTCACAAGGAGAGGTGACTACACTGGCCACCCTCCAGTTCTTTTCTCTTTCTTCTATCTCTCCCTCATTGATTGTGAACACAACACGACAGACCTTAGAAGGAAATACCTGACTCCCCCGAGGACGAGTTACTGGAGAGGAGAGGAGCATGGTAGTCCGGCATTCTGAATGAGAAGAGCTAAAAAACCTTCACACACATGAGTCAGTTGTTCATTATTCATAGGTATACTTTGGGAAGAGGTTCGATCTAAGATGACTTCTGAGCCGAAACTGTGACAATGATGTGTAGAACTTGAGGGCCGTTGATTTTAAAATTCTAAGTCTCACAAAGTTCCGACACATTATTAATCAAAGGTCGAGTTTAGTTTCACTTTCACCTTCCCGTTCATGGTCTTGGTATGGAACCCAGTCTCATTCCACTTCATGGCATTTCTTTTTGATGCTCAGGGACGAGCATGGTTTAAGTATAGGGGGATGATGAATCTCGGATTCACCACTCTAAGTCTCATTAATTAAGCTCAAGTCCCTCAAAATCAAATGCATTTCTGCATTTATTTTGCATAATTAGCATTTAGGCATGATTTCATAAGAATTGCATTTTAGCATTAATTTTTTCTGCACAAAATAAGAAGCCAAAAATCCAAGCCAGTTTTGACCTGTACATAGTCTAACTTCCCGGATTTTTTAACTCCTTCATGCTAACACCGTATAACCCAAAACCACCTCCACCGTGTACACATCACTAACAAGAATAAATAAAAAATACAAAAAAATAATTAACCCAGGTAAGTGGACTAAAACCCAAACCCTAGTTTCATGATTGTCGGACTAAAAGCCACATATCTTCTCCATCCAGTGTCCGATTTGATCCTACTCACTTTTGAACTATTGTACGTTCAATTACCTTCAAAACAAGACCAAGTTCAAGTGAATCGGAGCTCGTATGTAAAAGTTGGGTTTTGGGCCTCTTTTGTACATTGCATATTTTTGCGGCTTTTGACCTTGTATTTTATGCATATATTTTCTTAATTTATAAAAATCCAAAAAAAAAATAGATTTAGATTTCTTCTATTTGTCTTTGATTTTTCCTTATTTTTCCGGTTTTTTATATTGTTTAAAAATGACAAAAAAATAGAAAAACCATAAATCAAGGTATTCTATGTACATGGGATACCCCAAAAATTCACCTTTTACATTTGACCGATGGCTTTGATGTCTTCATGAAAGTTGTAGATCTCATCGAGACGAGCATTTTTTGTTAAGGAACTTTTTTGATTCGAGGTCATTTGATATTTCTTTTTGATTTTACAAAAGGTTTTATGTTCGAATTTTTTGGTGCTGACACGTGGCAGCACCTGGTGCCGCCACGTGTCAGCGGTTTTTTGGGGTTTTTATTACCCGGTTTTATAAAAAAAATTAAATAAAAACCACGCACGTGTAGCGCACGTGCGACCCCGCACACGCACTGCACGTGCGCCCTCGCCCTCACCTTCCAGCCACGTGGCACATGCGTGGCCATTCGATCTCGCTTGATCGAACGACCACTGCTCTTCTCCTTCATCTGACCGCCTTTCCCAAACAACCGCTCCTGAGTTCTCCGCCGCGCCGCCACCCCCGAGATATCCACAACGACCAACCAACCGCCTCCTCCATCGCCGTTGACCCTAACAACCCTCCGCGAGTATCGCTCCCCTCACCGGCCGCCTCTCTTCCCTATTTAAAACCCTCGACGCCTCCCATGTTCCTTCATCCGCCGAGTTGCGCTTCAAGACACACTGGGGTGCCAGCCCGGTGCCCTCTTCCTCGACGAGGTCCGGCCACCTTCGTGCGGCCGTCGTAGCGCCTCCGCGGGCCTTGCTGCTACTGCTCCGCCTCCTGCGTCGAGCCTACAACACCAACTCTGCCGTCTTCATCGACTCCAGCCGCTCCGACAACTTCGCCTTCTTCACCGACCATCATCTCCTCTGCCTCCAAGCCACGACTTCTTCATCGACTCGCCCACGAGCCACCGCTTCATCGACGGGCCGCTACAGGAGCAACAACCGCCTGACGCCAGCCGCCTCGCCTTCGACCGGGCACCTCTGCCAGGGGTAGCCACCATCCTCCGCTATCGCCACCGGGCCTCCGCCGCGTCATCGGAGCCACGACCACCTCCAGAGCAGAGCTCCGCCCAGACACCGGGCGTCGCCGCCACCACCGCACCTTGCTCTCAACCCCGCCACTCCTCTGCCACTAACCGGGCACGTGAGTCCCGAGGCCCTCCCACGTGCGGGGCACGTGCGGGAGGGACCACCCTCGTCAGCGTGACGTCAGCCCGGGTCATGTGCTACGCACGTGACCGTGGGTAAATTGCTCATACCCCTGGAGGTTCCATTATTTTGCGCTTCAGTCCACCGACCAGAGGCACGTGCGATGCACGTGCCATTCTGGAGAAATTGCAGAATCACCCCCAACCTACTGGTAATTGCACTTAGGTCCCCCACTGTTCTGCATTTTTATTTATTTATTTAAATTGCATATGTACCCCTGTGTTCCCTTGTAACTTCGGACCTTTTTATTGCATTATTTTATTTATTTAAAAATAGAACTATGTACCTCATATAATTCTCTGCGTTTTGACATACTATGGGTATTTTTGTGATCATCAGTTAATTAATAATTATTTATTCTGTGGAAATTAGCATATTTTGCCCATCTCATGCTCTGAAATTCATAGTTAATTAACCTTTGCTCTAAAAATCCCCGAAAAATCATATATTGTAGAAATTATTTTGCTTGACATAGTGCCCAAAAATCTTTGCATTTGCATGCATAAATTGCTCTGTAAAAATCTTTTAGCACATTTCAGTATTTAATTTTTAATAGGTATTCAACCCCACATTTTCGAGGTTTAGGATTTTCCTAAGATCTATTACCTAGTGATAGATCTTTGATAATTTTATTTCTTGAAAATAAGTACGTTTAATATTTATTATAATTAAAATATTGAAAATCATCTTGTTTGCATTTAAAAATTCATAAAAAAAATCATATTGCATCCAAAAATTCCAAAAAAATTACAGTGCACTAGTTTTCTCATAGTTATCATCTCGGCCAAGTTTCATATTTTTCGGACATCGTTTGATCGAAATTTACATTTTAGTCGCTAAAATAGGTCGAAGTTGCATCGTGCATCCCTTTATTGCATTGAAAATTCAAAAAAAAACCGCCTTGAAAACCGAACTAAAAATTGGATAGGCACAACTCTAGGTTGTTCCTTTGCCTCCTTGTGATCGACCTTGGAACTTGCCCAAGTAAAATAAACATAAAAACCACTTGATTAAAATTGATTAAAAATTTGTGGTTATTTCTTGACTGTTTCCGATCACCGCCTACAATGAACACATTAATTATTCTCACTCACGAAGATAAAAACACTTTTTAAACGCGCGAATACGGACCCGTCAAGTAACTAGTGCGACTAGTCGCTCCTCATCGTATTCGATACGCCGCTCACGCTTCCGTGATGCACTTGAGGATTCTAACCATATCCTTCACTTAGATCATATGATCTGAGGTATTTTAGGTTCAGCCCTTCATTCCCATAGAACGTTATTCATTCACTTGCCAATTCTTCTTATTTTTGTCAAATAAACATGGTCGAAGCTTCACCTCCGAGCAAGGAATAATCTGCAGGTGAAAGAGTAACTTTCTATAGCTTGGATTGAGACATAGAAGTTGAATTTAACGTTCAACAGAGCTTGAGTTCTAGGTCCCTAATCAGTGGGACATGTATTCAATCTTCACCTCCAAATAGTTCAAGAAGGCCTCAGGGATCTCCTCGAGCTATCAGAGATCGGACCGGGTCCAGATCGACCGAGATCAGGTCGATTCTAGTTCAGCTGCCTCGACCTTCAAAGTGTTCTTCCATGCTACTTGAGAGACATTGGATAAAGAATGAGCGCATCCACATCCAATCTGGACCATACATTTATGCCCAAACATCGTCCCTCGAATCAGATTAGTCACGCTTCATTTGGACCACACAATCAGCACATGGTCATCTCGTGTTATTAGTGAGTTTGCTCTTCCTATCTGTAGTTTCTTTTAATTCTAAATAAACACATTTGTTATATGTGTCAGAACATGGCTGTCTAAACAAACACATTGAACACCTTACTTGTTTCATAATTTACATTTCAGTACTTTAGATATGAACTCACATGCATCAACACATGCCTTCTAGTTATTTTGCAATAAAAATCCTTGTATTTGCTGCATGCTTGCCCGATTCACAAAATTACAATAACTGAACTCACGCCTGTAAATTTCATAAAATTATAATAAGATTCCTACATGCTTGATTCAAGTGTGCAAACACGTGAAATTGTGGAAATTTTGCACTATTTATCCTGCATTTCTAGTATTTTTCATTATTCAGTTAGTAAACAATAAATAATTGCATTTCGGTCCAAAATATCCACCATTTTATTATCTTTTTATTTATCCTTAATAATTAGCTAAATAACTCCAAAATTCCCTAAAAGTTAGGCTAAACTCTCGACTGATTGTTTTATTACGAATTAATTTTTTTACAAAATTATTTTGTTTTATTATTTTTGAAAAATCTAAAAATAGTATAAATTTTCTCCGGTTGACTTTAAAATTTCAAAAAAATCGACTTTTTTTTCCAAAATTGTAAAAAATAGTATATTAGTTTTATCTTATTTCATATAAATTTTGTTTATAATTCCATCAGAAACAAAAAATTGAAAAATATGGAAAACCTTAAAAATCATATAAATTCACAGAAAATTCATATTTATTCTTGTTTTAAAGCTTCAAAAGTTCTTGAAAAGTTCTTTTTTGTTTGAATTGGTTTTTCAGTTGATTTTTTTGTTTTATAATTGAAAAATACAAAAAAAGTAGTTTAATTTCACTTCGTTTACTTTTGATGTTTTATTCATTAAAAAATTCCTAAAAATATGAAAATTACATAAAAATCACAAAAATAATAGAAAATTGTATAATACACAAAACATTATTGTACATTTTTGATTATTTTACTATATTTGTAAAAATCTAAAAAAAACTCTATTTCTTCTTTTATATGTTATTTAAATGATTTTCTTTCAAAAACTAAAAATATAAACTTTGTAAAATTTAAAATTAATGAAAAATCAAAAATTAAAAATATTAAAATTACATAAAAAATATAGAATTCATTAAAAGCTTAAATAGTACAAAAAGAAAGAAAATTCCTTTTAATTAGCAATAATTAAATAACCCTCAGATATTGTAGCTTCCTTGAGTTCGATCCTGATTTGCTATACTTGTAAAATAATAACATTTGTTATCTTTTGTATAATAAAAATACTTTTTGATTTGGGAATTTGTGGGTTGCATCGACACTTCACTTTTTCATATATTTTCACTTGTTAAATAAAATTAAAATCCCTATTAATTCTTTCGAACAATCAAATGGTGCTGTTAACGGGGAGGTACAACGAGGGTAGTTAGGATTTCTTTTTCTACTTATCTTGTTTGTTTTCTTGCTTTATTTCCTATTTCTTTTTAGTCATTTCTTATTTCTTTTATTTTCTTCTATTTTTTATCATATTAGTTCTGACGTACTTTTTGTTTCCCCTTTATTGCGAGGGCCTTATGTTTATTCGAGAGGGATGTAGATCCGAACTCCTGGTCTTGGAGGGCCTGTAGTGCCCAACAAGTCGGGTCCAACAACGTTATTTTGATTGCTATCATAGTACTCGGATCTCATACCACTCAAATGCAATAATAATCAACCCACAATAATGATAAATCAAAGAAAAGGTGCGGGGTGAAATTTATTATACCTTGCAAAAAAATGTGTATAGTAAATAAGTGTCGGGGTCAAACCACTGAGAGCTACGGGGATAGGCAAATGATTATTATCTACAAAGAATAACACAACTACTATTTTTTATGCCTTTTGGTTTTTTTTACTTTTGTGGGTTTTTAATGATACTTAACTTTTATGGAATTTTAATTATAATTTTAAATTTTTAAATTTTATTTTCTTTTATATTTTTTGATTTTTTAATTTCCTTTTCTTTTTAATATGTAATAAGTATGTATATCGGTGTATATATAATATGTATAACAAAAATATTATATATGCTATAAATAAAATATATATAATTCAAAAAAAATATACATGTATAATAGTTTTTATTTTTTAATGATAATAATATTTATATGTAATAATAATAATTATTATATTAATAAATATATAAGTATATATATATATGTATGTATATATAATGTATATATGCTTCTCTATTAATAAATATAACTATAAATATTTAAAACTTATATAATAAAATATTTTTCTCTATTTATTTTTTCTGTATTTTGTGATTTTTAGGTAATTTATTTGCTAATTTTAGGTATTTTTAAAGTCCAAAATATTCCAAAATATGGAGTAATTAAATAGGATGAATTGTTTTGAGGTTTAAAAATATAAAACAAGTTCAAAAATTCTTAAAACTATTTTAATATGTATATAATATTAATAAAAATAAATAAAAGAAAACTAATTTGTGTGGTTTTACATATTTTTTTAATATTTTAGGGCTAGGAAAGTTTTCAATTTTTAAGGTCTTCATTTTATAATTTTTTTATTTCCTGTCTGGAGTTATATTATATAGTAATATATAACGTATAATTTTTTGGAGTTTTTAAATATGTTTTCAATTTGTTTGTGTCTCAGAACAAAAAGTATCCAAGATGAATATCAATTAGAACAATCTAGAACAAATTTCATTTTGTAAAAGTATTAAGTTATGAATCACTTCAAAATGAATTATACAAGTCACCAAAGAATCTATTTTTAACAAATGATGCATGCAAGTGACATAAAATTTATATGAATGAAAGAGTGTAATTAATTCCACAAAGTATAAATTTTGATAATAATTCAAGCAAAAAATGATTTATTATGAATTTCAGAGGAACATATTGTATGATACGGTTTCATCAATCCAATTTTAATAAATCAACCATAACTCATAAAAATTTAATAAAATCTCACAATGTTGATAATTTGTCAATCAAGAGATGCAATTTTTGGAATAAAAGTAAGACGACCAATTGGTGTTCAAGTTTAAGCTCCAACACATGGTTGTTCCTGCAATAACTAAAAATTTAAAATCACATTTCACACACAATGGGCAATGTTATTATTACCGAAACTAGCATATGGTTCTTTGCAATTGCATTAAGGGCACACATGTCAGCTACTGTGCAAATAGGGGACTTGCTTGTAGATAGACTGACCAATAGGGAGGTACATGCAAATTTCTCATGCACATAACTCATGTATGAGGTGTTTGACTGACGGCTGAGATCTTGAGCTCCTTCAACATTGTGGATTGATCTTCGATCTCAATTATGAGATTTCAGATGCATCTGCATGGAGAAGGGGACTTGTCTCTCCACCTCAACCCGATACACAGTGAAATGAGGCTAAAAATTCTTGGTTATTCTTCTCTAGTGAGGTACCTCTTCCCGTCAACACACAACAAGAAAAGAGGTGATGGAGCTCCGATCTGTTGTGGAGTTGGTTTGTTGCAGTGTAGAGAATAGCCCACCAGCTACCAACGACTGTGATCATTGTCCCCATGGGGGAATGCCATAGGTGGTGCTCCGAGGTCGCCAATATCGAGTTACAATGCAACAACTCTATGCTTCAAATGTTGGGTTTCAAGATGTTCAAATGGTTCTGGTCTCCAGCCCATATGGTTGCTGGAGTCTTGGTTATGTTCTGTTGCTTCACTAACTCGAATGGAGTGTGTATCAGAGATCCTCCATCTATTTGGTTCAGGTGTGATGAGAGTTGGGGGTTCCTCCTCAATGGAGCCCGATCTCGAGTGGTACATACGTTGAGTTGCTCATGTAGCTCCACGCGATCTGGACTTAGTTGTTAGACCTACAACTGAGTAAGAAGGATGCTCGAGTCTCTTGTACTTAACCTAATCATTAACATGCAAAAGATAGAAGGAAATGGGTGATTGCTCCTTCTTATGATGGGATACAAGAGTGATGGATCTCAAACGATGGATGTTTGTCGGAGTTGGGAGATATGATAGGTTGAAATGAAATATGAGGGGGGTCTGATGATGGAGGTGGTATTTGTCAAAGGTATCTATATGGTTTCAAACAAGGGCGAAGAAGATAGATCGGGGAAGACAAAAAAATTGAAAACAGAGAAGATGTGGAAAAGAAGAAAAGAGGAGATGGAGTCTGATGAATCTCCATTTCATCACCTTTATTATTTCATTTTGGTCTTTAAACCCTAGCTAAATGCATGTATATATCACTATTTTGCATAAAATAATACAAATCATTTATTATATAAATATTGTATAAAATACAATATTTAAAGGCAAAATAAAATAATAAGAAAAAAATGAGATACCAGAGGTATTGAATGACCCTAGACCATGAGACCTAGGCATCATGATAACAGAGTCTACAAGGAATAAAGTGGTGGGAGATAAGGGCCAAAATAGAATAAAAACCCTCATTATTATTCTTCAATAATTTACTTTTAAGACCTATTTTATTATTTATTATTTGTACATCAAATCAATATACTTTATACATGAAAATTGAATATAAAAATACATAGAAAAGTACAAAATTTATTTGACACATAAATAATACATATTGTACCTTCTACACTCAAAATAAGAATCCAAAATCCAAACTCCCAAATGAAGGATATGGAATAATCCTCAAGCACATCACGGAAGCGTGAGCATCGTATCAAATACGACGAAGAACGACTAGTTGTACTAGTTGTTCGGTGCAACAAAATTTAAAATTTTTTCATGCGATGAAACCACATGATCCAAGAACGATTCTCTGATCTTTTCATCTATAACCACAACAAGTATAAAGGAATACCTCTTGAAGCGTGGTTGATAAAGTCTCAACGAAAAGAGACCTCCTGTCTCAAGTCTGATCGTCGAAGAAGAAGCTTGCGAGCGCGGGGATGAGTTGCGTGATCCTCGCAATCCAACGAGTGGATCCAAGCACAGAGAACTCCTTATCTCGTCGTACGAGATCGATCGTCTTCTTCACGAGCGTAGCACTCCAAGAAGACGGAGAAACGAAGAACGTCGAAGCGACAGTGCGGTGGTGAGGGCGTCGACGTCTATTCTCCTCTAGGGTTTTGGTGGTCGGCCACCAAATAGAGAGGGAGAGGGCTGACGTGTAGAATGAGAGAGAGATGTGCTTCAAAAGCATAGCCCTAGAGAGCATGGTATGCCTCTCTATTTATAGGGTTTTGGGATCCAAGGATCTCAATCCATGGGACACATAAAATCAATGGATGAGATTGATTTATGTTTAATCCAATGGTCAAGATTGTTGTTGGTAAAAGCCAACAACTTATGATTTAATTTAGATCAAATATATTTGATAAATCAAATACAATTCAATCCTAAATTAAATCAATCAAATAAGGAGACAATCAACATGGAGATTACATCTCCCATGTCAACATGGTGGGCGACTGATGAATTTGTGATTCATGACTCTAAAATTTGAAAATAGAGCTTTGTTCCCGAGTAATTAGCTGCATATTTCCACTTATATTGCATAATTAGCATTCATGCATGCATTGATAACATCTGCATTTTAGCATTCATATTGCATAAATAAGAAGCCAAATTCATCTGTAAAAATCACCTGTATATTATCCATATTTACCCTATTTGTATATATTTTATACTAACTCCGAATCCAATAAAACCAACTCTATTGTATATATATTACTAACACTAATTAAAGAAAATTATCAAAAAAAATACTAACTTGAAAAATTGACCAATAAAACCTCTATCCAAGTTTTAGACCTTGAACCTTAAAACACACATATCTCTCTCATGCAACCTCCGAATTAGGTCTACTCATTTTTAAAGTAATATACATTCAGAGACCTTTGAAACAAGATCAATTTCACTAAAATCGGAGCTCGTATGCAAAACTTGGGTTTTTGGGCCCTTTTTGTATATTGTACAAATTGACCGTTTTACCCATGTATTTTACCATTTCATTTTCTTAATTATTAAAAATCCAAAAAATTAGATTAAGTTGTAAATATTCTTCTTATATTTTCTCTATTTTTATTTTTATTTTTCTCTTAATTAAAAATGAAAAAAATTACAAAAGATAAAATGCGGTATTTTATATCTATAAGGTACCACCCAAAAATACATTTTGTACCGATGATCTTGTTTGATTTTCAACCCTTCACGAAAGTTGTAGATCTCGTCGAGACGAGCAACTTTCGTGTTGACCACTTTTTGATTTAATACTTTTTGTTATTTATTTTGATTTTTCTTTACATTTAATTCTTGAATTTTTTAGGAGCGACATGTGGCAGCTCCTGGAGCCGCCACATGTCACCCCACTTTTTAATTTTCGGATTTATTTTATTATTTTCGGATTTATTATTATTATTGTTTTATTATTATTATTTTAATTATTTTTAGTAGCCTACTATAATATTTTATTAATTTATTTCTTTTAATCCTCTTTTATTTCTTCTTCTTTCTTTTCCCCCACTCCAAGCCACATCTTCTCCACTTCCTCCACCATTTTCTCCACTCTCTCCATCTCCTCTCTAACTCCATCCATCCCATTTATATTCTCCTCCACTCTTCCATTCACCCCCATCTGCCATCTTAACATTGAGGGAGAGGAGAGCTCCATTCCTTCTTTGGTGATAGCAAGGGAGAGAGTGCCAACGGTGAGCGACGACCCTGCTCCTCTAGGCGAGATCCGGTGGCCCTCCGTCCACTCGCCGCAGCTGCAAACCGCAGCTGCCTGAGCTCGAGCCTTGCCGACTCTTGAGCGACGACAGGAGAAGCCTCATCTTCTCCATCCCCAGGCAATCCGGCTCCACCTACATGTATTTTCTTCCTCTCTTCTTTTTCCTCTTCTACACACTCTACCTTTCTCTCTCATCTGTTCTCCATCTTCCATTATCCAAATCACCAAACAAATCACATTTCAACGGATAAATCACACGTTGTGAACGCAACGGTGATTTTTCTAAAATTTTTCGACGAACTTTCATCAATCGATTAATTGTTTATTTAAGCCACTTAAACAAATGCATGAGAAACAAACGAGGTGGTGACATCCCCTGTTTCTTCTTCCTCCACCACGGCCGAGCCCCCCGCTCGAGCTCTTCTGCTTCATTGCAAGTACTCTCCTCGCGCCCTCCGGCCGTGGGCCACCATCAGCTCCTCATCGGAGCTCCCCGCGCGCCACTTGAAGCAGCTCCAGCCATCGACCACGCGCAACCCACCACCCACGCGCGCGGCCGACGCCTCCTCTGCCTCCAACCGACTGTCGACGCTGGCCACCTCTAGGCGCGCCGTCGTGAGCCCCACCGCCAGGCCGCGACCCCCTCGCGCGTCTTCTCCAGGCACGCAACGTCGCGCGTCATCGTCCCAGCCCGCGCGCCACCGCCCCACGGATCTGGCCCCTCGCCCCTCGACGCCGTCGACCTGGCCGCGCGCCGCTGCCTCCAAACTCCAACGTCGGCCACCTTCTAGCCATCAGCCGTGCCCGTGAAGCTCCTCCATCTCCATCCCCTGTTCAAGTCCAAGTAACAGAGGAGGCAACATCAGAGAATAAAAAAATTGGGCATTTGCAAAGGGGACACTTGCACCCCTTTGCAAGTTCTTAAAAAAATTTCAAGTTTTCGATTATTGCATGTAAGTCCCTGTTCTTCATTTGAGCTCATATTTCTTTTTTTGTATTGCATTCATACCCCTGCATTTGCAAGTTTATTTTATCATCATTTTGTCATCAATTTTTAATTCCAAAAGTTGCATTGTGTAGCATAACTCTTGTTCTATCATTTTAGCATTTATCTGTATTTTTCTGATTTGCAGAATATTTATGGAAATTAACTTGGTGAAAATTGCAACATTTTGCCCATGTTAATTGATTAATTTATTGTGCATTATCTACTTATCGAAAAATCTTGGAAAAAGCATAGTTAAAATCATCCCATTTGCACGTATAGTTTGTCCTAGAAAAATTATTTAGTGGAAACCTTAATCGATTTTTAATTAATCAACCGTGAAGTGTTTTAACGAAATTCAAGTTGATTTGGATAGCTCTTAATTAGATCTATTTGGATTAATTTTGTTTCTAAGAAATATCATCGTTGGTAATTACTAAAATTGGTTTAGTCATTTTCACTAAAGTCTGCATATTTTATTATCTATGCATCTAAAAATTATAAAAAAATTAGGGTAGCTTAATTTCATCATATTTCATAATCTGGCCAAGTTTCATAATTTTTGGAATTAATTTGACCATATTTCTGAATTAACTTGTAAGTTGGCCTGATTTTGCATGTGTCTTACATAAAAAACCGAAAAAGGCCAAAAAAATATCTCCTCTGAAAATCAAACCTTGGAAATTTCTTCGAATCTACCTAAGGAGACAGCTGCCTCCCTGAGTTCGACCTTGGATTTCCACCAAGTAAAAAATTTTTTGCCGCTCGAGATTAACTTGTTTAAATTAAAAGTGGTTTTTGATTCCCACTCGTTATCCGACTGAAACGAATATTGATAATTAATTTGGACATTAATTTGCCTGAATTAACAAGGGTAGCGGGAGGCTTATCAACGACCACCAATTCCGTATAGGACTTGGTAGCCGTCCACATGTTTCCAAGTTGAGGCAATCTCATGAGATTTCATGAGATTGCATATCTCCATGGAAATCTCCATTATTTAATCCAACAACTTTTGTTGTGTTTTATTCTGCAAATATAATTCATAATTAATTTTGAGAATATTGCAATCTTGCCATTGAAAACTTGTGAATCACATTTACAACCCAAAACAAAATATAACTTACATTTTCAATTAATTGCACAATGTGTATCCAATAAACATTAATAATTAATCAACAAATATAAATTATAATTAGCTCTCTCTAATACATTATAAATCACATTTATAATATATTATGAATAATTGGATATTGCTATCCACATTATTCTTATCCACAATAATTAAATCACATTTAACTATATTGGATAATTTCCACACACATCAAGATAATTAAATCACATTTAATTATCAATTTCTTAATGCTTAGATTTATGGAATTATTCTTGAACTCTTTAAAGAATAATGCGATTTCTCCTTAGATACTTGGAGATAAGGACATGGCGATTGTATTGTTCCACGTATAGTGACTTGGATATTGAGATTACTTCTCAAATCCAGATCTAATGGACCTCTCATAGATGCTTTATTAAATCATGACCGCAAACCTAATCTTCTCATTGCATCCGAATCTCATTCAGATCAATGTCCAATGTATGGACTATGATTATGTCACTTCTCTAATGAAAGGAGTCACTAAAATCCAAACCTGTTTCATCACTCCCTCGGAATGGAAGCGTCATGGTTATACAATCGTTTATGATCACATCACCCTCAGGTATTCCCAATACCTATACATCCTGCATACTGGAAGACCTATGATCATTCTGAATATGTAGATCATTTTTACACTATCATCTTCAGAGTTTGATCACTAACTTTCTCAATCTTGGTCTTTGGGATTTGGTATAGATCATATGCTTTCACAAAGCATATATCTTACCTTCAAATTCATGTCATGCTTCCAAAGCATGACGACCAAGCATGGAATTTGATCAGTCCCAATACCTCATGAGTGAGCTCATGTCTCCCGGTTCACAAGTGAACCTGTATGATCCCTTTGAGAGATCGTATTACTCATATGTCCTTACATGCACATCAACTCACCGGTGTATAGACCTTGGTTAGGTCATCAACCCAATGGTCTTCCAAATGTACATACGTAGATATATAGCAACACATCTGTCTCTGGTCAGAGGATGCATGCCTATGATGTGACAGTATTCAACATAGGTCTTTGGTTATCTCGATCTCGTTAAATCAACTCAATTACTCAACTAATCTGACACCTCTGAATCACTATTCCCATGTAGAGGACCTACATCAAGAGGTCGATCGGATATCAGCCTAATGAGCAAGGTTTGTCATCTCCCACTTAGGCTGGAGATCATCACTTAACAATCATTTGATGATGCTAGATGAGTCTTCTATCTAACTTCTTAGATATTCATCCAAGCATCAACCTCTATGATTCAATCAATGAATCAACAACTGTATGATTATTAAGTTGGCCATGGTACATAATCCTTATTGTGCAGAGGGACCTTATAGTGCATTCATTCATCCAGTCTCAAAAAGGGAGTGAATACAATCAATAACTTTTATTGATAAATCATTTATTACAATACCATTTATTACAGGAATGATTCGCCTCGGGCTCACATTGCTAACAATCTCCCACTAGCCCTCAGAACCATTCAGGAACAATCCTTAAACCCATACTCATTACATGATGGTCGAAATCCTTCTATGTCAGTGGTTTGGTAAGAGGATCAGCAACGTTGTCTGTAGAGGCAACCTTGGTGAGGATGATATCACCACGCTTTTAAATCTCTCGAATTATGTGATATTTCCTTTCCACGTGCTTGCTCTTCTAATGCCATATGGGTTCCTTCACCTAGGCAATGGCTCCCGTATTATCGCAGAGTAGCGGGATGGGAGTATCAGAGGAAACTACACCAAGCTCCAGGATGAACTTGCGCAACCACATCGCCTCCTTTGCAGCATCCGATGCAGCAATGTACTCAGCTTTTGTTGTTGAATCTGCTGTAGTGTCCTGCTTCTTGCTTCTCCAGCTCATAGCACCACCATTCAACATGAATACAAACCCCGATGTCGACTTTCGATCATCAATATCCAATTGGAAGTCAGAATCTGTATATCCCAAGACTTGGAGATCACCATCTCCATAGACCAAGATGTAATCTTGCATCCGTCTTAGATATTTCAATATGTTCTTTACTGCATTCCAGTGTTGTTCTCCATAGCAGGATTGGTAATGACTTACCACTCCCACTGCATGGCATATATCTGGCCTAGTACACATCATGGCATACATTAAGCTTCCTACAACTGATGCATAAGGGCATCTAGCCATGGCTTTCTTTTCCTCAACAATTTGAGGAGCCATTCCTTTATACAGGTGGATACCATGTCTTAAGAGTAGGAATCCTTTCTTAGAACTATCCATATGGAATCGTTTAAGAATCTTCTTAATGTACCCATGTTGTGACAATCTCAATATCCTCTTTTCTCGATATCTAAACAACTTCAGGCCTAAGATGTAAGAGGCTTCTCCAAGATCTTTCATCTCAAAGGTATGGGATAGCCAAATCTTCACACTGGTCATCATCCCTGTATCATTCCCAATGATAAGGATGTCATCTACATAAAGCATGATGACACAATGGCGCTCCCACTAAGCTTCTTGTACACACAAGGTTCATCAGGATTCTGCACAAAATCATAACTCTTTATGGTTTCGTCAAATCTGATGTTCCAGCTACGAGAAGCTTGCTTGAGCCCATAGATGGATTTCTTCAGCTTGCATACTTTGCCATCCTCAGTTATGAATCCCTAGGGCTGCTCCATATAGATATCCTCCTTGAGGTATCCATTGAGGAAAGCCGTCTTGACGTCCATCTGCCAGATGTCATAGTCAAGATATGCAACTATAGCTAGCAGTGTCCTAATGGATTTAAGCATAGCGACAGGATAGAATGTCTCATCGTAGTCGATGCCTTCTCTCTGTGTGTAGCCCTTGGCTAAGAGCCATACCTTGAAAGTCTTTACTTTCCCATCAGGTCGCCTCTTTCTCTTGAAGACCCATTTGCACCCAATGGGTTTTACCCCTTTAGGTGGATCCTCTAGGGTCCATACACTATTCTTATGCTTGGAGTCAATTTCTGACTTCATTGCTAGCATCCATCTATCCATGTCATGATCCGTGAGTGCTTCATTGAATGAAGAAGGATCATTTCCAGTTTCACCTAACACATGGAATCCATACCTTTCAGGCGTTGCAACCACCCTCGAACTCCTTCGAAAAGGTATGGGTGTTTCATCTTTATTTATCTCTTTAGTTCCTGGTTCAGGAAGCTCAGAATCCTCAGGGGATTCAATGAGTTCCTCTACTTCATTTTTGTCTTGACCTTTAAGGAAATCATTCTCCAGAAATTTCACATCTCTAGAAACAAAAATCTTTTGGGTCTCAGGGTCATAGAGTTGGTATCCAATACCATCTCTAACATACCCAATGAAGTAACACTCACGAGAGCGAGATTCTAGCTTACTTGCATCCACGTTCTTCGCATGGACCAAGCAACCCCAAACTCTCAAGTGATTAACACTAGGTTTGGTTCCATACCATAACTCGTGGGGAGTCTTAGGTACATATTTGCTAGGAATCTTATTCAAGATATATATTGCAGTCTCTACTACATATCCCAGAAACTAAGTGGTATATGTGCTTTGCTCATCATTGAACGGACCATATCCATGATGGTCCTGTCGCGTCTTTCAACAACACTGTTAAGTTGGGGAGTTCCAGGAGGAGTGAGATTGGAGACAATTCCATTCTCTTTAAGATATTCCTTGAATTCATCTTAGAGATACTCGCCACCTCGATCAGATCGAATCCGTTTAGTCTTCCCATCAGTTTAGTTCTAAACCAAAGCCTTGAATTCTTTGAACTTTTCAAAGGTGTCATATTTATAACATAATAGGAAGACAAACCTGTATCGTGAATGGTCATCAATAAATGCCAAATAATATCGATATCATTTCAAGTTGCGGTACTGAAGGGACCACATACATCGGTATGTATTAGGTCAATAATACCTTCGCATCTTGTAACCTTATTATGGAAAGGCATCCTGGTCATTTTACCTTGAATGCAATGTTTGCAGGTAGGCAAAGGTTGAACCTGTAGAAAATCTAAAGGCCCATCCTTTATCAATCTATTAATCTTATCAACAGATAAATGACCAAGCCTTTGATGTCAAATCTCATTCGAAGGATTTTCATCCTCCCTGGATCTTTTAGGGTTTTTATCAGTGGTTGTAACATTCATAATACATTTATCAATGCACAATTCATAGAGTCCACCAGAAGTCAAAATACCATCCGCAATATATTTATCATAACGATTTATGACTAATTTATTACAGAATAGGAATGAATATCCACTTCTAACTAATTTAGATACAGATATCAAATTCCTTCTGACTTCAGGTACATAAACATACTCTTTAAGTACAAGGACTCTACCACTAGATAATGATAGTCGACAGGTCCCGACGGCGACTGTTGCAACTCTTGCATCAGATCCCATCTGGATGACTATCTCCCCTTCTTCCAGATTTCTAGTTTCCTGAAACAAATGCAACAAATTGCATACATGAACAGAAGCACCAGAATCAACAACCCAACTTCCTTCTCGTCCCACGAGAAAACTGGTTTCAATGATAAAAGTAGATTTCATACCTGTTGGGGCTTTACCTTTGTCGACTCACTTTAGGTATTCCGGGAAATTACGCCTCCAGTGCCCCGGCTTCTTGCAGTGGCGACGGACGTCGATTTTCTTCGACGCTATCAGTGTGGATGCATTGGAAGATGAGCCAACAACTTGACTCTTCTTCTTTCTCTTCTAGGTTGATCCCTTCCGAGAGCCTTGCTTCCGACCGTGCTTCCCTCTGACCTGTGCAACCATTGCACTGCCGGCGGGACCATTTTTCTTCATTACATCTTCAGCAGACTTTAATGCAACAAGAAGTCCAGCGTTTGTCAATTCCATTTTGTTAATGTTGAATGAAACCACAAAGTTATTGAAAGACTTGGGCAAAGAAAGCATGATGAAATCAGATTGCATGTCTGCATCCATTGTTGCACCAAGAGTTTCCAGCTCCGACAAGTACGCAAACATTTTGAGTACATGTTCATGGACCGATGTTCGTTCCTGCATCTTGCAGCGAATGAGTTCTTGCATAACGTTGTATCGCTGGGTGCGATTAATGTCACTAAACATATCTTTTAGATTCTGCATAATTTCCTGGCATGTACTCATCTCCACATGTTGCTTCTGAAGAACATTGGAGAGAGAACCCAGGATATAACATCTAGCCAAAACATGATCTTCATCATACTTGTCATTGTATGCCTCCTCTTACTTCATTTTAGGGCTTTCATGCTTGTCTTCTGTGAGCACATAACTTATGCGCTCGGCCGAGAAAATAAGCTCCAAATTACGGATCCAATCCGAGTAATTCAGTTCGGTCAACTGGTTGACCTCCAGAAGCCTGCTTAGAGAATGCACTATATAAGAACATATAATCATACACCAATTTATGATATTTGATTAAGGCATTTTAAACCAAATTAGTCTTTCTCTATCAACTATGAAAGTTTATTCCCTTAATCACTTTCAAATAAGAGATACACTTACCGCTATATTTGAAGCAAGAACTGGGATCTGCACTTTATCTTTGTCACATCCCAATAATAAGAGAATCTGCAACTCCAATAAAGAGAAGCGGGAACACATTCCGCCTTGCAAGTCCAACTTGCATTTCCTTATTCGGTCTTTAATACTTGGTCCCACCACCCCTAAGGTGATGTTGACCTGTCGTTAATTGAACCAACCGTCATTAGGAATAGTACTCGCTATGCGCAATCCAATATCGCCCCAATAATATGAGGTTCCGATATTGGGGTCACTACGCATACGACCTTACTCTTTCGAGAAGAAAAGAGCCCGATCCAGATACGCTTGCATATAGGAGCTGTCACTTCATACATGCGTCTCCTATATGCAATCCCTAGCGACGGAAACCCTTCGCCTTGACGGGAGACCATGGATGTCACTTATGTGATCCTCCAACTCTTATTCAAATTTTAATCAATTATCATGAATCATATTCATATAATTAATTCTTCCAAGGGAAATAATGACTCTATTCATAATAGAGTATATCAATTGAACATAATTAATACAATAATATTAAATTAATTATCAATCTAATTCAATCAACAAACTTGATTGTTTTTACATGAATATACATGCTATTGTCTCAAAATACGTTTTAATTCGAATTTTGATAATTAGAAAATACATCATGATCTCTCAAGCATCATTCGTTCCCTACCCGCTGTCATGGCCAGTACCGGTGGGAGTAAGATGGACCGCAACCTGTGCGACCCGCTACCCCAGCGATCCCCGACTAGACACCATATCCGCGTCGAGAAAAAATAATGCCGAGTCAATCATTTTGTACTTGAGATGATCATCGGTTCTTCAACCGAAATTATACCATATAGTAATAATCAAAACATTTTTTATTATAAGGAAATTTGCTAGACAAATTCCCAATCCTATTCAAGTAAAGAGTTTGATGATTGTGTTTTCAATTATAATCTAGATCAAATCTAATCAATTTATTGGGTGAGGCCAAATCAATTAAGAAAATAATCATCATTAAATATTTCTCAAATATTTTCCATAATTATTTCATGAAATTAACAATTAATGTCACTAATTGACAATGACAATGTTCTTGATTAGGACTGTAATTTCAGCAGTGACCCCTACTTACTAATATTAACATATCTCAATCAATTTAAATCCACATTAGACAAAATCAATTTTAAAAGATTGTTAATTTGATTTAGGACAGAATTGAATGATATTTCACGCATTTCGAGGCAGATCAAAACAGTAATTAAGTCATTAATCATGTTATGATTTGCAGTTCCCGCAACAGTGAATACATGTTCATTAAAACAATCATATCTTGAGCAAACGGAATCCAAATTACGTAAACTCATATCCTATGGTTTCCTTATTTAATGGGGAACAAAATCTTAGTGATTAATTCGTGTTTAAACATTTTAAACAGGGCAGAATTTATTCACTAAACAGATGTGCGAAAATCAAATGTGACAAAAACTTTCGCGATCTTAACGAACCCAAGTCGTCCTAGGTTTGCGGATCGTATCCAAAACCTTCGACCTAAGGCTCTGATAACACTTGAAGGATATGGAATAATCCTTAAGCGCATCACGGAAGTGTGAGCATCGTATCGAATACGACGAAGAATGACATGTCATACTAGTTGTTCGATGCAGCGGAATATAAAATTTTTTCATGCGATGAAACCACATGATCCAAGAACGATTCTTGGATCATTTAATATATAACCACAACAAGTATATAGGAATACTTCTTGAAGCGTCGTTGATCAAGTCTCTACGAAAAGAGACCTCCTGTCTCAAGTCCGATCGTCCGAGAAGAAGCTTGCGAGCGTGGGGATGAGTCGCGTGATCCTCGCAATCCAACGATTTGATCCTAGCACGGTGAACTCCTGATCTCGTCATACAATATCGATCGTCTTCTTCGCGAGCGTAGCACTTCAAGAAGAAGGAGAACCGAAGAATGTCGAAGCGGCGGCGCGGTGGCGAGGGTGTCAATGGCTATTCTCCTCTAGGGTTTTGGTGGTCGGCCACCAAATAGAGAGGGAGAGGGCTGACATGTAGAATGAGAGAGAGAGATGTGCTTCAAAAGCATAGCCCTAGAGAGCATGGTATGCCTCTCTATTTATAGGGTTTTGGGATCCATGGATCTCAATCCATGGGATACATAAAATCAATGGATGAGATTGATTTATGTTTAATCCAATGGTCAAGATTGTTGTTGGTAAAAGCCAACAACTTATGATTTAATTTAGATCAAATATATTTGATAAATCAAATATAAATCAATCCTAAATTAAATAAATCAAATAAGGAGACAATCAACGTGGAGATTACATCTCCCATGTCAACATGGTGGATGGCCACCAATTCCATATAGGACTTGGTAGCCGTCCACATGTTTCCATGTTGAGGCAATCTCATGAGATTTCATGAGATTGCATATCTCCATGTAAATCTCCATTATTTAATGCAACAACTTTTGTTGTGTTTTATTCTTCAAATATAATTCGTAATCAATTTTTAGAATATTGCAATCTTGCCATTGGAAATTTGTGAATCACATTCACAACCCAAAACAAAATATAATTTACATTTTCAATTAATTACACAATGTGCATCCAATACACATTAATAATTAATCAACAAATATAAATTATAGTTAGCTCTTTCTAATACATTATAAATCACATTTATAATATATTATGAATACTTAGATATTGCTATCCACATTATTCTTATCCACAATAATTAAATCTCATTTAATTATATTGGATAATTTTCACACACATCAAGATAATTAAATCACATTTAATTATCAATTTCTTAATGCTTAGATCTATGGAATTATTCTTGAACCCTTTCAAGAATAATGTGATTTCTCCTCAGATACTTGGAGATAAGGACATGGCGATTGTATTGTTCCACGTATAGTGACTTGGATATTGAGATCACATCTCAAATCCAGATCTCATGGACCTCTCATAGATGCTTGATTAAATCAAGACTGCAAACCTAATCTTCTCATTGCATCTGAATCTCATTCAGATCAATGTCCAATGTATGGATTAAGATTAGGTCACTTCTCTACTGAGAGGAGTCACCAAAATCCAAACCTGTTTCATCACTCCCACGGAATGTAAGCATCATGGTTATACAATTGTTTATGATCACATCTCACTCAGGTATTCCCAATACCTGTACATCCTGCATACTGGAAGACCTATGATCATTCTGAAGATGTAGATCATTTTTACACTGTCATCTTCAACGTTTGATTACTAAGTTTCTCAATCTTGGTCTTTGGGATTTGGTATAGATCATATGCTTTCACAAAGCATATATCTTACCTTCAAATTCATGTCATGCTTCCAAAGCATGACGACCATGCAAGGAATTTGATCAGTCCCAATACCTAATGAGTTAGCTCATGTCTCCCAGTTCACAAGTGAACATGTATGATCCCTTTGAGAGATCGTATTACTCATATGTCCTTACATGCACACCAGCTCGCCGGTGTATAGACCTTGGTTAGGTCATCAACCTAATGGTGTGCCAAATGTACATACTTAGACATATAGCAACACATCTGTCTCTTGTCATAGGATGCATGCCTATGATGTGACAGTATTCAACATAGGTCTTTGGTTATCTCGATCTCATTAAATCAACTCATTGACTCAACTAATCTGATACCTCCGAATCACTATTCCCATGCAGAGGACCTGCATCAAGAGGTCGGTCAGATATCAGCCTAATGAGTAAGGATTGCCATCTCCCACTCAGGCTGGAGATCATCACTTAACAATCATTTGATGATGCTTGATGAGTCCACTATCTAACACCTTTGATATTCATACAAGCATCAACCTCTATGATTCAATCAATGAATCAACAACTGTATGATTATTAAGTTGGCTGTGGTACATAACCCTTATTGTACATAGGGACATTATAGTGCATTCATTCATTCAATCTCAGAAAGGGAGTGAAAAACAATCAATAATTTTTATTGATAAATCATTTATTACAATAACATTTATTATAGGAATGGTTCACCTCGGGCTTACATTACTAACACCAGACTCATATCTTCTCCATATGAACCCAAAATTCTTTAAAATCACTTTTTAATTGTATATAATTTTTATTAGATAGTAGTGAAGGCAAATTCATCTAATTTGGAGTTAGGATACAAAATTTAGGTTTTGGATTGCTAATGTATAATATACCTGAATATAATATTCATTTTTTATTCTTTATATTTTTATATTTTTATAAATATGTAAATATTATTTATAGTATATGTACATAATTTAAAAAAGAAACCATGAAAGGTACAATAAAATAAAATAGAATACTAAGATACATTGATGAATTCCCAATACATATACCTATATAATAAATACCTATATTAATTAAGTATATAATTAAACTCAGAAAAACACATTAAAAATAAATTCGAGTGTCTTAAAATAAGTTATAAATATATAAATTATGTATATAAAATTTAACATACAAAATACAAAATAAAAATAAAATATTCAATACATAGATAAATATACCTATAATTTTATTTGTAAAAAGTAGCCCATAATAAATTAAGTTGTAAAAATAAATAAAGATCATAATAAAATTCTGCATAAAAATAACAAAAACTTCTTATGTTTTTGAGTTTTAATTATTCATTTATTTTCTATTTTTTATTCTTTTATTTTCTTATCTTGTCCTCTAGCAGTCCACGTGGACAAATGGGGAGCCCGGACCAGTTGACCTCAGTCAACTATCTGACCCCCAAATCCTGTAGCCATCTAAGGGCTGTTGACACCTCTTCATTGATTTTTCCTCATTGATACGATGGTCGAGAAGCCTCGAGTTCTTCATGAAAGACGACCCTTAATCCTTGCTCTTTCATACTAATGTGTTGCCTCGATCGCTGGATCACCACCACGGGCAGAATCCTTTCACCAACATCACCGTGTATATATTTTCGCTTCCACCCCACTTCATTCCTTGATCCATCATCCACTGAGTAAACCCTAACCCTAGCACCGATTGAACATCTTAGTGATAGCAGGAAGGCACTCCACACTCTTGGGGGCAGTTTTGGTGCTGATCAAAAGTCGATCCGAGTTCGTTGGCCACCTCCGCCGTGAGATCTAGAGCTCCTAGGTGAGCATTTATTTCTTCGCATTTTTTATTCTTAGGCTTTGCATTAGGATAGTTTAGGTTTTTCTTCTAGTAGAATTTTCTTTATTTTAGTTAAAAATCCAATTCATAGTTCACCGGAGTTGAGCACCAACGAACCTCATCTGTGTGATTCGACTGTTACTCCGCCCACTGGACACATCCATCTCCGTCGCCTTTTATTGCTCTATGCTCCACGCACCCTCATCCAACCTGATCGATCCAGATCAGAGATCCATGTCCCCATTCCCCCGCCTTGCCAGAGAGGTCCACCTCGACGCACCTTGCCTCATTTCATCCAGAAACAAACCCCAAGCCCTATGTTTTTGTGTGCTTAGTCTTCTTGTAGGTCTTGGAGGGACAAAAGATCCACTGCTGGTCGATTTTGATTCAGAATAAGGAACCTGGAGCTCCTTTGCTTCTTGACTCTCTAGGATCCCATCGATGTTTCCTGAAGCTATCTATGATCTCCAACCGCTACAGGGGATCTTCAACAAGCTCTCAAACCTTTTTTGCAACCCCGAGGACTAGCCAAGGATGGAAATACATCAAATCGAATCTCAGAAGAATGGGAGTTCTTCCCTGTTTTCAAGGGCACCTCCTAGCCGTCCGATCCATTGCTCACTGTAGATCAGAGCCCAGTCGTTGGATGCTCCTGAGATCTAATCATGGCCCTTCTCCAGCGACCCGGTACCGACCACTGGATTTGCACCACATGGATAAGTGGGTTGTGCATCACCGTCGGCCCGCGTGCGAGAGTGGGTATTTTGCACTTCTACCCCGCACATTTTGTATTTTCCATTTAGTCCATAAACTTTAGTCTTTAGTGTAAAATATTTTGGTTATTTTGCAGTTCACCCCATGTATTTTGCATATTTGAACTTATGTCCGATCCACGTCACCTCACGTGCCCATGCACGTGAGGAGTCTAGGTATTTCACACCTAAGCCCTTAGGTTTTCTGTATTTTGTTTTAGTCAATATATTAGGAAAATAAGCATATATTTTTCTTGAACTTTTGTATCTAGCCCCCACACTTCGTATTAATGGCAGAAATACACTTTCATATACATATTATTGGAAACAATTTGGAAAAATATATTTTTGGTCATATTCTTCTCTATTGTGTTCAGGATTAGTCCATAAACATTAAATATTTCCAAATATACCCCTACCAGATTGTGTTTTTTTGTCGATTTTATTTTGTTAAAAATAGTTCTTGTAACCTAAGAATTTGTAGAAAAATAGGATAAATACCTTATATATTATTTTATCACACATAATTTTATTAAGGTATTTTATCCTATATTTCTATTTATTAAAAACAAAAATAGAGCTATTTCTCTATTTATAGCTTAGAAAAAAAATATAAAATGTTTTGAAAAATTACAAAAAAAAATTTATTTATTAGTCTATTTAGCATCTATAGACCAAAAATCCCAAATTATAGAAAAAAATATCAAAAATTTAAAAGTTCCAAAAATCCTTATAAAAATTATACAAAATTCTATAAAATTTTGAAAATATTTGTTTCTATTTCTGAATTTTATATATTATATTTGTTATATATTACAAATAGTTTTGGAAAATTTTGAGGCTTTTAGATATTTTCAAATTCTAAAACAATTTGGCATATTTAATTTCGTTACGGTTTTCCCTTATTAATTCAATTTAAAATACAAAAAAATTAGTACAAATTATAAGAAAATACCAAAAATAGAGAAAAATATAAAAAAGCAAAAATAACTTATTTTCTGATTTTCAAATATCTATGGCTGTATTTATAAATATAAAAGCTCTATATACACATATACTTTTATTATTTATATTATTAATTATGAAAATTAAAATTAAAAAATTTCAAAAGGTAATAAAAATTATGGAACTAAAAACAAGAAATTTCAAAAAAATAAATTTTAAAGAAATTAAATATTTAAAAAACCAACAAAAAAATTCAAAAACTCTAAAAATCCCAAAAACATTTTGTTACCTTTTTAGTCATTTTTTTATCTCTACTTCCCCCTATGTTCGACACCCTACTTGTACTTGACCACTATACACATTTATTTGTAGTGTTATGATAAATTTTGATTCACACTTACATGCATTGCATATTCTTTACATTGTATGGGTTTACTGTTGAAATATTACGAGTCTCGTGAACTTTCGCCTCAGCGGTAATTTATCTTCGCTTCTTGTGAGGATATTTTTAGACCCTTGCAAGACTCTGATTTTGAAATGGCGTCGTTGCTAGAGAGAAATACGTAGGATAGAATTTGGGGTCGGTTTTTCCTTTATTTATTTGCTATAATTGTTTATTATGCTAATATTTTTGTCTTATATTTTTCTTACAAGGGACTTTGAGACGATGATGACCGCCTAGGTGGTTGAGGCACCTGAGTCAAGGAGACTTGGTCCTTCTACTTGTGGACCAAGAGGAGAGAGCAAGAGAGAGAAAGAAGAATTTAACATAGTATTCTTTTTATTTTTGTGAGAAGATTGCCATTCAATTTTGCTCTATTTAATTTGTAATAATACATGTGCTTGGACTTGAACACTCGGGCCTAATTTCCAATTATTTGTTAACTTGGGGGCTCAGTAGATTTTTCGCATTTTTATCGCTTATACTTTCTTTATTTTATGCATTTTGAGTTTTTCGCCTTTTTTATATTTGTTTTGTGGAATGGGACCTTAGTTTTGTTGTATTGATTGCTCGATAATCTAAGGCCAAACCCCTAATAGACTTCATGTACCTATAGTTCTACATTTGGACTTAGATCAAACTTAACTGTTAAATACTTGACATGAAACCACGTGCCACGAGCGGTCTATACAACGCTTGTAGGATCCACTGTGGTGGGCACCTAGGAGCCTCCAAGACCGGACCTTAGGTTTCTCCTTTTGTATTTAGCATTTGGTTCTTCTCAATAATAACAATTACTGGTTATGGCAATTTCTTCATGTGCATATTAGCATATAGATTATGGTTACAAATTCTTGTTTTGCATCCTACATTGAATGGGCTGGGAAGCGATGTAAGTCTTCTATATTTGCAAGCATCATTTGATACGAGGATAGATTTTTGTCCTTGTGTCCACTTGCATTGCTTTGTCGCTTTCTCCCTCTGTTTTTGGATCACATAAGAATTAAACAAAATGCAAAAAAATGTTAGGCATTTGATATTGAATACTACTCAAAGAAGTGAAAATCAAAAATTAAAATAAGGGTACTGCTAACTGATCTTTGACCTAAAATAAAATTCATAACAAACATAATTATTTAGGGTTCACAAAGCCCACATACTATTCAGGTACATTCTAGATAGAGTGAGTCTTGAACCTTAAGGAATAGAGACAAAAATCCGATCTGTGGCTTCCTCAACTACTACCTAGGACTGACAGAATATTGGTGCTTCTATCATACGTGATCGAGTTGGGCCTTGTCGGCGATGGTGTTCTTGCCTTGTGTGGAGCATTCAACTTGGTCTGAAGTACCGAGCCTAGGCCATGCCCTCGTGGGTGTGTCTGTCTCATCGGTTTGCATCCGAGTACCTCACTTGTGAGGGAAGCAGTGGTTTCTCCAATCAGCTTCCTTTCTCTTTTCATTGGCTCAATAGCCACTCAGGACTGGTATTGAGGATCTCAAAAAGTGTAGGTCATAGGATAAAAAGGAGGGTGGAACAAGTACGAGGATACTTTCCTGGCAGTACACGCTCTCCTCTAGGGCTAGAAGATAAGGACTCGTGACAACTTTTTACCTGATTCGATAACCCTAGAAATTAAAAGATAAAAATAGACGAACTCTCACAACTTCACATCTGGTTGAGTTGGTGAATCCATTTTGTTTGGTGCTTGTTTGTTTAGAATAGGTCCAAAGATCAAAGTCCCGCGCACTTGCGCATTTTGACATTCATTTTTTTCACTTCCTCTTTGACCCCCGCTGATGAATCTGTGATTCATCATCTTTATTCATTTATTTTAGCTTAAAATCCCTTATAAAACACCTGCATATAACACTAACTCCATATTCTTACTAACTTGCATCTGTGTGTAAATATTGTACACTTCTTACTAATTTTAACCTAAAATAAATAAATATAGAAAGAAAGGAAAAATAAAGAAAATAAAATAAAAAGGAAGACTGTATACAGGCTGACCCGAACCCCGAGAGAAGGTCAAGAGCTTGACCTGATCGACCGGGAATAAAGTAGGGGGAGATATGTTCCTTAAGCAGAAAATCTAAAAAAATGCGTGTGTTGCTGTAAATACTTCTCACTTATTTTGTGTATATCTGTATAAAACTGACACTAATTTATTTGTTCCTTAATTGACCTCAAATCAAATAACTTTCAAAACCAAAGTTATAAATATAAATGTGTCCTACTTAATAAAAATAATTGCACAATTAAATCGTGTACAGAATAAAAGTAGCCACACTTGAAAAAGCCACTAAGCATTAATTGAAAGACCAATTCTGACTCCTTATGAGCTCAAATTGAATCAATCTCACTTCCATTGGATTCGAAATTAAAATATCTTTAAAATGGTTGTATTTTCATAATTTTTGGAGTTACAGTTGAAAAGTCGGTTTTCTGGGGTGGTTTGTGCAATTTTCCCATGTATTTTGTGCATATTGTATTTGTATATATTAGTAAATATTTTTACTGATTATTTAAAATAAAAATAAAAATAATAAAATAATAAAATTCTTAATACAAAAGGGGCTAATTTCCTCATTTACCCTTGTATACAATGTCATATATGTATATAGTATATGTATATAGTTGCTAATTTTAATTAACCTCCATAAAAAAATAAATAAATAATATTTTTTTAATTCAAATAAATAAAGTTACGAAAATTAAAAAAGATAATTTGTAAATAGTTTTATCTCTTTTACTTTATCTCATTTTATCTCTCTTATCTCTTGCACCAAAAATTCATTTCAATTTTCATTTCTCTTATCTCTTTATCCAAAAAAATCAAAAATTAAAATTTCATTATACCTTTTCTATTTATATGGTTCCTTCTCCCTCATTTCAACTTGATCAATCTTTAAAGAGAGGAGCCCAATCTTCGAGAGAAAATTTCGTTGAGAAAAGTGCCTAGCCTCCGAGCCATCCGGTGACAGCGAGTTAGCCTTCATCGAGGCGATCACGATCCATTTCCGCTCCTAAGGAGAGAACCACATTATTTTATTTTTTATCTTAGGCTAATCGTAGTTTTAATTTCGCATTTTATATCCATTGTCATTTTATTTCTCTAGATCATAAAAAAATCCATAACGATTTTGATCCGCTTCGACTCGATTTTTCATCTCACGTTCTTGATCTCCTCGTATTCTATTTCTATCGTCCACGATCTCTCAACTCCGACCGCGTACGGTGGCCGAAGATCGGATTCGAATCTTTCATTTCCGTCGGAACCTCGTTCATTTTTCCGAGTTGTAAATAAAATAATAATAATAATAATAAAACCATTTGTTTTCTTTATTTCTAACATTTGTTTTGCAGGATCATTTAAAAGAAAACAACAAAAAAATAAAAAAAAACAAAAAAACAAAAAACATTTCTTATCTCCTATTTTGAATTCCTAAATTTCAGATTTTAAAAAAAATAAAAAAATAAAAAGTTTTTTATTCACTATTTTTTCTATCATCTGTTTACAATAAAAAAGGAAGAGGGACGACCGCCCTCCAGGCACCGTCGCCCCTCCCTCGCTCTTCACTGTCGTGGGGCGACCCCTCTCCTCACCATCGATGCCGGCGATCACCAGCCATCTCCTAGCCAGTCCTCCACGCCTGGAAGCACCGTCGCGTACTCTCTGGAAGACCACCTGCTCGCCATCGACGCCGGCGATCTGACCCCATCTCCACGCATTGAAGATCGAAATCCTCCTCTCCAACGCTTTACCATCGACCTCCTCGTCGTTCACTAATGCCGCCCCTCCTCGGTCAACCTCCACGCCGGCGCCCTTGGTTCCCTCCCTCTTGGGCCCTTTAAGAAGAGCAACGAAGAAGCCCTAAGTTGGGTTTTTGAATGAAAAAAATATCTTTGGAAATTTTGCAAAGTTGTCCTCCAAGGTTTCTTAAATTACAGAGACGTCCCCACCTTCAAATCCAGATCACATGCAATACACATGATTATGGGTAAATTGCATACTTTATCCTATTTTATTTATTCTTAACTTTTGATGCAAAAACTCTGAACAATTACATTTCAACCCATGTGCTTACAGACTTGACTTTGCATGATCTTCTTGATGGAATAAATATTTGTATAGTTGCAAAAATTTTGAGAAAATTTCTATGTGTTCATGTTACATGCCTAAACATTGTATAAATTTTTCATCAATTTTTATTTCCGTTTCATATTTTTGAAAACTCAAAAATAGTGTCTTTTTACTCGTCCGAAATTTGAAAATTCATAAAAATTTGAAAAATTGCTTAAAAATTCCAAAAAATTAGTGTAGATGTTTTTTGGTGTGTTCTAATTTTTGACCAATTTTTGTGCATTTTACATTTATAAAAACCAAAAAAATTGCGAAAAACGAAAATTCTTAAAAAAATTGTAGGAAATTCTAGAAAAATAAAAAAATTGTGATTTTAGTTTCTGATTGTAGATATTGCTCTCTATTTTATATAAAAATAATTGCCAGGAGTTTTTGGCACCTTAAAATATTTGTAAGTTGTAAATTACTCCAGGATATGCATATTTTCGTATTTTCTCACTGCCTGATTTTTAGAAAAATAGAACAACATCTGAAAATTCCACAAAAAATTTCAAAAACATTTCAAAACTTTTAAAATCCAAAAATTTTTTCTCTGGATTTTTCTGAGTAGTTTTGATTAATTGAAAATTATAAAAAAAGAGTTGGTGTGCATATTTCTTATGCTTGTGCATATTGCTTTGTGTTATTTTTAAGAATTAAAAAAATTGAAAAAAAATCAAAATCACTAAAAAATTGAAAATCAGAAAATAAAAAAATCAGAAATAAAAAAATTAAAAAAATTAAAAAGAGAAAAAATCACAAAAAACCAAGGATAGTTTCCTTCGAGATTCAAGTTTTCTCTTAATTGATTTTTGATTAATTGAATAACCCTCGGATTTGTAGCCTACCTGAATTCAACCCTGTCCGCTATACAGGTTAATAAGTAGCAAAAATAAAAAAAATATTTTTTATTTGTCACGGGATTTTAGGAGAAGCAACGACCTGTTTACCATTAAAATTTCATACCCCTAAAAAACCGTGCTCAACAAAATGGCACCGTTGCCGGGATCAAACGGTGAGGGTAGTTAGGTTTCTCTTTTGACCTACTATTCTTGAATGTAAATATCTGTTTATAATTTGCCACATTATTCCATTGTTCACATCCACTGCATCTGTTTCATTTTTTTTTCTCATATTTGATAATTGTATTTCTCGCACGATTCTCTTTTCTTTTTCTTGCGAGGGCCCACAGGGAGAAGGAGGCGATCCTAGGAGAGCCGAAGCACCCAAGAGACGTGGAGGCGGCTTGATTCTTCACCAAGCCACAGGATAGCGTGAGAAGAGGAGAAGAAGAAAAAACAGAGAGAGAAAGAGAGAGAGAGAGAGAGAGAGTTTTTCTTTTCTGCCATTTGAATTCTTGTAAACGGACATTCATTGGTTGCGGGGTCTGTTTCGCTATGTGCCAGTGCACTTGGGAGACCTCACCGGTTTTATTTTCATCACCTTATTTTTCTTTGTTTCCCACGGATTTCGTGAGCTACCTCTTGATTGCTTTAATTAATTTGCTTGAACCAGGTAATTAATTAGGTCCAAACATCCTAAACAAGAATTTTTATGCCTATAGAGTAGAGCGTAATTTGAGCTTGTTCTTTCCCATTTATGGAAGCTATCATCTAGGATGGTTCACTTGCATTTGCATATAGGATAGTTTATTTCAATTCTGCACGAATCCCTTGCATGTAGAGTGCTGGCGATAAGGTACACATCTCTAACCCTTGCATGCATCATTGCTTTTAATCGCGCATTGGCTTTCCCGATCTCCTTCCTTGTTTTCACTCACATATGTTAAAAAGGAAATTGGACACTTGGTAGGCAATTTTTTGAAAATATTTTAAACCAAGTGATAACTGCTAAAACCGAGATTGCTAAAGAAAACTCGACCCTAAAAAAATACAAGGAAAATTATTGTTTTAGGGAGAGTAACACCCTTATTGTTTTGTTTTCTTGAGCGAGAGAGCGAACCACACACTAGGATAGAGCTACGCCCGAACTCTTTTCAGACTACTATCTTGGGTTAGTCGTTCTCGAGTGAGCATCTCTCCAGTAGCTGGTAAAGCGACCCGTGACGTCCTTAAAAGATTGAATTGATCGGGTAGCCGGTAAATGGTCCACAATTCATACTGGCTGGGAAAGATCTAACTTTGGGATTAGGCCAGTCTCCTGAGAGCATTGGGTTCCTAACAGCTTGCTTTAACCGCTCTGATAGATTATATTTGTCACCAAACTCTAAAATTGACAAGATAATTGACTGAACCTTCACGGTCAATACTTTGAGTTGAGTTGGTGAATTGGGGGTTTGTATTGTGTTTGATTGTTGGTTTGCATACTCAATCCTTCTATGCATTTGCGCCTTTTTTCTCCATAGCTTTTGACTTGACTACTCGTGCTCTCCCGATCCCATCTTTTATTTTGGAGATGGCCGACTGGAGTTATTTTAATCTGATCTACATGGATACCTCGTACTCTCTAGACGATCTACCTTCCTTTTTCCAGGAGGACTTTCCTCTTGATTTTTGTGCATATCCGTCTAACCCATTATTTCAGGAATCGGAGGACTTTGAATTTCAGCCACCCTCATTCAACCCACCCGATCCTGGGATTTTGGAGTCACCTTTCATGATTTCCACACTTGAGACAGTAAACTAGATGATGGAGCAAATGAATTTGAGGATTAGCAATCTATTTAAAATAAATACGAGCCAGAACGCTGCTCCACTATTTGTGGATATGGATTCACTTGAGGATAATCATGAGAGCTTGCAATCGCCCAAATAACAAAAAATGAAAAAAATTAAAAATCCAAAAAGATTCTGGGATATACATTATTGATTCATTTTGTGAGGAGAGGACCCAATAGCCCGATCATATACCCACACATCTATTCACATTATCTCCCAACCTTGACCCCGAGTATTCCATTATACAGACTGCTCTTCGCAATCCTCGTGTAAATGATTATTCTGACCTCCTCCCTTATATGGATGAGGTCCACAAATTCAAAAAATGTTGACTGAACCCGAAGTGGTAGCCACCCTTCATGAGATCATTAAAGCTCCACTTCAACAGGCCATGACAGATTTATCTACTCCTCAACACAAGAAGAGAAAGCGAAGGAGAAGATCTGAGCGTCACATCTTGACCATGGCCACTGCCTACGCTATCTCCCACCGTCCGTATTTTAAGAAAGGGAACACTGCCACACCTCTTGTGAGTTGCTCCATATCCGACTATTCTTATGAGAACACTCTTCTTGATGGTGGTTCATCCATCAATATAATACCCTTCTCTATGGTACAGTCTCTTCATCTTGGGCCTCTCAAGAAAATCAGGATGATAGTTCAATTTACTAATGGATCTATCAAGAGGTCGAAGGGTATTCTAGAAAACGCTGTCATTCTTATTCAGGTCATGAATTTCACTTCGGATTTTGTTGTAATGCCCATGGAGACCTCCACACCTGTGGAGCACCCTCCAATCATCCTGGGATGGCCTATCCTCGCCTCTGCAGGAGCCGTTATTGATTATGGTTCAGGAGAGATTCACTTCCGTTCTGATGTAGGGAGCGATGTGTTGATCACTACACCCACTACTGATTAGAGACCTGCATCCCATGAGAACCTGCCCGTGTTAGCCAACCCCAAGGAACTTGACCTCGAGGATAATATCAGAGATTCTTGTTATATGTTGGATGATAATGAAACCCAAGAATTCCTCTTTAAGGAGGAAGACTCGGAAAGCATAGATCTTGGAGTTCCCCCTTCAGGTATGTGGAGATGCATTGATGACATCCGCAGAATTTACACGATAGACACCTTAGAGCGGAAGGCAGAATCTGAGACTAGACAAGACGTACATGATTCGACTAATTTCACTGATGAGTCCGTCCCTATTCACCATGATTCAGATGAGACCAATCAGGCCAAATTTGATTTGATTGCTTTTATAAAGGAATTTGGGCCTTTTGATAAAGATGTTGATCCGGTAGAGGCTCGCCAGGCTGAAATTGATCCTACTTTTTTGATAATGATTTCGAGCCATTTTACTTTGATGTTTGCGAGACTTCCCAGGCCGGACATGACCATACTACTTCCAAAAATCGGTTTAGGCCTGCACAATCTGAAATCTCTGAGGATACATTCTTGATCGATCCTACTCAATTTATGTCCAATGATGATCCCACTATCGACCTACACCTTGTCAAATCCATACCTCAGCGGTCTCGCAAGAAGGTTTGCTTTCGACCTTACTGAACTTTGTACATTCACTCCTCTTGTATATCCTTTTGTTTTACTCTTTCTTCTCTTGTTTTGTCATTCACCCCTTTTCCGTGTGTGTAGGGAAGGTGAATGATTTGTGTTGTTCATATTCGTCATGTTCATCACTCTTGTTGTTGCCTATAATTAGGGATACTCTACCCTAAGTATAGGTGGGTGATGTTGTTCATACCGTGTCTTTATATTTTTGAGTCCGTACATTCTCGTCATCGGTTTTCAACTTTTGTACACTCTGCTATACTTAGGATTACTTGATCCTAAGTATAGGGGGGATCACCAACTTCTCTTCTTTTTATCTTTTCTTTGAGTCATCGTAGCATAGGAGTCGTTTCACTTTTCTATACTTAGCACGAGTTATGTCTTCCTTTTTTCGCTCTCTGATCACTATGAGGACATGGTTTGAGCTAAGTATAGGGGGGTGTTGGATATATTTTATATATACTTTAGACATAACTCATACTTTTAAATACGTTTATTTAGGGGGTTAAGTGTATAATTTTGTAAAATCCACGTGGTTAAAAAAACAAAAAAAAACAAAACAAAAAAACAAACAAAATAAAAACAAAAATAAAACAAAACAAAAACAAAAAAAACAACAAAAAATATTACTTTTTTTTATTACCAACCCTTTTTCCTTAAAAAACTACAAAACAAAAAAATCTATAAAAAATGCATAATTCAAAAAAAACCTTTCTTTAACATCTGCATTTTCCTCCAAAAATTCAAAAAAAGTTCAAATTTAGAAATTTATTTTTTTAAAAAAATGTTCTTTTCACATGTGCATCATTTCTTTTTAAAAAACCCTTTGCATTGTTCATATTTTCTTGCATTTGCATGTGCATTTTTCAGGATAGTATTGACATTTAAACTATGTCTGGAATAAAATTGAAGAATGGAGCTTAGTTGGACCTTAATCCACCTAATTTTTAGAGGAACTTCATCGAGAAATAAGATTTTATAAGCTTCAGGTCTTTAACTTAATTCTTTGAGTTCCACATGACAATGTGCAGCGTTTGGCTCTTAGTGTCTAACCTGGTCTCTTCATTCTTAGTATAACTCTGGCATAGAGAATCAATTTGTACTCTCGCACTATGTACTTAGCTCAACTCAGACGGGATGTTGGAAAATGTGTGAGTTTCTTTTCTGGTAACGTGGAAATCTAAAGACCGGAGTACGAGTTGAAATAAAGCTTCGGAAAAGGGATGGACGACTAGGAATATTTTTTCTAAGACCCCAAAATATGTACGAAAATAAAAAGATTATATATCTGCAGGGGCACAACAAGATCCAAGCAGAACCACCAAAAATCCAAATATAAAGAAGCCACTACCAAATAAATATCTGACCAAAAAGGTCCAAGCTTCAAGAAAACCTGCAGATCTTGGTGGAGACTCGGCTACACTGGCCAGCTTCACAAGGAGAGGTGACTACACTAGCGATCCTCCAGTTCTTTTCTCCTTCTTCTAACTTCTCCCCCAATTTGATTGTGAACACAACACGACAGACCTTAGAAGGAAATACCTGACTCCCCGAGGATGAGTTATTGGAGAGGAGATTTGCATGGTAGTCTTGCATTCAGGATGGGAAGAGCTAAAACCTTTCACACACATGAGTCGATTGTTCAATGTTCATAGGGTGTGCTTTGGGAAGAGGATTGATCTAAGATGACTTCTGAGCCGAAACTGTGACAATGATGTGTAGAACTTGAAGGCTATCGATTTTAAATTCTAAGTCTCATCGAAGTTCTGACACTAATAATCCAAAGGTCCGATAGAGCTCCAAACTACAATGTTATGAAGATAAGTTTAATACTCAATATTATACTACTTTCTTTATTTTCCCTTTCTTTTTCTTTTTCTTCACTTATTCTTTCAAATAAGTGTTTACTATGGGACTAGCAAAGGTAAAGCATAAGGGGATGATGAATCTGTGATTCATCATCTTTATTCATTTATTTTAGCTTAAAATCCCTTATAAAACACTTGTATATAGCACTAACTCCATATTCTTACTAACTTGCATCTGTGTGTAAATATTTTACACTTCTTACTTTCTTGCATCTGTAGGGCGACCCCTCTCCTTGCCATCAACGCCGGTGATCACAAACCATCTCCTAGCCAGTCCTCCACGCTTGGAAGCGCCATCGCGCACCCTCTGGAAGACCACCTGCTCGCCATGACGGCGATCTGACCCCATCTCCGCGCCTTGAAGATCGAAACCCTCCTCTCCAGTGCTCCACCACCGACCTTGTCGTCGTTCACCAATGCTGCCCCTCCTCGGTCAACCTCTACGTCGGCACACTTGGTTCCCTCCCTCTTGGGCCCTTTGAGAAGTGCAATGAAGAAGCCATAAGTTGGGTTTTTGAATGAAAAAAAATATCTTTGGAAATTTTGCAAAGTTGTCCTCCAAGGTTTCATAAATTGTAGAGATGTCCCCGCCTTCAAATCTAGATCACACCAACACACATGATTATGGGTAAATTGCATACTTCATTCTATTTTATTTATTCTTAACTTTTGATGCAAAAACTTTGAACAATTACATTTCAGCCCCTGTGCTTCCAGACTAGACTTTGCATGATCTTCTTGATGGAATAAATGTTTTTATAGTTACAAAAATTCGGAGAAAATTTCCGTGATACTGTTATATGCCTAAACATTGTATAAATTTTTCATCAATTTTTGTTTCTGTTTGATATTTTAAAAACTCAAAAATGTCTTTTTACCCCTCTGAAATTTGAAAATTCATAAAAATTCAAAAAATTGCTTAAAAATTCCAAAAAAATTAATGTAGATGTGTTTTGTGTGTTCTAACTTCTGACCAATTTTTGTGCATTTTACAATATATAAAAACCAAATAAATTGCGAAAAATGAAAATTCTTAAAAATTTGTAGAAAAATATAGAAAAATCTAAAAATTGTGATTTCAGTTTCTGATTGTAGATATTGCTTTGTATTTTATATGAAAATAATTGCCAGGAGTTTTGGATACTTAAAATATTTTGCAAATTACTCCAGGCTGTACACATTTTCACATTTTCTCACTGCCTGATTTTTAGAAAAACACAAAAACATATGAAAATTCCATAAAAATTTTCGAAAACATTTCAAAACTTTTAAAACCCAAAAATAATTTCTCTGGATTTTTATGAGCATTTTTTATTAATTGAAAATTATAAAAAAAGAGTTGGTGTGTATATTTCTTGTGCTTGTGCATATTACTTTGTGTTATTTTTGCAAATTAAAAAATTGAGAAATCAAAATCACTAATTATTTGAAAATCAGAAAATAAAAAAAGTAGAAATAAAAAATATTAAAAAATTAAAAATATAAAAAAATCGTAAAAAAACCAAGGATAGCCGTCCTTTGAGATTCATGTTTTCTCTTAATTGATATTTGACTAATTGAATAACCCTCGGGATTTGTAGCCTCCCTGAGTTCGACCTTGTCCGCTATACAGGTTAATAAGTAGAAAAAATAAAAAAAAATATTTTTTGTTTGTCACGGGATTTTTGGGGAAGCAACGACCTGTTTACCATTAAAATTTCCAACCCCTCAAAAACCGTGCTCAACACCCGCTCATTGTGAGCCTTCTACTTTTTTACACTCCTTTTGTTTCTCGTTCATAATTGTATCCTTCTTCCAACTCGATCTTCTCTCTTGTCTCGATATGACGGCTCATGGACGACTTAGTCGGGACTACACCAACACCCACATCGACTCCTTGAGTCCGGTATCTCTAATAAATCAGGGTGATTCCCAACTACATGGTTAAGACTCTATGAACCACCCTCAAGACTACACACTTCTTCTTCCTCACCCAGACCACGAAAACTCTCTTCCCGTGTTTTGCCCTTTTTAAATAGAGATTGATTTTACTCCATAATATTCTCCATTCCTAATAAGATTTAGAACATACCCTAATTCTAAATTATTTTCTCAATCTGGTGCTTGTATACAGACTGATCGAGGTGTATTTCCCATTGCAGATCTTGACCCCGATCTTGAGTCAGCTCGTTCACAGTCAGCATCAGAAATGGCTTTCACAGGAAGAGGAAAGGGACCTCAACAACATAACACTGAGCATGATACACAGAAGGGCACTGGGCCCAGTCAAAATGAAGTCAATAGTCAGCTATTAACCTCCATCTAGGCCATTCAACAGCAGCTTACTGACTAAGCTCTCGCTCAAGTAGCTTTCCAAGATTTGCTGAATGATATGAGGAGGAGATCAGAAGAGAGGGAAACACCTTGAGGAAGAGGTGATGATGGGGACATAGATGATCCTTCGGTAGACGGACCTCATGGAGGAGGGAATGAGGAAGGGAGAGGTCAACCCAAGACAATACTAAAGAAATCATGCAACCCTGGGGCCAGTTGTAACAATGAGTGGATCCAGATTCCATCGATCCATGTACAATTTAAACTGAAGCCATAACTCCTTCTGCTCCTCCCCATCTTCCATGGGAATTACAATGAGGAGCCTTATATCCATCTACAATAGTTTGGCCGCATCTACAACACAATTCACTACCCCAACAACCCGTTGGGTGTAGTCAAGTTGACCGCGTTCCCATTCAGACTTTAGGGCAAATCTCTCTATAAATAAATCATATGGGGAAGGTTGTAACAACCTGAGAGGACCTTAAGTTAGCATTCCTTCACAAGTACTATCCTCTCAACCGTATCAATCTCATGCGATCGAAGATCGCTAGCAGCTCTCAGGGACCCCAAGAGTCCTTTCATGAGACCTGGGAGAGGTTCAGTGACCTGATCGAGAAGTGCCCCCACCATGACATCTCGAAGACCATGCTAGTCTAAAACTTCTTTAGGGGATTGATAGAAGCCAGTCAACGTATGGTTTACACCGCCTGCGGAGGATCTCACTTCAATAAGGATGAGGATGTAGTTTGGAATCTCTTCGAAGAGATGGCCGAAGGAGAGATCATATTATCCTTATTTTGTACCTTCCAAATTTAGTTGCCGCCAAAGGTACTTGACAAGAATGTGAACATGGCAGACATGCTCAAAGTCGATAGGTGTGAGAACTCTGACCTGACCATCATCGGGAACCACCTATCGAAGGTAGACATCATTGATAAGATGTCGCAAAAACTAGAGAAGTTTGTCGGGATAGAGCAGAGAATGAAGGGTCTAGACAAGCTCGATATCATCACCAAGCATCTGGAGTTGTTGGTGAACATCATCAGCTCCTGCAACGTAGTGACCGCCACACCTAAGCCTCCAGCTGAGAAGGAGCAGACACAACGACAAACGTCTCAATCGAGCCTTAGTCCACCTCCGGTCTAGCACCTATACTACGTGCAGGCCCTGGACCAGCAGCAGCCACAACCACAGACTCAAACAGTTGTCTACCAGCCACCTGAGTTCCATCATCAATGTCTTGAGTCTTGTTCTCCACCTCCCCCGCTCATTCTAGAGAAGAGTGCCATTTAGGGTAATGATCAACAACTGACTCGTCCTTAGGGACAACAACAGGATCAGAGTGAAGTCAATTGATCATATCACCAACAAAACAAGGAGGACAGAACTACCAGCCCAACCCGGCGAGCAATAGCCTCCGCAACATGGATACAACTGGAGGTAGAGCAATTACTAGCAGCAGTCCGGATACCACCAATAGTAGTTTCAACAGCCAGCTGCTCCATACCATCACCAGTACTCCTCGCAGTAATAACAATACCCCACTCTTCTACCTCCTCACTATTCTCAGGGTTACTTGCAACCTCCATCCTACGATCAGAACCAACGGTGTCATCACGCCAAACCTTCTGAGGTTACCCCAGTTAACCCAGCTCTTGACTGTTTGTCCCAACTCACCAAGAACATGGTTGAGATTAGCCAAAAGTTCGATGACCCAACAACAACTAAAACTGTGATTCTAACCCAAATTGAAGCGAATCCGAATAATTTTTGTCGCAAGGAGCATGTAGTTTGCAGTGTTCAACCCGAAGCAAGTAGAAATGATATTGCTTTATTTAATGTTGTATATCTCAGGTGCGGTAGGACACTCCAGCCATATGCGATGCCAAAGGGAAAGAACAAAGTATTTAAAGGCAAATCTTCATCCAATCCAGCCAATCGGACCAAAGAATTTTTTGAAGCAGAACCATCTACACCCAAAACATAAAAAATGTAGAAAATACAGAAATACAAAAACCAAGAAACAATCCCAGTGATGTCACGCCAGCCTTGGAGATGCCAGCACTAGCCGCAACACCAAAGCCAGTCGATGGATCTGAGCCTGTCATTTTTGGTCCACAACATGTAGAGGATTGTATTTCTTTTTGCCATCTACTTGTATAGAAAGACATGGACATGAATTGAAATGAAAATATTTTTGATGGTTTACATATTCCTTTTCCTTCTGCTATTAAATCAAAAATATTAAAAAAATTGAAAAATGTTTTATCTAATCTCGAAATAGCCCATATTCTGCAAAACTTGATTCTTGAGATGCATTTGCTGAAAGCCATGGAGTACATGCTTGCGGTGAAATGAGGACTCAAAGAGGCATGCACAACAAATCATTCGAGCCATATGAAGAAGAATTCAGAGAAGCATATTCTCAGCATGACTACTGTGAATGCCATCAGCAACCTCCCGCATAAGAAGAGAGACAAGGGATCACATTTGATCGGATGCAGAATGTTCAACCATGAGTTCGAGTGCATATTTCTTGACTGTGGGTTTTCTATAAAGCTGTTGTCATCGTCGTTACTCGCAAAATTTGGGTTGGGATCGCTTAAACCTACCAAAATAATTCTTCAATTAACTGATAAATCAGTCAAGCAGCCTCGACTCATGTTGGAAGATGTGATGCCACTATCCAGGGGATGCAATTCCCTGTTGATTTTGTTGTCTTGGACATGGACACCTCCACATCTCAAGTTCACACCTCGATAATACTTGGACAGTCATTCCTTCGAACATCTGAGATAATAATTGACTACAACACTGGAGAGATCACATTCTGCTCCAGCACTAACAGAGTTCACATAGAGACCATTCTAGAGCCAAAGCCTACAGAAGTTGTGTCTGAAATGAGAATGCTTGAATCTCAATGTTCTGAGGACTATGATTTTTTTAGCAAAGATTAGAGATACCACTTTATTACCGGATGATAGAGAAATCATGGAATTCTTGAGGAAGGAAGGGAAAGCACAATCCATCTAACTGAAGTCTTTAAAGATGAGGTTTTCACTAATGCACCCTTAGAAGAGCTTGAACAATCCCTCTCGTTTGAGCAGGAAAATTTTACTGCAGATCTGTGTGATATCCTGAATGATGAAACTGAAATGTAAGAGGTGGACAGATGGCACTTGAAAGAGCTTACATCTACAATTGGCACTGAGTCCCTCCACCTAACCAGAGCTCAAACCATTACCCTCCAATATGAACTATGCCTTCCTTGCTGGAGAACCGAACATGTACCCGATCATCATTAATGCTCATTTGACCGAAGGCCAAGAATCTCGTCTGAGGATGATCTTGAACGCAACAAAAAGGCAATTGGATGGAAGATATCAAATCTCCATTGGATAAATCCATCTATGTGCTCGCATCATATCTACTTGGAATAAGACAACAAACCATCCTGTGAATTCCGGCGTAGATTGAATCCAAATCTCCGGGAGGTTGTAATGAAAGAAATTCAGAATGGTGTAATGTGGGATACATTTATCCCATCTCCGACTCCAAGTGGGTGAGTCCCCTACATGTAGTTCGCAAGAAATCTAGAATCACCATTGTTACCAATGATAAGGGAGGGGAGATTCTGACCAGAGTACCAAAATCTTGGCAGGTCTATGTGGATGACAGACGTCTCAACCTCACCACTAAGAAGGACCATTTCTCATTGCCCTACATCGACCAGATTCTCGAGAGACTAGCCACGAAGGAATACTTTTGCTTCTTGGATGGGTATTTTGGATATAAACAAGTGGCAATCGCTAATGAAGACCAAGAGAAGACCACATTCACCTATCCTTTTGGGACACACGCTTTCTGACGGTGCCATTCGGACCGTGTACACCCCCGCTACATTTCAACGATGTATGCTAGCCTATTTGTAGACATGGTGGGTAGTTTTCTTGAGGTGTTCATGGATGATTTTTTGGTTTACAGAGATTCATTTGATCAATGTCTCTATTATTTAGACAAAGTTCTGAGGAGGAGATGTGATGTGAACCTTCTGCTCTCATGGGAGAAGAGAAACTTCATGGTGACTGAAGGGATCATGCTAGGTCACATTGTACCTAAATGTGGCATGGAAGTTGACCCAGCAAAGGTGGAAGTGATTTCCATGCTTGAGCCACCAATCAATCTAAAATAGGTCTGGTCATTTTTGGGGCACATCGTTTCTATTGATGATTTATCAAGGACTTCAACATGCTCGCTCGACCGCTGACAAAATTACGAGGCAAGGAGACATATTTTAATGTGGATGACCATGTTCTCCAAGCCTTTAATCAGTTGAAAGAACTGATCACACATGCTCATGTCCTTCAGCCACCCGATTGGTCTCCATCCTTTGAGATCATGACGAACGCGTCTGATTTTGCAATTGGTGCTGTCCTAGGACAATGACAAGAAGGGATCCCATTTGCTATTCATTACGCTAGATGAACATTAGATGAAGCTCAAAAAAATTACACAGTGACAGAGAAAAAGCTGCTGGCCGAAGTGTTTATCCTGGAGAACCTTAGATCACATCTCCTTGGATTAAGGGTTATGATTTACACCGACCATTTTGCCATCAAGTACCTACAAAGCAAGAAAGACCACAAGCCTCATCTCATTCATTGGATTCTTCTACTCTATGAATTTGACTTGGAAATTTGTGACAAACCAGGTGTCAAAAATGTGGTGGCAGACCATATTTCCAAGATCGTCAATGCAAAGCCTCCTGAGCAAAATTCAATTTCTATCACTGAGACCTTTCAAGGGTCTTGTCTATATCCTCTCTCCCCTGATATGAAGATATTGTGAATTATCTCGTCTCCAAGAAAACTCTGCCAGACTAGTCAAAGATCAAACGAGACAAATTCTTGGCAGACATCCATTTCTACTTGTGGGAAGAACCACATCTATTATGAGAGGGCACATATTGCATCTGCAGGAGGTGTATACCTCAGGAGGATATTCTGGGTGCCCTAGACCACTACCACAAGCTCGAAGCCGGTGGGCACTATTCTAGAAAGAGAATAGTCCCAAAAGTGCTTTAATGTGGCCTTTGGTCGCCAAGTCTCTTTAAGGATGTGTATGATTATGTCAAGAAGTGCATTGACGATTAGAGTTACCAGGAACTTTAGCATGCACGACACAATGCCTCTGAAATACATCCATATATCTGACGTCTTTGTTGCATGGATCATTGACTTCATGGGGGCATTCCCTAAAAGCTAGGGTTTTGAGTACATCCAACTTTGAATCAACTTTATGAGTTGATGGGTGGAGGCAGTCCCCATTTGAACCGCAGATAGCCACACAGTGTTGGACATACGAGCCCACGGTGAGCCATTATGCAATAAATGTTATTGCAATTCACTCCTTATCTGAAATGAAGAGTAACTAATTTGCATAATAGGTCCCTTAGTACAATTAGGGTTATGTACCATGGCCATCTTGATGATCATACAAGTGTTAATTCAATGATTGAATCATAGAGGCTTGATGCAGGTCCTCTGCATAGGAATAGAGATTCGGAGGTGTCAGATTAGTTAGGTCAAAGAGTTGACTTAATGAGATCGAGATAACCAAAGTCCTATGTCGTATGTTGCCACGATATAGGCACGCATCCTCTGACCGGAGACAGATGTGTTACTATATGTCTGAGTATGTACATTTGGCAGACCAATAGGTTGATGACCTAACCAAGGTCTATACACCGGCGCGCTGGTGTGCATGCAAGGGCATATGAGTAATAAGATCTCTCAAAGGGATCATACATGTTCATTTACTGAACCGGAAGACATGAGCTCACTCATGAGATATTGGTAAGATCAAACTCTATGCACGATCATCTCGCTTTGGAAGCTTGACTGAATTTGTAGGTTTGATATATACTTTTGGAAAGTATATGATCAATACTTGGGTACGATATATGCTTTTGGAAAGTATATGATCAACACCAACTCCCAATGATCAAATGAGAAAACTTAATGATAAAACCCTGAAGGTGACAGTCTAAAAGAGAACTATAACTTCGGGTTTATTTTGAGTCTTCCAGTATGCAGGATGTACATGTATTGGGAATACCTAAGGGTGATGTGATCATAAACGATTGTATAACCATGACGCTTCTATTCCTAGGGAGTGATGAAACGGGTATGGATTTTAGCGACTCCTCTCATTGAGAAGTGATCTAATCTTAGTCCAAATGTTGTACATTGATCTGAATGTGATTCAGATGTAATGAGAAGATTAGATTTGCTGTCTTCATTTAATCAAGCATCTGTGGGAGGTCCGCAAGATCTGGATTTGAGATATGATCTCAATATCCAAGTCACTATACGTGGAACAATACAATCGCCCTGTCCTTATCTCCAAGTATCTGCAGAGAAAGCGCAATATCCTTGAAAGAGTTCATGGATAATTTCATTGTTGATATATGTATCTGAGCATCGAGAAAATTGATAATTAAATGTGATTTATTGTCATGGATTATATGAATTTGATTCATATTCTAAGGAGAGTTATCTGAGATAATTAAATGTGATTTAATTATCAAAGATGTGAATAATGTGAATGTGATTCATATTATTTTGTCACATGAGAATAGAAATCTAAGATGATTAAATGTGATTTAATTATCATGGATATGAATAATGTGGATAGCATTATCCATATTTATCATATTATAAATGTGATTTATAATATATTAGAGAGAGCATATTGCGACTTATATTTGTTAATTAATTGTTAATATGAATTGGATTCATATTGAATAATTAATTGAAAATATAATTATATTTAGTTTTAGGTTTAGAATGAGATTCACATAATTTCAATGGCATGGTTGATATTTTTCATAAGATAATTTGGAATTATTTTTGGTGAAAATATTGTCGACAAGATATGATGATATATATCATGAGATAATGAGATCTCATGATAATTAGAAGAGATGGATCAAGTCCTCCAAAGAGAAGTGGACGACTACAACTCTCCATAAGGAGAAGAGTAGTCGTCCCATCTTTTGAGGAGATTGGTTTATTTTCTTCATTATCTTTTCTCTTATCAAAGATGATTTAATTTGAAATTAATTTTGTTGATTTATCAATAAAAATTAATTTAAATTAAATCATTAGTTGTTGTGTTTTTACAACAACATCTTAGCCATTGAAAGAAACACAAATCAATCTCAACCATTGATTGTGTATTGTCCATGGAATGGGATCCATGGACTCCCAAAACCCTATATAAGAAGAGACACCCCTTTCTCTTCAAGACACAATTATGAATGCACTCTCTCCCTCTCTCTTCCTCCACATTCCAAGCCTCTCTCTCTCTCTCTCATAGTGGTCGTCCACCATGGAGTCCATGTGAGAGTCGTCATCACCGCAGTATCTTCGTTATGTTGATGGAGTATTTGCTCGAAGATCTTCGTCTCCTTCGATGCGCCTCGCTAGTGAAGAAGACATCGGATCTCGTGTGACGAAATCAGGAGATTTGCCGCTTGGATCATCAACTTGGATTGCGAGAAGGATGCGTCTCCTCCGTCGGATCGGACTAGAGACAAGAGGTCTCTTCGTTTAGAAACTCGATCGCAACCATGCTTCAAGAGGTAAACCCTATACCTAATTGTGGTTTAGATGAAATGATACGAGAATGGTTCTTGGATCATGTGGTTTCATCATATTAATTTTTTTAAATTCCGCTGCATCGAGCAACTAGTGCGACTAGTCGCTCCCCATCGCATTCGATGTGATCCACACGCTTCCGTGATGTGCTTGAGAATTTTGCCACATCATTCAAGTGGTATCATCCAGGTTTACAGAGGTTTTGGATATAATCCATGAACCTACGAAAATTTTGGCTCGTTTGGGTTCGTGAAGATTTTTACATTTCAATTTTCGCAGCTTTGTCTTGTGATAATTTTCGGCCCTGTTTAAAATGTTTAAACATGAGTTTTTCACTTAGATAATGTTCCCCATTAAATAAGGAAAATGTGGAATTTGAGTTTGCATAATTTGGATTCCGTTTGCTCTAGTTATGATCATTTTATTAACCATTTGTCCATTGTTTCGGGGATGGTGATTAGAGACATAATTAATATTAATTATGGTTTTAAAATGCCTGAAAATGCATGTTTATCGCATGGTTTCGTTTTTAAATCAAATTATCAATCTCTGGAAATTGATTTTGCTTAATTTGATTTAAAATGAATGAGATATGCTATTTTTAGTTAGTGAGGGTCACTGTTGGAAATTGCATCATTATCCGAAACCTTGTGATTGTCGTTTAAAAAAAAGTGAAATTAATAATTATTTCTTGGAATAATTGTGGATAATATTTGAAAAATATTAGAACAATATTTATTCCCTTAAATGATATTACCTCAACCATTGAATGACTAGATTAGATCTAGATCACCAATTGGTTGCTTGGTACACTTTCAACAAACATGTTACTTGAATAGGCTTTGAGAATTTGTCTAGCAAATTTCCTTATAATCAAAATAGTTTTGATTATTAATATAAGGTATAATTTCGGTTGAAGAACCGATGATCATCTCAAGTACAAAGTGATTGGCTCAGCATTATTTTTTTCCCGAGACGAATATGGTGTCTAGTCAGGGAGCGTTGGGGTAACAGGTTACACCGTGTGCGGTCTGTCCCACTCCGTCGATACTAGCCATGACAATGGGTAGGGAACGAATGATGCCTGGGAGATCATGATGTATTTTCTAATTATTAAAATTCGAATTAATACTTACTTTGAGATAATACCATATATTCAAATAAAATCATGTTTGTTGATTGAATTGGATTGATAATTAATTTAATGTGATTAAGTTAATTATATCAAATTAAAAACACTCTATTATAAATAGATGTGTATTTCCCTTGGAAGAATTAATTATATGAATATGATTCATAATAACTATTTAAAAATTTGAATATGAGGTGGAGGATCACATAAGTGACATCCATGGTCTCCCGTCAAGGCAAAGGGTTTTGTTGCCAGATATTGTATATAGGAGACGCCTGTCTGAAGTGACAACTCCTGCATACGATCCATTTGGATCGGGCTCTTCGCTTCTCGAAAGAGTAAGGACGTATGCATAGTGACCCCAATATCGGGTCCTCATATTATTGGGGCAATATTGGATTGCGAATAGCGAGTTGTATTCCTGTTGACGGTTGGTTCAATTAATGACGAGTCAACATATACTTAGGGGTGGTGGGCCTGGGTGTTAAAGACCAAATTGGGATATGCAAGTTGGACTTGCGATGCGGATTGTGTTCCTGCTTCTTTTTATCCGAGTTATAGGTTCTCATATTATTGGGATGTAACAAAGATAAGGAAGGAGATCCCAGATCTTGCTGAGATATAATGGTAAGTATATCTCTTACATTGAAAGTGATTAAGGGAATCAACTTTCATGGTTGGCAAGGCAAGACAACTTTGATATAAAAATTCCTAAATCAAAGTAAAATGTATATACACACGCACACACTTATGCAAATTTCTTATTTCAGACAATCCTTCATTAAATCCACTCAATGTTATACTCAATAATAACCAGTAAAATATCATGGATTAGACTCATGATCCATATATTGTACTTGCAGTTGGACACATAATGTATGTGGTTGCAATGTGCAAGTTTCCTCATAATAATGGGGAATGACAATTAAATAGATAATAGGACTACAACCCTAGGGTTTGTATGTCTCTATAGTCTTGATGTCTCATCAAATGTACTCTGGAAGTGACATGTCGATGGTAATCGTAATTGTCAATTAATCCTTATAATAATCAAAGAAGATATTCTAGCATACATATGTGCTCTTGACATTTATCATGAATGACATGGTTCACTGCATAATGCAGAATGGTAGCTCTGTATGAGATGATGTATTTAAAATGTTTGAGTACCTACCTAAACCAAAGTCATTTAGAGTCTAGATGGATGTAGATACGATGAGTGTCATCAGTCTACTATTTATACTCTAGTCATTCATGAAGCTTCATAATGTTCATATTATATGATTTAAATGAAGCATATATAAGTGTCGAAATACTGTTATATTGAAATCTTTTGAATTCAACATAAGAGATCCTTTGTCTTAAGAAATGATTGTTTAGAGATGAAAGGAGTGCAGTGGAAGCATGGGTCGGACCTAAGTTAGAAGAAAAGACAAAGAGTTGACTGTACTTCTATGGTTTCCACACATATGACATCCAAAGACTTGGATAAATGCCAATACTGCAATGAGCTGATGTGTTGATAGTATGACTATCAAGTCTATCTAGATCCTTAGAGAAGGACACAGATCGTGCATCAAAATAATTTACATCTACATATAATCATTGAAATTGACTTTCTTATTTGATAAGATCAAAGTCTAATAATTGTATCTCATTCTTTTAATAAAACTTGCAATTTGTTGCATATGTATTAGAAGACTGAAATTTGATTTTAAGGTTTAATAATCATCCATGGATATTGATTCAATGGTTGCAACAACCTCTATTGGATAAATAGACTTCATATTTTCAGTGGGAGAGCCCTTAGTCTTAGAGAATGTGTCTATGACTTGGATATTAGAATACTCTCATTGTTTATTTCTAAATGTTGGAAATAAACAAGAATTCTGGAATAGACCTATCATAAAGAGTTATGATGGATATATTTCAGATAGTAATCTAAGATCTAGTGGACTCTACTAAATTAGAAAATTAATGAATGGTTCATTAATGTTTCTTAATACTGAAAATTAAACCTTATAAGATCAATAGGAGGATGGAGATCATTTGACAATGATTAGGCATCAAGTTTTGGACATATGTCTGTTGATGAGATCAATAGACAAGTAAGAGATGAAACTTTAGAATGTCTAAAATTTCATAACTTACATACTTATGAATATTATATTCAAAGTAAAATGTGCAATACACCCTTCTTTGGAAATTGTGTAAGATGTCAAGGTATTCAGGATCTCATGCATATTGATGTATGTGGATCATATATAATGTAATGAACATTGTGGATATGTGATATCTATTGATGATTATGTATGATATGAGATTTCTTCTGTTCACGTAAGAAACCTTTGAAATGTTCAAAGATATCATAATTTTGGTGTAGAACAAAAGTTTGGAGAAAGATGAAATGAATTTGATCTAACCTAGGTAGCTTGTACCTGTTAGATAAATTCAAAGAATATCTTATGGAGATATGAATATCATTTCTATCTCACTCCTCCTGATAAACCTAAACTCAATAGAGTTGTAGGGAGATACAATTGGATCATGTGTGACATGATTTGATCATTGATGAATTCTTAGCATAATTAGATGTTAGTTTCCAAGGTACATATGTAGTAGAGACTACAATATATGTCCTTAATAAGGTTCCATGCAAGTAAGCTGGAATCGAGCACTAGAGAGTGCTACTTCATTAGGAAAATAAAGGATGGTATTGGATACCTACTTTATGACATTGAGATTCTTAAAAGATCTCATCTTTGAGAATGTGATTCTTAGAGGATGAATTTCTTGAGAATCAAGATGAAAATGAAGTAAAGGAACTCATTTATTTTGAGATGATAATGAGGCTCATGAAATCGGAAACTAAAAGGACAATTAAAGATGTTACACTAATACTTTTTCAAATGAGTTTGAGGATGTACTCCATGTGCCAAATAAGTTTGACAATGATCTGACTTCATATGATGAAGCTTCTGAAGATCATGACATGGAGAGATGGATGTTAGCCGTAAAGTCTAAATGTAGACTTCATATACCCTCGAGGATCCATCTATATGGGTAAGACCCATAAAGGTGTAAATGGATCTTCAAGAGAAAGAAAGAACCTGATAAGAAGGTAGAAACCTTCGAAGCATGGTTCGTAGCCACGAGCTACACATCAGAAGAGAAGACATTGCTTGCGATGAGACTTGCTCTTCAGTAACCATGCTTAAACCCATCAGAATATTGCTAACTATAGATACACAACTTGACTATGACATCTTCTAGATGTGAGTCAATATTGCATTCCTCTATGAATACCTCTCTGAGGATATTCACATGAAGTAGCCCCATGGCTTCTTAATCGAGGAAAGCAAGACGTGCAAGCTAAAGAAATACATCCATTGACTCAAATAAGCTTCTTATAGTTGGAACATAAGATTTGATGAAATTATAAATGTTATGATTTCAGATAGAATCTTGATGAGCCATGTGAAGCTTAGTGTGAGTGCCATTGTGCTCATTGTGCTAAATATAGATAATATCCTAATCATTTAGAATGATATAAGGATGATAATAAGTGTTTTATGACCTGGCTATTTCATACCTTGAGATATGATCTCAAGGATACCTCTTAGATCTTAGTTCTGAAGTTGTTCAGAAGCGAAGAGAAGAGAGAGAATTGTGATTGTCACATTATTGGTACATTCTAGATATATTCGATCCAAGGAAGGCTCCTTTCCCTTAAGATTTGGTACTGACCAATCTGAAGGGATAGCACATCAAGTGTTGATAATGCTAAAACTGCTTGCCCTTGTGCATCGGTTGCTAGAAGCCTGGTATGTGCTAGATATGTATGAAAAGACAGATGTCTACCATGCATTGGGAGTAGTAAACTGTTGCTAATCATACTATGGAGATAAGACACTTAGTTGCAGCAACAAAATAATATCTTCAAAGATGACAAGACTTAGAGATAATGATTCCAAAGTCTCAACATCAAGAACCTAAGACTTTTATAGATAGTGATCTAATAGGTCTTAACTGCAGATACCTTAAGAGATAGAGATATCTGGAAATATGGGTATTCTGATAAGGATAATTTAAATTACACACTGGTAATAATGATTATTGATTTGTAGTGTCAATGACATTATGTCTACCTCAATATTGAGTATTGGTTGCATAAGATGCAACATTCGCATTGGATGCGAGCATTGTTACTGAGGGATATGCAAGTGCCATAAAAGGACTTGGCATAGTCTCTCGGAACAGAGTGACTGATCAGCTTACATAGCTATATTAAATACCATATGATTGTCACATGAGTGTTGGTTTAATGATTAGCCCATTAATGACTCTTTAGGCTAGTGGGAGATTGTTGGACATACGAGCCCACGACGAGCCATTATGCAATAAATGTTATTGCAATTCACTCCTTAATCTGAAATGAAGAGTAACTAATTTGCATAATAGGTCCCTTAGTACAATTAGGGTTATGTACCATGGCCATCTTAAGGATCATACAGCTGCTGATTCAATTATTGAATCCTAGAGGCTGGTGCTTGGATGAATATCTAAGGAGTTAGATGTAGGACTCATCAAGCACCGTCAAATGATTGTTAAGATGTGATCTCCAGCCTGAGTAGGAGATGGAAATCCTTATCTCTAAAGGATGATATCTGACCGACCTCTTGATGCAGGTCCTCTGCATAGGAATAGAGATTCAGAGGTGTCAAATTAGTTAGGTCAAAGAGTTGACTTAATGAGATCGAGATAACCAAAGTCCTATGTCGTATGCTGTCATGATATAGGAACGCATCCTCTGATCGGAGACATATGCATTACTATATGTCAGAGTGTGTACATTTGGCAAACCAATAGGGTGATGACCTAACCAAGGTCTATACACCGGTGTGCTGGTGTGCATGCAAGGGCATATGAGTAATACGATCTCTCAAAGGGATCATACAGGTTCATTTACTGAACCGGAAGACATGAGCTCACTCATGAGATATTGGGAAGATCAAATTCCGTGCAAGGTCGTCTGCTTTGGAAGCTTGACTGAATTTGTAGGTTTCATATATACTTTTGGAAAGTATATGATCAACACCTGGGTATGATATATGCTTTTGGAAAGTATATGATCAATACCAACTTCCAATGATTAAATGAGAAAACTTAAAAATAAAACCCTGAAGGTGACAATCTAAAAGAGATCTATAACCTCAGGTTTATTCTGAGTCTTTCAGTATGCAGGATGTACATATATTGGGAATACCTGAAGGTGATGTGATCATAAACGTTTGTATAACCATGATGCTTCCATTCCTAGGGAGTGATGAAACGAGTATGGATTTTAGTGACTCCTCTCACAGAGAAGTGATCTAATCTTAGTCCAAATGTTGGACATTGATCTGAATGTGATTCAGATGTAATGAGAAGATTATATTTGCAGTCTTGATTTAATCTAGCATCTGTGGGAGGTCCGCAAGATCACGATTTGAGATGTGATCTCAATATCCAAGTCATTATACGTGGAACAATGCAATCACCCTGTCCTTATCTCCTAGTATCCTCGGAGAAAGCACATTATCCTTGAAAGAGTTCATGGATAATTTCATTGTTGATATATATATCCGAGCATCGAGAAAATTGATAATTAAATGTGATTTAAATATTATTGATAATATGAATTTGATTCACATTATAAGAGAGTTAGCTGAGATAATTAAATGTGATTTAATTATCAAAGATGTGAATAATGTGAATGCGATTCATATTATTTTGGCACATGAGAACAGAGATCCAAGAAGATTAAATGTTATTTAATTATCATGGATATGAATAATGTGGATAGCACTATCCATATTAATCATATTATAAATGTGATTTGTAATATATTATAGAGAGCATATTGTGACTTATATTTGTTACTTAATTGTTAATGTAAATTGGATTCACATTGAATGATTAATTGAAAATATAATTATATTTAGTTTTGAGTTGAGACCGAGATTCACATAATTTCAATGGCATGGTTGATATTTTCCATAAGATAATTTGGAATTATTTTTGATGAAAATATTGTTGACAAGATATGATGATATATATCATGAGATAATGACATCTCATGATAATTAGAAGAGATGGACCAAATCCACCAAAGAGAAGTGGACGGCTACAACTCTCCATGAGGAGAAGAGTAGCCGTCCCCTCTTTTGAGGAGAATGATTTATTCTCTTCATTATCTTTTCTCTTATCAAAGATGATTTAATTTGTCATTAATTTTGTTGATTTATCAATGAAAATTAATTTAAATTAAATAATTAGTTGTTGTGTTTTTACAACAACATCTTAGCCATTGAAAGAAACACAAATCAATCTCAACCATTGATTGTGTGTTGTACATGGATTGGGATCCATGGACTCCCAAAACCTTATATAAGAGGAGGCACCCCTTGCTCTTCAAGACACAATTACGAATGCTCTCTCTCCCTATCTCTTCCTCCATACGCCAAGCCTCTCTCTCTCTCACAATGGTCGTCCACCATGGAGTCCATGTGAGAGTCGTCATCACCGCAGCATCGTCGTTATGCTGCTAGAGTATTTGCTCGTGGTCTCCGTCTCCTTCGTTGTACCTCACTCGTGAAGAAGACGTTGGATCTCGTGTGACGAGATCAGGAGATTTGCCGCTTGGATCATCAACTTGGATTGCGAGAAGGATGCGTCTCATAAACGCGTTCGCAAGTGTCTCCTCCGTCGGATCGGACTTGAGACAGGAGGTCTCTTCGTTTATAGACTCGATCACAACCACACTTCAAAAAATAAACCTTATACCTAGTTGTGGTTTAGATGAAACGATCTGAGAATGGTTCTTGGATCATGTGGTTTCATCATATTAATTTTTTTCAAATTTCGCTGCATCGAGCAACTAGTGTGACTAGTCGCTTCCCGATCGCATTCGATGAAATCCACACGCTTCCATGATGCGCTTGAGAATCTCGCCATATCCTTCACACAGTCTGCCATTTCTTGAAAGATAACATTATTCTGTGGTTCAGAATCCCCAAAATTCTCATTTCTGACATGAGGCACCATTTTTATCAACAAGGAAGTCAAGAAGTTGACTAGAAAATATATCATTGAACATCGTGTTGCTACGTTGTACCATCCACAATCAAATGGCTTAGCAGAATGTTTAAACATGGAGATATTGAGCAGGGAAATCGAGTTTTAAATGATGAGATTTAAAGTACAATGTCGTTGCAACCCTAATTATCCCTCGACAAAAATTTATTCAGTTCTCAAGCTAAAATAAATAAAGAAAATGTAGCAAGAGAATTTTGTTATTTAATTTACCTCTATAACATAAAGGGTCAAACTGAGGGATGCAGAAAAATCTCGAGGGTTATTCAATTCAATGAAAAATTAATGAAAAGAATCAAATGAAATCTATGAACACTATGCTTGGTGTGGTATTTTTTATGTAACTTTTATTTTTATTTAGTTTTCTGATTTTTATATTTTCAATTTTCAATTTTACAAAAGTTTTTAATTTTATAAAATAAAAGGTGATAAAATTAAATAAAAGAACTCAGTAAAAAGGAAGAGAAAGAAACTTATTAGATTTTAACAAACGAAAGTATTTTTGAGTTTCTGAAAACTTTTTGATGTTTTTTTGATTTTCCAGAATTTTGTAAATTTTATAAGGATTTTAAATATTTAAAAAACAACAAATAAATCAAACATAACACAAAATGAATGTTTTTGGATTTTAAAATAGCAAATAAGATCAAAAAATAAATAAAATATACACAGAATGGATGAATTTTTTAGTATTTTCTAGAAAGTTATTATATATTTTCTGAATTAATTTTTTATGTTTTCGAGTGTTTTATGATTTTTATGAGGAATAAAATTAACAAAATTATATAGAAATTAAAATTAATCAAAAGAAGCAAACATGATTGTTTTAGAATTTTTAGCAAAGGTTTTATATTTTTATTGATTTTTGGAAGCAAACAAGGAGATTTTAGTAAGTTTTTGAATTTTATAAATAATAAAAAGGATAAAAATGGAAAATGAAAAATAAAAATTATGGATTCTGGATATGCTTGACATCTAACAGAATTTTTGTGGTTTTTTAACGCTACTTTGCTAATTTTGATTTGATTTCATGCAAAATAAATGCAGGTACACAAGGGTATAAAGGTAATTTCTTATTTTTTGCAAAATAAATCATACAGATATAAAAAGTGCAGGGCAATTTGTGCAAAATTTTTAAAAATCGCATTGCCGTTGCACGTACTCCTTGCATGGCAGGACCAATTTGTAAATATTTTAATTCTAGGGTCTAAATAATAATAAAGAATGTGCTGGTATTTATTGCAATTAGATCAAAAGTCACGTGTGAAGCACGCTTCACAGTTTAAACATGACCTTTATGCAAATAAAATAAAAATGAGGGCAAGAAATGCAAATGTTCAACGCATGACATTAAGATACTATCACAATGGACTTATTTGAAAATAAAATAAATGCAAGGGCTTAGGTGAAATTGTACCGTTTAATTACATGACATGATCTACGGCCCCGATTCATATGGAGTCTGATCCAACAGATGGAAATGAGTGGTGCTCGACTGACTCTAATCTGATCTGGAAATAGCATCCATGACAAACTTTTGGGGAAAACAGATGGCTGTGATTGAAACTGGGGCAGTCGTTCTTGATAGTGTGGTGGGGAGGCTGTTGGACGAAGTGGGAAAAAGGTTGTCTCCAACGATCTTCGAGCTAAGAGATCTCGCTCGTGGCTCACCCAAATCTGCTTTGGACTGGTGGTGCAGCTTCCTGCCATGCTCCTCTTTCGATCCTAGGCTTCAATTGTGGTCAATGGTGGCTGACTCACCCATCTATAGGTCGGGAGGTTTAGAAAACCCGAGTAGACCTCTAGATGGTGCGACTCGCTTTCAAGCTTGCTCTTGATACCTACAATGAGTTCCTTGCGTGGAGGCGAAACTTCGACAAGGTTTATGAGCATAAGATGATGGGAAAATGGTGAATAGATGAGAGATCCAGCAAGGGTGATCGGAAGAGGAGCTGATCCTCGGATCTGGAGCGATATGAGGGTGGCTAGATGTCTCAAAAGATGCAGAATATAGGGACGAACATGTAGGCAAGATCGGAGATTAGTGAGATTGATCAGAACACCTCCGATCTGGTGATCAGAGGTTAAAGATGATTGGCAGATTTAAGCTACGTGGAAGAATTTAAACGACTAAATGAAATTATAGAATTGAATAACACCTACCTATGGTTACCTACGGTGAAGAATAAGGGTGAAATTGCCTCAATCTACGATGGGGTGCAGAGAGTCGGAACTATGCCAGGGGAAGATCATCGAGTGGGTGGAGTCACGTCTTCAACTCTCGTCTCACACTCCTAATCGTAGAGTGCTCGATCTGTCTCCTCAAATATCTTCTAGAAGTCGGTCGTGTATGTGTGTGGGGTGGGGGGTCAAAAACGAATCAACCTGCCTCCGGAGTTGAATGGTCAATATTTATAGAGTAGACTTCGGTGGGGATTTTGAATTCAAGATATGCAATGATCGAGGCATTATTGATGGAATGGATAGGCTGGTGATGGCGATGAGTGAATGGGCAAGGTTTTTGGAGAAGAAAGATGGGTGAGTTAGTGAAATAGGTGTTGGACATGTGATCCCACAACGAGCCATTATGCAATAAATGTTATTTCAAATATAATTCCCTGTTCTGAAATGAAGAATAATTAATTTGCATAATAGGTCCCTTGGTACAATTAGGATTATGTACCATGGCCATCTTAATGATCATACAACTATTGATTCAAAGAGGCTGGTGCTTGGATGAATATCTAAAGAGTTAGATTGAGGACACATGAAGCACCATCAAATGATTATTAAGAGATAAGCTCCAGCCTAAGAAGGAGATGGCAATCCTTTCTATAAAAGGCTGATATCTAATCGACCTCTTTATGCAGTCCTCTGCATAGGAATAGAGATTCAGAGGTGTTAGATAAGTTAGGTCAAAAAGTTGACTTAATGAGATCAAGATAACCAAAGGCCTATGTCATATGTTGTCACGATATAGGCATGCATCCTCTGATCGGAGACATATTTGTTACTATATGTCTGAGTATGTACATTTGGCAGACCAATAAGTTGATGACCTAATCAAGGTCTAGACACCGACGCACTGGTTTGCATACTAGGGCATATGAGTGATACTATCTCTCAAAGGGATCATATAGGTTCATTGCTGAATCGGAAGACATGAGCTCACTCATGAGTTATTGGGAAGGATCAAATTCCATACACGGTCGTATCGTTTTGGAAGCTTGACTGAATTTGTAAGGTTCGATATATGCTTTTGGGAAGTATATGATCAACACCTAGATATGATATATGCTTTTGGAAAGTATATGATCGATACCAACTCCCAATGATCAAATGAGAAACTTAATGATAAAACCATGAAGGAGACAGTCTAAAAGAGATCTAAAACTTTGGGTTTATTCTGGGTCTTCCGGTATGTATGACGTACATGTATTAGGAATACCTAAGGGTGATGTGATCATAAACGATTGTATAACCATGATGCTTCCATTCCTAGGGAGTGATGAAACTGGTCTGGATTTTAGTGATTTCTCTCAGTAGAGAAGTGATGATTCCAAATGTTGGACATTGATCTGAATGTGATTCTGACGCAATAAAAAGATTAGATTTGCGGTCTTGATTTAATCAGGCATCCATGAGAGGTCCCAAGATCTGGATTTGAGATGTGATTTCAATGTCCAAGTCACTATACATGGACCAATGCAATTGCCATGTTGATGAATCCACGATTCATCATCTTAATATCTTGATCTTAGCAAAATCCCCGAGTAAAATCCCAAATAAATGTCCATAAAATACATAAATTAACAAAAATACCTCTTGTAAATAAAACTCACTAATTATTGTATATTAGATTGTACAAAATAAATTACACATAAAAAGCCGCAAAAATAAGGAGTTTTATACCTGTAAATAGCCCAAAACTTCATGTATTTTTATTAATTTCATTTCAATTCCTTTTTACCTAATTCTTTCTCTAACTTGTTTATAAAAATGTATATAAAAATACAAAAATACAAAATAAATTTTACCTCAAATAAATGCTCCTAGATCCCAAAGAGAAAAAGCCGTAAAGTCCAACTTCCAAGCTAAATTCCCGCTCCGTATGAACTCCAAATTCACCAAACTCACTTTTAAAAACAAGTTAGAAAATTATCTATCCAACGGAAGTGGTTTCATTAAAATCGGAGCTCATTTGCAAAAGTTGGGTTTTGGGACCTAGATGTACATTGTATACCATGTATATATTCATTCTTTCTTTAATTTTTATTTTATCTTTCTTAATTACTAAAAATACAAAAAAATCATACTTGTGTTGTATTTTAATTGTAGTATTTTATTGTATTTTTCCGTTGTAAATATCTCTTATTAAAAAGACAAAAAAAATTACATATTAGAAAAGTAAAAAAAAATGTACATAGTGTTTTGTCTTCTTTTGTAAATCCTCCACTATTTCTCTTCTCTTTTTATTTTATTGTATTTAAAGTAGATAACTTTATTTCATTTTATTTATTTAATTATTTTACATTCTCTACAATAACCACCATTCAACTCTCTTCCACCACCAACTTCCCATTCAACTCCACCATTTCTTAAACCTCCCATTCAACTCCATTAATAATCCAACTTCCCATTCAACTCCACCCACATAATAACTTCTCATTTCATCATCTATATATACATTCCATCCTCCTCAATTTGCCCTTGATCCATCTTTATGTGAGGAGAGCTTAGTTCCCTGAGTTGAATCGGTGACAGCGACGCAACCGCGGTCGAGCGACGACGGCCCTCTCTCCGGTGTGATCCGTTGGCTTTTTGGCCAACATCGCAGCCGCAACCGCGCGCTGCTCGAGCTCATCGCATGCCGGCGATTCGAGCGAAGACCGTGCTCACGAGAGCACTCCATAGGCGACCATCTCCATCGTAGGTAAATTTTCCCTTTATTTTAGTTCATTTGATATCTTTGCAATTTTTTTAGTCCATCAGATCACCACCCATAATCTTTCATTTGTTCTACTTCATTACATTACCATTACGTTTTTTTTTCTCCACATTTGATTCACTCCCTGTTTATTAAAAAAAAGTAAAAAAAATTTAAACAAAAAAAAAGTCCTTTCTTTTACAACAGTAGAAAATCAAAAAAAAATAAAAAAAACAAAAAAAAGAAGCAGCAGCGGCTGGCGCCGCCGCCGCCCCATCTCCTTCACGGGAGCAGCGGCGGCCCCAGCCGCCGCCGCCCCCCTCTCCACAGCCACAAGCGGCCGCCGGGCGCGGCTCCGCCGCCCCGCGCGTGGGCAACCGCGCACCAGCGGCCCGCACCCACCGTGCCGCCCCCTCTCCAGGCCACAGCCGCTCCTCCGCCGCGTACTCCTTCCGCCGGCCACCGCCGCCCACTGTCACGGCCTCCGCACACCGCCGACACCTGCGCGCTCCTCCACAGCGCCCCCCTCCGCCGCGCCAACCGCCGGCCGAGCCCCCTCAAGTTGGGTTCCCCATTTCCACCGTCTCCAGGAAGAAGAAGAAGGTCTTTCCCATTTTCTTTTTTTTTAATGTAAAAATTGCACTTTCTTTATTTTAAGTTTCAGTAATTACAATTACGTCCCTATACATAAGTTGCTTTGTAATTTCAGTTTCTATTTTGCACATAGAACCCTGTCTTTATAGATTAATTTGGACCTCTCTTTGGCATCGTTTTATGCAATGAAAAATGCTATCATGTTGAGCAACTTATCCTCTATCATCTGATTATTTACTTGTATTTTTATGATAGTTGGGTAATTAATTAAAATTGTCAAATTGAAATTTTGCATAGTTTACCCATTCTGTGCCATTAAATTAATATCTCACATATAGTTGCTTCGAAAAATCCACAAAAATTATATGTGATGCCTTGAAGTTTGCTTAACTTACTGTCCAAATTTCATTCAAAATGGAGTTGTCTTGTGCCTTAAATAAATCGTAGAGTGATTTTAGTAATAGATTTTTAATTAAATCCACAAATATCTTTTTTGCGAAATTTTACCTCTACTGGATTGCTCTTGAAAATGTATTTTAGGGATAATTCGCACTCTGATTAATTTTATAATGTGGATTTATTAGAAATTAATTACTCACTGTCACTCTGTTTCAACTAAAAAATACATAAAAAATTCATATTTTGTCAGAAAATTCCAAAAAAATTACTGTAGCTTCCTTGCATCATGTTTTCATTCCAGTAATTTTTTCATGATTTTTGCTTTCTGTTTGTGTGATAAATTGCAAAAAGACCCTTAAAAAGTGTGCATTTTTCATCGTTGCATTTTAAGTCCTAAAATTCCAAAAAAATGTGTTTTGTGTTCATCACTGGATTAGGATCCTAGGAAAAATATAACTTTGCTAAATTGGACTTATTTTCTATTCAAATTAATTTGGCCTTGTTGTGTATTTTCTTAGTGTCTTAATTCAACCGCATCTTGCATTTGCTTTGATTTTTGCATAAAAAAATCTAAAAAAATACCGCATTGGAAATCTAAAATCTTTATTTTCAAATTAAACCCAAGTTGTTCCTTTGCCTCCCTGAGTTCGACCCCGGACTTGCCCGGGATATAAATTAAAGCCGAGACACTCTTCACGGAGATCTTCTCTCGGTTCTGACCGAACCGCTAAGTACACGTGCTACAACGAAGACGAATTAAACACCGTATCTAGCGACTCGTCACATGTCCTTATCTCCAAGTATCTGCAAAGAAAGCGCATTGTCCTTGAAAGAGTTTAAGGATAATTTCACTGTTAATATATGTATGTTGTTCTGTTTTTTCAATAAAATCATGGCCATTGAAAGAAACACAAATCAATTTCATCCATTGGATTTGTGTGCACATGGATTGGCATCCATGGACTCCCAAAATTCTATATAAGAAGAGGCATCCCTTGCTCTTCAAGTGACAACAATTACAACATCCATATGCTCTCTCTCATTATGGTCGTCCACCATGTTGCCCTAGAGAGAGTTGTCAATCGTCGCAGCATCATCTCTATGCGGCCGGATTGCTTGCTCGTGGATCTCCATCTCCTTAGGTGTGCCCCAATCGTGAAGAAGATGTCAGATCTCGTATGGCGAGATTAGGAGATTTGCTGCTTGGATCGTCAATAAGGATTGAAAGAAGCATGTGTTTCATCAACGCGCTCGCAAGCGTCTCCTCCGTCAGATAAGACTTGAGACAGGAGGTCTCTTCGTTTAGACACTCAATCGCAACCACGCTTCAAGAGGTAAACCTAATACCTGTTTTTGGTTTAGATGAAACTATCCAAGAAGTGTTCTTGGATCATGTGGTTTCATCGGAGTAAACATATTTAAATTCTGCTACCTCGAGCAACTAGTACGACTAGTCTCTCCTGATATCATACGATGCAATCCTCACACTTCAATGATGCGCTTATGGATCTTCTCGTATCCTTGGAGAGACATGTGGAAAATTAGGGGAATAACGGGTTGTACGCGAGATGTGTGGGACGATGGCGTGGACTGAGCGAATGACCTGGGTCAACAAACCCGAGTCGATCAATCAAGGCATACGTAGAACATGACAAATAAGACTAGGTAACAAAAATCCAATAAAAAAGTTAAATAATTCAATTAAAAAAATTAAATATGTAAATAATGTATAGTAAAAAATGTTAGAATAAAATAAAGTTAATTTAGGTGTTTTGTAATTAATTAAATATGATATATACAAGGGTTAAAATAATTAAAAGGTGTTATTTATTGGTATGTATACCTATATATACAAGACTTTGATTTTTAGTTAATTATTTACATAAATATATACATGATTTATTATGTTATTTATTTGCAATTTTTTACAAGGGTTTTAATGGTAATTTTTTTAGATTTTTACCGATTAAATTATTAGGTTCAATAAATAGTTATATGTACATTATATACATAGTGATACCTATACAATATACACATGATTTTAGTTTTTTTGATTTTTGATTTTATGTTTTTTATTTATATTCTATATATGTCGAATATAATATTCACAATTAATTAAAATACAATATTTACATGTATGTACAAGAAAATAAATAATTAAATAATATACATGTTATACATAGGTATAAATACAATAGTACCCCGATTAGACACATTTCACATCTTAACTCTGATTTTTATGAAATCACCTCCATTTAAAAGATGATTTAATTTGAAGTACAATTTGAAATTTGTGGCCTTCTGAGAGTGTTGTTATTTATACAATATATACATATTTTTATTGCAATTATTTTTATTATTTACAAAAGAATTTTATTCACAATTTTCAAGAACTAATTTTTGTTTATAAAGAATTCAACAATGAATAAATTAAATAAAATAATGTGTATTTTAGTCAGTATTTTACAGATGATAAATGTATACCAGTGACAAATGAATTTGTGGAATTTTTGGTGTCTAGGCCTCATCCCCCCCTACTTTATTCCTTGTTGATCAAGTCAAGTCTTGACATTCTCTTAGGGTCGGAGTCAACCTCTATCTATTACATATACAATCTTTATTTTCTTTAATTTTCCTTTATTTCCTTTATTTATTTATTGTAGGTTAAAATAGTGATAAATATACAATATTTACACAAGAATAAAGGTTAGTAAAAGAATGATTTTATTGATATTTGTAGGTTTTTATAAGGAATTTTAAGTTAAAATAAATGAATAAATATGATGATATGTAGATTGATCACCCCAATATGCTTTACCTTTGCTAGTCCCTTAGCAAACCACTTATTAGAAGAATAAGTGACTAAAAGAAAAAGAAAAAGAATAAAGGAAAATAAAGAACTTAGAACAATATTGAGTATTAAACTTATCTTCATAAAATCAAAGTATGGAGCTCTGTTGCACCTTTAGATTATTCGTTTGGGAGGAACCTTAGTGGGAAGCGGACTTGATACTCAACAACCTCTAGAAACCACACAACCCTGCTCAAGTATCCTCAATAGTCAGGTCGGAATTGATCAATTCATACACAAACCCTTATGACTATGAATCTTCTTGTACAGTGTAAGTGTATGTAGTTCTCCTTGGCTGAAGCGGTAAAAGTCAGTCTTCTCCAACATGGTGATCCTAATTCCCCAATCCATTCACTCTTTCCTTGAGAAGTGGGGTATTCCCTTCTAAGTTCAAGTGCAACCAGCTCAAGAAGAGGACGTGGAGAGAAGAATGGACGGTAGCCAGCGTAGCTACCTATCAATGGATGCATGACCAAGGTAACCAAGTCATTCAGCTACAGGCTCATAAATATTTGACTTGGAAACTCAAGCTTGCTTATTTGACTATACAAATGTACATACTCTGACATGTATTTTATTTTCAATCAGTCCTGTCAATTTTTTTTGGAGTTTTGATTTTCGTACTCTTTTTTTGAATATATACAAGGTGCAACATGTACAAAAGGAGTTTTTCCTTTTGAGCTAGTAGACTATCCCTCTTTTGAAGCTTTATTTCAACATACAACATTTTCTCGTGGGGGTACAATGGCCACAAAAGTGTGACTTTTGATGTTTCCATTGGCTTGTGTCTCATGCCAGTAAATCCAACGCTCTACTACTTCAACTGAGGTGAGAAAAGTGTATCTGCATGTGTGCAAGAAAGGTCACTATCGATAAAAATCATGCATGTGCTCCCAAGTACTCTACTTAGGCAGTCAAGATGACACTGAACTAAGTCTTGTGATTCCCAAAGAATTAAGTTTATAGACCTGAAGAATCCCCAATTCCAATTCCTATAAGGTTCCTCTAAAATTAAGTGGGTTAAGGTCCAGCAAAGATCCATTCTTCGACTTTATTCTAAAATAGTTTAAGTGTCAATACTATCATGAAAAATGCATATGCAAATGCAAGAATTATATAAAAAACACATTTTTTTGAAAGAAAAATAAAAGAATAATCTTTTGAACAAGTTTTCCCAAAGAATTTTGCAATTTTTTTCTCAATTTTTAGTATTTTTTAAAGAGAAAAGGGTTAGTAAATTGAATATATACAAGTATAAATACAAGTATTATACACAATTTATACAAGATTTTACTAGAATGTTTTATGTACAAGTTTAAAACACAAGTTTTACAAAAACAATTTTATTTACAAAAGGAAAAATTGATTAATGTTTTTATACACACATGGATTTTATGAATACACACACACACATATACATCCCACAATTTATATCCAACATGACAAAATAATTTTACAAACATTTTACAAACTTTTTTAAACCATTTTACAAAAGATTTTTCAAACATTTTTCAAAACATTTGCAAAGGTTTTTAAAAAAGTTTTACAAATATTTTTGCAAATTATTTTATAAATATTTTTACAAATCATTTTACAAACATTTTTGCAAACAAGTTTTAGCAAACATTTTGCTTTCAAAAAAATTTACGAACATTTTGTACAATATACTTAGTTTTGATACAGAAATCATTTACAAACATTTTACAAGAAAACATTTTTTAAAAAAAAATTAAAATTGTTTGTAGAAAAATAGTTTTACAAAAAAATTTACAAACATTTTTACGAACATTTTTTCAAACAATTTTACAAAAGATTTTTGCAAATATTTTACAAAAATAATTTGCTATTATTTTTAAAAGATTTTTGCAAATCATTTTACAAATCACTTTTCAAAATACACATTTTTTTAAAGAATAATAATAATGATATTATTAATGAAAGTACGTGTTATGGCTTAAGTATATATAAAATGTATATGGCACCCCTATACTTAGCTCGAACTTTGTCCTCATAGTGAACAAAGATCTACAAAGGAAGAAATAAAACGTGCTAAGTATAGAAAAGTGAAAAGAATCCTATATAATAATGACTCAAAGAATAGACGAAAATAATAGTAGTCGGTGATCCCCCTACCCTAGGATCAACTAATCCTAAGTATATAAGACTGTACAAACAGGGAAAACTGAGGAAAAGAATGAACAAACTCGACGACCTCAACTCGTCCTCCCCTATATTTAAAGTAAATGATCCCTTAGTATAGAAAAAGAATATCAACAAGTTGAAGGAGAAGCAAAAGATCATTAGAAATACAAGAAAAATAAAAAACAAAAGAGACATTATGAACAACATCACTCCCTTATACTTAGGGTAAAGGATCCCTAAGTATAAGCAACAACATGAGTGATGAAACATAACGAACAACTCAAAATCTTCACCCCCTATAATTATGTTAGAGTACATCCTAAGTAGATATAACTAGAAAAGGGAATATACAACATACTGATAGAAGGAATAAAACGAAAGGATTTATACAAGAGAAAATCATCTCATGTATCAGACATAGGGGATGTCAAAAATAATCGTCTGATACCACAAATATGGAGTCAACTATGGATAGGAATGTATCATGATCTATAAATGACAAATGGTTGTGCGTTAGATGGCAACCCATATATGACAATACTACCATTGTCATACACAGCTCTCATAATGAATGGTCCTGACCATTTGCTTTTCTATTTGCCTGGAAACAACTTCAATTTAGCATCAAACAACCAAACTTTTTGATCAGGGGAGAAAGCCTTTCTTCTAATGTGTCTATCATGCCAACGCTTGACTTTCTTCTTGTACATGAGTGAGTTGTCACATACAAAATCTTGAAATCCACCATTTTATTCAGATCCAACTTCCTATTTTTTGTTTCCTTTTCATAATCCTAATTGCATACACAGAGTGCCCATAAAGATTGGTGAATTAATTCAATTGGCAAGTGGCAATGCTTCCCATACACCAACCTATAAGGTGACATACCCAATGGAGACTTGTACGTCATCTGATAAGCCCATAGGATTGAGTCAAGCATCTAGGACAACTTCTTCCTATATGAACGTACAAGTTTTTGCAATATCATTTTTATCTCCCTATTTGAAATCCCAGCCAAGCCATTAGTCTATGGGTGGTAACGAGACACAACTCTATACTCAATGGCGTACTCCTTCACAAGCTTCTTGACCTCTTGATTAATGAAATGTCTACTCCCATCTGAAATGAGTATCTTTGGAATCCCAACTGCACAATAATGTGGTCCTCGATAAAAGAACACACCGTATGACTATCAACGACTTGGAAGGGAAAGACTCCACCCAATGACTAACATAATCCACGGTAAGTAGGATATACTGATATCCCTGACTGACAGTAAATGGGCCCATGAAGTCTATACCCCAAGCACTAAAAACATAAGAAATCTGTATATATCTCAGGAGCATGGTATCTTTAGAACCAACATTTTCTCCCATCTTCTAACAATCAGTACAAACTCGAAAAACTCTTTAGCATCCTTACATAAAGTTGGTCACCATAGGCCGCTCTTAAAACCTTTGCTTCCGTGCACTTCCTCGAATGATGCCCACCAGACTCTAATTTGTGACAATGCTCAAGTATGCTGGTGTACTCTTCTTGAGGAATGGGCCTTCTCCAGATACAATCCGTACCTTCATGAAATGGGTAGAGATCCTCCCAATGGTAAAAATGTATCTCCGACATGAATCTGTCTACCTTATGCTTAGGTCAATCCTGTGAAACTTTCTTGGAGACAAGATAGTTCACAATATTAGCATACCATGGGAGTGAGTCCACAAACAAAATGGTCTCATCTAGAAAGATCTCAGAAATAGGAAGTATGCTCTGCTTAGAAGTATTTGCATTTAAAATGCAGGAAAGATAATCTGCCACACCATTCTTAACTCTAGATTTATCTCTGATCTCCAAATCAAACTCTTGGAGAAGAAGGATCCATTTGATAAGGCAAGATTTGGCATCCTTCTTTGCATGTAGGTATCATATGGTAGTGTGATATGTGTGTACAAGTACATGTGATCCAAGGAGGTAAGATCTGAACTTCTCAAGTGCAAACACCACTGCTAACATCTCCTTCTTTGCGACTGTGTAATTCCGTTGTGCCTCATCCAGAATCTTTCTAGCATAGTGTAAGAAAATGGCATCCCATCCCTTCTCTGCCCTAACACATCTCCAACTGCAAAATCTAACACGTCCGTCATGATGTCAAAGGGAAAAGACCAATCAGGTTATTATAGGACATGAACACTAGTAACCATTTCTTTCATCTGATGAAATGCAAGGAGGACTTTCTCATCTACAACAGACTCACTCTACTTGCATAGAAGCTTAGTTAAAGGTCTAGCAATCTTGTTGAAGTACTTAATGATTCACCTATAGAATCCAACGTGTCTCAGAAATGACCTCAACTTCTTCAAATTTTCTGGTGGATCTAGCTTAGAGATCACGCCAATATTAGTAGGATCAACCTCCATACCCTGTTTGGAGATGACATGGCCCAGTACAATACCATTAGTCACCATAAAGTGACTCTTCTCCCACGAGAGCACTAGGTTTACTTCAAAGGAACATTGAAGTACTCAGTCTAAATGAACAAGACATGTGTCAAAAATATCCCCGTAGATCAAGAAATTATCCATGAAGATCTCTAGAAAACTACCCACCATGTCGGCAAAAATGACCAGTATACAACTTTGGAATGTTGTGGGGGCATTATACAATCCAAAGGGCATCCTTCTAAAGCCGTAAGTGCCAAACAATCAAGTGAAAGTAGTTTTCTCCTGATCCTCAGGAGCGATAGCAACCTAGTTATACCCCAGTACCCATCCAAGAAAGAAAAGAACTCTTTCCCTGCCAAGCTGTCAATAAACTGATGAATAAAGGGTAGCGGAAATTGATCTTTCTTGGTAGTTGTGTTTAGGCACCGATAATCTACACATACACTCCATGACGTAGGTACACGAGACATAATCTCCTCATCGCGCTCATTCTTTACTATAGTAACCCGGATTTCTTCAGGACCTCATGTATATGAGTGGCTCACTTGGAATCCGAAAAGGGATAAATAAAGCAATCATTACACCATTTGTTGATTTCTTTCATGACAACATCCTGGAGGATTGGATTGAGATGTCGTTGACACTCACGTGAGGGTTTGCTGTCATCCTCTAAGTAGATATGATGCGAGCACAAAGATAGACTAATCTCATGGAGATCTGAAATATTCCATCCAATGGACTTGCGGTTTCTCTCAAGAACTTCTAGCACACGAGATTCTTGTTCTTCGGTCAACTGCGTGTTGAAGATGACTGAAACATTTGGGCAGACCCACAAGGAAGGCATACTTCAATGTTAATGGTAAAGCCCTGAGCTCAGGTGGGGTCAGAATCAGCTATGTGACAACCTTTGCAACTGCATTGGTAGAAGGTATCTGATATGTACATTGTCTACTGTCCACCGTGCCTACTATGGGCTCAATAAGTTAAACCTCAGAAAGATCTGAAACGAATGATCTCTACTCAGAGAGGAATGGCTCATTAGGTTGTTCAATATCCTCAACAAAGTCATCAATAATGGGCTCAAATATCTCAACAATAATCTTAGAAAGATGTCTCTCATCATACATATCTCAGAAGACTCAACAAGTGGCTCAGATATCTTAGCAGAAGATGTATAAATAATAATCTTAGAATGATATGTCAAAGGAATATCAGAATGTACCTCTGAAATCTCAGAATGATCCTAAAAAATCAGCTCAAATTGTCCATCAGCAAACGACTCGGTATGATCGATAAGGGAACTCATGTCGACCGTGCTTTCCAGATCTTCCTTATCAGAAAAGAATTCTTGGGTGTCATTGAAATCAATAAAAAGAATCGTCTCTCTAAACTCGACTAGAAAATTACAGTCCTCGGCATCTGGTGTAACTTGTGCTCTCTCATCTGCTACTGCTGGTGGCAGTGATGGTTTAGGATCGGGGATCGTCTCAATTCTCACCTTGTCACTAAGAGAGTGAAAGATGATCTCTCTCGGTACCATAATCAACTACCGCTTCAGCCGTTCGAAGGAATGGCCGACCCAGTATCATCCAGGTATGGAGTAACGATGCAGAGGTGTCCATATCCATAACGATAAAATACATGGGAATCTCATTCCTTGCACCATTATAATAATGTCCTCTAAAATGCACCTCGGCCTCTTGATCGATATATCAACAAACTGAAGGATTGTTCTGGTGGACCTAAGAGGTCCCAACCCAAACTTATTAAGTAGCAAGGATGGCATGAGATTGATGGAGGATCCACTATCGAGGAGAGTATGATCAAATTCTTGATCAAAGATGTGGCAACGGATGTGAGGTGCTCCCTTATCTTTCTTTTTGGACAGGAGGTTGCTGATGGCATGAACTGTGTCCATGTTCAAGATTTGTTTCTCTATTTTCTTTCGGTTGTTTTACTTTGGTTGATGCTTTTGAGTACATGCCTCTTTCATTCCTTTTTTCACTGCAGGCACATACTCCATGGTCTTAAGGTGTGGCATCTCTAAAAAGATGTTCTGTAGGATCTCTGCCACTCTAGGATCAGATAGGGTTGTTTTTATTTTTTAGTCTTTTTTTGGTTTTATTCAAGGAAGTAGGAAATGGCACAAAATCAGAAGAAACATTCAAATGCTCATTTTGCTTATTCAAAATAGAATTCTCATATAAATTTCAACAACCAAAATCAATATGTAGAGTGTTATTTAAAATAGGGGTAAAAGAAATAAAATCAAAAATAGAATGGGTTGCTGCTGCTGGTGTAGAAGGATATCCTGTTACGGGTGTGTTCTCCTTCTCGACTAACTGTGAACTGCATGTCTCTTTGAATGAAGAAGGTCATGGTTGTGTTGAAGAAGAGGGTGAAACTCCAGAATCTGGTGCTGCTACACTCGACCTCTGTACTGCTGGTGAAGAACATGATGTGGAAGGTGAAGCTCTCTTAGTGGCTCGATCTCCCAATCCCAACTAGTGTGCGAGCGGTTGCAATCTCCTACCGCTCCTGAGATGAATGGCGTCAGATAAACATGTAAAATCAAGGTCCATACCTGTCTCGGTTGTTGATGGATCATAGACTACCTGCTCCTTACATCTGAAACTGTTGGGATTGGCTTCGACCTGTGCAAGAATCAATGTCTTCTTGGTGGTAAGGTCGTCAATCTGCTAAGTCAGATCATTCATGTTCTTCATCAACAATGCTAGCTGATCAAGTGCGAGATTTAGCAAAGGTGCCTTAGGATTCTCAACAGGATGTCGTTGAGACTGGTAGTGTGGAGGCTGCTGGAATCCATATTGTGGCTGATAATAAGGAGGAGGAGGATGTGATTACTGTCCATACAATGCAAACTATTGTTGGTTATAAGGTTGTGAAAAATATGCAGACTGCATCTGTTGCTGGCCATGTCTCTAGTTCTGTAAGAGATGCAGATATTGATAATGAGGCTGGAACTGCTGGTGCTAGGGTTGGGGTCTCCCTCCCTAAAAGTGGTTGGCAGGCCTATGACTCTACTGGGAACCCAACTGACCTTGCCTTGACGGATGGGCCTGGTTGCATTCTCTGCCAAAGCAAATGTCGTTCACCTCCTGAATGATAGGTGGAGGTGGAGACTGCTGCTCAGGAATGTGTGGAATCTCCTGCTGGTACAATACTATCTGGAGTGACTGCTGCTGTACCTAGTTTGGAGTCTACACATAGTAAATGTGCAGAACTTTGGATGACCCTTTGGTACTCTACTGTGTGAAGTGAAAGAATTCTGCTCACAGACAGAGGTATCAGTTGTTGCACTCGCACTATGACATGTACTAATCGTATTTACAAGAAGCTCCAAATGCTTCGTAATCTCATCCACCTTATCTAGGTTCTTTTTCCTATACTCGATCACTTGGAGTTTCTCAAGCTCCTTGTACCATTTCACGATTATGTCCACTTTTGATAAGTGATTTCCAATGATGGTCAAATCTAAAATGTCCACCCTATCCACATCATGTGATGTCGTCATGTTGATAGCCATGTACGATGCTGTAGAAGAAGAAGAAGAAACATGATGTTTATGGAATGCACAAGAAGAAAAAAGAGCTATAGAGCTCTCTACCATGTCTTCAAAAATCTGGTACAGGACATCCTTATCCTTGTTGAAATGACTCCCCCCACAAGTGGCATCTACCAACTTATGGTTCTCAGTGCTCAAACCCACCAAAAAAATTGCACGAGGCTCATTTTTGGAATGTCGTGATGGGGGCACTTTTCTGTCAAGCCTATGAATCTTTCCCACACCTCATGAATAGGCTCATGGCATATCTGGGAGAATTTGGTAACCAATGATCACATTTGGTTGAGACATTCAAGTGGGTAATACTTGTTCAATAAAGTGGACCTCAACTCTTCTCAGGTAGTGATAACCCTTCCCAAATGGTTGATCCGGTATAACGCCTTGTCTATGAGACTGAACGAGAAGGCTGTAATCTTCACTACCTCTAATGGAACATTCAGGTAATGTATAGTACCACAAATGTGATCAAACTATTGGAGGTGTACATATGGTTCCTCATTTATGTGTCCATGGAATATTGTGAGTAGTGGTAGAATTATGGGCCTAAGCTTAAAATGACTATGAATCATAGGGATTCAAATCCATGAGTTGGTCTGTCCTGCCCCTGGATTTTAAAGCATCCTTAAATGTGATCCACTGGCTCAAGTAATGGATCATATCCCACATTCACACCTCCTCGAGGGTTTCTATTATCCTCTCTCCTCTCTTGTCTATCCTGACTCAGCTCCAAGATCATGTCTCTCAATCCGGCTTGGATGTCATCATGTTTAGTCAACTGTGCCTGAATGGCATGTATGGAGGCTAACATCGTATTGTTGATATTGCTTTGCTCAACCATGGAACTCTTGCCCTTAGGTGGCATCAAGTGCACTGACTCGATTCTAGAAAACGTACATGGCACTGAATTAGTCCTTCAGAATGGTGGAGTCTCAAATTATAGTTCAATATTAGAGTCAATCTTTAATAATGGATTGATCGATGAGGTAAAAGGTGTAATGGAGAAAGAGGAATACTCGGGGAGTGAGTCTTCCCGAATAGAAGATGACTAGTTTGGAGTGTGAAATGAGTTCACTAAGTCCGAATGAGAAATGCTCCAATCTGACATCTTCGATTTCAAGAGGAAAGATGCGAGAACACGATGGTCAACACAAGATGAAAATGAGAAAAAGGTGCAAAGGGCGCAAAAGGATTTTACATTGCCAAACAAACACAATACAAACCCCACATTTACCAACTGAACACAACTGGAGACTGTAAGAGTTCGATCTTTTATCTTTTCAATTTTAAGTTTAGTGAATCTAGAAGAAGTTTCTTACTACCAAACGCAAAAGGCGAGTCTCCGCTATCGCCAAGTGTGCATACTCAGACCTCCCCAAAAAGTGGTACCATCTTCCCGGGCTATAGGGTTCGATATCAGACGCAAAGGGAGATAAGAGGATTAGCACAACAAAACGATTTTCTAAGGTTAGAGGCCAGTGCTTACAATTGCAACCATACACCAAAAAGTGATGTACATATACTTAAGGCACAAGTCCAGGGTTTTGGGCTCTATCCTTACAGATACATCCTCACCCATTCTGTCTGGAGGTAAGTACCTGAAACAATCAAGGGATTACTCTCTATAAAACAATGATGTTGTCCTTACATTTAGTTTTAGGTTCGAGTTTTCTTTAGCAGTCGCTATTTTATACAATTGTCACTTTTTTTGAGTTTTTTTAAGAATCATCTAACGAATTTCCAATTTATTTTTGATATTATGTGAGTGAAAATAGGGAAGAAATTCAGAAATGCCAATGAGTGAGAAAACTCAATGATGCATGCAGGAGATAGAGTATGCATACCTTGTCGCCATCACTCTACATGTAGGATGATCCACACATGGAATAAATATAGAAAATAAACTAACCTATGTCATGCACGAGAACCTACTTAGAAGCAACTTCTATTAGAGGGCAAGAACATGTTAATTTGACTAAGTCCAAGCTATCCGCTCTACTCTATAGGTACAAAAACTCTTGTTTAGAGGCTTTGGACCTAATAAATTACCCGACTCAAATAAGATAATAAAACCTACTTCTAAGGGCTCAGTCACATAAACCCGTGAGAAAACAAAGGAAAAGATGGCAGTGAAAACAAAATCAGTGAGGTCCCCCAAGTGCACTGGCACTTGGTGAAACAAACCCCGCTAACACAAGGTATATATTAGCCTTTTAGAAAATAGAAAAAGTGGCAAGCATCAAATAATTAGTTACATATTTTTACAAAAATAATGAATGAATAAAATGCTAAAATAAACAAAAAAAATTTCTATGTGCAAAAATACTCCAAGTGACTGGTCTCCTCCGAATCTTCTTTTCCTCCTACGCTCTCCTACAACTTGATGAAGATACAAGTCGTTTCCACTTCACTTGGGTGCGCCGACTCTCCTAAGAAAGCCTCCCTTGCTCGTCGAGCCCTCGCAAGAAAGAGGAAACACCAGAATGTGTAAGTGACATAGTGATGAAAATATGAACAAAAAAATAATATGAAAATAAATACAGTGGAAATAGACAAGCAAACACTGAGGTGGATTTGAAGCAAAGTGAGAAGAGCAAGTGAAAAGAGATCTCAAATGAATCCCTAAGTCTGACCTTGGGGAGCTTTCAATGTCTGACACATCAGATCCTGCAAGCATAGTATCAGCTCCCTAACGGCACACAGTATTCGATTTAAGTGCCCACTACTCAACAAGATGTAAATCCATAATATTTATACACACTAAAAAGGACAAAATCGATGGAAGAAATAAATGACAAAAATATAGACAAAGAAATTATGTGACAACAATATTCAGAATGAAATTAATGTCAGAAAAATATAGAAAAAATCAAGAAAAGGAAAAACAAGTATAAACAACCAAGAATAGTAGGTCAAGAGAAAAATCTAACTACCCTCGTCGTGCCCCCCGACAACGATGCCATTTTGTTGAGCAGGTAAATCGAGCTTTAAATGAAGAGATTTAAAGTGTAGTGTTGTTATAACCCTAATTATCCCTCAATAAAGATTATTCAGTTCTCTAGCCAAAATAAATAAAGAATTGTAGTAAGAGAAATTTGCTATTTAATTTACCTGTATAGCATACAAGGTCGAACTCATGGAGGCTACAAAAATCCCAAGGGTTGTTCAATTCAATGAAAAATCATTGAACAGAAACAAACGAAAATCTCTGAACAATATGCTTGGTGTTGTTTTTTTTATGGAATTTTATTTTTTATTTGATTTTTTGATTTTGATTTTTTTTTTATTTTTACAAAAGTTTTTAATTTTATAAAACAAAAGGAGATAATAATGAATAAAAGAATTTAGTAAAAAGAAAGAGAAAGAAACTTCTTGGATTTTTATAAAGTGGTAAAATAATGGAAAATTTAAACAAAATTATTTTTGAGTTTCTGATAACTTTTTGATGTTTTTTATTTTCTCAGAATTTTCTAAATTTTTTAAGGCTTTTAAATATAAAAAAAAACCAATAAAGCAAACAGAACACAAAATGAATGTTTTTGGATTTTCAAAATAGCAAATAAGATCAAAATAAATAAAATATGTACAAAATGACAGAAAATTATTTTATTTTATTGAAAGTTTTTTTATATTTTTTGGAATTTTCTAAGACTTTTTATGAAAGTTTTACATTTTCGAGTGTTTTTTATTTTTATGAGGAATAAAAATATCAAAATTATACATAAATTCAAATAAACCAAAAGAAGCAAAAAAGTTTTTTTATAATTTAAGAGAAGGTTTTATATTTTTTATTGATTTTTGGATGCAAATAGGGAGTTTTTAGATTATTTTAAATTTTTATAAATAATAAAAAGGATGAAAATGCAAAATAAAAATTATGATGTAAGATAAGCTTAATCGAAACCTAACATAATTGTCGTGGAATTTTTAAAGCTATATTGCTTATTTTGATTTGATTTTATTTTTCAAAATAAATGCAGGTACATAGGGGTATAAATGTAATTATTTAATTTTGCAGACTAAATTATAAATAGATATAAAAATTACAGGTAAATTTGTGCAAAATTTCCAAAAATCAGATGCTGTTGCCCGTGCGCCTCTCTAGACCAGAGCAGTTTTGTAAATATTTTAATTCCGAGGTCTAAGTAATAATAAAAAACACGCACGTATTTATTGCAATTAACCCTAAAGTCATGTGCGTTGCACACTACACAGTTTAAACATGACCTTTATGCAAATAAAATAAAAATGAGGGCAAGAAATGCAAATATTCAACACATGACATGAAGACACATGTCCCAATGAACTTATTTGAAAATAAAATAAATGCATGGAACTAGGCGCGATTGTACTCTTTAAATACGTGGTGTGATCTATAGCCGCAATTTGTTTGGAGTCTGATCAAACGATTGGAAGTGAGCGGTGCTCGAACATCTATGATCTTATCTGGAAACATGATCCACGATGAACTTTTGGTGCAAAATGGACAGTTGCGATTGAAAAGGGGCGGTCGTACTTTATCATGCGGTGATGGAGGATGCTAGACGAAAAGGGAAGAAGGGCGTCTCCGGCGAACTTCGAGCGAAGAGATCTCGCTCGTGGCTCACCAAAATCTGCTTCGGGCTGGTGGTACAGCTTCTTACAGCACTCCTCTTTCAATCCCAAGATTCAATGCGGTCGATAATGTTTGATTCACCTTCTGGAGATCAGGAGGTCTGGAAGCTCGAGTAGACCCATAGATGGTGCGGCTCGCTTCCAATCTTGCTCCTGATCCCTGCAATAAGTTCCTTGCTCGGAGGCGACGCTCCAGCTAGGAGCCCAAGAAGATGGGGAAATGGTGAATGGATGAGAGCTCCAGCATGGGTGACCGGACAAGGAGGTGATCCTCAGATCTGGAGTGATTCGAGGGTGGCCAGATATGTCAGAAGATGGAGAATGTTGTATAGGGGGGGGAGATGTAGGAAAGGTCGGAGATCAGAAAAAATTGATCAGAACACCTCCGATCTGGTGATCGGAGGTTGAAGATCATTAGCGAATTTACGCTACTTGGCAGAATTTGAATGACAAATTGAAATTGCAGAATTAAATAATAACAACCTAAGGTTTCCTACAGAGAAGAATTCAGATGAAATCGCCTCGATTTGTGGTGGGGTGCAGAGACTCGGAACTACACCATAGGAAGACCGGCGAGTGGGTGGAGTCGTGTCTTCAACCCTCGTCTCATACTCCTAATCGTGGAGAGCTCGATCTGTTACCTCAAAACTCTTCCTGAAGCTGATCGCGAGTAGAAAAAGGGGCCAAAATGGATCAACTCACCACCAAAGTTGAAGGGTGAATATTTATATAGCAGACTCCGGTGAGGATTTTGAATTCAAAATATGTGATGATCGAGGCATTATTGATGAAATGGATAGGCTGCCGATGATGGTGAGTGAAGGGGTGAGGTTTTTGGAGAAGAAAGCGGGGCGAGTTAGTGAGAGAGGGAAGGTGGGAAATTAGGGAATAATGGGTTGGATGTGAGATGTGCGAGAGGCAGGTGCGGACTGAGTAGTCGTCCTGAGTCAACAAACTCGGGTTGACCAATCTCGACACATGTAGAATAGGATAAATTAGACTCGGCGACAAAAATCAAATAAAAAGGATAAATTATTCAATTAAAAATTGAAAATGAATCTAAATAATTAAATAATGTAAATAGAAAATGTTAAGAATAAAATAAATTGTCTTAAGTGGTTTTTAATTAATTAAATATGATATATACGAGGGCTAAAATAATTTAAAGGTGTTAGTTATTGGTTTGTATACATATATATATATATATGCAAGGCTTTGATTTTTAATTAGTTATTTACACAAATATATGTGTGATTAATTATTTTATTTTATTTTCAAAATTTTACAAGGTTTTAGTGATATTTTTGTTATATTTTTAAGTAATAATTTCTTAGGTTTAATAAATAGGTATATGTACAATATATACATAGTGATACCTATACAATATATACATTATTTTTATTGATTTTGTTATTTTTATTTACATTTTATATAGGTCAAATAAAATATTCACAACTTATTAAAAATATAATATTTACAATTATGTACAAGAAAATAAAAAATTAAATAATGTACATAGTATGCATAAGTATAATGTACAATAGTACCCCAATTAGCCACATTTCACACCTTAACTCAGATTTTTATGAAATCACCTTCATTTTAATGATTTAATTTGGAGTACATTGAAAGTGAGTTTGCTGAGTTTGGAGTTTTGGTGGAGAGGATATTGATCTTGCAAGTTTGAACTTTGTGGTTTTTTAAGTGTTGTTATTTATACAATATATACATATTTTTATTGCAATTATTTTTATTATTTAAAAAAGAATTTTATTCACAATTTTTAAGAAGAACTAATTTTTATTTATAGAGAATTTGGCAATGAATAAATTAAATAAATGAATGTGTATTATAGACAATAATGTACATATGATAAATATATACAAATGACAAATGAACTTCTAGAATTTTTGGTGTCTAGACCTTATCTCCCCCTACTTTATTCCTTGTCAACATGTCAAGATTTAATCTTCCCTAATGGTTAGAGTCAACATGTATCTATTACATAATATACAGTCTTTATTTGCTTTTTTTTTCCTTTTTTTCATTATTTTTTATTTTAGGTTAAAATAGTGATAAATATATAATATTTACACAAGAATCAAGGTTAGTAAAAGAATGGATTTATTGATGTTTACATGTATTTTATAAGGGATTTTAAGCTAAAATAAATGAATAAAGATGATGAAATACAAATTCATCAGGAGATTAAGACAATATTACAGAAGCTTGCACATCCAGATCGCAATAATTTGTCTCAACTACTAAACTCAGTTCTTTGGGCTTATCGAATGACATATAAGTCTCCACTCGAAATGTCACTGGAGAAGGCTTGGACATGAGACTCTGATGGATGTCAGGTGTCAGATCTAACGGTCCAGACCTGGTCGGTGACGTGGGGCGTATGTGGACGTCAGATCTTATATCCAACAGCCTGACTCCTCTGTTGTGGCTGCGGTCCGGATGAGATCTCGCAGTGTGGGGCTGATCCAACGATGATGGATCAACCTGGAAGAACAGCTCCTGGGTGAACTTCACTGGAGCCGAGGAAGAGATCCCCCGCTCCGATGGTCGATCGGGCTGCCTTGTCTATGGCAAGTATTGCCACTTGCCTGTGGAAGTCATTCACAATTCCTTGTGGGCATTGAACTTGTTCAACCTTGATTTCGAGTGAGGAGGAAAGAATAGAAAGTTGATCTGAACAGACTGACTGAATTCCGTGACTACGCATACGATAAAACCCTAATGTACAAAGAAAATGTCAAAAAATGGCACGACTGAAACATCCACAGTAAGACTTTCGAACCTAAACAAAAGGTGTTGTTATTTGAGCCAAGTTGAAAATTTTCCCTAGAAAACTGAAGAGCAAGTGGATTGGTCCATTTATAGTGAAAAGTGTGCATGACAACAAAAGTTTACTCATATCTGAATTGTCACTTGATATGCACAACCTATTGTGTTTAACGGACAATTGCTGAAGCCATATCTTGAGCATGATACATTCTTATCCGTTGTTGATTCGATTGAAGTCACATTTCAAGATGATCTCCCAGTGATAGAAGGATAAGACACTGGAAGCTGAAAAACACAAAAAGATATTGTTTTCTTCTTTTCGTTTTCATTTATCTATTTCTTCCGAAAAGGTGTTCACTCCCTACATCACTGTTATACTTAGGACATACTTTGTCTTAAATATAGTGGGGGTGATCAACCCGAGTTGTTCATTTCGTGATACCTCACATGTCCCCTCAACTCTTGATATTATGTCTATACATAGGGACATTTTACCTCAAGTATAGGGGGGATAGGTCGAGCCGATGATTTCGTATATTCTCGCCCTTGACCCTCCCTGCCTTGTGTACAACCCACTATACTTTGGATTATTTCATTCTAAGTATAGAGGATAGTCAACTTTTCATTCATTCATTCATTCTATAGTCATTGTATCATGGTCATCACATGGAGTCAGATCATTGTCAGATTCAACTGACACATGGAATCCATCCTCAAACTTATTTGAAGAGGTATTAATGTTTCATCTTTAATTATCTATTTAGTTTCCGATTTCAGGAACCTCATTATCATCTCAAGATTAAATGAGTTCCTTTACTTCATTTTCATCTTGATTCTCAAGAGAGTCATCCTACAAGAATCATATTCTCAAAGATGAGATCTTTTAATAATCTCAAGGTCATAAAGTAGGTATCCAATACCATCCTTTGTTTTCCTAATGAAGTAGCACTCTCTGGTGCTAGATTCCAGCTTTAAAGCATGGAACCATGTAATGATATATAATGTAGTCTCTACCACATATATATACTTGGAAACTAAGAGATAACTATGCTAAGATTAATCTTTGATCAAATCATGTCACACATGATCAATTGTATCTCCCTACAACTCTATTGAGTTAAGGTTCATTAGGAGGATTGAGATAGGAATGCTATTCACATCTCCATAAGGTATTCCTTGAATTCATCTAATAGGTACAAGCTACCTTGGTTATATCAATTCATTTTATCTTCCTTCAAACTTTGATTTTAAACCAAAATTGTGAAATCTTTGAACATTTCAAAGGTTTCTTAGGTGAAGAGAAAAAACCTTATATCATACATAATCATAAATAGATATCACATATCCATAATGTTTACTATGATATAGATGATTCACATACATCAATATGTATGAGATCCTGAATACCTTGACATCTTACACCATTCCAATAGAAAGGTGTATTGGACTTTTTACTTTGAATACAATATTCATAGGTAAGCAAGTTTTGAAATTTCAGACATTCTAAAGTTTCATCTCTTACTTGTCCATTGATATCATCAATAGACATATGTCCAAAACATGATGCCAGATCATTGTCAAATGATCTATATCCTCCTATTGATCTTTATAATTTTAAGCATTAGAAATCTTAATGAACCATTCATTAATTTTCTAATTTAGTGGATTCCACTAGATGTTAGATTACTATATGAAATATCCCCATCATAACTCTTTATGATAGGTCTATTTCAGAATTCATGCTTATTCCCAATATTTAGAAATAAACTATGAGTGTATTCTAATATCCAGGTCACAGAGACATTCTCTAAGACTAAGGGCTCCTACTAAAAATATGAAGTCTATTGATCTGATGGAAATTGTTGCAACAATTGCATTACTTCCAACATGGATGCTCATTAAACCTTAACATCAAATGTCTAATATTCAAATACAGATGCAACCAATTGCAAGTGTCATTAGAAGATTGAGATACAATTATTAGACTTTATCTTATAAAATAAGTAAGTCAATTTCAATGATTATATGTAGATTATTCTGATGTACTATCCAATTCCTTCTTTAAGATTTCTAGATAGATTTGATAGTCATACTATCAACACATCAACTTATTGCAGTATTGGCATTCATCCAACTCTTTGGATGTCATATGGAAGTCACAGAAGTACAGTCAACTCTTCAACTATATTTCTTACTTGGGTTCAACCCATGCTTCCACTGCGCTCCCTTTATCTATATGCAACCATTTCTCAAGACAAAGGATCTCTTATGTTAAAATCAAAAAATTTCAATATAAGAGTACATGCTTCATTCAATTCATACAATATGAATATTGTGAAGTTTCATGAATGACTAGAGTATAGATAGTAGAATGATGACATTCATCATATCTTCTTCCATTTAAACTCTTAAAACTGAGGATCAGGTAGGTACTCAAACAATTTAATTACATCATCTCCTATAAAGCCACCATTCTGCATAATGCAAAGAACCATGTCATTCATGATTATATGTCGAGAGCACATATGTATGCCAGAACATCTTCTTAGATTTTATAAGGATTATTTGATAATTACGATCATTATCGACATGTCATTTCAAAAGTACATTCGATGAGATAAAGACTTATAGAGACATACAAACCCTATGGTTTTAGTCTTATTGTCTATTTAATTATCATTCCTCATTATTATGGGGAAACTTGTACATTGCAACCACATACTTTATGTGTCCAATTGCAAGTACAATATCTGGATCATAGGTCCAATCCATGATATTCTACTGGTTATTACTGAGTATTACATTGAGTGGGATTAAAGAAGGATTATCTGAAATAAGAAATTTGCATAAACATATATAAATATATAATTTACTTTGATTTATGAATTTTTATATCAAAGTGGTCTTGTCATGTCAACAATGAAAGTTCATTCCCTTAATCACTTTCAATGTAAGAGATATACTTACCATTATATCTCAAGCAAGATCGGGGATCTCCTTTCTTATCTTTGTGACATCCCAATAATATGAGAACCTCTATTTCAGATAAAAAGAAGCGGGAACATGTTCCGCCTTGCAAGTCCAACTTGCATCTCCCAATTCGGTCTTTAACACCTGGGCCCACCACCCTAAGGTGATTTTGACCTATCATTAATTGAATCAACCGTCAACAGGAATACAACTCGCTATGCGCAATCCAATATCACCCCAATACTATGAGGACTCGATTTTGGGGTCACTACGCATAAGTCCTTACTCTTTCGAGAAGCGACAAGCCCGATCCAAATGGATCATATGCAGGAGCGGTCACTTCGGACAGGCATCTCCTACATACAATATTTGGCGACGGAACCCTTCGCCTTGACGGGAGACCATGGATGTCACTTATGTGGTCCTCCATATCATATTCAAATTCTAATTAATTATCATGAATCATATTCACATAATTAATTCTTCCAAGGGAAATACACATCTATTCATAATAGAGTGTTTTTAATTGGATATAATTAACTTAATCATATTAAATTAAATTTCAATCCAATTCAATCAATAAACTTGATTTTACTTCAATATACGGTATTATCTCAAAATATGTATTAATTCGAATTTTAATAATTAGAAAATACATCATGATCTCTCAGGAATCATTCGTTCCCTACTCGCTGTCATGGCCAGTACCGGCGGGAGTGGGACGGATCGCATACGTTGCAACCCGCTACCCCAGTGATCCCAGACTAGACACCATATTCACCTCAGAAAAAGATAATGCCAAGTCAATCACTTTGTACTTGAGATGATCATCGGTTCTTCAACCGAAATTATACCATATATTAATAATCAAAATATTTTTGATTATAAGGACATTTGCTAGACAAATTCTCAATCCTATTCAAGCAAGGAGTTTGATGATTGTGTTTTCAATTTTGATCTAGATCAAATCTAATCAATCTATTGGCTGAGGCCAAGTCAATTAAGAAAATAATCATCATACAATATTTCTCAAATATTTTCCGTAATTATTTCATGAAATTGACAATTAATTTCACTAATTGACAATCACATGGTTCTTGATTAGGAAAGTAATTTCAGCAGTTACCCCTACTTACTAAAATTAGCATATATCAATTAATTTAAATCCAAATTAAGCAAAGTAAGTTTCCAAATTTTGCTAATTTGATTTACAACAGAATCTATGTGTTTTTCACGCATTTTAAGGTATTTCTAAACAGTAATCAACTCCTTAGTTACGTTAAGATTCGTAGTTCCCGTAATAGTGAATACATGTTCATTAAAATGACCATATCTAGAGCAAACGGGCTCCAAATTACGTAAACTCAGATCCTATGGTTTACTTGCTTAATGGAAAGAAAAATCCAAGTGTTATTTTCGTGTTTAAAAATTTAAACAGGGCAGAAAATTTACACTAAACAGAGATGCGAAAATGAAATGCGATAAAACTTTCGCAACCCTAACGAACCTAAGTCGCCTTCAATTTAATGGATCGTATCCAAAACCTTTGACATAAGCTCTGATACCATTTTATGGATATGGTTAGATCCTCAAGCGCAACATGGAAGCGTGAGCGTCGTATCGAATAAGACGAGGAACGACTAGTCGCACTAGTTGTTCTATGCAACGGAAATTAAAAAAGTTTTCATGCGATAAAACAACATGATCTTAGAATACTTCTCGGATCGTTTAATCTAAACCACAAACAAGTAATATGATTACCTCTTGAAGCGTGGTTGCGATCGAGACTCTAAACGAAGAGACCTCCTGTCTCACGTCTGATCCGACGGAGGAGATGCTTGCTAGCGCGGGGATGAATCGTGTGCTTCTTGCAATCCATGTTGATGATCCAAGTGGTGGATCTCCTTATCTCGAGACACGAGATCCGACGTCTTCCTCACGAGAGAGGCACACCGAAGGAGACGGAGATCCATGAGCAGACGGTCGGGCAGCATAACGACGACGCTGCGGTGATGGAGACTCCCTCTAGGGCATCCATGGTGGACGGCCATATGAGAGGGAGAGAGAGTAGATGTGTGGAGAAAAAGAGAGAGAGAGAGAGAGAGATGTGCTCCAATAGCATGTGTCACTTAGAGAGCATGGTATGCCTCTCTATTTATAGGGTTTTAGGATCCATTGATCTCAATCCATGGGACATATAAAATCAATGGATGAGATTGATTTATGTCAATCCAATGGTCAAGATTGTTGTTGGTAAAAAACCAACAACTTACGATTAAATTAGGTCAAATATATTTGGCAAATCAAATATACATCAATCCTAAAATTAAATCCATCAAATAAGGAAGCAATGACATGGAGATTGCATCTCCCATGTCAACATGGTGGACGGCCACCAATTCCAAGTAGGACATGGTAGCCGTCCACATGTTTCCATGTGGAGGAAATCTCATGAGATTGCATATCTCCATGTATTTCTCCTTTATTTTATCTCAACACCTTTTGTTTTGATTTATTCTCCAAAATAATTCACAATTAATTTTGAGAATATTGCAATCTTGCCATTGGAAATTTGTATATCACATTCACAACCCAAAACAAAATATAATTTACATTTTTAATTAATCACACAATGTGTATCCAATACACATAAATATTTAATTAACAAATATAAATTATAATTAGCTCTCTCTAATACATTATAAATCACATTTATAATATATTATGAATAATATAGTGCTATCCACATTATTCATATCCATGATAATTAAATCATATTTAATCATCTTGGATCTCTATTCTCATGTTCCCAAATAATATGAATCACATTCACATTATTCACATCTTTGACAATTAAATCACATTTAATTATCTTAGATAACTCTCTTTATAATATGAATCGAATTCATATTAATCATATTTAATTATCCATTTTCTCAATGCTCGAATACATTTTATCGACAATGAAATTATCCTGAACTCTTTCAAGGATAATGCACTTTCTCCGCGAATACTTGGAGATAAGGACAGGGCGATTGTATTGTTCCACGTATAGTGACTTTGATATTGAGATTACTTCTCAAATCCAGATCTCGGGCCTCCCATAGATGCTTGATTAAATCAAGACTGCAAATCTAATCTTCTCATTGAATCTGAATCACGTTCAGATCAATGTCCAATATTTAGACTAAGATCAGATTACTTCTCTATTGAGAGGAGTCACTAAAATCTAGACCCGTTTCATCACTCCCTAGGAATGGAAGCATCATGGTTATACAATCGTTTATGATCACATCACCCTCAGGTATTCCCAATACATGTACATCATGCATACTGGAAGACTCAGAATAAACCCGAAGTATTAGATCAACGTTATACTGTCTTCTTTAGGGTTATATCAGTAAGTTTCTCATTTTAGTCATTGGGAGTTGGTATCGATGATATACTTTGCAAAAGCATATATCATAGCTAGGTCTTGATCATATACTTTCCAAAAGTATATATCAAACCTACAAATTCAGTCAAGCTTTCAAAGCAAGACAACCGTGTGCACGGAATTTGATTCTTCCCAATATCTCATGAGTGAGCTCATATCTTCCGGTTCAGTAGTGAACCTGTATGATCCCTTTGAGAGATCGTATTACTCATATGCCCTTACATGCACACCAACGCGTCGGTGTATAGACCTTGGTTAGGTCATCAACTTATTGGTCTGCGAAATGTACATACTCAGACATATAGTAATGCATCTGTCTCCTGTCAGAGAATGCGTGCCTATATCATGATAGCATACGACATAGGACTTTCATTATCTCGATCTCGTTAAATCAACTCTTTGACTTAACTAATCTGACACCTCTGAATCTCTATTCCTTTGCAGAGGACTTGCATCAAGAGGTTAGTCAGATATCAGCCTAACTGAGAAAGGATTGCCATCTCCTACTCAGGCTGGAGATCATCTCTTAATAATCATTTTATGGTGCTTGATGAGTCCTCAATCTAACTCATTAGATATTCATCTAAGCACCAGCCTCTATGATTCAATAATTGAATCAACAGTTGTATGATCATTAATATGGCCATGGTACATAACCCTAATTGTACTAAGGGACCTATTATGCAAACTATGTATTCTTCATTTCAGATTAGGGAATGATATTTGCATTAACATGTATTGCATAATGGCTCTCCGTGAGCTCGCATGTCCAACACTAGCTTCTCGAGGAAAGAGTTGTTGGATTTGGGAATTAGGATCACCTTGTTGGAGAAGACTGACTTCTACTACTTCAGCCAAGAGGAGCTACCTATCACTGATAATGTACGAGATAGACTCATAGTCATAAGGGACTACGTATGAGTTGACTTATTCTGGCATGGCTGTTGAGCACACTTGGGTAGAGTCTTATGGGTCTTAGAGGTTGTTGTGTTTCAAATTCGTTTTCCAATAAGGTTCCGACCTAACCTAACGTCCAAAGCTCTGTCTGATCTCCAAGCTTTGATTTTGTGAAGACAAGTTTAAGAGTTAAAATCACTCCATTTTCTTTCTTTTTATTTTCTTTCTTTTCTGCACTTATAGTCATATAAGTGTTTTCTAGGGACTAGCACAAGCAAGTATAGAGGGTGATTAATATGCATTTCTTCACCTTTATTATCTCATTTTGGCCTTTAAACCCTACTTAAATGCATGTATATATCACTATTTTGCATAAAATAAAACATATCCTTTATTGTATAAATATTGTATAAAATACATTATTTAAAGTCAAAATAAAGAAATAAAGAAAATAAAAGAAAAATAAAAGTGACCCTAAACCTTGAGACCTAAGTATCATGATGACTGGGTCGACAAGGAATAAAGTAGGGGGAGATAAGGGTCAAAAACATAATAAAAGTCCTCATTTTTATTCTTCAATAATTCACTTTAGGACCTATTTTATTCTTTATTATTTGTACGTAAAATTAATAAACTTTGTGAATGAAAATTGAAGATAATAATACATAAAAAATTTCAAAATTTATTTCACACTAAAATAGTACATATTATACCTTCTACGCTTAAAATAAGAATCCAAAATCCAAACTTTCTAGACTCGTATACTCTCCATGTGAACTCAAAATTCATCAAAATCAACTTTTATTGTATATAACTTTTATTAGATAATTAATAATGTGGTTTCATTTAATTTGGAGTTGAAATGCAAAAGTTAGGTTTTGGATCCCTATTGTATAATACTCCTGAATAAAATATACATTTTATTCATTTTTTTTATTTTTATAATTTTGTAAATATTATTTGTAGTATATGTACATAATTAAAATAAAATAAAACCATGAAAGATATAATAAAATAAAATCGTATACTAAGATACATGGATGAATTCCCTATACAAATACCTATATAATAAATACCTATATTTTTAATTGTGTAGAAATAAAGTTAGGAAAACACAAAAAAAATACATTTAAGTGTATCAAAATAAGTTATAAATATATAAATTAGTATATAAAATAGTAAAATACAAAAAACAAAAATAAAATATATATAGATAAATATAAATGCAATTTTACTTATAAAAAGTAACCCATAATAAATTAAGTTTAAAAATATATAAAAATCATAATAAAATTCTACATAAAATAACAAACATTTCTTATGTTTTTAGTTTTAATTAATTAATTCATTTATTATTTTATTTTTAATTTTTATTCTTGTTTTTCTTATCTTGTCCTCTAGCGGTCCATGTGGACCAATGGAGAGCCCAGAATAGTTGACCTCGACTATCTAACCCCCCCAAGTCTGGTAGCCATCAGAGGGCCAGTCACTCCTTTTCATCAATTTTTTCGCATCGGTACGATGCCCAAGAATACTTGATTTCTTCATGAAAGATGGCCCTCGATCATTGCTCTTTCACACTAATATGTTGCCTCGATCTCTAGATCACCACCTCGGGCAGAATCTGATCACCAATATTGCCGTCTATATTGGTGCGTGGAGCGCAGATATATAGATCACCACCCCACTACTTCACTTGATCCCTTTTCCACTGAGTAAACCCTAACCCTAGCACCGATTGAACATCCTAGTGACATCAGCAAGATCCTCCATGCTCCAGGGGGCGGTTTAGTTATTGATATGAGGTCGATCCGAGTTCGCCGACCACCTCCACCGCAAGCTCTAGAGCTCCTCGTCTTCGGATATGTGAGCATTATTTCTTCATATTTTTTATTCTTAGGATTAACATTAGGGTCGATTAGGTTTTTTTCCAGTAGATTTTGTTTGATTTTAGTTAAAAAAATCAATTCGTAGTTCATCGGAGCTGAGCTCCAGCAAACCTCATCTATGTGATTCGACCATTACCCCGCCCACTGGTCACCTCCATCTCCTTCTCCTTCTGATGCTCTACACTCCATGCACCTTCATCCAACCTGATCGAGCTCAAATCAAGAGATCAATGTCACCACTCCGCCGCCTTTCCAGAGACGTCCGCCTCGACACACCTCACCTCATTTCACCCTGAAATAAACCCTAGGCCCTCTATTTCTGTGTGATTAGTCTTCCTGCAAGTCTTGGAGGGCCAAAAAATCCATTACGGGTCGATTTTGATTCAAAACAAGGCATCTGAAACTTCTCTTCTTCGTTAACCCTCTAGGATCTCTTCTATGGATCCTAGAGCTATCTGAGAACTCCAGCCACTACCGGGGATCATCAACAAGCTCTCAAACCTTTTTGTAGCCCCGGGGACTAGCCAAGGATGGATATACATCAAATCGAAGCTTAAAAGAACAAGAGTTTTTTCCATGTTCTTCCAGGGCACCTCCTAGTCGTCAGATCCATCGCTCACTCCAGATCAGACTCCATTCATTGGATGTTTCGCTTGGCAGCTGCATCATTAATGTCTAAGATCTAATCTCGACCCTTCAGCTGCAAACCGGTACCAGCCGCTAGTTTTGTGCCACATGGATTAGTGGATCGTGCATCATCGTCGGTGGAGTGGGTAATTTTGCACCTCTATCCCCCACATTTTGCATTTTCCATTTAGTCCATAAACTTTGGTCTTTATTTTAAAATATCCTAGTTATTTTGCACTTCACCCCCTATATTTTGTATATTTGCACTAAGGTCCAATCCACGTCACCACACATGCCCATGCCCGTGAGGGGACTAGATATTTTGCACCTAAGCCTTTGGTTTTTCTGCATTTCATTTTAGTCCACATATTTGGAAAATAAGTGTAATATTATATGGAAAATTTGCATCTGCCCCTCTAAACTTTGTATTAAATGCAGGAATACACCTCCAAGTATGTATTATTGAATGTAGTTTTGGTCCTATTCTTCTCTACTCTATTTAGGATTAGTCCAAACGCTTAAAATATTTACATAAATACCCCTACTAGATTGTATTTTCTTTTTGCAGATTTTATTTTGTTAAAAATAGTACTTGTGCCCTAAAAATTCATTGAAAATTAGGATAAATACATTATATAATATTCTACCACATATGATTTTATTAATGTACTTTATCCTATATTTCTATTTTATAAAAAAAATAGAGTTATTTTTCCTAATCAAGCTTAGAAAAATAAAAAAATAAAAATGTTTTGAAAAATTACAGAAAAATAATATTTTATTTATTAGCTTATTTATCATCTACAGAGCAAAAACTTCCTAAAAATAGAAAAAAAACACTAAAAACAAAAGGCCTGAAAATCCATATATATATTATAAAAAATTCTTCAAAAATCCAAAACTATTTGTTTCAGCTTATGAATTTTGTCTATTATATTTATTAGATATTAGTCGCTTTAGAAAATTTCGAACTTTTTGCAATTTTAAATTCCAAAACATTTCAGCCTATTTTTTTTAATAATTATTTTACCTTATTACTTCAATTAGAAATACAAAAATTAGTAAAAACTATAAGAATAATATCAGAATTAGAGAAAAATATAAAAAAGAGAAAAATATTTTATTATGTGATTTTTGAATTCTATATCTATATTTATAGATATTAGAGCTCTATACATACTTATATATCTATATGGAAAAAAGGAGCCTACCTCGGCGGGTGCAGGTAACTCCCTACACCCGGCCTAATTTTTCATTATTTTTTGATTTTTTTTTGAAATGAAACCTTGGGGGATTTAGATCACCATGTATCACCATGTTGTCATTCCAAATTCAACTTAATTCGAGACTTCTATCATCTCCATCAAGACTACCAAATTTTAACGGTCTCAAAATTGCTGAAATCGACCTTGTCTAGATGAACATGTTATAAATGTTTGTTTTGCATGAAACTTGAAACACATATTCCCCTTAACATATTAAGTAAATCCCCCCAACTTTTATTTCAAAAAAATAAAAAAATAATCGAAAAATGGGGTGGGTGCAGGGAGTTTCCTACACCCCAGGGTGCAGGCTCCCTGCCCCCTATCTATATATATATGTATATTATTATTAATTACTATGAAAATTATAAATCAGAAAATTTAAAAAGGAAATAAATATATAAAATTAGGTATACTAAAAATAATAAAATAAAATTCCAAAAAATTAAATAGTTAAAAACCCACAATACATTCAAAAACCCCTAAAAAGTAAAAAACTATTTATTGTCTTTTTAGTCAATTTTTGTTGTCTATCCATTATTCTCCCTGTATTTGACACCCTACTTGTACTTGATCACTATACACATTCATTTGTAGGGTTATAATAAAATTTATTCACACTTGCTTGCATTTCTTACTCTTTACAATGTGTGGGTTGATTACTGAAATACTAGGAGTCTCGTGAGCAGTCACCTCAACAACAATTCATCTTCGTTTCTTATGAGGATATTTTTACATCCTCGTAAGACTCTAGTTTTCACAGATGAGGAAAGAGAACAGTGAAAGGTGTATTACCTGAACGAGTGTGTATTGGTGCTTGTGGATCAATTGGAGATTCTCCTTGGCCGGACTTCTCACCTCAAACGGGTCGACATGCCCCCCCTCCCCCGTAAAGCTCAAGCAACACTTGAAGATGCTGCAACATGGAGATGGTGTCCATGGATATCATCGGAGATGTACCTAAGTTGTCTTTGCTCCTAAGAAATCTCCCTCTAACTACCACCAAAATAGATTTCGAGGTTGGTGCCGCTAACTCTTTCTCTTAGCGCATGGGTTAGAATGGAGTCAATGAGGAAATTTTGTTTGGATAGGTTATGAATCTCCATTTCATCATCTTTATTCTATTATTTGGCCTTTAAACCCTTTGTAGATGCATTTAAATACCCTTAATTTGCATGAATTAACATACATGCATTGTTGTTCAAATTGTGTATAAAATGCTATTTTTTATGCAAAATTATAGAATAAAGAAAAGAAAAAAACATATCGTAGACATTTTATGACCATAAACCCCGAGACCTAGGCATCTTGATGAATAGGTTGACAAGGAATAAAGTAGGGGGATAGGGGTCCAAAATACAAACAAAATCCCTTTCTATTTATTCATTATTTATTCATTTTGGGACCTTTTTTATTTTCCACTTTTTATAATTCAAATAAACAAACATTGATCATGAAAGTTATAGATAATAAAATATAAAAAACTACAACATTTATTTCATACAAAAATAATATACAATGTACAAGTTACAATCTAAATAAGATTCCCAAATCCCAACTTCCCAGACCCATATCTCTCAAATAAAAACTCTAAAATATATCAAAATTACTTTAATTGTATATAACTTTTAATAAGCTATTTAATGAAGGTGGTTTCATATTTTTTGGATTTAAGGAGTGAAAGTTAGTTTTTGGGCCCCATTGTATAGTTTACCTGAATAAAATAATCATTTTACTTATTCTTTATTATTTTATTTTATATTGTTATAATTTTGTAAATATTATTTATAAATATATGTACATATTAAAACTGTAATTAAACACTAAATAAAACATTAAAATAAAATATGTATATAAAGTACATAGGTAAAATACTTATAACTATACCTAAATAATAAATAGACTTATTTATTTAAGTGTATATATTAAATCAGGAAAATATAATAAAAATATATTTATATATATAAAAATAAGTTATAATTTTGTAAAATAATAAACTAAAATAATAAAATGCAAAATACAAATAAAAATTAAATACACAAAAGCATAAATAAATATACCTATAATTAACCCTAAAAAGTAACATGTAATTATATAACACCAAAAAAATAAAAATCATAAAAAATAATTTAGAAAATAATAAACATTTTTTTTATTTTATAACCTAAAATTAATAAAATCATTTTATATTTATTATTCATTTTCCATTCTTTTCTGGCAGGTTTTTCCTGATTGGTCCACGTGGACCAACCAGGAGGCTTTGTCAGTTGACCACGACCAACTGACTGGCCTACACCCTAGCTAGAGTCAGAACTGGATTCTTGTTGTTTTCTTCGACTTTTGTTGGCCATTTCTTTCACCGAATCATCTCGATTCCTTCTGCATAATTGTGCCTCGTTCATTGTACATACACACCTAATGTTTATCTCGAGCTTTTGATCGCTGCATCATGTTGTGCCCATCAATCTTTGGAGCTACCAAGTCATCTGTACAAAACCCTCCATCCACCTTCGATCTAATTTTTAAACCTCTTTTGACCGCTCTTTTTGTCCCTTCTTGAGTGCAAGTGGCTGAGGGAGATGACAACAATCTCGCCATGCTCTTGGCCCGATCGAAAGAGTCATCTTAGGGGCGTTCCATCATCTCCGGCCAACCTCGACCGTCGAGGTTTGTACTTCATGCCTCCGGCCACTCAGGTATCGTTTTTCCTATATTCCTTCTCTTAATATAATCCCTAGGATTTATTCTTGCAAGATTTTAATCTCTTAGTCGCGCCATTAACTGTAATCTCCACCCTTGAAGTTCGCTGGACCTTGGGCTCCAGCGAACACCTCTGTCATGTTCCCATTTTTTTCCGATGCACTACCACCTCATCTCGCTTCTCCCTCGCATTCTACGCCTCTGTTCACATAACGTCCATCTCGATTCTCCATGAATTGAGTCCTTGGCACTCCTCCTCCACCTTACGGTGGAGCTGCATCTGCCCTAGCCATCCCTGCCTCGTCTTGACGTCTGGAGGGTTGAGGCAATTTGACCTAGACCATTGTAACCCTTTTTGCAGGAACACCGGGTGTCACGCATATATGGAGTGATTTTGAGTTCGTCGGAAGCACCTGGAGCACCGCAACTTCCCCCACACCGTGGAAGAGCTTCGATGCATCTCGCGCCATTTTGCTGCCCCCAGCTAATAGAGGACCCTTCCAAGAATGACGTGCACCATTTTGGATCTTCAAGGAGCATTGGAGGAGGGAGATCGGGGCCAATGAAGCTCGCGTCACCGGAGGCCCTTCCCTGTTTATCCACCTAGTCTCTCCACCATCGGATCAAGAATAGCTGCCAGATGCCGCAGTAGCCGTTGGATCCAGGCCATCCCAAACGTCTGATCCATCTCTTGGTCTAATCGTAGCCGTGGATCGACGAACCGTCATCGCCTCCTCCTGTGTCGACATGTGTCCAAGTCGAAAGAGGAGTGTCGCTCGATCTACGCCAGTTTTGGGTATTTTTCTCTTTAGCCCAACATGTTTTAGTATTTACTCCATATTATTTAAACTTTCCTCTACAGTTTTATAATTCTTGTAATATTTGTGTTCTACTAACCAAACTTTAGTGTAATTGCAAATGGGTCCTCAATCACATCACCACACATGCCTGTGCGCATGAGGTGGTGGTGATTTTGCAGTCAGACACCTATGCTTTTGTGTATTTGTTTTTAATCCAGAAACTTTTTAATTACGTTTAATATTTTTATAAAATTTGCAATATGGCCCTTGAAATTTCTTTTATTTACATTAATGGTCCTACAAGTAATGTAGTTTCTCTTTGTGCTCTTTAATCATTTAAAATAGCAATTAAACTCCAAAAATTCTCGAAAAAATAGGTGTCGAATCCATATTATAAACACTTCCACGCACATATTTTATTATGCAATTTTAGGACTTTTTATTATTTATTAAAAAACAAAAGTAGCCCTTTTTACACCTGTTTGACGTGAAAAATTCCAAAAAATATAAAAACGTTTTGGAAAATTTCCCAAAAAGTTAAATTATGCTTATTTATGTTTGTTTAAACTTCAGATCAAAAATCACTAACACTTATAGAAGAAAACCCTTAAAAATTGAAAAGCCCTAAAAACCTTTATAAAAATTATTAAAATTCTAAAAAATTCCAAAAATTGGGTTTTCTATTTTATATTTTTCTCTATATTATTATTATTATCTTAAAACTAATTTGAGAATTTTTTCTACTATTTTCTATTTTTTATCTCCATTTTAATTTCAGCTATTTAATTAATCCCTAATTTAGGGTATTTTTGACTTCAAAAGATATAAAAATTAGCAAAAAGTCCTAAAAATAAAAAACAATAAAAAAATTAAAATAAAAAAATATTTTCTTTCTTTTATTTTAACTATTTTTTAGTATTTATAGCTATCCTTGTCTATATTATACATATACTATATATATAGCTTTATTATATATTTTAAAAGAAAAGAAAATATAAAAAATAAAAAGAAACTATAAAAATAGAAAAGTAAAATAAAAAAAAGTAAAATTTAAAAATTAAAAATTAAAAATCCACAAAAAAGAACACATATACAAATACTCCACAATCACATTTTGTGCATTAATTTGCCCGATTTTATCTTGTTTCCTCCTTGTGTTCGGCACTCTACACATACCAGCACACTATACACATCTTTGTTGTAGAGTTAAATAAAATAAACTTTAACTCCACACTTGCTTTTCTTCATTTGATCATCATTGTGGGTTAATTGTTGTACTAATATGGTATTCTTGTCGTTCACCTCGATGACTGTGTTCCCGCCTTGTGTGGAATCCGCACGACCACTCTATCTCTAGGTTAAACAAATGGCACCGTTTCTGGGGAGCAACTGCTCTTAGATTGACATTATTTTGATTGTAACTCATTTGTCTATCCTTTTACTTTATTTATTTTCTCTTTTGTTTGATATAATTGATTGAGCTATCTAACCTCTCTTTTTTGACTTTGCTGCGAGGCATCGCGGATCGAGGGAGGTGCTTTACTCAAGCTGGGTTCAGACTCTTGACCTAGCACCAAAGGAGGAGGAGAGAAGTTTTGAAGATAGAGTTGCACTTGCACTTTTTACTTTATTTATTTGTTGTAATTTGAAGTGACAGAGAGACCATAAATTCTAATAATACAGGTTTATGTCACACTTCACACTTCACAAGGTCCAGTGCCTGAGGGATTGTTCCCATGGGGGCCTCGTCGGGTTTTTCGCGGTTTTTTCACATTTTTATTTTTTATTTTGTTTTTTGATTTTGTTTTATTTACTTTGTGTGATCGAGCCCTAGATGTAGGACTTGCTTGACGATAGACTAAGGCCAAACACCTAATCATGTTTTCCTGCACCTATAGTTAACGTTTGGATTTAGTCAAATCTTTAAATTGCTATTTATTTGGATTTGAGATTGAGTATTGAGAGAAGTGCTATACAACGCTTGCAGGATCCGTTGTGGCGGACACCAATGCACTTCAGAGATTGGACTTTTGGATCTCACTTCTAGATATTTAGCATCTTGTTCTTCTCGCTAATAGCAATTTCTCATCTACGGCGATTTCATTGGCTTGCATTGCATATAGTTAGGTTTCAATTCTGCTGAGCATCTTTGCATGTAGAGTGTTGGAGGAAAGGTGAGCATTTCACTTTAGCATACATCATAGTTTTCTCCTCGCATTGATTTCTGACTCTACCTCTGATTTTGACCACCTATGATCTAAAAAGAATTGATTCCTCGATTGGCTCGTGCAATCTCATTAAAGATCCAAAAAAAGTGATAACAAAATAAAATCGAGACTTAATATTACTTGACCCTAAAAAAGATGAAAAAGGAAAATATCTGTCTTGGGGCGAGTAATCCCCTCATTGTCTTCATTTTAGTTGCTCGTGTACACACTAAGTTTAGTGCCCAAATCCCATCAAGCCAACCTAAGTGTTTATACAATTTTTGACTTCTCACCTAACTCTAAAATAGACAAGATAAAAAGATCGAACTTTCACGGTCTTCACTGAGTTGAATAGGTGAAGTGAGGGGTTTGTTTTCTGTGTGCTTGTGTGCATACTCGATCTCTCTGCGCACTTGCGCCTTTTTCTTCACGATCTTGATTTGACCATCATGCTCTCCCGATCATTTTCCTGATGTTTCAAGACGGCCGATTGGAGCACTTTTTATGCGAACTTTATGGATCCCTCCTACACTCCAGTCGGTCCACCTCCCTTTTTTAGGAGGACTTTGCTCCTGACCTTTGTACAAATCCACCTCAGCCACATATTCAGACCTCGGATTTTTATCCATCAATCCACATTTTCCACCTTCACATCCACCTGAATTTGATATGTTGGAGTCACCTCTCATGATTTCCACACTTGAGACCCTGACCTAGTTCATGGAGCATATGAATTCTAGGATTGATGACCTCACCTGCCTAAATAAGAGCCATATTGATGCTTCACGATTTGACGATTTGGGCTTAATTGAGGATTCCCATGAGAGCTTAAAATCAAAAAAATACAAAAAATGAGAAAAATTGAAAATCCAAAAACAATTCGGGATACATACGGTTGATTTATTTTGTGAGGAGAGGGAACCCATGCCTGATTATTTGCCCACACACTCATTCACACCTTGTCCCATCCCTGACCCCGAGGACGACACTATACATACTACTTTTAGTCATCCTCGTGTATGTTATGATTCCGATCTCCTCCCTTGTATCGAGAAGGTCCAAAAATTTTAAGAATTATTGACTGAACACGAAGTGGTGGCCACCATTCATGAAATCATTCATGCCCCACTTCAGCAGACCATGACCCATTTATCTGCTCCTCAACCCAAGAAGAGAAAGTAGAGGAGCGGATCTGAGCGTCATATCTTGACCATGACCACTGCCTATGCCATCACTCATCATCCATTTTCTAGGAAAAAGAACACGGCTACTCCATTCATTAGATGCACATAGTCTCTTCACTTAGGGCATCTCAAGAAAACCAGGATGATTGTTTAATTTGCTGATGAATCAATAAAGAGTCCGAAGGGTATTCTGGGCAACGTCATCATTTCGATTTAGGGCATGAGCTATACAGTTGATTTTGTTGTATTGACTATGCAAACCTCCACTGGGGAGCATTCCCCAATAATCCTGGGATGACCCTTTCTTGCCTCTACAAGAGTCGTTATTGATTATGGATCACGAAAGATTCACTTCCATCTTGTTGATGAAAGTAAGGTGATCATCACTGCAACTATTGCCGATCAGAGACCTGCACCTGATGCTCTTATACCAAATTTGGTTGACCCCAAGGACTATGACCTTGATGAGACCATCAAAGACTTTTGTTGTATGTTGGATTCCACTTAGACCTGAGAATTGATACCGCGAGATTTACACGATTGACACCTTAGAGCGGAGGGACTCGGAAAGCATGGACCTCGAAGTTCCTTCCTCTGGTGTTTGACGATGTGTTGATGACATCCGCAGGATTTACACGATTGACACCTTAGAGCGGAGGACAGATATTGATGAGACTAAGGCTGAATTTGATCTTGTTGCTTTTATTCAAGAATTACGGCCTTTTGATGAGAATGATGATCCGGTTAAGACTGTAAAGGATGAACATGATTCGATTACTTCCACAAACGAGTTCGTTCCGTTTGGTTTTGACCTAGGAGAGACCTCGCAGGATGACCTTGACCTTACTTCTTCCGATGATGAGTTCATCCCTTTTCACTTCGACATCAGCGAGATACCCAAGGCCAGACCGAGCCATACTTCTTCCATTGACCAGTCTGTGACTTCTCAATATGCGACTATTCAGGGTCTTTACCATGTCAATCTTGATCGGCTTCTGTCCACTGTGGACCATGATATTGACCTCCATCTTGTTTGATCTATTCCTCAGCGGTCCCGTAAGAAGGTTTGCTTTCTACATTCTTTATTCTTTGTATATCCACTCTTTTGCATATTCGCATTCATTCTACTATGTCCATCTTCCGTTTTGCTCATCCACCCCATTCTCGTGTATGCCTTGCTTTGGACATAATTTGTCCTAAGTATGGGGGTTGGGGGTAGATGAGCTGAGTGTTCTTTCTTCGTTCTATTTTCATCACTCATGTTGTTGCCTATACTTAGGGCTCTTTTAAGATAAGTATAGGAGGAGTGATGTGTGCATTCTTCTATCTCTTCTTATATCTCTCTTCTCTTTTTTTTCTTCATTTCCCTTTCATTTTTCTTTTTCTACCGAAAATATGTCGCCCCTTTTTTGTCAGTCTTCTATATTTAGGACGTACTTTGTCTTAAGTATAGGGGGTGCACCCTGAGTTCATTCATTTTTGATCCTCTCCACTGTCTCCTCTTCTTGTCTATACTTAGGGATATCTTACCTAAAGTATAGGGGGAGACAGTCTGAGTTTGATCTGTTCATTCCCACCCTTGACCCTCCCTGCTTTGTATACAATCTACTTTACATAGGATTATTTGATTTTAAGTATAGAGGGACGGTCAACTTCTCATTCGTTCATTCATTTCTTCGTTCATTTATTCTTTAGACTTTTCGATACTCAATACGAGTTATGTCTTCTTTATTCTCTCTGATCTATGAGGAAATAACTCAAGTTAAGTATAGGAGGTCGTATATACGACGTATATACTTTAGCCATAACTCGTACTTTCGTATTTTTAATAACAATTATGGCTAAAAATACAATTAAAATCATTAAAAACATTTAATAAAAGATGAATATTATTCCTCAAATTCTTTTTATACACATTGATTAATAAATTAGGTAAAAATTTTATTTTGGAAAATGTTAGAAAAATTGTTTGAAAATATTTTTGAAAAATCTTTTGAAAACTATTTGGAAAATATTTTGTTCAATATTTTCATCCTTTATAAAAATTATTTTGTTTTAAAAAATTATTTCCTTTGTGTGAAATAAAATGTTTGAAAAATTATTTACAAACAGTTTGAAAAATAATTGCAAAAATATTTTGAAAAAAATCTATATATACTATTTGAAAACCTTTACAAAATGATTTTCAAATGTGTGTAAAAATTATTTTGGACTAGAGTTTTCAAAATTGTTTGTAAAATGATTTTTAAATAAGTTTAAGGAATATATACATCACACTAAGATTCTTTACTACTTGTATATATATATCTATAAAAATGATCACTTACCACTTGTAAATTCTTAAAATCTGATTCTTGTAAATATATGATGCATCCCCGTGTAAATATTTGTACCTAGTTTTTATCCAAAAATCTTCTATTTTCAAAAGTCACAAAAGCATTTACAAAACTAAAAATACCAAAAACATTTGCAAAATATTTTTGAAAAATACAAAAAAAAATGCATATGGATCATCTTTGCAAAAATCCATAAAAAGTTCAAAACTTTGAAAACTTCATCCCAAAAATATTTTATGCATAGAATTTTCATAGCATTAGAATTTTTCAGATTGAATTTGATAATTGAACAAATCTAAGTAAAATCGGAAGATAGGAGCTTGGTTGGACCTTAAATCTACCTAATCACAAGAACCTTATAGGAGCTTGAATTGAGGTACTTCAGATCTACTTGACTTAATTCTTTGGGGATCACGAGACTTGGTTCAACTTGACTGCCTAAGTAGAGTATTTCAAAGCACACGCACGACTCTTGTTGATAATGACCAAATTAGGACATCTGCACCTTTCACTTGGCTTGACTCAGTTGGAGTGGTGAGGGGATTGGATTTGTCGGTATGAGATGGACACAAGTGGAAACATTTGTCCTCATCTAGGGAGGGAAGTACACCCTAACCCGTCCTGTAGCAGAGATGTTTAAAGACAAGAGAGTGTGGGTTGTAATAATGCTTCAAAAGAGGGATAGTCTACTGGCTCAAGAGGAAAAACTCCTTATGTAAATGCTGTTGTAAGTAGTATTTCAAAAGCTCCAAAAAAGTGGACATGCCTGATTGGAAATAACATGCCTGCCGGAGTATATATATTTGTATAGTCAATAAGCAAGCTTGAACTTCAAAGTCAAATCATGTGAGCCTGCAGACTACACTGGTCTTGCATCCTAGTATAGGTAGCTACACTGGCTACCGTTCATTCTTCTCTTTACACCCTCCTCTTGAGCAGGTTGTCACTTGAACTTAGAAGGGAATACCCCGCTCCTCGAGGAAGGAGTTGCTGGATTGGGGAATAACTGGGTTGTCATGCTGGAGAAGTCAGTCTCTTTGTCATTTCAGATGGGGAGAGCCACTATCACATACACTATATGAGTCAGATTCATAGTCGTAAGGGTTTGCATATGAGTTGAAGTATTCTGACCTGGCTATTGAGGGGACTTGAGCGGAGTTTTGGAATTCTCGAAGGCTGTTGGACATAAAATCCAATTCCCAATAAGGTTCCGCACGTACTTAAATTCCGAAGGCCTGACTTAGGCTCCAAACTTTGATTTTGTGAAGACAAGTTTGATAATTAAACTTAATCCAACTTCTTTATTTTTCTTTTCTTTGTTTTTCTTTTTATGCACTTATTGCATAAGTGTTTGCTAGGGACTAGCAAAAGCAAGTATATGGGGGTGATGAATCTCCATTTCATCACCTTTATTGTATCATTTTGGCCTTAAAAACCCTAGTAAATGCATGTAAATACCCTTAATTTGCATGAATTAAAATCTTTGCATTATTGTACAAAATGTGTATAAAATACTATTTTTATTACCAAAATTATATAATAAAGAAAATAAAAAAAGAATAAAATATCATCGATATTTTATTACCTAAACCCATAGACCAAGGCATCTTGATGAATAGGTTGATAAGAAATTAAGTAGGGGGGAGATAAGGTCCAAAATACAATAAAATCCCTTTTTATTTGTTCATTCTTGATTTATTTTGAGACCTATTTTATTTTTTACTTTTTATATTTCAAATAAAGAAAATTTTTTCATGAAATTTCAGACATTAAATATAGAATAAGACAAAATTTATTTCTTACAAAAATAATATACAGTGTACAAGTTACAATCTAAATAAGATTCCAAAATCCCAACTTCCTAGACCTATATCTCTCAAATAAAAACTCAAAATATATCAAAATCACTTTAATTGCACATAACTTTTAATGGGCTATTTAATGAAGGTGGTTTCATATTTTTTGGAGTCAAGGTGTGAAAGTTATGTTTTGGACCCCTCTTATATAGTTTACCAGAATAAAATAATCATTTTATTTATTCTTTATTATTTCAAATTTATATTTTTATAATTTTCTAATATTATATATAATTTATGTACATATTAAAACAAGAAAATACTAAATAAAATATTAAAATAAAATATGTATATAAAGTACAAAGGTAAAATACATATAGTTATACCTATATAATAAATAGATTTATTTATTTAAGTGTATATATTATATGAAGAAAATATAATAAAAATATATTTATGTATAAAAAAATAAGTTATAATTTTGTACAATAAAAAACAAAAATAATAAAATCAAAATTACAAAATAAAAATATAATACACAAAAACATAGATAAATATACATATAATTAACCCTAAAAGTAAATTGGAATTATATACCTCTAAAAATTAAATAAAAATCATAATAAAATAATTTAGTAAATAATAAATATTTTTATTTTATAACCTAAAATTAATAAAAAAATATTTATATTTATTATTAATTTTCCAATATTTTTTGGCAGGTTTTTCCTGGTTGGTCCACGTGGATCAATAAGGAGGCTCCGTTAGTTGACCATGGCCAACTAACTGGCCTACACCCTAGCCAGTGTTAGACCTCGATTCTCGCCATCTTCTTCGATTTTTGTAGCTCGTTTCTTTCACCGACTTGAGGGACATGCGAGCCCATGGCGAGCCATTATGCAATAAAATGTTATTGCGAATATCATTCCCTGATCTGAAATGAAGAATACATAATTTGCATAATAGGTCCCTTAGTACAATTAGGGTTATATACCATAGCCATCTTGATGATCATACAGCTGTTGATTCAAATATTGAATCATAGAGTCTGGTGCTTGGATGAACATCTAAAGAGTTAGATTGAGGACTCATCAAGCACCGTCAAATGATTATTGAGAGATGATCTATAGCATGAATAGGAGATGGCAATCCTTTCTCATTTAGGTTGATATATGATCGACCTCTTGATGCAGGTCCTCTGCATGGGAATAGAGATTCGGAGGTGCCAGATTAGTTAGATCAAAGAGTTGACTTAACGAGATCGAGATAACCAAAGTCCTATGACGCATGTTGTCACGATATAGGCACACATCCTCTGATCGGAGACATATGTGTTACTATATGTCTGGGTATGTACATTTGGCAAACCAATAGGTTGATGACCTAATCAAGGTCTATACACCAGTGTGCTGGTGTGCATACAAGGGCATATGAGTAATACGATCTCTTAAAGGGATCATACATGTTCATTATTGAAAAGGAAGACATGAGCTCACTCATGAGATAATGAGAAGATCAAATTCCGTGCACGATCATCTCGCTTTGGAAGCTTGACTGAATTTGTAGGTTTGATATATACTTTTAGAAAGTATATGATCAACACATGGGTATGATATATGCTTTTGGAAAGTATATGATCGATACCAACTCCCAATGATCGAATGAGAAACTTAATGATAAAACTCTGAAGTAGATAGTGTAAAATTGATCATACACTTCGAATTTATTCTAGGTCTTCCAATATGCAAGATGTACATGTATTGGAATACCTGAAGGTGATGTGATCATAAACGATTGTATAACCATGACGCTTCCATTCCTAGGGAGTGAAGAAACGGGTCTGGATTTTAGTGACTCCTCACAGTAGAGAAGTAATCTGATCTTAGTATAAATGTTGGACATTGATCTGAATGTGATTCAGATGCAATGAGAAGATTAGATTTGCGGTCTTGATTTAATCAAGCATCTATGGGAGGCCCGCGATCTGGATTTGAGATGCGATCTCAATATCCAAGTCACTACACTTGGAACAATACAATCGTCCTGTCCTTATCTCCATGTATTTGGGGAGAAAGCGCATTATACTTGAAAGAGTTCAGGATAATTTCATTGTCGATATAAGTATTCGAGCACTGAGAAAATGGATAATTAAATGTGATTTAATTGTTATGAATAATATGAATTTGATTCATATTATAAAGAGAGTTATCATAGATAATTAAATGTGATTTGATTATCAAATATATGAATAATAAGAAAGTGATTCACATTATTTGGGCACATGAGAATAGAGATCCAAGATGATTAAATGTGATTTAATTATCATTGATATGAATAATGTGGATAGCACTATCCATATTAATCATATATATTATAAATGTGATTTATAATATATAAGAGAGAGCTATTTGTAATTTACATTTGTTAATTAAATGTTAATGTGAATTGGATTCACATTGAACATTAAATTGAAAATGTAATTTACAATTTATTTTGGGTTGTGAATGTGATTCACAAATTTCCAATGGTATGATTGCAATATTCACAAAATAATTATGGATTATTTTTGTTGAATAATTAACAACAATTGTTGTTGTAAATCTTGGAGATTTTCAAGGAGTAATGCAATCTCATGAGACTGCATGAGATTACAATCCATAAGATATGGTGGATGGCCACCAACTCCTATAAGGAAAGGCTGGTCGTCCCCTTATAATCTTGGATTAATGTAATATCTACTTCTAGATTTCCATATGAGATTGATTTAGTTTTGGGATTAATTTATTTTTATTTATCAATATATATTTTATCCAAATTAAATTAATTGTTGTTGATTTTTTCCAACACAAATCTTAGCCATTAAAAGAAACACAAATCATTGTGAGCCATTGGATTTGTGTTGTCCATTGATTGAAATCCATGGATCCAAAAATATTATAAATAAATGGGCACCCCTTGCTCTTCATATGCTAATGGGAAACACAAATCTCTCCCTCTCTCTCTCTCTTTCTCTCTACACGCCCTCTCTCTCTCTCTCTCATATGGTCGTCCACTATGGATGCCCTAGAAAGAGTCTCCATAGTCGTAGCGTCGTCGTTATGCTACCCGATCGTTTGCTCGTGGATCTCCGTCTCCTTCGTTGTGCCTCGTTCGTGAAGAAGATGCCGGATCTCGTGTGTCGAGATCAGGAGATCTGCCGCTTGGATCATCAAGATGGATTGCGAGAAGCACGTGTTTCATCAACTCACTCACAAGCGTCTCCTCTGTCAGATAGGACTTGAGACAGGAGGTCTTTTCATTTAGAGACTCGATTGCAACCATGCTTCAAGAGATAATCCTATTACTTGTTTGTGGTTTAGACAAAATGATCTGAGAAGTGTTCTAGGATCATGTGGTTTCATCACATGAAATTTTTTAATTTTCGCTGCATAGAGCAACTAGTGCGATTAGTCGCTCCCAATCGCATACGATGCGATCCTCACACTTCCATGATGCGCTTAAGGATCTCCCCATATCCTTCAAGTGGTATTAGAGCCTTAGGTCGAAGGTTTCGGATACGATCCATAAACCTAGGATGACTTGGGTTCGTCAGGGTTGCGAAAGTTTTGTCGCATTATATTTTTGAATATTTGTTTAGTGTTTTTTTTCGGCCCTGTTTAAACTGTCTATAGATGAAAATAAAATAGTTTTTTGTTCAACATTAAATAAGGAAACCGCAGGATCTGAGTTTGCATGAGTTCGAATCTGTTTGCTCAAGTTATGATCAAATTAGTGAATATGTATCCACTGTTTCAGGGACTGCGAATCTTAACGTGATTAAGGAGTTAATTACTGTTTAGAAATGCCTTGAAATACGTGAAACTTATAGGTTCTGTTGTATATCAAATTAGCAAACTTTGGAAACTTAATTTTCTTAATTTAGATTTAAATTGATTGAGATATGCTAGTTTTAGTAAGTGAGGGTCACGGCTGGAAATTACTTTTCTAATCAAGAACCTTGTGATTGTCATTTAATTAATTAGTGAAATTAATTGATTTAATCTCCTGAAATAATTATGGATAAATATTTGTGAAATATTTAATGATAATTATTTCCTTTAATGATATTGCCTTAACCAATAATTGATTAGATATGATCTAGATCACAATTGGTTACATAATCTACGTTCCAACAAACATGTTGCATGAATAGGATTAGAGATTTATTTAGCAAATCTCATTATAATATTAATCAAAAATGATTTGATTATTATTATATGGTATAATTTCGATTTAAAAAGCGATGATCATGTCAATTACAAAGTGATATGTTTTGCGTTATCCTTTCCCGAGGCGAATATGGTGTCTAGTCGGGGAGCGCTGGGGTAGCAGGTTGCACCGTGTGCGGTCTGTCCCACTCCCGTTGGTACTGGCCATGACATCGGGTAGGGTTGGTATAATGCTTAAGAAATAATGACGTATTTCTATTTATTAAAATTCGAAATAATATGTATTTGAGATAATACCATAAATCAAGTAACAATAAAGAATGTTCGCTGAATATTAATTGGATCATTAATTTATTATGATTAGATTGATTGGAATCCAATTAAAATTAAGACACTCTGTTATGAATAGAGTTGTTATTTCCCTTGGAATAATTAATCGTAATGAATATGATTCATAATGATTAATTAGAATTTTAATATGATATGGAGGATCACATAAGTGACATCTATGGTCTCCCGTCAAGGCGAAGGGTTCCGTCTCCATGGATTGTATGTAGGAGACGCATGTTCGAAGTGACAGCTCCTATATGCAAGAGCATCTGGATCGGGCTCTTTGCTTCTCGAAAGAGTAAGGTCGTATACGTAGTGACCCCAATATCAGGTCCTCATACTATTGGGGTGATATTGGATTGCGTATAGTGAGTTCTATTCCTATTGATGGTTGGTTCAATTAACAACGGGTCAACATCACCTTAGGGGTGGTGGGCACGGGTATTAAAGACCGAATTGGGAATGCAAGTTGGACTTGCAAGGCGGAATATGTTCCCGCTTCTTTTTATCGGAGTTACAGGTTCTCATATTATTGGGATGTGACAAAGATAAGGAAGAAGATACCAGATCTTGCTGAGATATAATGGTAAGTATATCTCTTACACTGAAAGTGATTAAGGGAATGAACTTTCAATGTTGACAAGGCAAGACAACTTTGATATAAAAATTCCTAAATCAAAGTAAAATATGTATATAATATATACACTTATGCAAATTTCTTATTTCAGATAATCATTCATTAAACCCCCTCAATGTTATACTCAATAATAACCAGTAAATTGTCATGGATTGGATCCATGATCAAGATATTGTACTTGCAGTTGGACACATAACGTATGTGGTCGCAATGTGCAAGCCTTCCTCAGAATAATGAGGAATGACAATTAAGTAGACAATAGGATTACAACCCTAGGGTTTGTATGTCTCTATACAGTTTTGATCTCTCATCGAATGTACTTTAAAAGTGACATGTCGATGATGATCGTAATTGTCAAATAATCCTTATATGATTCTAAGAAGATGTTTTGGAATACATATGTGCTCTCGACATTTAATCATGAATGACGTGGTTCTCTGCATCATGCAGAATGGTAGCTCTATAAGAGATGATGTATTCAAATTGTTTGAGTACCTACCTGAACCAATGTTTTAAGAGTTTAGATGGATGTAGATATGATGAGTGTCATCATTCTACTATCTATACTCTAGTCATTCATGAAGATTTAGAATATTCATATTGTATGAATTGAATGAAGCATGTACAAATGTTGAAATGCTTTATATTGAAATCTTTTGAATTCAGCATAAGAGATCCTTCGTCTAAAACAATGGTTGTTTATAGATAAAGGGAGCGTAGTGGAAGTATGGGTTGGACCCAAGTAAGAAAGAAAGTCAAAGAGTTGACTGTACTTCTGTGACTTCCATATGACATCTAAAGAGTTGGATGAATGCCAAATACTGCAATGAGTTGATGTGTTGATAGTATGACTATCAAATCTACCTAGAATCCTTAGAGAAGGAATCGGATAGTACATCAAAATAATCTACATATAATCATTGAAATTGACTTACTTATTTGATAAGATAAAGTCTAATAATTATATCTCAATCTTTCAATGACACTTGCAATTGGTTGCATATGTATTAGAATATTAGAAATTTGAACTTAAGGTTTAATGGTCATCCATGTTGGAATTAACACAATTGTTGCAACAATTTCCACTGGATCAATAGACTTCATATTTTCAGTGTGAGAGCCCTTGGCCTTTGAGAATGTCTATATGACCTAGATATTAGAATAAACTCATTGTTTATTTCTAGATGTTGAGAATAAACATGAATTCTGGAATAAACCAATCATAAAGAGTTATGATGGAGATATTTCAGATAGTAATCTAAAATCTAGTGGACTCTACTAAATTAGAAAATTAATGAATGGTTCACTGACATTTCTAGTACTGAAATTAAACCTTAAAAGATAAATAGGAGAACGAAGATCATTTGACAATGATCTGACATGAAGCCTCGGACATTTGTCTATTGATGTGATCAATAGACTAGTAAGAGATGAAACTTTAGATCATCTAAAGGTTCAAATCTTACATACTTGTGAATATTGTATTCAAAAGTAAAAATATCCAATACATCCTTCCTTTGAATGGTGTAAGATGTCAAGGTATTCAAGATCTCATACATATTGATATATCATAATAAACATTATGGATATGTGATATCTATTGATGATTATTTGTGATATGAGATTTCTTGTCTTCACTTAGAAACCTTTGAAATGGTCAAAGATTTCACAATTTTGGTTTAGAACCAAAGTTTGAAGGAACTAAAAATGAATTTTATCTAATTTAGGTAGCTTGAACCCATTAGATGAATTCAAAGGAATACCTTATGAAGATATGAATATCATTCCTATCTCAATCCTCCTGATGCACCTAAACTCATGAGAGTTGTAGGGAGATACAATTGTATCATGTGTGACATGATATGATTAATGATGAATCTTAGCATAATTATCTCATAGTTTCCAAGGTATATGTATATGTAGACTACAATATATATCCTTCATAAGGTTCCATGCTAGTAAGCTTGAATCTAGCACTAGAGAGTGCTAATTCATTAGGAAAATAAAGGATGGTATTGGATCGGGCTCTTTGCTTCTCGAAAGAGTAAGGTCGTATATGTAGTGACCCCAATATCAGGTCCTCATACTATTGGGGTGATATTGGATTGCGTATAGTGAGTTCTATTCCTATTGATGGTTGGTTCAATTAACAACGGGTCAACATCACCTTAGGGGTGGTGGGCACGGGTATTAAAGACTGAATTGGGAATGCAAGTTGGACTTGCAAGGCGGAATATGTTCCCGCTTCTTTTTATCGGAGTTACAGGTTCTCATATTATTGGTATGTGACAAAGATAAGGAAGAAGATACCAGATCTTGCTGAGATATAATGGTAAGTATATCTCTTACACTGAAAGTGATTAAGGGAATGAACTTTCAATGTTGACAAGGCAAGACAACTTTGATATAAAAATTCCTAAATCAAAGTAAAATATGTATATAATATATACACTTATGCAAATTTCTTATTTCAGATAATCATTCATTAAACCCCCTCAATGTTATACTCAATAATAACCAGTAAATTGTCATGGATTGGATCCATGATCAAGATATTGTACTTGCAGTTGGACACATAATGTATGTGGTCGCAATGTGCAAGCCTTCCTCAGAATAATGAGGAATGACAATTAAGTAGACAATAGGATTACAACCCTAGGGTTTGTATGTCTCTATACAGTTTTGATCTCTCATCGAATGTACTTTAAAAGTGACATGTCGATGATGATCGTAATTGTCAAATAATCCTTATATGATTCTAAGAAGATGTTTTGGAATACATATGTGCTCTCGACATTTAATCATGAATGACGTGGTTCTCTGCATCATGCAGAATGGTAGCTCTATAAGAGATGATGTATTCAAATTGTTTGAGTACCTACCTGAACCAATGTTTTAAGAGTTTAGATGGATGTAGATATGATGAGTGTCATCATTCTACTATCTATACTCTAGTCATTCATGAAGATTTAGAATATTCATATTGTATGAATTGAATGAAGCATGTACAAATGTTGAAATGCTTTATATTGAAATCTTTTGAATTCAGCATAAGAGATCCTTCGTCTAAAGCAATGGTTGTTTATAGATAAAGGGAGCGCAGTGGAAGTATGGGTTGGACCCAAGTAAGAAAGAAAGTCAAAGAGTTGACTGTACTTCTGTGACTTCCATATGACATCTAAAGAGTTGGATGAATGCCAAATACTGCAATGAGTTGATGTGTTGATAGTATGACTATCAAATCTACCTAGAATCCTTAGAGAAGGAATCGGATAGTACATCAAAATAATCTACATATAATCATTGAAATTGACTTACTTATTTGATAAGATAAAGTCTAATAATTATATCTCAATCTTTCAATGACACTTGCAATTGGTTGCATATGTATTAGAATATTAGAAATTTGAACTTAAGGTTTAATGGTCATCCATGTTGGAATTAACACAATTGTTGCAACAATTTCCACTGGATCAATAGACTTCATATTTTCAGTGTGAGAGCCCTTGGCCTTTGAGAATGTCTATATGACCTAGATATTAGAATAAACTCATTGTTTATTTCTAGATGTTGAGAATAAACATGAATTCTGGAATAAACCTATCATAAAGAGTTATGATGGAGATATTTCAGATACTAATCTAAAATCTAGTGGACTCTACTAAATTAGAAAATTAATGAATGGTTCACTGACATTTCTAGTACTGAAATTAAACCTTAAAAGATAAATAGGAGAACGAAGATCATTTGACAATGATCTGACATGAAGCCTCGGACATTTGTCTATTGATGTGATCAATAGACTAGTAAGAGATGAAACTTTAGATCGTCTAAAGGTTCAAATCTTACATACTTGTGAATATTGTATTCAAAAGTAAAAATATCCAATACATCCTTCCTTTGAATGGTGTAAGATGTCAAGGTATTCAAGATCTCATACATATTGATATATCATAATAAACATTATGGATATGTGATATCTATTGATGATTATTTGTGATATGAGATTTCTTGTCTTCACTTAGAAACCTTTGAAATGGTCAAAGATTTCACAATTTTGGTTTAGAACCAAAGTTTGAAGGAGCTAAAAATGAATTTTATCTAATTTAGGTAGCTTGAACCCATTAGATGAATTCAAAGGAATACCTTATGAAGATATGAATATCATTCCTATCTCAATCCTCCTGATGCACCTAAACTCATGAGAGTTGTAGGGAGATACAATTGTATCATGTGTGACATGATATGATTAATGATGAATCTTAGCATAATTATCTCATAGTTTCCAAGGTATATGTATATGTAGACTACAATATATATCCTTCATAAGGTTCCATGCTAGTAAGCTTGAATCTAGCACTAGAGAGTGCTACTTCATTAGGAAAATAAAGGATGGTATTGGATACCTACTTTATGACCTTGAGATTATTAAAAGACCTCATCTCTGAGAATATGACTCTTAGAGGATGACTCCCTTAAGAATCAAGATGGAAAAGAAGTGAAGGAACTCATTTAATCGATAATGAGGCTCCTAAAATCAGAAACTAAAAGGACAATTAAAGATGAAATATTAATACCTCTTCAAATTAGTTTGAGGATGGTTTCCATGTGTTAGAGAAATCTGACAATGATCGGACTTCAAGTGATGAAGCTCTTGAGGATCATGACATGAAAAGAGGGATGTTAGCAATAAAAGTCTAACGTAGACTTCATATACAAGTGTTGTATATGGACCCCTCGAGGATCCACCTATAAGGGTTAGACCCATTAAGGTGTAAATGGATATTCATGAGAAAGAGGGAACCTGATGAGAAGGTATAGATTCGTAGCCATGAGCTACACACCGAAGAGAAGACATCGCTTGCGATGAGACTTGCTCTTCAGTGACCATGCTTGAACCCATCAAAATATTGCTAACTATAGCTACACAATGTGACTTTGACAGCTTGACATCTTCAAGATGAAAGTCTGTTGGAAATGTGAGCCCACGGCAAGCCATTATGCAATAAATGTTATTGCAATTCACTCCTTGATCTGAAATAAAGAGTACATAGTTTGCATAATAGGTCCCTTAGTGCAATTAGGGTTATGTACCATGGCCATCTTAATAATCATATAGCGGTTGATTCAATTATTGAATCATAGAGGCTGGTGCTTAGATGAATATCTAATGAGTTAGATTGAGGACTCATCAAGCACCGTCAAATGATTATTAAGAGATGATCTCCAGCCTGAGTAAGAGATGGCAATCTTTTCTCAGTTAGGCTGATATCTGACCGACTTCTTGATGCAGGTCCTCTGCATAGGAATAGAGATTCGGAGGTGTCAGATTAATTAGGTCAAAGAGTTGACTTAACGAGATCGAGACAACCAAAGTCCTATATCATATGCTGTCATGATATAGGCACACATCCTCTGACCGGAGACAGATGTGTTACTATATGTCTAAGTATGTACATTTGGCAGACCAATAGGTTGATGGCCTAATCAAGGTCTATACACCGGCACGCTGGTGTGCATATAAGGGCATATGAGTAATACGATCTCTCAAAGGGATCATACAGGTTCACTACTGAACCAGAAGACATGAGCTCACTCATGAGATATTGGGAAGAATCAAATTCCGTGCGCACGGTCGTCTCGCTTTGGAAGCTTGACTGAATTTGTAGGTTTGATATATACTTTTGGAAAGTATATGATCAAGATCTAGGAATGATATATGCTTTTGGAAAGTATATGATCGATACCGACTCCCAATGATCGAATGAGAAACTTACTGATAAAACCCTGAAGTAGACAGTATAAAGTTGATCTAATACTTCGGGTTTATTCTGAGTCTTCCAGTATGCAGGATGTACAGGTATTAGGAATGCCTGAGGGTGATGTGATCATAAACGGTTGTATAACCATGACGCTTCCATTCCCAGGGAGTGATGAAACGGGTCTGGATATTAGTGACTCCTCTTAGTAGAGAAGTAATCTGATCTTAGTCCAAATGTTGGACATTAATCTGAATGTGATTCAGATTCAATGAGAAGATTAGATTTGCGGTCTTGATTTAATCAAGCATCTATGGGAGGCCCGAGATCTGGATTTGAGATATGATCTCAATATCCATGTCACTATACGTGGAACAATACAATCGCCCTGTCCTTATCTCCAAGTATTCGCGGAGAAAGCGCATTGTCCTTGAAAGAGTTCATGGATAATTCTATTGTTGATATATGTATCCGAGCATCGAGAAAATGGATAATTAAATGTGATTTAATTATCATGAGTAATATGAATTTGAAAGAGAGTTATCTGAGATAATTAAATGTGATTTAATTATCAAAGATGTAGATAATGTGAATGTGATTCATATTATTTGAGTACATGAGAATCAGTTATCCAATATAATTAAATGTGATTTAATTGTTATGGATAAAAATAATGTGGATAGTAATATCCAATTATTTATAATATATTATAAATGAGATTTATAATGTATTAGAGAGAGTTAATTATAATTTATATGTGTTGATTAATTATTATGTGTATTGGATACACATTGTGTAATTAATTGACAATGAAAATTATATGTTGTTTTGGGTTGTGAATTTGATTCACAATTTTTCTATGGCAAGATTGCAATATTCTCAAATATAATTGTGAATTATTTTTGAAGAATAAAAAGCCAACAAAAGTTGTTGGAAATAAATAAAGGAGATTTTCAAGGAGATATGCAATCTCATGGATTTCCATGAGATTGCTCTCTCCATGGAAAGAGGGGGCACATCATTCCCAAAAGGAATGTGTGGCCGTCCACATGGAAAGTGCATGGAGATGAAATCTCCATGCACATTCTCTCCTTATTTATTGGATTGATTTTGGATTAATTTGTATTTGATTTTGTCAAATATATTTTGATCTAAATTTGTTGGTTTTACCAACAACAATCTTAGCCATTGGATTGACATAAATCAATCTCATCCATTGATTTTATATGTCACATGGATTGAGATCCATGGATCCCAAAACCCTATAAATAGAGAGGCATACCATGCTCTCTATTTTACACAACACACAATGCTTGAGAAGCATCTCTCTCTCTTTCTCTCTAGGCGTCAGCCCTCTCTCTCCCTCTCATGGCCGTCCACCATGGATGCCATGGAGAGGTTCTCCATCGCCGCGGCATCGTCGTTATGCTGCCCGTTCGTCTGCTCGTGGATCTCCATCTCCTTCGGTGCGCCTCGCTCGTGAAGAAGACGTCGGATCTCGTGTGTCGAGATCAGGAGATCCGCCGCTTGGATCATCAACATGGATTGCGAGAAGCACGCGGTTCATCCCCGCGCTCGCAAGCGTCTCCTTCGTTGGATCGGACTTGAGACAGGAGGTCTCTTCGTTTAGAGACTCGATCGCAACCACGCTTCAAGAGGTAATCCTATTACTTGTTTGTGGTTTAGATGAAACGATCCGAGAAGTGTTCTTGGATCATGTGGTTTCGTCGTGAGAAAATTTTTTAAATTCCGCTGCATCGAGCAACTAGTCCGACTAGTCGCTCCTCGTCGTATTCGATACGACGCTCATGCTTCCGTGATGCGCTTGAGGATATAACCATATCCTTCAAGTGGTATCAGAGCTTTAGGTCGACGGTTTCGAATATGATTCGCTAACCGAGGACGGCTTGGGTTCGTTAAGGTCGCGAAAGTTTTCATCGCATTTGATTTCGCAGATCTGTTTAGTAAATAAATTCGGCACTGTTTAAATTGTTTAAACACGAATTTTATACTTGGATTATATTCCCCATTAAATAAGGAAACCATAGGATCTGAGTTTGCGTAAATCGGATTTCGTATGCTCGAGATATGGTCGTTTTAATGAACATGTATGCACTGTTGCGGGAACTGTGAATCTGAACGTGATTAAAATTTTAATTACTGTTTAGACTTGCCTCGAAATACGTGAAACATCACTTAGGTTCTGTCCTAAATCAAATTAGCAAACTTTAGAAATTGACTTTGCTTAATTTGAATTTAATATGATTGAGATATGACAATTTTAGTAAGTAGGGGTCACTGCTGAAATTGCTTTCCTAATCAAGAACCATGTGATTGTCAATTAATGAAATTAATTGTTAATTTCGAGAAATAATTATGAAAAATATTTGTGAAATATTAGAGAATGATTATTTCCTTAATTGACTTGGCCCCAACCAATTAGTTGATTAGATTTGATCTAAACCATAATTGGAATTACAATCATCAAACTTCTTGCTTGAATAGGACTTGGGAATTTGCCTAGCAAATTTCCTTAAAATCAAAATTGTTTTGTTTACTATATGGTATAATTTCGGTTGAAGAACCGATGATCATCTCAAGTACAAAATAATCAATTTGGCATTATCCTTTCCCGAGGCGGATATGGTGTCTAGTCGGGGATCGCTGGGTCAGCGGGTTGCAACGTATGTGCGCCCCACTCCCGTCGGTACTGGCCATGACAGCGGGTAGGGCCGGGATAATGTCCGAGGGATTATGATGTATTTTTCTAATAATTAAAATACGAATTAATATGTACTTTGAGAATAATACCATATATATATTCAAGCATAAAATTAAGTTTGATTGATTAAATTGGATTGATAATTAATTTAATATGATTAAGTTAATTATATCCAATTAAGAATACTCTAATATGATTAGAGTTGATAATTCCCTTGGAAGAATTAATTATATGAATGTGACTCATAGAAATTAATTTAATTTGAATAAGATATGGAGGATCACATAAGTGACATCCATGGTCTCCCGTCAAGGCGAAGAGTTTCGTCGCCAGATATTATATGTATGAGACGCCAGTCCGAAGTGACAGCTCCTGCATATGATCCATTTGGATCGGGCTCATCGCTTCTCGAAAGAGTAAGGACGTATGCGTAGTGACCCCAATATCGGGTCCTCATGTTATTGGGGCGATATTGGATTGCGCATAGCGAGTTGTATTCCTGTTGACGGTTGGTTCAATTAATGATGGGTCAACATCACCTTAGGGGTGGTGGGTCCGGGTATTAAAGACCGAATTGGGAGATGCAAGTTGGACTTGCAAGGCGGAATGTGTTCCCGCTTCTTTTTATCCGAGTTGTAGGTTCTCATATTATTGGGATGCAACAATGATAAGGAAGGAGATCCCAGATCTTGCTTGAGATATAATGGTAAGTATATCTCTTACATTGAAAGTGATTAAGGGAATGAACTTTCATTGTTGACATGGCAAGACAACTTTGATATAAAATTCCTAATTCAAAGTAAAACATGTATATATATATAAATATACCCCTATGCAAATTACTTATTTCAGATAATCCTTCATTAAACCCACTCAATGTTATACTCATTAATAACCAGTAGAATATCATGGATTGGACCCTTGATCCAGATATTGTACTTGCGATTGGACACATAATGTATGTGGTTGCAATGTGCAAGTTTCCTCATAATAATGAGAAGTGATAATTAAATAAGACAATAGGACTAAAACCCTAGGGTTTGTATGTCTTTATAAGTCTTGATCTCATCGAATGTACTTTTGAAGTGACATGTCGATAATGATCGTAATTATCAAATAATCCTTATAAAATCAATAAAGATATTCTGGCATACATATGTGCTCTTGACATTTAATCATGAATGACATGGTTCTCTACATCATGTAGAATGGTAGCTCTATAACAGATGATGTATTCAAATTGTTTGAGTACCTACCTGAACCTATGTTTTAAGAGTTTAGATGGATGTAGATGATGAGTGTCATCATTCTACTGTCTATACTCTAGTCATTCATGAAGCTTTATAATATTCATATTGCATGAACTTAAATGAAGCTTGTATAAATGTTGAAATACTCTTATATTAAAAATTTTTTATTTTAACATAAGAGATCCTTGGTCTTGAGCAATGGTTGCTTATAATCAAAGGGAGCGCAGTGGAAGCATGGGTTGGACCCAAGTAAGAGGTATAGTCAAAGAGTTGATTGTACTTCTGTGACTTCCATATGACATCCAAAGGGTTGGATGAATGCCAATACTGCAATAAGTTGATGTGTTGATAGTTTGACTATCAAGTCTGTCTAGAATCCTCAGAAAAGGACTCGAATGGAGCATCAGTATAATCTACATATAATCATTGATATTGACTTACTTATTTGATAAGATAAAGTCTAATAATTGTATCTCAAATTTTCTAATGACACTTGCAATCGGTTGCATATGTATTAGAAATTTGATCTTAAGGTTTATTGGTCATCCATGTTGAAAGTGATGCAAGTGTTGCAACAATTTCCATGAGATCAATAGACTTCATATTTTCAGTGGGAGCCCTTAGTCTTAGAGAATGTCTTTATGACCTAGATATTAGAATACACGCATTGTTTATTTCTAAATGTTGGGAATAAACATGGAATCTGGAATAGACCTATCATAAAGAGTTATGATGGAGATATTTCAGATAGTAATCTTACATCTAGTGGACTCCACTAAATTAGAAAAATTAATGAATGGTTCATTAAGATTTCTAATACTGAAAATTAAACCTTTAAAGATCAATAGGAGGATAAAGATCATTTGATAATGATCTGACATCAAATTTTGGACGTATGTCTGTTGATGAGATCAATGGACTAGTAAGACATGAAACTTTAGATTGTCTAAAGCATCAAATCTCACATACTTGTGAATATTGTATTCAAAGTAAAATGTCCAATACACCCTTCCTTGGGAAAGGTGTAAGGTGTCAAGGTATTAAGGATCTCATACATATTGATGTATGCAGATCATCTATATCATAGTAAACATTATGGATATATGATATCTGTTAATGATTATGTATGATATAAGATTTCTTCTCTTCACCTAAGAAACCTTTGAAATGTTCAAAGTTTTCGCAATTTTGGTTTAGAACTAAAGTTTGAAGGAAGATGAAATGAATTTGATCTAACCAAGGTAGCCCGTACCTATTAGATGAATTCAAGAAATACCTTATGGAGATATGAATATCATTCCTATCTCAATCCTCCTAATGAACCTTAACTCAAAGGAGTTGTAGGGAGATACAATTGATCATGTGTGACATGATTTAATCAATGATTAATCCTAGCATAATTATCTCTTAAGTTTCCAAGATATATATGTAGTAGAGACTACATTATATACTTAATAAGGTTCCATGCAAGTAAGCTGGAATCTAGCACTAGAGAGTGCTACTTCATTAGGAAAATAAAGGATGGTATTGGATACCTACTTTATGACCTTGAGATTCTTAAAAGATCTAAACTTTGAGAATATGATTCTTATAGGATGACTCTCTTGAGAATCAAGATGAAAATGAAGTAAAGGAACTCATTTAATCTTGAAAAGATAATGAGGCTCCTGAAATCGGAAACTAAAATAGATAATTAAAGATGAAACATTAATACCTCTTCAAATAAGTTTGAGGATGGATTTCATGTGTCAGTTAAATCTGAAAATGATCGGACTTCATGTAATGAAGCTCCTGAGGATCATGTCATGGAAAGATGGATGTTAGCAATAAAAGTCTAATGTAGACTCCATATACAAGTGTTGTATATGGACCCTCGAGGATCCACCTATATGGGTCAGACCCATTAAGGTGTAAATGGATCTTCAAGAGAAAGAGGGAACCTGATGAGAAGGTGTAGACCTTCAAAGCACGGTTCGTAGCCATGAGCTACACACCGAAGAGATGACATCGCTTGCGATAAGACTTGCTCTCCAGTGACCTTGCTTTAACCCATCAGAATATTTCTAACTATAGCTGCACAACTTGATTATGGTATCTTCATGAGGTGAGTCAAGATTGCATTCCTCTATGAATACCTCTCTGAGGATATTCATATGAAGTAGCCCCAGGGCTTCATGGTTGAGGAAAGCAAGGTGTGCTAGCTGAAGAACTCCATCTTTGGACTCCAATAAGCTTCCTGTAGTTGCAACATAAGATTTGATGAAATTATAAATGTTATGATTTCAAATAGAATCTTGATGAACCATGTGAAGCTTAGTGGGAGTGCCATTGTGTTCATCGTGCTAAATGTAGATATTATTCTAATCATTTGGAATGATATAAGGATAATAATAAGTGTTTTAAAATTTGGTTGTTTCATACCTTGAGATACGATTTCAAGGATACCTCTTAGATCTTAATTCTGAAGTCGTTCAGAAGCAAAGAGAAGAGGGTATTGGGACTGTCGCATTAGTAGTACACCTTGGACTTATTCCATTTTCTGGACAATTCCAAGAAAAGCTTCCTTCCCTTAAGATGTGGTAGTGACCTGTCTAGAGGGATAACACCTCAAAGAGTTGAGGAAGTGAATGCTAGAACTGCTTACACTTGTGCATCAGTTATGAGAAGCTGAATGTATTCTAGATGTGTACAAGAACCAGATGTCTACCATGCAGTGGGAGTAGTAAACTGTTACTAATACTGCTATGGAGATAAAACACTTGATTGCAGTAATAATAATATCTTCAAAGATGATAAAACTTGGAGATAGTGATCTCAAAGTCTTATCTTCAAAAGTTTAAGATCTTGTAGATAGTGATCTATAAGGGTCTTGACTGCAGCTACCTTAGGAGATAGAGATCTCCAGGAATGAAGGTATTCTAATAAGGATTATGGGAATACTGGTTATGATAATTAATAAGATGTAGTGTCAAGCACACTATAACCAACAAAATTGAGTATCGGTTGCATGAGATGCAACATTCGCATTGGATGCGAGCACTGTTACTAGGAGATATGCAATTGTCGTAAAAGGACTTGGCGTAGTCTCTTGGGAACGGAGTGACTGATCATCTTACTTAGCTATTTTCTAAATAGCCTATGATTGTCACATGAGTGTGGGTTTAAATGATTAGCCCATTAATGGCTCTTTGGGCTAGTGGGAGATTGTTGGAAATGCGAGCCCACGGCGAGCCATTATGCAATAAATGTTATTGCAATTCACTCCTTGATCTGAAATAAAGAGTACATAGTTTGCATAATAGGTCCCTTAGTGCAATTAGGGTTATGTACCATGGCCATCTTAATAATCATACAGCTGTTGATTCAATTATTGAATCATAGAGGCTGGTGCTTAGATGAATATCTAATGAGTTAGATTGAGGACTCATCAAGCACTGTCAAATGATTATTAAGAGATGATCTCCGGCCTGAGTAGGAGATGGCAATCTTTTCTCAGTTAGGCTGATATCTGACCGACTTCTTGATGCAGGTCCTCTGCATAGGAATAGAGATTCGGAGGTGTCAGATTAGTTAGGTCAAAGAGTTGACTTAACGAGATCGAGATAACCAAAGTCCTATATCATATGCTGTCAAGATATAGGCACACATCCTCTGACCGGAGACAGATGTGTTACTATATGTCTAAGTATGTACATTTGGCAGACCAATAGGTTGATGGCCTAATCAAGGTCTATACACCGGCGCGCTGGTGTGCATATAAGGGCATATGAGTAATACGATCTCTCAAAGGGATCATACAGGTTCACTACTGAACCAGAAGACATGAGCTCACTCATGAGATATTGGGAAGAATCAAATTCCGTGCGCACGGTCACCTCGCTTTGGAAGCTTGACTGAATTTGTAGGTTTGATATATACTTTTGGAAAGTATATGATCAAGATCTAGGAATGATATATGCTTTTGGAAAGTATATGATCGATACCGACTCCCAATGATCGAATGAGAAACTTACTGATAAAACCCTGAAGTAGACAGTATAAAGTTGATCTAATACTTCGGGTTTATTCTGAGTCTTCCAGTATGCAGGATGTACAGGCATTAGGAATGCCTGAGGGTGATGTGATCATAAACGGTTGCATAACCATGATGCTTCCATTCCTAGGGAGTGATGAAACGGGTCTGGATTTTAGTGACTCCTCTTAGTAGAGAAGTAATCTGATCTTAGTCCAAATGTTGGACATTAATCTGAATGTGATTCAGATTCAATGAGAAGATTAGATTTGCGGTCTTGATTTAATCAAGCATCTATGGGAGACCCGAGATCTGGATTTGAGATATGATCTCAATATCCATGTCACTATACGTGGAACAATACAATCGCCCTGTCCTTATCTCCAAGTATTCGCGGAGAAAGCGCATTGTCCTTGAAAGAGTTCATGGATAATTCTATTGTTGATATATGTATCCGAGCATTGAGAAAATGGATAATTAAATGTGATTTAATTATCATGAGTAATATGAATTTGAAAGAGAGTTATCTGAGATAATTAAATGTGATTTAATTATCAAAGATGTAGATAATGTGAATGTGATTCATATTATTTGAGTACATGAGAATAAGTTATCCAATATAATTAAATGTGATTTAATTGTTATGGATAAGAATAATGTGGATAGTAATATCCAATTATTTATAATATATTATAAATGTGATTTATAATGTATTAGAGAGAGTTAATTATAATTTATATGTGTTGATTAATTATTATGTGTATTGGATACACATTGTGTAATTAATTGACAATGAAAATTATATGTTGTTTTGGGTTGTGAATTTGATTCACAATTTTTCTATGGCAAGATTGCAATATTCTCAAATATAATTGTGAATTATTTTTGAAGAATAAAAAGCCAACAAAAGTTGTTGGAAATAAATAAAGGAGATTTTCAAGGAGATATGCAATCTCATGGATTTCCATGAGATTGCTCTCTCCATGGAAAGAGGGGGGGCGGCACATCATTCCCAAAAGGAATGTGTGGCCGTCCACATGGAAAGTGCATGGAGATGAAATCTCCATGCACATTTTCTCCTTATTTATTGGATTGATTTTGGATTAATTTGTATTTGATTTTGTCAAATATATTTTGATCTAAATTTGTTGGTTTTACCAACAACAATCTTAGCCATTGGATTGACATAAATCAATCTCATCCATTGATTTTATATGTCACATGGATTGAGATCCATGGATCCCAAAACCCTATAAATAGAGAGGCATACCATGCTCTCTATTTTAAACAACACACAATGCTTGAGAAGCATCTCTCTCTTTCTCTCTAGGCGTCAGCCCTCTCTCTCCCTCTCATGGCCGTCCACCATGGATGCCATGGAAAGGTTCTCCATCGCCGCGGCATCGTCGTTATGCTGCCCGTTCGTCTGCTCGTGGATCTCCGTCTCCTTCGGTGCACCTCGCTCGTGAAGAAGACGTCGGATCTCGTGTGTCGAGATCAGGAGATCCGCCGCTTGGATCATCAACATGGATTGCGAGAAGCACGCGGTTCATCCCCGCGCTCGCAAGCGTCTCCTCCGTCGGATCGGACTTGAGACAGGAGGTCTCTTCGTTTAGAGACTCGATCGCAACCACGCTTCAAGAGGTAATCCTATTACTTGTTTGTGGTTTAGATGAAATGATCCGAGAAGTGTTCTTGGATCATGTGGTTTCGTCGTGAGAAAAGTTTTTAAATTCCACTGCATCGAGCAACTAGTCCGACTAGTCGCTCCTCGTCGTATTCGATACGACGCTCACGCTTCCGTGATGCGCTTGAGGATCTAACCATATCCTTCAAAGTCAAGATTGTATTCCTCTATGAATACCTCTCCGAGGATATTCACATGAAGTAGCCCAGGGCTTCATGGTTGAGGAAAGCAAAGTGGGCAAGCTGAAGAACTCCATCTATGGACTCAAATAAGCTTCTTGTAGTTGGAACATAAGATTTGATGAAATTATAAATGTTATGATTTCAGATAGAATCTTGATGAACCATGTGAAGCTTAGTGGGAGTGCCATTGTGTTCATCGTGCTAAATATAGATGATATCCTAATCATTTGGAATGATATAAGGATATTAATAAGTGTTTTATAGTATGGCTATTCCATACCTTGAGATATGATCTCAAAGATGCCTCTTAGATCTTAGTTCTGAAGTTGTTCAGAAGCAAAGAAAAGAGGGTACTGAGACTATCACATTAGTATTACACCTTGGACATTTTTTCATTTTCTGGAAAATTCCAAGAAAAGCTTCTTTCCCTTAAGATATGGCACTGACCTATCTAAAGGGATAGCACCTCAAAGAGTTGAGGAAGTGAATGCTAAAACTGCTAGACCATGTGCATCAGTTCCGAGAAGCCGGGTGTATGCTAGATGTGTACAAAAGCCAGATGTCTGCCATGCAGTAGGAGTAGTAAACTATTACTGATCCTACTATGGTGATAAAACACTTGATTTTAGTAATAACAATATCTTCATAGAGGACAAAAAGTTGTGAGATAATGATCTCAAAGTCTTATCTTCAAGAAATTAAGACTTTGTAGATAGTGATCTAAAAGGTCTTAACTGCGGATACCTTAGGAGATAGAGATCTCCAGGATTAAGGGTATTCTGATAAGGATGATAGAAATTAAATACTGATTAAATGATTATTGAGTTGTAGTGTCAACAACACTATAACTAACTATGTTGAGTATTGGTTGCATAAGATGCAATTTTCACATTGAATGCGAGAACTGTTACTCGGAGATTTGCAAGTGCCCTAAAAGGACTTGGCGTAGTCTCTCAGGAACAGAGTGACTAATCAACTTACCTAGCTATTTTTCTAAATAGCCTATGATTGTTACATGAGTGCGGGTTTAAATGATTAGCCCATTAATGGCTCTTTGGGCTAGTGGAAGACTGTTGGACATGCGAGCCCACGGTGAGCCATTATGCAATAAATGTTATTGCGAATATTCTTCCCTGATCTGAAATAGGAGTTCATAGTTTGCATAATATGTCCCTTAGTACAATTAGGGTTATGTACCATGACCATCTTGATGATCATACAACTGTTGATTCAAATATTGAATCATAGTGGTTGGTGCTTGCATGAACATCTAAGAGTTAGATTGAGGACTCATCAAGCACCGTCAAATGATTATTGAGAGATGATCTCCAGCCTGAGTAGAAGATGGCAATCCTTTCTCATTTAGGCTGATATCTAACCGACCTCTTGATGCAGGTCCTTTGCATGGGAATAGAGATTCAGAAGTGTCAGATTAGTTAGGTAAAAGACTTGACTTAACGAGATCGAGATAACCAAAGTCCTATGATGTATGCTGTCACGATATAGGCACACATCCTCTGACCGGAGACAAATGTGTTACTATATGTCTGAGTATGTACATTTGGTAGACCAATAGGTTGATGACCTAATCAAGGTCTATACACTGGCACGCTGGTGTGCATACAAGGGCATATGAGTAATACGATATCTTAAAGGGATCATATAGGTTCATTATTGAACCGGAAGACATGAGCTCACTCATGAGATATTGGGAAGATCAAATTCCGTGCACGGTCATCTCGCTTTGGAAGCTTGATTGAATTCGTAGGCTGATATATGCTTTTGGAAAGTATATGATCTACGTTTGGGTATGATATATGCTTTTGGAAAGTATATGATCGATACCAGCTCCCAATGATCGAATGAGAACCTTTATAATAAAACACTGAAGTAGACAGTGTAAAACTGATCTTATACTTCAGGTTTATTCTAGGTATTCCAGTATGCAGGATGTACAGGTATTGGGAATACCTGAGGGTGATGTGATCAAAAACAATTGTATAACCATGACACTTCCATTCCTAGGGAGTGATGAAACGGATCTGGATTTTAGTGACTCCTCTTAGTAGAGAAGTAATCTGATCTTAGTCCAAATGTTGGACATTGATCTGAATGTGATTCAGATGTAATGAGAAGATTAGATTTGCAGTTTTGATTTAATCAAGCATCTATGGGATGCCCGAGATCTTGATTTGAGATGTGATCTCAACATCCAAGTCACTATACGTGGAACAATACAATTGCCATGTCCTTATCTCCAAGTATTCGCGGAGAAAACGCATTATCCTTGAAAGAGTTTAGGATAATTTCATTATTGATATAAGTATCCGAGCATTGAGAAAATGGATAATGAAATGTGATTTAATTGTTATGAATAAGATGAATTTGATTCATATTATAAAGGGAGTTATCTTAGATAATTAAATGTGATTTGATTATCAAAGATGTGAATAATACGAATGTGATTCACATTTTTTGGGTGCATGAGAATAGAGATCCAAGATGATTAAATGTGATTTAATTATCATGGATATGAATAATGTGGATAAGACTATCCATATTAATCATATATATTATAAATGTGATTTATAATATATAAGAGAGAGCTATTAGTAATTTACATTTCTTAATTAAATTTTAATGTGAATTGGATTCACATTGAATATTAAATTGAAAATGTAATTTACATTTTATTTTGGGATGTGAATGTGATTCACAAACTTCCAATGGTAAGATTGCAATATTCACAAAATAATTATAAATTATCTTTATAAATTAATTTACAACAAGTGTTGTCGTAAATCTTGGAGATTTTCAAGGAATAATGCAGTCTTATGAGATTGCATGAGATTACAATCCATAATATATGGTGGGCGGCCACCAACTCCTATAAGTAAAGGATGGTCGTCCCCCTATAATCTTGGATTAATGTAATCTCTACTCTTAAATTTCCATATGAGATTGATTTAATTTTGGGATTAATTTATATTGATTTATAAATTATATTTTATCCAAATTAAATTAATTATTGTTGATTTTTTTCCAACACAAATCTTAGCCATTAAAAGAAACACAAATCAATGTGAGCTATTGTGTTGTCCATGGATTGAGATCCATGGATCCCAAAATATTATAAATAGAAGGCACCCCGTGCTCTTCATATGCTAATGAGAAACACAAATCTCTCTCTCTCTTTCTCTCTACACGCCCTCTCTCTCTCATATGGTCGTCCACTATGGATGCTCTAGAGAGTGTCTCCATCGCTGTAGCATCGTCGTTATGCTTCCTGATCGTTTGCTCGTGGATCTCCATCTCCTTCGGTGCGTCGTTCATGAAGAAGACGTCGGATCTCATGTGTCGAGATCAAGAGACCCGCCACTTGGATCATCAACATGGATTGCGAGAAGTACGTGTTTCATCAACACGCTCGCAAGCATCTCCTCCGTCGAATCGGACTTGAGACAGGAGGTCTCTTCGTTTAGAGACTCGATCACAACCACACTTCAAGAGGTAATCCTATTACTTATTTGTGGTTTAGATGAAAGGATCCAAGAAGTATTCTTGGATCATGTGGTTTCGTTACATGATTTTTTTTATTTCTGCTGCCTAGAGAAACTAGTGCGACGAGTCACTCTCGATCGCATATGATGTGATCCTCATGCTTTCGTGATGCACTTAAGGATCTCCCCATATCCTTCACGAATCGCCTTGATTCTTTCTGCACAATTGTGCCTCGTTCATTGTACATACACGACTAATATTTGTTTTGGGTTTTGGATCGCTTCATCATGTTGTGTCCATCGATCTTCGGAGCTACCCAGTCATCTGTACAAACCCTCCATTCTATTTCGATCTAATTTTTGAACCTCTTTTGGCCGCTCTTTATCTCCCTTCTTGCGCGCAAATGGCCGAGGGAGGTGACTGTGACCTTGCCTTGATCTGGGCTGATCGTAGGAGTCGTATTAGGGGTGTTCCATCATCTCCGCCCTACTTCGACTGTCGAGGTTTGTACTTTGTAGCTCTGACCACCGATGTTTAATTTTTCCAGTATTCCTTCGCTTAATATAACCCTACGATTTATTCTTACATGATTTCAATCTCTTAATCATGTCATTAGTCGTAATCTCCACCCTCGAAGTTCGTCGAACCTTGGGCTATGGTGAACTCCTCCACCATGTTCCCGTTTGTTTTCTGATGCGCTACCACCTCATCTAACTTGTCCCTCACCTTTTACGCCTCTGTTCAACTAACGTCCATCTCGATTCTCCTCGGATTGAGTCCTTGGTTCTCCTCCTCCACCTTACGTCGGAGCTGCCTCCGCCCTAGCCATCCCCACCTCATCTCGACGTCTCAAGGGTCAAGGCAGTTTGAACTCGACCCTTGTAACCCCTTTTTTACAAGAACATCGGGCACCACATGTAGCTGGAGAGATTTTGTGTTTGCCGGATGCACCTGGAGTGCCACAACTTCCCCCACGTCGTCGAAGAGCCCTGCATCTCACGCATTTGGCTGCCCCCAGCAGATAGAGGACCCTTCCAGGAATGTCGAGCGCCATTTTGGAGCTTCAAGGGCTTCGAAGGAGGGTAATCGGGGCCGATGAAGCTCGCCTCACAAGAGGCCCTTCCCTGTTCGTCCACCTAGTCTCTCCACCATTGGATCAAGAACAACCGCAGTAGCCGTTGGATCTAGTCCATCCCAGACGTATAATCTGTCTACTTGGTCTAATCATAGCCATGGATCGACGAACCGTCATCGCCTCCTCCTGTGCTGACACGTATCCAAGTGGAAAGAGGAGTGTCGTTCGATCTACGCCAGTGTTGGGGATTTTTGCTCTTTAGCCCAACATGTTTTTGTATTTACTAAATTTTATTTAAACTATCCTATGTTGTTTTATAATTTTTAAAATATTTGTGTTCTACCCCTAAACTTTAGTGTAATTACAAATAGGTCCTCAACCACGTCACCTCACGTGCTTGTGCGCGTGAGGTGGTGGAGATTTTGCACGTGGACCCCTAGGCTTTTGTCTATTTCTCTTTAATCCAAAAATTTTTTAATTATGTTTAATATTTTTGTAAAATTTGCAGTGAGGCCCTTGAACTTTCTGTTATTTACATAAATGTCCCTACTGGTAATGTAGTTTCTCTTTATGTCCTCTAGTCATTTAAAATAGAAATTAAACTCCAAAATTCTTAAAAAAATAGATGTCGACTCCTGATTGCATACATTTCCACCACCATATTTTATTTGCAATTTTAGGACTTTTTATATTTTTAAAAAATAAAAAATAAACTTTTTGCTCCAGTTTGACTTGAAAATTTTCAAAAAAATATAAAAATGTTTTCAAAATTTTTTTAAAAAATATATTTTATCTAATTATGTATTTTTAACCTTCAGATCGAAATCACTAAAAATTATAAAAGAAAATCCTTAAAATTGAAAACCCTAAAAACCTTTATAAAAATTTTTGAAATTCTAAAAAATTCCAAAAATTGTTTTTTTTGTTTTATATTTTTCTTTATATTATTATTATCTTAGAATTAATTTGGAGAAATTTTGCTACTGTTTTCTATTTTTCATCTCCATTTTAATTTTGGGTATTTAAATAATCCTTGATTTAGGTATTTTTAACTTTAAAACATATAAAAATTAGCAAAAAGTCCTAAAAATCATAGAAATAGTAAAAAATTAATTAAAATTCAAAACTATTTTTTTCTAATATTCTAAAAAAATAAATTAAAATCCAATAATATTTTTTCTTATATTCTAACTATTTTATTAGTATTTAAATCTATCTTAATCTATATTGTACATATACTCTATATATAGCTTTATTTTATATTTTAAAAGAAAATAAAATATAAACATATAAAAATATAAAAATATAAAAATATAAAAATATAAAAGAAAATAAAAAATAGAAAATTAAAATCAAATTATAAAAAAATTTAAAAAACTAAGAATTGAAACCCACAAAAAAGAACATATAGACAAATACTCCACAATCACATTTTGTGCATTAATTTGCCCGATCTATCTTGTTTACTCCATGTAACACTCTACGCATGCTTGCACACTATGCACATCTTTGTTGTAGAATTAAATAAAATAAATTTTAACACCACACTTGCTTTTCTTCATTTCATCTTTACGGGTTAATTATTGTTCAAATCCGGATTTCTTGTTGGTCACCTCGACGACTATGTTCCTGCCTTGTGTGGAGCACACGACCGCTCAATCTCTAGGTTAAGCTGTAGGCCATGGTTTCCAATGGATACATGGTTTTGTTAGAGCTAGACTTGGTTGATGGAGGCGGGGCTCGACTCTCGATGGATCGAAGCAGGTGAGAGAGCTGGAAGGATGACGCGGGACAAAGAGGGAGGAAAGGAAGCAATGGCCATTAGAATCAGGTGAGGAGTTTCGAGTATTATATGAAGCGTCTACCCTCTGATAAACTCCAGATCAAAGGGTGAAGGGCATGCCATGTAGAGGGGTGTTGCTGAAAAGAGGAAAATTCATGGTCGTTGGATTAGAGCTTGATCCAATGATTCTCATAGAAGGCGACTGGGTAAAAGGGAGAGGCACATGGCCGGCTTAGAAGCTACCACATGTCAACACCAAATAAATCAGAAAACAAAAATAAATAAAAATGAAATAAAATAGAAAATGACCTCAAAAAATGATATCATTCATGAAAGTTGTCCGTCTCGAGGAAATCTACATCTTTCATGAAGGAGCCAAGATCAAAAGACATCATTTTTACAAACTTAATTGCTTTGGTGATATTCTACATATATAAAAGACAATATTTTATATTTTGAAAAATTTGTATAAAAATTCAAAGTAAAATCAAATAAAATAAAAAGAGATGTAGTTACACATTAATCAAAATTTTTGGGGATTTCTAATAATTAATAATATAAAGAAATATAATAAATACTAATGTACAAACTATATATAGACTCACAACAACTTGTTTTCTTTGCTTTTTGCACCTTGAGTGTCGAAGCCACGACGAATGGGAGGGGTTTCTTCGAGACATGCTGGAGATGTCATCACCTCAAAGGGGTTGATTTGATGTCGCATATGGTCTAAGATCATGAAGAATTCTATCCAATTGGTGGATGGTGGTGTTTTAAGATTGGTGAATTCGTTTTAACCCATCATAATTATGATGTAGAGGAGTGGGTCGAGTGGTGGTGTAGTTGTCATCGTAGGAAAAGTTCTGTTGCATAAAGATAGTAAAGTGTAGAGTGTTGGACGTGTAAACCCCTAAGGACCCATTAGTGCAATAAAAGTTGTTGTTTTCTCATGTCTATCTAAAATGAATGTTTGTGAATGCACATAAATTAAGGTCCCTTTGTACAATTAGACTTATGTATTGTGTACATAAAATGATAAGTCAAAGTTAGTAAATATGTACGATATTCAATGATGACCCAAAATCCAAGTTTCACATATGAACTTCGATTCGTTTGAATTAGTCATAATTTGTAGATAATAGAATTTACATTAATTCAAAAGTGAGTACAAGTTCATATGATTGTATGTAAAAGATATAAACATTTACAACTTTTTGTCTTCAAATTAGGGTTTTATGTGACATATATACTTGTTATATTTTTGGTATTTTTAATTTGATAATGTGAATGATATTTACATAGTGGCATTGGTTTTATTTAAATTATAGTTAGTATAAATTAATTTAAACTAAATGAATTTAGGCTAATATACATGTTAATATATACACATGGATTCAATTCCTTATTAGTGCAAATATGTGTGCTAACTATTGCTAATTATTTGCAAATGTGTGAGTTATAATGTAATATAAATACTTAAATGCACTAAATCGATTAGGAATAAAGATTTATTTCAATTAATTAGAGTCATGAATCCCATATTCATCAGTTCCTTGTATAAATGAGGTGGTATTCTATTGCTCACTTGTATCATATATGCTTATTGAAGGTTGGTATAATTAACAACATGTCAACATTACCTTAAGGGCAGTGGACATGAGTGTTAAAGATAAAACACTAGGAATGAGAGTTGGACTTGCAAAGTGGAAAGAGTTCCCACTTCTTTCATTGTAATTTCATGTTCTCGTACAATTGGGTTGTAATAAAATGGAAAGGAGATCCCTTATTTTTCTTTAGTTATTTAGTTAGCATACCTCATGCTTTTAAATTTGCAAAGGGAATGTTATTTTAAAGAATGGAAATGCGAGAAAAGTCGATTTCAAATAATTCACCAAAACCAAGGTATACCAAAAGTACAAAAATTTTAATTTTAGATGAAATTCCTTAGCCCACTTAACAAATTAAACAAAGTCAATTTAGTTGATATAACCAAATTACTTGAATTGGATCTGTAATTTTTAAATTGTACTTGTAGAAGAGTGCATATGGTTTATACTCTCGTCTAAAAAGAATGATAACCATCAGACCGAGGATGCCTAAGTTTTCACAAGAAGTTGGTCAAGGATCCTTTGCTCGCTTGTTGCTTCCTTCTTGGACCATTGTCTAATGTGCTTCAAAATCAACATGCAGATGTTGCATCCACGCATGGCATCTTGCTGAATCTGAAAGATATATATGGAGACGTGGACCACACTCAGTGATACAACTTAAGGAAAGACATGCTTCGTTCCAATATGCAAGAAGGCACCTCAGTTAGAGAACATATACTCAAAATATTTGGGTACAATATGAATTGGAAGCTCTTTAGACTGAGATGGACATAGACATGCGGTAATTTTGTTGTCTCTCTCAAAGTCTTTCAACAATTTCAACGTGCCAAACCACATGAACAAGTTGAATAGGACAAATGTTTAGTTACTTCCAATACTGAAGTCCATTGAGGATGTAATGAAGAAAGAGAATCCCTCAAGTAGTATAATGGTTTCAAACGTCAAACGGAAGTGTGATAGGAAACAAGAATCTCAATAGGGTTTGGGCCAAAAGAAGAATAAGAAAGATCAATAATTGACCAATATTCAAAACCTTCAACATATCTAACATCCTAGAAAAAGGATGTCCACCATCACTGCAATAGTCTAGAATGCTTAAAGACCTTAGATAAGGGCGAATATATATCTCTGGCAAGAGCCAGATAAAGGGAGTCGTTAAAGGACTCGCGCATCACAGAAGCATGAGAGTCGAATCGTGTTCAACAAAATCAAGACTTATCATATAAGTTGCATGTGCAATGGAAATCACATGGGTAACCTTTCCCAATCCATTCCATCAAGATCAAATGAGTACAAGGGTTACCTCTTGAAGTGTGCTTGCAATCTTGTAGTCTCTAAGTGAAGAGACCTCTTATCTCAGGTTCGATCTAGGGAGATAGCACTTGCATGTGTGGGGATGAACCACATGACTCCTGCAATCCATGAAGATGATCTTAGTTCTGAAGCTCTCAATTTCTTCATACGAAATACTTTTCCTTCTTCATGAGCATGGGTAACCGAAGAAACAACACCTCCATGTAAGATCGATCAAATCGATCCAGCAGCATGACGACAACGTGACAACAACCATGGACTCCATACCCTAAGCTAAGGGTATGTCCATATGCTTAAAGGAGAGAGGGTGAACATGTATGTGTGATGAGTCTCGGATTCATCACTCTAAATCTCATTAATTAAGCTCAAATCCCTCAAAATCATCAGCATTTCTACATCTATTCAGTATAATTAGCATTCATGCATGCTTTAATAAGAACTGCATTTTATCCATTATTTATGCACAAAATAAGAAGCCAAAAATTGCATCCAAAATTGTCCTGTGAATAGCCTAACTTCCCCGATTTTTATCTCATTCACGCTAACTCCGAATGACCAAAAACCACCTCCACTATGTACATGTTACTAACAAGAATAAATGAAAAATACAAAAAAAATCACTAACCCAACTAAGTGGACAAAAAACCCAAACCCTAGTTTCAGGATTTCCGGACTAAAAACCTCATATCTTCCTCATCCAATGTCTGTTTTAATCCTACTCACTTTTGAACTAATGTACATTCAATTACCTTCAAAACAAGACCAAGTTCAAGTGAATCGGAGCTCATATGTGAAAGTGGGGTTTTGGGCCTCTTTTGTACATTTTGAATTTTAGCGGTTTTTCACCTATTATTTTATGTACATATTTAACCTATTTTAGTTCATTTATTTTTCATTTGTCTTCTTTGATGAAAGTTTTATTAAAATGTGTAAAAATCCAAATCCAAACTGAGCTTGAAATCAAAGAAATAGATTGAGTCCGAGTCTTCACTAACTGTCTGTACAAAATTGGTCTTTTTCATGTTTTATTTTGTTTCTTCTTTTTCTTAATTAATAAAAAAATTAGATTAATGTGTAAATATTAATCTTTGATTTTACCATATTTTCTTCGGATTTTTATCTGGTTTAAAAATGATAAAAAAATAATAAAACCTAAAAATCACGGTATTTTTATTTACATGGGATACCCCAAAAGTATCACTTTGTGCAATTGCCTCGATTTTGGTTTTGATGTCTTCATGAAAGTTCTAGATCTCATCGAGATGAGCAATTTTTGTGAAGAAACATTTTCGATCCGAGATCGTTTACTTTTTCTTTTGTATTTTACAAAGTATTTATTTTCTGAAGTTTGGGGTGCTGACACGTGGCAGCTCCTGGAGCTGCCATGTGTCGGCCATATTTGGGGTTATTTTAACTCGTTTTTATAAAAAAAATTAATTAAATCAACGCACGTGCGTCGCACGTGCGTCGCACGTGCCTCCCAAGCACGCGCCACGCACGTGCACTGCCTCCTTTTATCCCTTCACTGCCACGTGGCCCCTTCTGGGTCGTCCGATCTCGGCCGATCGGACGGCCCATCACCATTGTCTTCCTCCTTCGATTTCACCGTCGCTTCCCCCGATTTCACCCCGAATTCCACCGAGATCTCCGCCGCCATCGACATCTCCGAATCTCGTCCAATCTTCACCGTATCCTCGTCAAACCAATCTCGTGCGCTGACATCTTCTCGAGATCTCCGATCACCGGTCGAATCCCACAAAATTCGAATCAAAATCTCCGTTGACTTTCCTCTTCCGGTCGAACCTCTTCACTTATTTAAAGAATGACACCGCCGACTAAAGCCCCCATCTGCCGATTTTCCAAAGCAAGAGGGTCCTCCCGCCAGAGGTAACAGCTCCTGGCAACCCCCTCGAGCCTGCGGTGAGATCCGAGGACTGGTGTCCTCGATGCAACACCGTTCTCACACGAGTTGCTTATGCTCTGGACTTCCCCGTCGAGCCAACGCATCTTCAACACCTACTCCGCCTCATCTTCTCCAACATCGACTTTGCCGTCAACCTTCTTCATTGATGAAGCTTCGGCCAACGGTGGTCGACTTCCCCCGCCGGTCAACCCGCTCCACCGACGTGTCTCCACCGCCGCCCGTCGGCCTTGTGTCAGCCCACACCAGCCGTACGATCATCAAGAAACAATTCATCCGGGTCGTTGAAACATCGCAACCCCTAGCCATTGGATACAAGCGCCATCAACATCCCAGAACTGCTCCAAGCCTAACGTCCGACCCAGATCCGAGCCAGGAGACTCGGGTAGCTCAAAGCATGAACGAAGCGCCACGTGGAGGCCCCGCGACAATGCCTCCTCCAAGCCTACCTCACATGTGCGCGTCACGTGAGCCGCTGAAGTTTTGTAGAAGAGCCCCCTGAAGCTTTCATATTTACGCGGAGGCCCCCACTGACCAGAGGGCACGTGCCATGCACGTGCCCCTCTAGCACTTTTGCAGAAAGTTCCCTCTCTTTATCGGTAATTAAACATAGGCCCCCCACTACATTTTTATTTTATTTACAGTAATAACAGAAAAACCCTATCTTTTCCCGTTATTTTGGACCTCTACATCGCACTATTTTATTATCCAAGAATAGCCTTTTGTTCCTAATTTAATTCTCTACATTTTGACATATTGTAAACATTTTTGTGATCATTTGTTAATTAATAAATATTTATTTTGTGGAAAATTGCATACTTTACCCATTTTGTGCTCTGATTTTCATAATTGATTAACCGTTGCTCTAAAATTCTCGAAAAATCGCAGATTGTAGAGTTATTTGTGGTGAGCATTGTGCCCAAAAAGAATTGCAATTGCATGCATAGATTTGCCCTGTAAAAATCTTTTTTCATATCTCCGTAATTGATTTTTAATAGGTATGTATTTTCGAGGTTTAGGATTTTTCTGAGATCAATCACCTGGTGATAGATCTAAGATAATTTTATCCCTTGAAAATAATTTGATTTAATATTTATTATAATTAAATATTGAAATTCATTCTGTTTGTATTTGAAAATTAATAAAAAATTCATCTTGCATCCAAAAATTCCAAAAAAATACAGTGCATTCATTTCAACATGTTTTACATCGTGGCCAAGTTTCATATTTTTCGGACATCGTTTGAATGTAATTGACATTTAGTCCCTAAAATAGCCCAAAATTACATTTTACATCCTTTATTGCACTAAAAATTACAAAAAAAGACCGCCTCGAAAACCGCACACGAATTTTGATAAACATAAATCTAGGTTGTTCCTTTGCCTCCTTGTGTTCGACCTTGGTACTTGCCCAAGTAAAATAAACATAAAACCATGCATTAATTAAAATTGAATATATATTTGTGGTTAATTTCTTGACCGATTCCGATTGCCGCCTACAATGAAACAACAAATTATTTTTAACGCACGATCAAATACATATCACGATTATTAACACATGCAATATCAGACTCTATATGTGTAGAGAGAGCGACTTCGATTTTCTTGACCTTCTATTGTCCATTGGATGGTGGATATGCACCCCTAATAATAATTAATGGTCAATATACTTGTAATCTCCAATATTTCAAGTTGACAATGTTCTTTCAATATTTCCAACTAATGTAAGCTTCAAGATTGCATGCAATCTCCAAGATTGCATGGAATCTCCAAGATTACATGTAATTTAAAAGATTACATGAAATCTTCTCATAAATAAAGATGGAAAATAGAGTGAGGATGCCATATATAATGAGTGGAAATCCACTAGGGATGCTAATCGAACTTAACATGTTTGTATTCGATTAGAGTTCATTCAATAATAGTTCGAAAAATGTTCATTCATTTTTAAACAAACTGAACATGAACTTCAAATTTTAGTTCGATAGCTTAACAAACCGAACATGAACATAACATATGTTCGTTCGATAGAAGTCTGAGTTCAATCTACAAATGTATATGTGTATGTATGTGTGTTTCTATGTTTAACTTCATATTTATACGCAAGATAAATGTTGTGTTAAAGAAACTATGGTATTTATTGGGCTTTGCATCACTTTAATTTGAATAATTTCTTATTTTTACTATCAATCAAATATATTATCAAACTTCAAGTTTGAACATGTTCACATAAATAAGTTTGATTAAGTTAAATTGTTAATGGACTATTATCGAACCGAACTCAAATGCTCAATTTTTTGATGAATCCGAACTCAAGCATAACCTATCGAACATTTATCGAACCAAACTCGAACTTTCAAACTTTCTTATCTAATTGAGCTCGAACAAAGGTTTGTTCATTATAGTTCGATTCGATTAGCAACCCTATTGTCCACCACGATATTCTACCACGATGGATCCAACCAACTTGGAGCATCTCTGTCTTATTCATTTCTAATTGGATGTAATACCCAAAACTAAACCAAAATCTTTATTTATTCAATTCTTTTGCAATTTAAATACAAAATAATTCCAAATTATTTGTGACAATTACAAATAGACCATTGATAATTATGAATCATGTTCATCCATCCAAAACAAAATGTAAATCACATTTACATTTAATTGCATAATATGAATCTAATTTAACATTAAAATTGTGAATCTTATTCATAATTAAGTTCTTTATGATATTGTCGATCTCGTCCACATTATCCATGATTATGTGGATAATTTTATCCACATTAATCTCATTTATAATAACTAAATCTAATTTATTTATCTTGAAGGTTTCTCTACACATGTCCAAATAATGTGAATCATATTCAAATTATTCTTCATAATTAAATCTAATTTAATTACCAATATTTATCTTTATTCTGCAATACTGAGATATTATCTAATGGAACTACTCTTGAATTTTTTCAAGGATAATGCACATTCTTTGTGGGTACTTGGAGATAAAGACATAACAATTGTATAAGCCATGTATAGTGATTTGGATAGTGAAATCTAATCTCATATCCATATCTAGGAGACCTCTCATAGATGTTTGATCATATCAAATAGTATATCCAATCTTTTCATTGCCTAAAAATCAAATTCTAATCAATGTCCAACATTTGATCCAAGTTGGATAACTAGTCTACTAAGTGGAGTCACTAAAATCCCAACATGTTTCATCACTCCCTAGGAATGGAAGTGTCATGGTATACAACCGATTAAGATAACATCACCCTCGATTATTCCTAATGCACTCACATCCTGCATACTGGAAGGCTATGATTAAACCTGAAGTTCATATCTCATTTAAACTGTCTCCTTCGGGGTTTTATTGTTAAGTTTCCCATTCTCATTGGAAGTTGGTATCGATCATATGTCTCCCAAAATCAAATATCAAAACCTTTAAATCATGTCTTATTTCCAAAAAAAGTGTTCTGATTCGGTAGTGAGCCTCTATGATCCTTTTCAGAGATCGTATTACTCATATGCACACCATCTCGTCGATGTATAGACTTTGGTTATGTCATCAACTTTATGATATTCCTTATGTACATACTAAGACATATAGTGATACATCTCTCCAGTTAGAGGATGCATGCTTATACATGATAGCATACGATATAGGTCTTAGTTATCTCGATCTCATAAAGTCCACTCTTCGACATGGCTCATCCAACACATCCAAATCTCTTTTCCTATATAAAGGACCTACATCGAGAGGTTGGTCAAATGTCAGCCTTGTGGACCTAGTGGACTTTGTGAATTGGACATAAATGAATCAGTCATGAATGTTATTACAACTTATAATAATAACCCTAAAAGATCAACGAGGATGGTAATCATTAGATGATGTCCTAACATCAAAGACTTTGACATGGGTCTGTTGATAAGATCAATAGACTGATAAAAGATAGATTTCCTAAAAGTCAAGATTTACCAACCTACGAGCATTGTATTGGGGGTAAAATATCTATGAAACACTTCTCCAAGAAAGGTATTAGATACTAAGGTATACTTGACATAATTCATATCGATGTATGTGGTCTAATTATTATTGCAACTGATAATGGACATTAATATCATTTGACATTTATTAATGATCATTTATAGTACGATTTTTTCAACCTATTATGTCATAAGTATGAAACATTTGAAAAGTTGAAAGAATTCTTTGTATTATTTGATAACCAAAAGGGGAAGAAGATCAAACAAACTTTCTAACTAAGGTGGCGAATGAAGGATATGGTTAGATCCTCAAGCGCATCACGGAAGCGTGAGCGTCGTATCGAATACGACGAGGAGCGACTAGTCGCACTAGTTGCTCGATGCAGCGGAATTTAAAAATTTTTTATACGACGAAACCACATGATCCAAGAACACTTCTCGGATCGTTTCGTCTAAACCACAAACAAGTAATTAGGATTACCTCTTGAAGCATGGTTGCGATCAAGTCTCTAAACGAAGAGACCTCCTGTCTCAAGTCCGATCTGACGGAGGAGACGCTTGCGAGCGCGGGGATGAACCGCGTGCTTCTCGCAATCCATGTTGATGATCCAAGCGGCGGATCTCCTGATCTTGACACACGAGATCCGACATCTTCTTCACGAGCGAGGCGCATCGAAGGAGATGGAGATCCACGAGCAGAAGAACGGGCAGCATAACGACGATGCCGCGGCGATGGAGAACCTCTCCATGGCATCCATGGTGGACGGCCATGAGAGGGAGAGAGAGAGGGCTGACCTCTAGAAAGAAAGAGAGAGAGAGAGATGTGTTGTGTAAAATAGAGAGCATGGTGTGCCTCTCTTTTTATAGGGTTTTGGGATCCATGGATCTCAATCCATGTGACATATAAAATCAATGGATGAGATTGATTTATGTCAATCCAATGGCTAAGATTGTTGTTGGTAAAACCAACAAATTTAGATCAAAATATATTTGACAAAATCAAATACAAATTAATCCAAATCAAACCAATAAATAAGGAGAGAAGATACATGGAGATTTCATCTCCATGTACCTTCCAAAGTGGACGGCCACACATCCCTTATAGGAATGATGTGCCGCCCCCCTCTTTCCATGGAGAGCAATCTCATGGAAATCCATGAGATTGCATATCTCCTTGAAATCTCCTCTATTTATTTCCAACAACTTTTGTTGGCTTTTTATTCTTCAAAAATAATTCACAATTATATTTGAGAATATGGCAATCTTGCCATAGAAAAATTGTGAATCAAATTCACAACCCAAAACAACATATAATTTACATTGTCAATTAATTACACAATGTGTATCCAATACACATAATAAATAATCAACACATATAAATTATAATTAACTCTCTCTAATACATTATAAATCACATTTATAATATATTATGAATAATTGGATATTTCTATCCACATTATTCTTATCCATAACAATTAAATCATATTTAATTATATTGGATAACTTATTCTCATGTACTCAAATAATATGAATCACATTCACATTATCTACATCTTTGATAATCAAATCACATTTAATTATCTAATATAACTCTCCTTATAATATGAATCAAATTCATATTATTCATGATAATTAAATCACATTTAATTATCCATTTTCTCAATGCTCGGATACATATATCAACAATAGAATTATCCATGAACTCTTTCAAGGATAATGCGCTTTCTCCGCGAATACTTGGAGATAAGGACAGGGCGATTGTATTGTTCCACGTATAGTGACATGGATATTGAGATCACATCTCAAATCCAGATCTCGGGCCTCCATATATGCTTGATTAAATCAAGACCGTAAATCTAATCTTCTCATTGAATCTGAATCACATTCAGATCAATGTCCAACATTTGGACTAAGATCAGATTACTTCTCTATTGAGAGGAGTCACTAAAATCCAAACCCGTTTCATCACTCCCTAGGAATGGAAGCGTCATGGTTATACAATCGTTTATGATCACATCACCCTCAGGTATTCCTAATACTTGTACATCCTGCATACTGGAAGACTAAGAATAAACCCGAAGTATTAGATCAACTTTATACTGTCTACTTCAGGGTTTTATCAGTAAGTTTCTCATTCGATCATTGGGAGTCGGTATCGATCATACACTTTCCAAAAGCATGTATCATACCTAGGTCTTGATCATATACTTTCCAAAAGTATATATCAAACCTACAAATTCAGTCAAGCTTCCAAAGCGAGACGACAAATGCGCATGGAATTTGATTCTTCCCAATATCTCATGAGTGAGCTCATGTCTTCCGGTTCAGTAACTGAACCTGTATGATCCCTTTGAGAGATCGTATTACTCATATGCCCTTATATGCACACCAGCGCGCCGGTGTATAGACCTTGATTAGGTCATCAACCTATTGGTCTGCCAAATGTACATACTTAGACATATAGTAACACATTTGTCTCCGGTCAGAGGATGTGTGCCTGTATCGTGACAGCATACGATATAGGACTTTGGTTATCTCGATCTCGTTAAGTCAACTCTTTGACCTAGCTAATCTGACACCTCCGAATCTCTATTCCTATGAAGAGGACCTACATCAAGAGGTCGGTCAGATATCAGCCTAAATGAGATAGGATTGCCATTTCCTACTCAGGCTGGAGATCATCTCTTAACAATCATTTGACGGTGCTTGATGAGTCCTCAATCTAACTCATTAGATATTCATCCAAGCACCAGCCTCTATGATTCAATAATTGAATCAACAGCTGTATGATCATTAAGATGGCCATGGTACATAACCCTAATTGTACTAAGGGACCTATTATGCAAATTATGTACTCTTTATTTCAGATTAAGGAGTGATTTGCAATAACATTTATTGCATAATGGCTCGCCGTGGGCTCGCATGTCCAACAGCGAATACCTCTTAGAAGAATTCAAAGAATACCTAAAATATAGATGAATAATTCCATTGTCACTACTCCCGATATTCCTCATCTCAATGGATTTGCGGAGATATACAATATAACCATATTGGATATTCTAAAAACAATGAGCAAACTTAACTTTTAGTTTCCAAGGACATGTAGTAGAGACTGCAGCATATGTTCTAGACAACATTCCAATCAATTAGTACTTAAACCCTCATGAGCTTTGGTTTGGACACAAGCGAAGTATTTGACACTTAGAAATTTCGGGTTGTTTGGTCTATGCTAAAATGTGGATGCAAGCAACATGGAATCTCACACCTGAGAAAGCTGCTTCATTAGATATGTAATGAATAGTATTGGATATCAACTTTATCATACTGAGACTCGAAAATTTGTCTCTAAAGATAGCAAATTTATAAAGTACAAATTTTATAAGAGTCAAGAAAACAATGAAGTAACCAACACATTGAGTCTAGATATGACTCTCTTGTACCTCTTACATAGGGTTTAAGGGTGGTAAGACCACCAAATAGGTATATATTCCATGTATCACAAGAGTCTACTGATAATCAAAGTTCATATGATAGTTCACTAATTGTCATGACATGGATAGATGGATGCGAGAAATGAAGTCTGAAGTAGGCTCCACGCACAAGAAAGGTGTATGAACCCTCGAAGATCTGCATGAAAAGGTTAAATTCATAGAGTGTAGATGGATTTTCAAGAGATAGAGGGGACCCAATGGAAGGAAAGACCTTTAAGGCAGGATTCATAGCCAAGGTTTACACACAAAGAAAATGTATCAATTATTATGATACATGATATCTTATGGCCAATGATGAATCTCCATTTCATCACATTTGTTCTTTCATTTTGGCCTTGAACCCAAGCTAAAGGAATGAAAATAGCATTAATTTGTACAAAATAGCATTCATTATTTATTTTATAAATAATACTAAAATAATGTATCCAAAGCCAAAATAAAAGAATAAAGAAAAGAAAAGAAAAGGCGATAAAACGTCAAAGGTATTTTATTACCCTAAACCTCAAGACCTAGGCATCATGATGACTCGGTCGGTAAGGAAATAATTTAGGGGGAGATCAGGGCCAAAAACACATAAAAGTTCCAATTCATTTACCCAAATAATGCACTTTTGGGACCTTTTTTATTCTTTATTATTTATACCTCAAATAAAGAAACTTTATACATAAAAGCTATAGATAAAAATAAATAGAAAAATTCAAAATTTATTTCACACAAAAATAGTACAAATTGCACATTCTACACTCAAAATAAAACGAAATACAAAATAAAAATAAAACATACAATATGTAGGTAAATATACCTGTGATTATACATGTAAGTATTACCTTATAATAAATTATCTCAAAAAAATAAATTAAAAAATAAATTTAATATTACATAATATATTAAATATTTTTTATGTTTTCACCAAAAATTAATAAAATCATTTATTATTTTCTATCTATTTAACAAAGCATTTGAGCCTTGGATTTTTCTGGTTGGTCCATGAAGACCAACCAGAATCAAACCCTAGTCGACATGGGGTCAACTACCCCCTCTCTCCTCCAAGCATGATAAACCTATCAATTCCCTGATTTTCCCCATTTTCAACGGCATCTCCTCTATTATTTTCAATATAATCGTCACGTAAATCAATCCTTGATCAATCATAATACATGCCTAACCCTCAAATCCTTTGAACATAGCCCATAACTCTCGTAAATCACCGGTTAATAAGGGTCGATATCTATGTTTATAAATAAAATCCCGTGAATCCTTCCTCGGATTTGACCCATTTTCCCACTTGAACCCCCTTCCTTAGAATCACTAGAGCTCTAGGTGATAGTTGGGACGCTCGCGGAGGGTGGTGCATGACATAGAGCGACGGAGGAGGTGCGATCCAGGAGGAGCTCCAGCGACACCTCTGCTCCCTGGAATAGCTAGGTAAGAGTTGTCTTTACCTAGCTTTTTACATCGCATTTTCATTCCATAGTGTAGTCGTAGATTTAGTTTATCTGATATAGTAGTAGTTTAGAACAAATTTTAATATCTTTGATAGCCGGAGGTCTCTGCTCCAGCCATGTCCTATCATGCAATCGACACGTTCCGACCTGCCTTCCATGTTCATCTCATTCCCCCTCGCCTTTTGCATCTGCTCCATCCCTTGATCCATCTTGTTCCTCCTTGGATCAGTGAACTAGAGCTCCTCCTATGCCCTTATCGGAGCTCTTCCATCCCATCCCATTTCAACATTCAGCAAGTTCAAGTCGGGCCGAGGCGAGTGGCTTCGAGCCCAGGATTCTTCTTATCTAGGTACGAGCCACAAAGGACCTTAAGAGGGTCGATTTCAATGCAGGTGAAGATCCCCAGTTGCACAGTTCCTCATCGAGGTCCAGGCCTCTCTCCAATGAGGCTCGGACCCTTTTGATGGTATCAGTCGACGGGGAGCCTTACAGGAAGCCTTGGAGTTGATCATCGATGAAGAAGGTGGCCGAGACAAGGAGCTACGCACGATCGAAGGGAGGACAGGGAAGTGTTCTTCCTTGTTCTTCCACATACCTCTAAAGCCGCCTGATCTGTTCAAGTGCGCTAACGTGGCGTGCTACTAACTGTTGATTGCACAAAATAAAGGGGTAAATTGTATAGACACCCCCTCTTTATTTTCTTTCGTTTTTAATCAGGTGAATAATGTTCAAAGTAAAATAAACATGTGAATCACCATGTTCTTAATTATATTTGATTAGGGGTCCATGCCAGCTCACCTCATGTGGATGGCCACGTGAGGTGGGAAATTTGTAGGGGTACATCCCCATTTTTGTAATTTTAAATTAATAAATAAAATTTAAATGTCAGTTGTAAAATTTCAGGAAATTTTTTTGTAAAACCTACCTTATATTTTAATTGCAAATAGGCATGTTCAAGTTTAAACAATTTTATGTATGTTTGTTTAATTTTTATAAATATCATATATGCTCCAAAAATCATAAAAAAATAGGGTAATGTGGCTGATGCAATTATTTTCCATGCCATAATTTTTATTTTACATTTCACACATTTTCCTATTTATTAAAAATCAAAATAACATGTTTTATTTAATATTTGCTTTAGAAAATCCAAAAAATTATAAAATCAAATTTAAAAATTCAAAACAAATTTAGTATTTTTTATTATTATATTTTGCACATCTATACCAAAATTCCCTAAACTTATAAAAAGAAAACCACTAAAAATTAAAAGGCTCCAAAATCCTTATAAACATTTAAAAAATATTTTAAAAATCCAAAAATAATTATTTTTATTTTTGAATTTTCTCTTTATTATATATTATTTGTAAAAAAATAATTTGGGGAATATTTGGATTTATCTAATATTATTAAAATTCCAAAACAATTTGGCCTATTTAAAAATCCTTGCTTTTGTGTTTTTAAGACTTTAAAAACACCTAAAAATAGCAAAAATTCTTGAAAAATTGTAAAAACATTAGAAAAAATACCAAATACACAAAAATATTTTCTTTTCTAATTTTTGACTGATTTTACTTATATTTATATCTATTCTATCGTATTTAGCCTATATATACATATAATAGGACTATTTTGTAGTTATTTTTCGATTTTTCTTTATTTAATATATATTATATATATCTATCACTTATATTATACATAGTACTTATATATAGTCATGTATACACCTTTATCATGTATTAAAAAGAAAAGGAAATAAAAAATTAAGAAAACAAAAATATAAAGAAATTATTTTATTTAATTGAAGACCCACAAATGCATTAATTCGATAATTGAGTAAATATCATTCAAAGTACACATTATTATTTATTCATTATTTATTTGAAAATAATAATATTGCTACACCGACTTGTCTCCCTTTATTTGATACCCTACTCTACTTGTCACTATACACATTTATTGTAGGGTATAATAAATTTTGAGTCACACTTGCTTATTTATTGCATGATATTAATGTGTTGGTTAATTATTGCTTGGTCGCTTGGTCTCTGTGAGTGTTCACCACATCGACTGTACTCCCGCCCTGTGTGGAGTGCAAGATCCTCCTCACCTGATCAAGTATGGCTAACAAAATAGCGTCGTTACCGTGGAGCAACGGAGTGTAGCATTTTCTTTTTGTACATATTTATCCGCACATAATTTCTTTTTTTATATATTTACATTTTTTATTAATTTTTTATTATATGTGCAAATACATATCTTTGTTGTGTTTGATGCAGGACGTCTTCTTAGGAGGTCGATGTAGCCAAGCTTGGTAGAGACTGGCCTCCTTGCCTTGGCTAGTAGGAGAGGCAACAAACAAATCAAGGAGCCTTGTAGCATAGATTCTATCTTAGATTTTTTTTGTTTTGTTTTTTTATTTTGAGAGGAGAGTTCAATTAATTTATTTATTTCTACAAATAATTTGTAGTAATTGTTAAACTTGGACACTACTCTACATAACGAAGTACACAGCTTGGATGATTGTTCACCTAGGGGCCTTGTCATGGTTTTTTTGTGTTTTTCACCTTTTTTTATTTTGTTTCTCATTATTAGAGCTTCCCACCTTTATTTTCATTTGTTTTATGTGATTGGAGCCCTAGATTTAGGCTTGATTGCATTGGTAGCTAGATTCAAACACCTAATAGAAGCATGTACCTATAGTGATAATACATTTGGATTTAGTCAAATATATTAATCGCATACTTCTTGAACTTGGAACCACATGTCGTGAGGGACTCTATAAATCGCTTAGGACCCATTGTGGCGGGCACCGAGGAGTCCCCAAGATTGGACGCTTAGGATCCATCTCTAAGAAGTTTGCATTTTTGTTCTTCCCGATAATAGCAAGTATTGTTTAAGATGGTTTTGTCGCTTTCATATATCCACGAGTGTAAATATTTAAATTCTGCCTTGCATCCCGCATAGAGAGTGATGGGAAGCACTGTAAGTCTTCTTACCTTGCATGCATCATTAGTCATGTAGGTAAGATTTCCATCTTAGTGACAACTTGCCTTACTTTTTTGCCTTCTCCCCATGTGATTATATAATCTAGGATTCAAAAGAAAATACAAACAAATCGTTAGGCGGAATGCTTTGAAAAATACTCAAAAAAAGTGAAAACCCAAAATTTTAAAATAAGGAGACTGTTAAATAAGCTCTGACTTTAATCAAAATCTATAATGGACTTCATTGTTTTGGATTTATCATGCCCTCATTGTTTCAGGTACCTTTCAGATAGAGGGAGGCACAACCCCTAAGGATTCAAGCCAAAAATCAGTTATGTGGCGCCTTGATTATCACCTGGGTACGGCAATGTACCGATGATTTTATCGTACGTGGACGAGTAGGACTTGGTCAATGATGGTGTTGTTGCCTTTTGTGGAACACTGACCCTATCTGAAGCACTGAGCTTAGGCCACACCCTCAAGGGTGTGTCCGTCTCATCGTCTCGTGTCCGGGTAGGGCCTAGCACACTCACGGGTGATTCTGTTAGGAGATGGGGCCGAAGTATTGGATTCACCACTATTGTCTTCCCCTCTCTTATTCTTTCGCTGAGTACCCCCCCAGGCAGAAGATCAAGGACCTTAAAGTATGCAGAACACAGGTTACAAAAGAGGTGGAAGAAGTACAAGATACTTTTCCGACTGTACACACACTCCTATATGGTTAGTCGCTAAGGACTCGTTATCATATTTTCTTGAAACAATAATAAAATTGAAAAGATAAAAATGACAGATCTCTTACGGCTTCACATTGTGTTGAGTTAGTGAACTCAATTTTGTATTGTGTTTGTATGTATGTAGATTAATGTTCAAAGATCACGTCTCGTACACTTGTGTAAAATTTGTTCATGTCTTTTCTCTTTGACCCCCCGCTCACTTTAATCCTTCTACTATTTTGCACTCCTTTTATTCCTTGTTGACCACTGTATCTTTCTTCCTGTATCAATCTTCCTCTTATTCCTTCAAGATGTCAACTTATGCATGGTTCAGTTGGGACTTCGCCGACAGCCACATCAATTCCATAACTCTGACATCTTCAATAAATTCAAGGCAATTCCTTAGAATCTGGTTTGAATCTTGCAGACCGATGTTCCTCATCTTATTTCCTTTCTCCTTCCTAAATATGCCAGGATCACTCTTGTCCCATTACCACCTGTGGTGAATGGATGTCAATTACAATCTACATCAAATGACCCATTCATAACTATCTGGGATTGACCCTAATCTCTTATTCGTCTTGTCAGCTATTGCTTTCTTTCATAGTTGGTCTTATTGGGATATCTTTCATATTTCAGATTGAAGTCAAAACTTGTATCCCAATCTGGATTTTGTGTAATCTGAATCAGACCTTGAGATGGCTCCTCCAGGCGGAAAATGGAAAGGGACGGGACATCAGCCTCCACAGATGGAGCAAGAACAGAAACTAGATCAGAATGAAGTTAATGCATAGTTGCTCGCATCCATCCAAACAATATAACAATAGCTAATTGGGAAAGCCTTGGCCCAAACCGTATTTCAAAGCATGCCAAATGATTTGAGGAACATTCCTGGAGGAGGCGAAGAGAAGATTAACCTCCTCATAATGATCGAGAGGAAGAAGAAGAACTGAGGCTCCTAAGATCATGCTAAAACAAACTTACAATCTTGGAGATAACCAAATGACCGAATGGATTCGAATTCCACCGGTGCATGCTCACTTTGAGCTTTAGCCTTATCTCCTTGCTTCCCTCATCCAATGGGAACAACAATGAGGAACCCTACATTCACATGTAGTAGTTTTCCCGTATCTGTGAAACCACGCACTACCTTAACATCCCTTTAGGTGTAGTCAAGATGACCGTATGTCCCTTCAGTATCCATGATAAGGCCCTGTACTGAGTCAACCATCTAGGGAAGGTCGTGACGACCTGGGAGGATCTTAAGTATGCATTCCTCCACAAGTTTTACCCCCTCGGTCGGCTCAACCAGATGCGAGCCCGGATTAGCAGCTTCACCCAGGCTACCCATGAGTCTATTTATGAAGCATGGGAGCGATTCAAGGATTTGTAGGAGAAATGCCCCCACCATGACATACTGAAGACCAGCTTGATCCAACACTTCTTCACGGGTTTCACTATAGAGAGTCAGAGGCTAGTTGATGCTGCCTATGTTGGATCCCATTTTAACAAGTATGAAATGTCATCTTGCAAATATTCGAGGAAATGGACGAAGGAGAGGCCTCTCTCTCTTCATCACGTACATATCAGAGCCTGCCCCCGATTCTCGACAAACCTGTCAATGTTGAAGCATCTTATGAAGTGGACAAAGATGAGAGCTCTAAACGTAGTATCATCAAGAGTCATCTGTCCAAGGTAGACATCATCGAGAAACAATCACAAGATTTGGAGAAATTAGCAATGATCGAACAAAGAACTCAGAATCTGGACAAATTGGATCAAATCACCAAGCAACTAGAGTTGTTGGTGAGTACTATCAATGCTTGCTAGTCGGCAGCTCCATCATATGAGAATCCAATTGAGAAGAATTATGAGCAGCCCATGCAACATCAATCATGCCAGTCTAAAGCAACCGACGATCTAATACGTGTATTACGTGTAGACTCCCGACTAGACATCGCAACATTAGCAGGTGGTGGTATTCCAACCAGAACCCTAGTATTCTTATGATCCATTCTCTCCTCCACAACCTCCCATTCGAGAGGTGAATGGAGATTGGTCTAACAATACGCATCTGACCTGTTTAGGCGGACCTCAACATCGGCCAGCCTGCAAATTCTCGTCCGTTCCCTCGGCATCAAGGAGGGAGATTTGTCTAGTCCTCTCAGCCTCAAATGCATCAGTCTCTACAGTATCATCATAATTGGAGATAGAACCGACAGTACAAACAGTCACAGTACCGTCAACACTAGTTGTTTAATCCTTATGTGGTTGCACCTCAACAACAGTATACGCCTCCTCACTACCAACAGTATCAGCTTCCTCCACCTCAACATCATTAACTGTTCAACCACCAGCAGCCTTAACATAATAAACCACAACATGATCAGAATGCTTAACCATATAAGGTGGTTCCTATGAACCCGAGCCTCGATTTCATTGCCCAGTTTGTAAAGGGTTTAGCAGAGATGACACAGAAGCTAGATGACCTGATAGTCACCAAAAATCCATATCCAGCCCAAGTTGAAGCCAACCCGAATAATTTTAAGTGAAAAGAGCAGGTAAAATGTGACGTCTTGTCTGTGCTTGTAGAGTCAGATGGTTGTGATTTTATTTCATCTAATGTTGTTACTCTCAGGAGCGGTAGGACTTTGCCATTGGCTTCCACCATCAATGGGAATAATAAAGCTTCATCTGGTGTATCATCATCTTCAGCATCAGCCATGTTGGCTACATGTTCGAGTGAGGAAGAAAAGGAGGAGGAGCCACACCAGCCACTAGCAGCCACCATCCCCAGCAAAAAGAAAATCAGAAAAATGAAAAAACTAAAAAATGATTGTAGTCAAAGTGAAGCCATGATAGACATGGAGGAGTCAGCTCCAACAACCAATCCAGTACCAACAAACGGAGTAGAGATCGCAATTTAAGGGTCTCCACCCCACGCTCAAGAATATTCATCTTTTTGCAGTCTGGTTGTACCTGACTTTTTGGACATGAATACTGATGTAAATAAGAATAATACTTTTGATTTCAGTTCTGTAAATATTCCTTTTCCTGATGCAATTGAAAAAAATCCAAAAAAATGCAAAATAAAAAAAGTGCATTATCTTATCCAAGTGTTGTGGAGATCATTACAAATTTTACTATTGATTTGCCTTTGATGAAAGGTATGGAATATATTCTTTTAGTCAAGAACGGATTTAAAGAGGGGTGCATAGCAAAGCATTAGCCCCATAAGAACCAATGCCACAAAGTATAAAAGCACATCTTGACCATGATACAATCGCAACAATCAATAATATCCAATAAAAGAAGCCAGACAAGGGACCACCTTTAATCAAGTGCGAGATGTTTGACCAACTCTTTGAGCGAACTCTACTTGTTAGCAGCTCTTCAATCAACCTCATGCATTTCAATCAACCTCATGCCTTCATCGTTACTTTAGGAATTCAGGCTGGGTCCGTTGAAACCTACAAAGATTATCCTTCAGTTCACTGATCGATCAATCAAGTGACTTCGAGGTTTGTTGGAGGATGTTGTCATAATGGTACAGGACATGTCATTTCTTATTGATTTTACAGTCCATGAAGTCGATTCTCTTTCCCTATTACTCTAGACCCCGATTATTCTTGGTCGGCCATTCCTACAAACATCAGATGATGTTGTTGACTACGAGTTTGGGAATATCAAGTTTCGCTTGAGTAGCGATAAAGTAATTATGGATATGGTAAGTGAACCCAAGGTCGTATCTGGTGAGAGCAAAGCAACACCATCTGAAGCAAACTCTGACATTATTACGAAAATCAGAGATACATAATTATCTTTGAATGACACATGGCCCCCGGAAATCCTCTCTCTTGAGGAGGACCTAGAAAGCATAGTCGATACATGCTCTAATGTCAACTAAGAGACTAATTCTCACTTGCTGATGGGTCTTTGATTCAGAAGATTCATGACAGTCTGAACATGATGAATTCACTGATGATTTGTTCAGCACATTATTAGTTGAGCCACAAGTGATTGAGGTAGACAGCACCTCAAAAATCGTGACCGACACTATTTTTGAAGTGTTCGAGAAGCAAGTTCGATCAAATCATGAATTAAAGCAGCTTTTGACTTGCCTCAAGTATGCTTTCATTGTGGGTGCAGAGAAGATGTATCCGGTCATCATCAGCAACAGACTGACCTCGGATCAAGAATCTTGATTGCTTAGTGTTTTAGAGAAAACTCGCAAGGCACTTGGTTGGTTTGTATCAGAACCCCGTGTGATCAATCCTACCATGTTTTCACACCACATTTATTTGAAAAATGATGCCAAGTCATCCCGAGAATTTCGGAGAAGACTGAACCATAACTTGTGGGGAATCATCATGAAGAAAATAAAAAATTAATGTGACATATGGTTTCTTTATCCCATCTCTGGCTTCAAATGGGTGAGTCCCTTTCATGTAGTTCTGAAGAAATCAGGGATCATCGTGGTCACCAATGAAAGAGGAGAGGGGATTTCTACTCGGGTACCAACATCATGGCATGTGTATGTGGATTACTGACATCTGAATACCGTAATGAAGAAGGACCACTTCCCCTTACCATACATTGATCAAGTTTAGAAAGATTGGCTCGCAAGGAGTTCTTCTATTTTCTTGATGGGTACTCCAGGTATAACCAAGTGGAAATTGCCCCAGAAGACTATGAGAAGACCACTTTCACTTGCTTGTTCGGCACTTATGCTTTCAGGAGAATGCCATTTGGTCTTGTGCAATGCACCTGCCACATTACATAGATGGATGCTTGCAACTTTTGCCGAGATGGTTGGTAGTTTTCTTGAGGTGTTCATGGATGCCTTCTCAGTCTATGGTGACAATTTCAATACATGTCTTGAGCACTTGGATAGAGTACTTCAGAAATGTCATGAAGTAAATCTTGTTCTATCATGTAAAAAGAGCCACTTCATGGTCACCGAAGGAATTGTGTTGGGCCACGTCGTTTCCAAGCGTGGCACGGAAGTCGACCTGGAAAAGGTGTATGTTATTGCTAATCTTCAGCCACCTCAGAATATCAAGGGTGTGAGGTCATTCCTGGGGAATGTTGGCTTTTACAGGTGATTCATCAAGGACTTTAGTCGCATCGCATGACCTCTCACCGAGCAACTCAGTAAGGACATCGAGTTTAATGCTGATCAATAGGTTCTCGAGTCATTCAAGCAGTTGAAAGATCTAGTTACTCAGGCTCCCCTCCTACAGCCACTTGATTGGTCTCTCCCCTTTAAGATTATGACAGACGCATCAAAATTTGCAGTTGGGACTATCTTGGGACAAAGAAGAGATAAGATGCCCTATGCCATTCACTACATTCACAAAACATTAGACAAATCTCAGAGAAACTATAATTATAGAGAAAGAGTTACTGGTTGTGGTTTTAACCCTTGAGAAGTTCAGATCCTATCTTCTTGAATCTAAAGTCACAATTTATACTAATCACTTCGCTATCCGGTATCTAAAGAAGAAGAAGGATGCGAAGCCCTATTTAATTAGATGGATCCTTCTCCTCCAGGAGTTCAACATGGAAATCAAGGATATACCTGGACTTCAGAATGTGGTAGCAGATCACCTCTCCATAATTGAATGTCAAGAGCTTCCACAGAATAGTACACCCATCACAGAAACCTTTCCTGAATAATCGATTCTCACTGTGGTAGTACTCCCTCGGTATGACGATATTGTGAACTAACTCATCTCGTATGTAGTCCCACAAGATTGGGTAAAGATCAATAAGGTCATGTTCTTGTCTGCCATTCACTTCTACCAATGGGAAGATCCATACTTATTTAGGGAAGGAGTAGACTGTATTTGGAATCGGTGTATCCCTCAGGAGGAGCATCTAGTTTCCTCGAGCATTGTCACTCGCTCGAATCTGGTGGAAACCACTCTGGAGACTGAACAATAGTGAAAGTATTGCACTATGGCCTTTCGTGGCCCACACTATTCAAGGATGTCGCAGCATATGTTAAAGGTTGCATTGATTGCCAGAAAATGGGAGGAACCCTCACAGCTAAAGACTCGATGCCCTTGAAGTTCATTCAGATTGCTGATGTGTTCGATGCTTAGGGCATTGTTTTCATGGGGTCCTTTCCCAACAGTCAGTGATATGAATACATCCTTCTTGTCGTTGATTATGTGAGTTGATGAGTAGAAGCTATCCCCGCCCAAGCCACTGATAGTCATACAGATTGTCGATTTCTAAAAGAGAACATCATCTCACTATTTGGGATACCGAAGATTATAATATCATAAGGAGGCAGTCACTTCATCAATAAAAAGGTAAAAGGAGTATGACATTGAGCACCGTGTTACATCTCCTAATCATCCTCAGACCAATTGCTTGGCCGATCTGTCAAACAAAGAAATCAAGACCATCCTGTAAAAACTTTTGCAGTTGGACAGAAAGAACTAGTCCCAACTCTTGGACTCAGAGTTATGGGCATACAAGACCACCTTCAAATCTCCCTTGGGCATATCACACTATCTTCTTTTATATGGAAAGCCTTGCCATTTTCCCATTGAATTAATTCAAAAAATTATATGCAGTAAACATTAACAATTTGGACTCACAGAAAGGTGGTCAACAAAGAAAAGTGGATCTGAACAAGCTCCTGGAATTCCGAGACTATGCATATGATAGCAGCTTGATGTACAAGGAGATGGTTAAATGTTGTCACGGTCGGCACATCAGACGAAAGACCTTCGAGACTAGGTAGAGAGTGTAGTTATTCAATGCAAATTTGAAGTCGTTCTTGGGAAAATTAAAGAGTAAATGGACATAGTCATTCATGGAAAGAGAAGTGTGTGACAACGACAACATCTTGATATCAGACTTGTCGCCTGACACACAACCTTTTGTTGTCAACAGTCTGTTGTTGAAGCCTTATCTCAAATATGACACATTTTTGTCCTTTGTCAATTCTATTAAAGTGGTAATCGACGAAGAAAGCCTCCACAGCCTCAGCTGCATCAAAAGATTCAGATAATGCCCCTTTAAAACTCTTTCTTTAGTTTTCTTATTTTCTTTTGATATTTTCTTCTGTTCATTTTTCATGTGCTTCTCTCTTTCATTCCTCTCAGTCATTACTACTATACTTAGGATATGCTTCATCTTAAGTATAGGGGGATGAGTGGGTCCAGCCATTCTTTTTTTGATCTCTCACATGTATCCTCTCTTGCTAATATTCATATCTATACTTAGGGGTATTTTATCCTATATATAGGGGGAGATACGACAAGTCGTTGATTTATTAATTCCCGCCCTCGACCCTCCCTGCAGGAAGAATACAATCTGTTATCCTTAGGATTAATTAATCCTAATTATAATGGGGCGATCGACTTCTCATTGGTTCATTTTTTATTCTCTGGTCATTGTAGTATAGGCTCTTATGTACTCAATTTGAGTTATGTCTTCTATTTTCTCTCTGATCTATGAGGACATAGCTCAAGCTAAGTATATGGGGTTCGTATATACATTGTATATTTATCCCTAACTCGTACTTTTTGTATTTTTGATAAATATGTCTAAAATATAATGAATTAATTGTAAAGTAAACACCTGTATAAAATTTACCATAGATCTTTGTATATAGCGATTAATAAATCAAGTAAAAATGTTTTGCAAAATATTTGAAAAATGGTTGAATATTTTCATTAACAATTGTTTGGAAAATGTTTTGTAAAATATTTTCAACCTTTGAAATTATAGTTTATTTGTAAAAATTTCTTTCTTTTGTGTGAATAAAATATTTTGAAAATCTATTTGCAAATGGTTTATGAAATGATTGCAAAAATATTTTGAAAAATCTTTGCAAAATAATTTTCAACTTTTGTAAATGTTTGTAAGAATTCTTTGTCAAATTATTTTTTCAAAATAAACTTTTCAAAATGTTTGCAAAAATATTTTCAAAATATTTTGAAAACTCTGTACATAATCCAAGCAAATAAAAAACTTTTACGAACTTCACACATTAACTTGTAAATAACAACTAAATCCCTGTAAATACATAGTATAAATCCTCCACCTAATCCTTGTAAATACATAGATGTATGCATGTTTAAATATATGCAAATATCCTTTTTTCTCCAAAACTATTTTTTTAAAAAAACCCAAATACATTGCAAAATCTTTTCAAAAATTGCATACAAATTTGTAAAACTTTTTCGAAAAAATCCATAAAAGTTCAAAATAAGTAAATTGCATCAAAAAAATATTTTCTGCATTGTACATATCATTTTGCATTTTTCATATTAATGTTGTTAATTGAACAAGTCTAAATAAAACCCGAATATTGGAGCTTGGTTGGACTAAAATCCACTTAAATCACAGGAACCTTATAGGAACTGGAATTGAGACACTTAAGGTCTACTATACTTAATTCTTTGAGACCACGATACTTGGTTCAATATGGTCTTGACTGCCTAAGTAGATTATTTCGTAACACACACATGACTCTTGTTGATAACAACCTAGCTTGCACAACTGCACCTTACACCTTGCTCACTTTAGTTGAAGTGGTAGAGGGCCGGATTTGCCGGCCTGAGACACAAGCCATTGAAAACATCGAAAGTCACATATCCGTGGCCATTGTACCCCAACCCGATCCAGTAGCCATGAGGTTGAATAATGGAACGTTTTGGGTTGTAATAAAGCTTCAAAAGAGGGATAGTCTACTGGCTCAAGAGGAAAAAGTCCTTATGTTAACGCTGGTGTATATAGTATTAAAGAAATGCATATTCCAAAACTCCAAAAATAAAAGACGGGCAAGACCCCAAGAAAAATCAGTTCCCATTGGAGTGTGTATATATTTGTATTGTCAATAAGCAATCTTGAGCTTTAAATTCATATTTATGTGAGCCCGTAGCTGGATGGCTTGGATACATCGATCAAGCATCCTGGGATAGTGCTAAATGCAATTTCGGCCTATTTTAGGGACTAAAATATCAAATACGTTCAAATGATGTCCAAAAAATATGAAACTTGGCCACTATGTTAAATACGATGAAATTAATGCACTGTAATTTTTTTGGAATTTTTGGATGCAAAATGAATTTTGTATGGATTTTAAATGCAAACAGAATGATTTTCAATATTTAATTATAATAAATATTAAACCAACTTATTTTCAAGAAATAAAATTATCTAAGATCTATCACTATGTGATGAATCTCAGAAAACTCCTAAACCTTGAAAATGTGGGGTTTAATACTTATTAAATATTAAATACTAAAATATGCAAAATGATTTTTACAGAGCAAAATATGCATGCAAATGCAAATCTTTTTTAGGCACAATGTCAAGCACAATTAATTCTACAATATTTGGTTTTTCGGAGATTTTTAGAGCAATTGTTAATTAACTATGAACTTCAGAGCAAGAAATGGGCAAAATATGTAAATTTCCACAAAACAATTATTTATGAATTAACTATCAATCAACAAAATGCCCACAATAGGTCAAAGTGTAGAGAATTAATTAACAAACATTATGCTATTTTTTTGATGATAAAATAATGTAGAGACAAGGTTCACAAATATGGGGAAACACAGGGATATAATTGCAATAATATAAAATAAATAAAGAAACAACTACAGTGGGGGGGCTGAGAGGTAAATACCAATAGCCTGGGGGGTATTTGTGCAAAATTTCCAGAGCTGGGCACGTGCCCTCTGGAAGGCGGACCTGCTGCGCGAATCAGGAGATCTTTTGGGCCTTTATGCAAATGACCCACGTGGTCACGTGCCCCGCACATGACCCATGGGGATGAGTACTGAAGGTCGTTCCCCACGCACGTGTGTGGCACGTGCTGGGGCCTCGGGCTCCGAGCCCGATCGACGGCGAGGTGGAGGGGCGGAGGAGCGGCCGGCCAATGGCGGAGGAGCCTCCGGGGCTGTTGTGGTGGACCCGCGGCGGAGGTGCAGCCCAGGTGGTTAACGGTGTTGCACCGCCGCTTGCGGAGGTGTTGGCGTTGATGCAGCTCCGTTGTTTGTCGAAGAAGATGACCAGCGAGGCAGAGGCGAGGCGAAGTCGTGATGTTGGTAAAGGTCGGTGAAGAAGTGTCGTCGGAGCGTGGCTGTTGATGAAGGTGGAGAAGGCATCTTGGAGGTGACGTCAGTGGAGTTGCAGGAGCGGTTATTGATGACGAAGCGTGGCGATGCAGCGTTGGTGACGATCGAAGTCGGAGGTTGAAGATGGCTCGGTGGAAGAGGAGCAGAGCTCCTGCGGTAGCGCTGGAAGTCGATGAAGAGTGGTCTGCTGGAGTCGAAGTCGGTGGCGAAGGAGCGGCAGTTGGAGAAGAAGGCGGTGGCGTGGTTGGAGCCCGACGCAAGGCGGAGCTGTCGATGGTGGAGGCTATGGCATTGTCATTGGCGATACGTTCAAGTTGGCGGAGGAGATATCGTCGTGGGCTCGACGCTGAGGGGTGGAGCGGAAGCAGAAGTGGCGGAGGAGATCTCGTCGTAGGTTGCGACGACCCCAAAGATGGAATAGGGTCGGATCTCGTCGGAGACGATAACCACGGGATGTCACCACCAGGTTTTGATTCTATGTGCAGTCGGCGGATGATGAGTTGGGGTGCGGCGGCGCAACATTTATAGGGCAAGGGTCTCGCCGACGATGGAAGGAGATCAGGGGTGATTTGGGTGGTGATCGACGAGGGAGAAATTTAGGGGATATGATTTGGGGGATCAGAGATGGATTCGACGAGGGTGCGGAGATGGAAGGTGGCGATGGGTGAAATCGTCGAGGGGGTGATCGCGGGGTGGCGCGGGATTTGGGGGATCGGCCGAGGGATTGGATTGAGGGAGGAGATCGGCGAGGGGCGAGATACGCGCGGTGAGGGATGGCGGCGAGAGATTCGCGGGGAAGATGGGCAGCCGAAAGGGCAAAGGAGATCGGAGGAAGAAGAAGTACAGCAACCGTCCGATCGGCCGAGATCGGACGGTAGTTGTCACGCTCCGTGGGCACAAGAGGGAGAGCCGGGGAGGCACGTGCGGAGCACGTGCCTGGGGAGGCACGTGCGACGCACGTGCGTCTTTTTTTATTTTTTATTTATTTTTTATATTTTTTTCATTAATAAAATGAATATTAAAAACCTCAAAATTAACTGACACGTGGCGGCACCAGGTGCTACCACATGTCAGCACCAAAAAATTCGAAATTAAAATACTTTGTAAACTACAAAAGAAATAGTAAATGGCCTCAGATCAAGAAAGTTTCTTCACAAAAATTGCTCATCTCAATGAGATCTACAACTTTCATGAAGACACCAAAACCAAAATCGATCATTTGCACAAAGTGGTATTTTTGGGGTGTCCCATGTACATAGAACACCTTGATTTTGGGGTTTTGTAATTTTTTTGTTATTTTTAAAACAGGTAAAAAACCAGAAGAATATGGTAAAAATCAAGAGTAAATAAAGACACCTTAATCTAATTTTTTGGATTTTTATTAATTGATAAAATATGTACATAAAATATTAGGTCAAAAATAGCTAAAATATACAATATACAAAAGAGGCCCAAAACCCAACTTTCATATATGAGCTCCGATTCACTTGAACTTGGTCTCGTTTTGAATGTAATTGAATGAACATTAGTTCAAAAGTGAGTAGGATTAAAACGGACACTGGAAAAGGAAGATATGAGGGTTTTAGTCCGAAAAACTGAAATTAGGGTTTGGGTTTTTGGTCCACTTATTTGGGTTAGTTATTTTTTTGTATTTTTCCTTTATTCTTGTTAGTGATATGTACACAGTGGAAGTGGTTTTGAGTCATTCGGAGTTAGTATGAATGAGTTAAAAATCTGCGAAGTTAGGCTATTTACAAGTCATTTTTGGCATGGATTTTTGGCTTCTTATTTTGTGCAGATTTTTGTGTTAAAATGTAATTCTTATGAAATCATGCAATAATGCTAATTATGCAGAATAGATGCAAGAATGCTGTTGATTTTGAGGGTTTTGAGCTTAATAATTGAGATTTAGAGTGATGAATACGAGATTCATCATCCCCCTATGCTAAAACCATGCTCGTCCATGAGCATCAAAAAGAAATGCCATGAGGTGAAATGAGATTGGGTTCCATACCAAGACCATGAGCTGAAGGTGAAAGTGAACCTAAACTCAACCTTTGGATTATTTGTGTGTCGGAACTTCTGTGAGACTTAGAATTTAAAATCAACAGCCCTCAAGTTCTACACATCATTGCTACAGTTTTGGCTCAGAAGTCATCTTAGATCAATCATCTTCCCAAAGTATATCCTATGAACATTGAATAATCGACTCATGTGTGTGAAAGGTTTTAGCTCTTCCCATCCAGAATGCCGGACTACCGCGCAAACCTCCTCTCCAGTAACTCGTCCTCGGGGAGTCAGGTATTTCCTTCTAAGGTCTGTCGCGCTGTGTTCACAATCGAATTGGGGGGAGAAGATAGAAGAAGGGGAAAAGAACTGGAGGGTGGCCAGTGTAGTCACCTCTCCTTGTGAAGATGGCCAGTGTAGCCAAGTCTCCACCAAGATCTGCAGGTTTCTTGAAGCTTAGACCTTTTTGGTCAGATTTTATTTGGTAGAATGCTTCTTTGTATTTGGAATTTTTGGCGGTTCTGCTTGGATCTTGTTGTTCCCCTACGGATATAGAATCTTTTTATTTCCGTACATTTTTTTGGGGTCTTAAAAAAGTTGTGCCCAGCTGTCCATCCCTTTTCCGAAGCTTTATTTCAACCCGTACTTCGGTCTTTAGATTTCCACGTTACCAGAAAAGAAACTCACACAGTCTTATAACATCCCGTCTGAGTTGAGCTAAGTGCATAGTGCGGGAGTACAAATTAATTCCTTATTCCAGAGTTGTACTTAGAATGAAGAGACCAGGTTAGACACTAAGAGTCAAATGTTGCACATTGTTATGTGGAACTCAAAGAGTTAAGTCAAAGACCTCAAGACTCTAAAATACTATTTCTCAGTGAAGTTCCTCTGAAAATTAGGTGGATTAAGGTCAAGTCCAGACCACTCTCGGTTTCGGCTCATAACTCGGTTCAGAACCCAAAGACTTTTCACATATGCAAATGTGATGCTTGGATGAAGTGCAGGTGTGTGAAATGCAGACACATTTTTTTCTTGTTTTCTTCCTTTTTTCCTTTTTTTGATTTTTTTATGCAAAAGATTTTTGTTGTTTGTTTTGTTTTTTTTTTGTGTTTTGTTTTGTTCATGTTTTTGTTTTTGTTTTTGTTTTTTTTTTGAAAACCCACCCTGTAAATACATATAGACTTACGCGCCAGTACGAGATATGGATAAAATATATACACAGTATATATACAGACCGCCCTATACTTAGAATGTGTTGTGTCCTCAAAGCACAAGAAGCGTAAAGAAGACATAGCTCGGGCTAAGCGTAAGAGAGTGAAAAATTAAAAAGAACAAGATTTATAGAATCGCCCCCCTATACTTAGACTGTGAATAGTCTAAGTATAGAAGAAGAGTGGAAAAAAATGAAGCGGTCGAGGTGTGTGAATGAGGAGAGTATATATAGGTGGGCATCGGTTCCCCCTATACTTAGGTTCTGGTCAGCCTAAGTATAGACGAAGGGTGGAAGTGAGGTGATCTGGAGGAGTGTGATGGGGGAAATGAAATATACAGGTGGCATCGGTCCCCCCCTATACTTAGGCCTTGGCCTAAGAAGAGGAAGAAGCTGTACAAGGAGACCGATGTGGTCAGGAGGGAGGGTGGTTAGTAGATGATTAAGGCGGTTTTCAGCTAATCTTCTTGTGAGCCAGCGGTGGGAGATCGTAATGAGTTGGAGATGAAGCATATGATTCCCAACTATTATCAGTGTTATCCTCAGAAAAGTCATGATGGATAGTGGATGAAGTGTTTGAGTCAGATGAAAGATATCCATCATCGGAATTATCCCCAGAGGAATAGTATTTGAAAGTGAACATACTCCAGATATTCATGTCTTTTTGTTTCTTCAATTGTTTCCTCAAGATTCGTTCCTTTTTAAGATCAATCGGTTTATCCTCAGATGAATATTCAGATGCTTCGATCTCAGTCAGTTCATAAGAAATAATTCCAGTGTACTTGTGGAAGGTAAGAGCATCAGCTTTGGATGAGTAATAATTAGGAACGGGAGTTGTCCAACGAGAATCGAATTTTGGATCCTTACGAAGATATGGCTTTAGAGTTGCCGAACAGACTTCACTCATGTAGACCACCTTTTCGGAATCTGATGAGGGATCATCAACCGATTCCTCTTCCGAAAGATCAAAGGTGGCTTTCTTTTTCTTGTTTCGTGAAGATGTTGGTTCACTTGAGTACCCAGATGAATAGCCATTGGAATTCTTCTCCTTGGTCTGTGTTCAGGCTACGTGGTCGTTCCTGGTTTCCTGAATGTTGGTGCACTCTCGATTTGGGAGGATTTGGTCAAGATAATCAAAGTAGGTTGCCCCTGGGTGCGACCATGCATATGTCTCAGGATTGTAGTAGAAGGATTTGTCTATGGAGATCCGCGGGAATTAAAATATTGGGGAGAGTTTCTAAACCCATAGTCTCATTAACAAACGCAATCTCAGGTGTAGCAGCGGGGTAGGGCTCTTCTACCGTTTCATGGTTGCGGTTGTTGGGGACTTCGTGGGTTACCTCAGAAAATCGTGGTTCCTCAAAGACTGTATCAGATCGAAGTGCTTCCAATGCCGTAAAATTCATTTCTCGAGTCTCACAATCGATAATTACCTTAGACATTGCTAAGAATGGCTTGCCGAGAATAATTGGAGACTGGGTCAATTCTCCTTGATGCTCAATATCAATGATCGTGAATTCCATTTTGAGTGGAGCACCTTGGAATATCATGATGACAGAAATGATTCCTCTCGGCCGCTTTATCGATCGGTCTGCCAATTGAACAATCTCTCGTATCTTCCGAATCGGTTTGAGTTTGAGTTCGTGAAATACAGAGGTCGGGAGGATATTGATCGGTGAATCGTCATCAATACGAGTATGGGTGAAAATTGTATCTTTGATTCTACAGTCAAATCTAGGCAACCGCTTCACTATGCGGCTCTTGGTTTTTCTCCTCAACACCAAGGAGGAGGCCATTGACAAGATATGTCTTTCAGTTTTTGTTCTAATCCTTCCCGGCTTTTTGACCATTAATTTGTCCATTAAAAATTTCTTAAGGTCAGGGAAGTGTTCTATGGCCTTAATAAAGGGAAGTTCAAAAATCAAGTGTTTTTCCATTGCTTCCCAATAGTAGGATCCAAATTCCATAGATCTTCTTCAGTCTCAATTTTTATGAATTTTTTTGGAATTTCGATTTTTTTGTAGTTTTCAAATTTTTCAATTTTTTTTGTTATTTTTTGTGTGGTGTGGTGTCCTTGATATTTAGAGTATGGGTCAGCGGCATAATCATTCCTAGGGAAATAATGAGCAGAAGTGTTGATGTTAGAATCATCCCTAGGTCTTTGAATATCCTCAAAATTTTCATCATGGGATCCAATCATTTCCTCATTTAGTTTTATATCCGATCCACCATAGAATGAGATTACTTGGTCGGCAAATTTTTGAAATCTATCCTCCATCAATTCAAATCTTGTTTTTATCCTCGAAACATTATCCTCACAATTTTGTTCATGATCAATCATGGGAGCACTCGGATTTTGTTCAATGATTCTGTCTTCCATTTTTCTGTACATGCGGAGATGAGAATTTCTTGGAATATCCATTATACGATCATTTCTTGAAAATTTCTCCTCAAAAATTATGGAAGGAGGCTGCTCATATGGTACAGGCATGTATATTTGATCTGAGTAGAGTTCAGTCCTTTGATCATGATTGGTCAAATCTTGATATTGTGGAGTCAGCATACAGGGTTAATATGTGTCTAGGAGGTCAATCCAGTCCTCTGTATGAGTATCATGTCTGACGAGGGATCTGTCGTAGTCAATCCAACGCTGATGATCATTAAGTGTGTGTCTTTCCATCTGGTTTTGGTTTCTCTGCCGGCCATGAGACTTGAAGGGATTTTGATCTTGAAATGTTTCATTGGCGAGAAACTGAGAATAAGATGGTTCAGTCCAAGATGGTAGGTGGTCATGTGTGGTTGGATGATTTGAGAAAGGATTCAATGAGGGGGTTGAAGTCATCTGTGGGTGAAAGTTTCCCGCAAATGTTGGAGGATTATTGAAAGAAGAGGATGTATTTGATTTGGGCCAAACCGAGATAGATTTGTTTTCATAGTGATGTTCGGTCATTTTTGAAGGAGTTGAGAGAAATGATGGGTTGGATCTGAAATTTGGAAAAAATTCCATGATAGGATTAAAATCAAGAGATGAGAGAGATGATTGTATGGGACAGAAAATTTATCAAATGTGCGGCTATTGATCTTCGATATCGGTTCACGCACACCAACACAAACACAAATCAACCCTGGATTCACCAACTCACACAATGAAGCCGTAAGAGTTCGGCTATTATCTTTTCAATTTTAATTGGTGACAAAACAATCTTGGAAAATATTTAAGCGAGCTGTTAGGTGCCGAAATTTTCGTAATGACTGGCCCGAATTCTTCGACTAGTTGCACCTACTTTCAGCCAGTATGGCAGTAAGTACGGACCGTAGAACGGCTACCCGTTACTTGAGGACGGAGCCTTACGTAGTGTCCTCTAAACCACCCACTCTGCTAAGGAAATCTGGACCGTTTACCGGCTACCCGTAGATCCTCACTGAGAAGTAGCTAATCGTTTTTGGCAGAATCAGTAGTCAATATGAAAATCCGGGTTTGGGCTCTAGCCTTAAGTGTCGTCTCTCGCTCACTCAGAAAAATAAAAGCATCCAAGGTAGGGGTTACTCTCCCGCAGAAATTCTTGATTTTATGAGTTAATTTAGAATCGGCTATAGTTAGCAGTCCCGGTTTTAATTAGGTGGTCACTGAAGAATTAAGTGAGCAGAAATGCACGTCTACCATCCAGTCCCCATTTCCTTTTAAAATTATGTGATAAAACAAGAGTGAGAAAGTCGGGAAAAACCGATGCACACGGAAAACTATGATGAATGCTCAGTGAGAAGACTTACAGTGAATCCTCGCAATCTTTATGGGGGATGCTAGATAGAAATTTAAAATTATTTTATATGGAATGCAAGCCGATGAAAAACCGCACCTAAGCAGAAAGTTCTATTAGCGGGAAAGAATTGAGTTAAAATTTCCTTAGTTGAACGATCTATGTGCATCTAAATTAATAGTGAAGTGTGGCTTAATCCTACGAGCACAATCAAAAATTAAATTGCTCTGAGAGCCGTATGTGCAGGTCTATCCTATTCGCCACTCAAGTCGGGCCCCACCCTCACCGGAGAGTGAAACAGGCCACGACACACCACAGAATAAATTTAGAGGTCTTGTTACACACGCGAGCGTCCAAACGGACACCGCTATAAATAAGTAATTAATTACAAAAATTTAAAAATTGCAGGAATTAAAAACCTAGACTCTACGCTCTCTCACAACTTGACTTGATCTTAAATTATTTGTGAATTTTAGGAGGTCGGTGAAGATGCCTCGGTTTCTTGAAAAACCGCTCCACGTATGCCGTGTACCTCGCAAGAAAAATAAGAGAGATAATGTAAGAGAGTGACTAAAAAATAGACAAGAAAAAATAAATTCTGAAAATAAATGGGATTTACAATGAAAAATTCGGGGGTCAGAGTACCCGAATGCGGAAAACCGAACGAAAGTTTTCAAGACAAAAATCTAAGTCGTTTGCCTCCCCGGCAACAGCGCCATCTGACGAATCCGGAATTGCAGCGTTTAAGATGTTTTTTTATCGTTCGGCTTAAAGATGATTAGTCGTGTGTTGTAGGTGGCAATCGGAATCAGTCAAGAAAATAACCACAAATAATACGTTCAATTTTTAATCGTGTGGTTTTATGTTTATTTTACTTGGGCAAGTCCCAAGGTCAATCACAAGGAGGCAAAGGAACAACCTAGAATTGTGTCTATCAAAATTCATGTACGGTTTTCGAGGCGGTCTTTTTTTGGAATTTTCAATGTATTAAGGGGTGCTAAATGCAAATTCGGCCTATTTTAGGGACTAAAATATCAAATACATTCAAATGATGTCCAAAAATTATGAAACTTGGCCACTATGTTAAATACGATGAAATTAATGCATGATAATTTTTTTGGAATTTTTGGATGCAAAATGAATTTTTTATGGATTTTTAAATGCAAACAGAATGATTTTCAATATTTAATTATAATAAATATTAAACCTACTTATTTTCAAGAAATAAAATTATCTAAGATCTATCACTATGTGATGAATCTCAGAAAAATCCTAAACCTCGAAAATGTGGGGTTTAATACTATTAAAAGTTAAATACTAAAATATGCAAAATGATTTTTACACAGCAAAATATGCATGCAAATGCAAATCTTTTTTGGGCACAATGTCAAGCATAATTAATTCTACAATATATGATTTTTCAGAGATTTTTAAAGCAATGGTTAATTAACTATTAATTTCAGAGCAAGAAATGGGCAAAATATGTAAATTTCCACAAAACAATTATATATGAATTGACCATCAATCAGCAAAATGCCCACAATAGGTCAAAGTGTAGAGAATTAATTAACAAACATTATGCTATTTTTTTGATGATAAAATAATGTAGAGACAAGGTTCACAAATATGGGGAAACACAGGGATATAATTGCAATAATATAAAATAAATAAAGAAACAACTGCAGTGGGGGCTGAGATGTAAATACCAATAGCTTGGGGGGTATTTGTGCAAAATTTCCAGAGAGGCACGTGCCCAGCACGTGCCCTTTGGATGGCGGACCTGCTGCGCAAATCAGGAGATCTTTTAGGCCTTTATGCAAATGACCCACGTGGTCACGTGCCCCGCACATGACCCATGGGGATGAGTACTGAAGGTCGTTCCCCACGCATGTGCGTGGCACGTGCTAGGGCCTCGAGCTTCGAGCGCGGTCGACGGTGAGGTGGAGGGGCAGAGAAGCGGCCGGCCAATGGCAGAGGAGCCTCAGGGGCTGTTGTGGTGGACGCGCGGCGGAGGTGCAGCCCAGGTGGTTGACGGTATTGCACCGCCGCTTGCGGAGGTGATGGCATTGATGCAGCTCCGATGTTTGTCGAAGAAGATGACCGACAAGGCAGAGGCGAGGCGAAGTCGTGATGTTGGTAAAGGTCGGTAAAGAAGTGTCGTCGGAGCGTGGCTGTTGATGAAGGCGGAGAAGGCGTCCTGGAGGTGACGTCGGAGGAGTTGCAGGAGCGGTTATTGATGACGAAGCGTGGCGATGCAGCGTTGGTGTCGATCGAAGTCGGAGGTTGAAGATGGCTCGGTGGAAGAGGAGCAGAGCTCCTACAGTAGCGCTGGAAGTCGATGAAGAGTGGTCTGCTGGAGTCGAAGTCGGTGGCGGAGGAGAGGCAATTGGAGAAGAAGGCGGTGGCGTGGTTGGTGCCCGACGTAAGGAGGAGCTGTCGATGGTGGAGGCTATGGCGTTGTCGTTGGCGATACGTTCGAGTTGGCGGAGGAGATATCGTCGTGTGCTCGACGCCGAGGGGTGGAGCGGAAGCAGAAGCGGCGGAGGAGATCTCGCCCTAGGCTGTGACGACCCCAAAGATGGAATAGGGTCGGATCTCACCAGAGACGATAACCACGGGCTGTCACCACCGGGTTTTGATTCTATGTGCAGTTGGCGGATGATGAGTTGGGGTGCGGCGGCGCAACATTTATAGGGCTAGGGTCTCGCCGGCGATGGAAGGAGATCAGGGGTGATTTGGGTGGTGATCGGCGATGGAGAAATTTAGGGGATACGATTTGGGGGATCAGAGATGGATTCGATGAGGGTGCGGAGATGGAAGGTGGCGATGGGTGAAATCGTCGAGGGGGTGATCGTGGGGTGGCGCGAGATTTGGGGGATCGGTCGAGGGATTGGATTGAGGGAGGAGATCAGCGAGGGGCGAGATACGCGCGGTGAGGGATGGTGGCGAGAGATTCGTGGGGAAGATGGGCGGCCAGAAGGGGAAAGGAGATCGGAGGAAGAAGAAGTACAGCAACTGTCCGATCGGTCGAGATCGGATGGCTGTTGTCACGCCACGTGGGCGCAAGAGGGAGAGCCGGGGAGGCATGTGCGGAGAACGTGCCTAGGGAGGCACGTGCGACGCACGTGCGTCTTTTTTTATTTTTTATTTATTTTTTATATTTTTTTAATTAATAAAACAAATATTAAAAACCTCAAAATTAACTGACACGTGGTGGCACCAGGTGCTGCCACGTGTCAGCACCAAAAAATTCGAAATTAAAATACTTTGTAAAATACAAAAGAAATAGTAAATGGCCTCGGATCAAAAACATTTCCTCACGAAAATTTCTCGTCTCAATGAGATCTACAACTTTCATGAAGACACCAAAATCAAAATCAATCATTTGCACAAAGTGGTATTTTTGGGGTGTCCCATGTACATAGAACACCTTGATTTTGGGGTTTTGTAATTTTTTTGTCATTTTTAAAACAGGTAAAAAAAACGTAAAAATATGGTAAAAATCAAGAGTAAATAAAGACACCTTAATCTAATTTTTTTGGATTTTTATTAATTGATAAAATATGTACATAAAATATTAGGTCAAAAATAGCTAAAATATACAATATACAAAAGAGGCCCAAAACCCAACTTTCACATATGAGCTCCGATTCACTTGAACTTGGTCTCGTTTTGAAGGTAATTGGATGTACATTAGTTCAAAAGTGAGTAGGATTAAAACGGACACTGGATGAGGGAGATATGAGGGTTTTAGTCTGAAAATCCTGAAATTAGGGTTTGAGTTTTTGGTCCACTTATTTGGGTTAGTTATTTTTTGTATTTTTCCTTTATTCTTGTTAGTGATATGTACACAGTGGAAGTGATTTTGAGTCATTCGGAGTTAGTATGAATGAGTTAAAAATCTGGGAAGTTAGGCTATTTACAGGTCATTTTTGGCATGGATTTTTGGCTTCTTATTTTGTGCAGATTTTTGTGTTAAAATGTAATTCTTATGAAATCATGCAATAATGCTAATTATGCAGAATAGATGCAAGAATGCTGTTGATTTTGAGGGTTTTGAGCTTAATAAATGAGATTTAGAGTGATGAATACGAGATTCATCAGATAGGTAGCTACATTGTCTATAGTCCATTCTTCTCTCTACCTCCTCTTCTTGAGTTGTACTAGAACTTAGAAGGGTATACACTGCTTCTCTAGGAAAGAGTTTTTGGATTGGGGAATTAGGATCACCATGTTGGAGATGACTAACCTTTACTGCTTCAGTCGAGAGAAGCTACATATTACTGACATTGTATAAGATAGATTCATAGTCATAAGGGAATGCATATGACGTCGAAGTGTTCTGACCTAACTTTTGGGGAGACTTGGGCAGAGTCTTGTGGGTCTTAGAGGATGATGAATATATGATTATCATTCTTTATTCTTTTATTGTAGTTTCATCTTTTAGAAAAAACTTCTATAAATAAGTGTAAATATGATAAAATATCTGTGTACATGTCATTATTAATACTGCATAATTAACACATATTTTCCAAAAATAAAAGAATAAAGAGAAAAGAAAAAGAATGAAGGATGTAATTATGAAATAGGTACAGGCTGACCCAAACCCCGAGAGAAGGTCAATAAGTAACCTGATCGACAAGGAAGAAAGTAGGGGGAGATAGGGTCCTTGTATAGCCACTTAATACCTATACCTATAAATAATTACATTTAAGGTATACTTTGTACATATTACATTTTTAAAATTTTGTGCATACCCTTAATAATAAGATAAAAATGAAATACAAATTCGAAAACAAAAATAAAATAAAATAAAATGCAAAAGTCATTGTACAAGAGACGCACAAGTAGGTATCGTATAGAACATCTATTTAATTAATATATCTACTAAGTTTATAAAAATCAAATAAAAATGCTTTCATTCTATTTAAATTGCATTATAAAAAAATAAAATATAAAATATGATATATTTTTATAAAAATAATAAAATAAAAATACTTGTACACATTATACAGGTATATACATACTACATTATATTGTATATAACATATCTATATTTTTCATACAAATAATTAAAAATCAAAGAAAAACAGTTTGAAAATAATAAACAATTTTCACTTTATTTATTTTTTATTTTTATTTTTATATTATTTCATTTTGTAAATCCCTAATTTTGACTCATCCACGTCAGAATGTTGACTGCGGTCATCCTTCTCCCCCAACTGACCTGACCTATCAACCCCGTCGCCGGACTTGATTTCTCCCAATTATTCCAATCAGGTCTAATCACAAATCTCCTTGCTTTTTACACCTGAATATTCTCCTAGGATCAGTGACCCTCACGAATCCCTAGGCACGGCCGGATCTCCCTAGGGTTTCGAGCACACCTCCGATCTTTCTAGAACCTGGGGCACCCCTATAAAGTATGTCCTCTACCTCCCGAGCTCAGTAGCTTGTCCCTCACGCCTTCATTCCTCCACATGCATCTCCAGAACAGTGACATGCTTCTAAAGGAGCCTTTGGATGCTATGATCAGTGCATGACACGATGTTGCTCACCTCGTGGCTGGAGCTACACCACGATTAGCCTCTTCTGCTTCCCACCACAGAATCGAGGAACGACCTCGCCTTCGCCTTCGCCATACTTCGTCGTTCACCTCAGGCTACTCAGGTACACCCCATTTCCCTTTCTTTCTGTTCTTCCTTCCGATCTAGACCATCAACTCTGTCGCCGCTCCACTTGCTCTGATTTGTTGTTCGGGGCTCCGTTCTATGCTCCCAATCGCTCTGATTGACTTTGCAACTCATCGCCCATCTCCCTTCGCAATCTGATCACATAAACCTTGGTAATCGGATCAAGATTAGACCTGTACTTCTTTCCCCAACTACACTGAAAGTCTCATTCACCTCCTAGTCGCTTCCCTTTACGTTTTCAAGCAATAACGTGACTGGAGCAAAGCCTCCGAGTCTACCTTCCCTTTGCGGGAACCAATGCATTCAAGGGGGTGCGATCTGAGCTTCAACCCCTGTGGCAGAGCTCCTCTAGGTGCATCACCTCTGTCAGGGGCATCTGACCGTCCATCTCCACATCAGAACCATATACTAGACATAGAGTGGCCCTACGAAAGTGTTGGACTCTTTCGCTACTTCATCAGTCTCGTAGATCGCTGAACACGACCGACGGAAGCTCGTCGGGCATCAGTTCTTCCACCATCTCCCTTCACCATTGGATCTATATAGTCACGTGTACCCGCACGAGTTTTCTGGGTTATTTGTTGTTTCTATCTTGAACTTGTTTGTGTTATGGAATGAATCCTTAGTTTTGAAAATTGTATTTATACCCCTATTTGCCTATTCACATGATGCACATGTGTTGTATGGACAAATTGCATAGTGGTCCCCTATAGTTTTTTATCGTGTTATTCTAATGGCTCATAAACTTAAAGTAATTATAAAAAGGTCAATATTCATTATTTTTAATTATTTTTCTTTTATTTAATGCAATAAATATTAAACTGACTCCAGAAATTGCCTAAAAATTACTTGTAGTCCCTGATTACTTGTTCTATTTATGGTGATTTTTGCTTGTTGATTTTCTTTTGTTAATTATTATTAATTTTCAAAAATTCCTAAAAAGTGCCATGTTTGCCTTAGAAGAATCATAAAAATTCGAAAATATATCCAAAAATTCTAAAAATATTAGAGTAGTTCCCTTTAATCATCTTTAAGCCTCAATATCATTTTCGTTCAAAAATACCGTTAAAAAACCAAAAAATTTGCAAAACACTCAAAAACTTTTAGAAAATATATAAAATCATAGAAAAATCCAAATATTTTGATTCCAGTCTCTATTTTTAGATATTTTCTTATATTTTATCATAAAAATTACTTTCAGAAGTATTAGGCAATTTATTTTTTTATTTAAAAATTACTCCTGGTTGTTCACTATTTATCTATTTTATCACTGTTTGAATTTTAGAAAATCACAAAAATATTTGAAAAATCTATTAAATATACTAAAAACATTTCTAAACATATAAAACCCAACAATATTTTTATTACAATTTTCTGAGTATTTTTTACCCTTTTTAAAAATACAAAAAGTGCGTGGGTGTGTGTGTGCTTGTTTTCTTATATTGAACACTAAAAATTAAAAAAAATAAAAACCACTAAAAACAATAAAAATATTTTGAAATAAATTACATAGCTTTTAATTGTGCTCCTTGTGTTCGACCCTAGTGTCTATACCAGGTAAATAAAAGTAGCGAACTGCATACATTCATTGTTTGATTTTTAAAAAGGTTTATTTTCTCAATTGATTGCTTGATTGATTAGGATCACGCCAACATCGATTAATTGATAACTTAACCCTAGTTGTTGTGGCGGTCATCAGAAGGGTGTCGTTGCAGGGGAGCATAGCTATAGTAAGATTTTATTTTTTTGTCTATTTTTTCTTATATCTGTTTTAATTGTTTCTGACCATCGTCTATTTTGCTTTTTATGCAAGGGATCGCTTAGAGGATGACTTGGATCGCTTTGGAGGGATCCGCACATGAGGAGGAGCAGGGGAGAAGAAGCAGTTATCCTAGAGAGAAATTAGCTTAGCTTTATTATTTGCAAATATTAGTTGTACTAACTTAGACATTTGAACTCTTAGACTCAAACACTATTCTGGGTTTTTTTGCCAAGTGTTGATGCACTCGTGGGACCTCACCGAGTTTTTCACAGTTTTGCACCTTTTATTTTTCATTTGATTCTCGAGGTTTTGGCCCCTAGACTTAGGTTTTATTCTGGTTGAGCTCGGTAATTAGCTAAGGTGCAAAAACACTAATAGACTATCTATTCCTATAGATCACGTTTTAGACTTAGTCAAACAAAAAAGACTAACTTAATTTGACTAGAGACCACACGCCGAGAGAGCTATATACAACACTTGTAGAACCCACTATGGTCGGCACCGATCGACATCTAAGACCGGACTCATGTCTCTTTTCCGATTAGTTAGCCACCAGTTCTTCCCGTAATAGAAGCTATCATCTAAGGACGATTTCCTCATGCATCATAAAGATTAGTTTTAATTCAGTCTTTAAATTTATGCACGGATCACCCTGCATGTAGAGTGCTGGAGCAAGATACGTATTTTTTACTATGCATGCATCATTGTGTTTAATCACACATCGCCATTTCTGTTTTCCTCCCTCGATTTTGTTTGACTTAAAAAAAAGAAAATTGGAAAATTTGTTAGATGTTGTTTTTATTCAGAAAAAAACCTAAAAAAGAGATAACCAAATAAAATCGGGGATTGTACAAGCACACTTGACCTAAAACTAAAACTTCACTGAAAATTTTTTTGGGTTAGAGTAACCCCCTCCTTACCTAATTTTACAGCTGAGAGTTGAGCGACCTACATACTAGGATAGATCCACGCTTGAACATTATTCAGACTACAGATTCTAAAAATGATTAGCTATTCTCTAGTGAGGACTTTCGGGTAGCCAATAAACAGTCCTAACTCCCGTAGCAGTGGGTGGTTTAGAAGACCTTGTGTAAGTCTCCGTTCTCAAGTTAAATCAGGTAGCCAGAAACGGATCGTTCTTACACCCAAACTGGCTGGAAATAGGTGCAATTAGTCATAAGAATCTAGGTCAGTCTCTAGGGATGATCGAGCTCACAGCTCGCTAACTCGCTCTGTAAGATTGCATTTTCACCTAAATAAAATTTGACAAGATAAATGATCGAGCTTTCAAGGACATCATATTGTGTTGCATAGATGAAGTGGGGGTTTGTTTTCTCATCCCGCTTTCATCCCAATCTAATCATCATAAATCCTCACACCATGATGATGGGAAGGAGGTCTCTTAGTCCACCTCTGATAGCACCGCTTTCCAGCACTCCTGCTTGTTCATGTAGGTGGCTTCAGAGGGCTCAGACCCACTCTCATAACACGAGTTCACTTCCACCCTGTTCCCCCTTGACCATCCTCCTTTCACTCTTGAGGTACAGACTGAAAGGCCAGCATGGCTATACATTCATTTGACATTACTAGAGCTAGGGTCCTTTGCCTTTGCAGATACTGGTGAGATGACCAATAGTGAAGGAAGAACCAATGAGCAGTCACATACATCCTCAGTTGTATTACATCAGACCACCATCAACAACACATTGATAGCTTCCCTGGATACCATGCAGCGACATATCCGAGACTAGGGAGTATTCATGGCAAAAGTGAGGAGAGAACTCACACATATGCGAGCAAGGCGAGAAGAGCCAGAATGACCAACCAGTAGAGAAATACCAAGAGCTGAGAGCAAGACAGATGCCATGACAAGCTGCAGAACCTAGCCAGACCAGCTCGTACCATGTGATAGTTGTACAACCCTGGTGCGACCCTCAGACACCGATGTATCCAGCTGCCCGCTATCTTGGGCGATTTCGAGTTCCGTCCCTAGACCATTTAGTTACTGCCCAAAATTCCATGGGTTAGCCCCCAAAGAGCCCCATCTCTATCTGCAGGAGTTCAAGATGATTTGCAGCATTATCCATAACAGACTGGTGGACGACGACACAATGAAGTTGATAGCCTTTACGTTCTCTTTGGTTGATAGAGCAGCCTACTGGCTAAAGCACCTGGGGAAGGTTATCACCACTTGGGAGCAACTCCGGACCTAGTACTTGAACAAGTACTATCCAGACAGCCGGACAAATGCTACTAGAGCCATGATCAGCAATTTCACCATGATCCCTAATAAACAGTTCCATGAAGCTCGGGATCACTTTAGAGAGCTCATCGACAGGTGTCCCCACCATGAGATCAGCAAGACCAACCTCGTCCATAGTTTCTTCTGTGGGCTGACACCTGAGCTGTAGGGGCTAATGAACTCGTCGTGTGGAGGTTCCTACTTCGCCAAAGATGAAGACCAGGTGAGATTACTAAAAACTATACAATGATGTCCCAGACCCGTGTCTACACTCAGGGGAAGCCTTTCTTACTAGAGGATAGCATGCATTGAGGCCGGTCCTTCTACCTCTTCTACAGCCGCAGCATCAGCAGACTCTTCAGCTACCGATATGGGCATCATTAGCCAGAAGTTTGATCATATAGAGATCATCAAGAAGAAGGCATGACAGGGCCTCAACAAGTTCAACAAGATTGATAGGCTGGCCCAGACATTGAGTGACCTGAAGACCCACATCATGTGTCTCCAAGAGGCAAAGATGACTTCTCAGCCCCATTCCAGGCCATAAACTGATCTATGGAACAACGCTTCATAGCCTTCTACCTCATACCGCCAAGTCCATCATATTCAGGCGGAACCCATTCAACAGTTCCAGCAATACCAGTTGCCACCACTGCCTTCCCTAGACACTCAGTTGGTGGCTTATCATCCCGATCAGCCCTTGGCGTCCCTCTCCCAACCACTCCACGAGCAGCAGGATCCGTTGATTGAAGTCAACGAGAATTGGTACTTCTAACACCAACAGCAGCCCGGGATCTATCGTGACCACCTAGGCTTTCGATAGTCTAACAGAGGCACTTCATCCCAACAGCATCCTCCAGAAGAGGTAGGGTAGGGCACCCAGCAGTAGTAGCAGCTCCAATACTCCCAACACCAACAGCAACACGGTCCTCAACCCCAGTATCAAGGCCAACAGTGGAGGCAGCAGCAACCACATCAGTAGTATTCCCAGTCTCCTCCTCCTCACTACCAGTAGCAGACCCAGCCTCATTTCCTACAAGGAAACCCGTCTGGTTCTCAAACACATTCGTATGAGAACCCAGCGCTTGATGATCTTGCACGAATGTTATCTGAGGAGCAGGCTACCTTCCGGTGAGAGATGGACGAGTTCTGGTAGGAGATGAGAGAAATAATAAAGGGCAAGGCTGCCATACCCACTCAATTAAACCTAATCTGAACAATCTAAAAAGAAAGTCTGACTAGTTATAGTCTACAAAGATCTCCTCTCCTAATGATATTCTAGATGACACTTATTCTTTATTTGATGTTGATTGTGTGACACTTAGGAGCGGTAGGAAGCCAACCGACAACATCTCATCTTGGAGACAGACCGTTGCAGATGTTAGGGTGCCAGATGAAGTTAGGAGCGGTGCTGATGCTGCTCACCAAGATGATGATGATCACGGTGGTACCCATTAATGATGTTGATCCCGACGACGATGCTGAGGCCGTCATGTTTCCTGTTGCAGATGGTGGTGCTGAAGCCACTAGTTCGCCAGTTGATTTGCCAGAGCATGCTATTGATGCCACAATTTCAGATGTTGTCGGTGATACTGATGCCACCAAGAGTCATACAATTGTTGTGTCCTCTCTTATACCTAAGGATCTTTATGGAAAAATACAAAAAAAATGGAGAAACTCCAAAGATAAAAAATATGAATAAAGGAAAGGTTTTTTATCTCATGTAGGTCCATCTGTTGTGCTTGATGATTTATGTGTGGATTCTAGTCTTCTGAATGCCCAGGAACCTACTCATGACCCTCGTATTTTTGAAGAGGGTCCCTCCATCCGCTTCCCTCAAGAACTTCGCTTAGGGAAGGGACAAAAACCAGAAAATCCCAAAAAGAAACAACGGATAGAGTTCAACAAGCAGATGATAGATTATTTCCCTATACAACAGACTCTTTATGAAGCACTTGAGCACATTCCTCTATTCCAAAAGAACCTGAGAGAGAAGACCATTGTCCGTAGGAAGAAGAGGATAAACCACAATGCAGGAATACATGTGCTCACCCATGCCATCTGCATCGCCATCAAGAACTGATTGCCAACCAAGAGACCCGATGCAAGAGCTCCATATGTCACATGCCATATTCATGAGCAGTAATTTGATCGGACTCTATTAGACAATAGTTCCTTGATTAACCTCCTCCAGACACCCTTACTTGACCGTTTCGAGTTTGGCCCTCTTAGACAGAGCATGATAGTTCTTTAGCATGCACATCGATTTCTTGAGAGGTTGAAGGGGTTATAAAAGGATGCTGTTGTCATAATTCAGGTCCTGAAATTCCTCGTGGACTTCGTTGTGTTGGACATGGAGATCCTTGAATCTGTGATCGATTCCCCCATCATTTTTGGGTGACTTTTCTTGGCATAGCCAAGGCAGTGTCTGGTTATGATAGCGGAAAGTTATACTTTCGTGTCGATGTTGAGAGTGTACAAATAGAGATGATTGAGGATCTTAGATCAAGAGACTCAGCATGCTACGAGCAGAGCACCGAATAAATGCCAGATTCTAAGCTAGGCGTCCACCATGAGTGTGATTTTGTGATCACTATGAAGACATTTGGGAAGACCCAGTAGCACGAGCTCTTATCGCACCTTCCGATTGCACAGAGTCACAGATTCCAAAGATGAGGGTTTGGAAAGCATTCTCATGACACATGGCATTTTAGAGGCTGATGTTGTGATCAGGGTAGCGAAGCAGAATATATTTCATGTGATGCAGATTCAGATCCCTCGGACTCAGACATTGATTTTGATTGGCAAGATTTTGATGATTATTTACCATGTTTGATGTCTACAAAACCTATAGCTAGGATGGAGATCAAGCCAATACAGCTGAAACATACACCAACAGGAACATCTTCGTCAGATGTACATATTCAGCAAGAGTTCTCCCATGCAGATTTGGTTGCTTTCACACAGACTTTCCAGAGGCCAGATCTGCCAGCTCCCACTTGTCCGGAATAGAAGACTTTGCCATAGAGTCTGAAGTAATGATTCCTTACGGGTATTCTTGAATTGTTCCCTGTCATAATCTCAATGGATATGACTGAATACCTAGAATCTCGCTTGATGGAGGTTCGTGAAAGAAACCGCAAGGCAATCGGATGGAGTGTAGATGATCTCCAGGGGATAAGTCCAGGCCTATTCTCTCACCACATATATCTTGAAGATGCCGCCAAGCCATCGTGTGAGATCCAGCGAAGGCTGAACCCGAATCTTCGAGAGGTAGTCATGAAGGAAATATCTAAGTGGTGGAGCATCGATTTTATCTACCCCATCTCCGACTACAAATGTGTTAGTCCTTTACATGTACCCAGGAAGATGGGTATCACTACAATTGTGAATGAGTCTGGAGAGGAGATAGCTACCCAAGTACCCACTTCTTGGAGTGTTTGTGTGGACTACAAATGATTGAATCAGGCCACCAAGAAGGATCATTTCCCTCTACCATTTATTGATCAAATTATTGAGAGGTTAGCTGTGAAGAGTCATTATTATTTGTTGATAGGTACTGAGGGTACAATAAGGTGGCCATAGCGCCCGAAGACCAGGAGAAAATGACATCCACCAGTCTATTTGGAATGTATGCTTTTTGACGGATGCCCTTTGGTTTATGTAAAGCCCCGGCTACAATCTAAAGGTGCATGCTTTCCATCTTCTCGGACATGGTGGGAGAATGTTAAGAAGTCTTCATAGATGACTTTTCGGTCTATGGCGATGGGTTTGATGCTTGTCTTGTTTTCCTAAATCGAGTACTTCAACATTGTATCGAGGTCAACCATGTTTTATCTCAGGAGAAGAGTCATTTCATGATGACTCAAGGGACGGTCCTTGGTCACATCATATCCAACAGGGGGATGGAGGTTGATTTGACCAAGGTGGACATCATCAAGAAGCTCAATCCATCTTCCAATTTACGACAGTTGCGATCTTTTATAGGGTTTGTTAATTTCTACTAACGGTTCATACAGGACTTCAACAGAATTGCCTGATTGCTTACTGATATACTGACAAAAGATACTGAGTTCCTTGTAGATGATAAGTATCTTTCATCATTTGAGACTCTCAAGGGATTAGTTGTGCATGCTCTTGTCCTTCATCCACCAATTGGTCGCTCCTATTTGAGATCAAGACAGATGCTTCTGATTTTACCGTGGGGGCAGTGCCTAGTGATAAACTGAAATCTGACATGCAGTTAATTAAAGAAGATGAGTTGTCGGTTTTAGAAAGAACCGCAGAGATCGGATCTCGATCGATCAAATAAAAATTAATAAAATAGGAGAGAGATAGAGAGAGAGAGAGAGAGAGAAAATGAGAATAAGTGGTTTCTCTCTCCTATTTTATCTACACTTTAATTTTTATCTAGGTAAGTGTGCCTGGGTCGAACTCGATGAGGTAAAATAACTATACGATGGTTTTCAATGAAAGAAAGAAATCCCAAGAATCTTACTATCTTCTTGATTTTACAACAAGACTCAAGAAATACTCGAAAATTGAACGAACTTACAAAAATCAAAGCAGTGAAAATACTCGACAAAAATCCACAAAAAATAGCTAGAAATTTTGCTAGGGTAGTTGTGTAACTACCCTAGAAAATTCAAGGAAAAATACAATAAAATAAAGGTCCAAAACACCCCTATAACACGTGGGTATAAATGCAAAGAAAATATTCTTGTCCTATTACAAAAAGGCCCCTGGAACGGACTAATTTGAAAAGAAAATTAAAAATATTGCATTTAAGTCCCTGCATGGGGACCTAATGCAATTTCTGGAAATATCTGTAGCTGTTGATAAGTTTGGATCTTTGTCTAAGCTTATGTTGCAAATATTCTACCCCTTCATCTGAAGGGCTGAAATTATAATCTGTACAGCGATATGAGCCGTCCACTATGTCCACGTGTCAACAAATTGTGCTCCATCGTTGTTCTTGTTGTTCTTCACCTGCCGCATGAGTGACGGCGTTATCTCCTTCTCTGATTTCTCCCAGCGGTAGATGATGTTCTTGGACCTATGGCAGAGCCAGGAGGGAGACTCCTTCTCCCTTCGAGCTCTCCTGCGACGGGCTAACTTCAAGGTCGGCCGAGGTGGCTGGAATAGCACGATGAAGATGGCGGTCTAGTCAAGTTTTGCAGCTGATGAAAGCTTCTTCAGATCCAATTGATCTTTCATTAATTTGAGTTCCAGATGGTGAAAGGATGCTCCAGATAGAAGAGCGACCTGTAAATATTATTGTTTGCTCGATTCGCAGTAGAAATCAACCAAGAATTTGTGATTTGGAAGTTATATAATGAGTTTCCAGATATTTGGCGAACAACAAAAGTGGAAAAAAAATGGAGAAGATTTTGAGTTGATTCGAACGGATTTGAAGGGTATGAATGGTGTGCGTCTAATAGAGATGATTAAAGTTTCTAATTAAGTAATTAGGTTGGCTAATGAAGGTATGTATACTGAGAAAGAAAATTGCAAAGGATGAAGGAATTGACTTGGGGCTTTGAAGGTGTAAGACCATCTTGGTGATGGCTCTACGAGGCGGTTTTCTCGGAGCTGGACGCGGTGGCGAAGCTGTGACAAAAGGCGATGCTCCTCCTTGGAACCCTCCTCCATTGACTTGTCTTCCTTGCGGGGTGATCCTTAGGCCCTGTCACGACCGGAATGAGGCGGAACACGGCGGAAAAGTAGGTTCGATTGCTAGTTAGTTCTGAAGTACTTAGCTTAGGAGAGAGTTAGTTGAGATGGAGACCTTTAGGCAGCTTTTATAGACAAACTGAAAGGGGTTAGGTATAGATCAATGGCTGGCGTGAATGGAGGTTGATGGAGGTAGACGATGGAGGGTTAAGATCAGAGTTAGGAGGAAGAGGTTGAGGGGAAGAAAAGGGAGAAGGTTGGCTAGTAGAACTGAACAAGTGTTCTTGTTCTTGGAGAAGAAAGCACCAGGTGCTGACACATGTCAGCACCTGGTTGGCTGGAGGGATTAGATACCTTAATAAATAGATAGTAAATAGTAAATAACATTATTTTAAATAGGTATTAAAATGAAAAATGTAGATAATTAAACTATTTAAATTATGGTATACTTAGTTTTAATATATATTATAATTATTTTACGTAATATAAATATTATATTAATAAATAAGTATAAATAATACTTAATAAATAGATTTTGGATTTTTAATTTAATTAATTAATAAATAGTATACTTCTTTTATATTTTATTAATTAATAAGATTATAAATAGAGTATTTGGGAATTTTTGTGGATTTTAATAAATTAATTTAAGTATATAAATAAATACAAGTATAAGTTATACAGTTCATTTATACATATAAATTAGGGTTTTCGATTTATATAAAATAATAAATAAGCTCCAAAAAGTGTGAAATAAATTGGAGTTAAAATACAGTATTAAGAAAATAATTGTAATTATAAAATTATTAAAACAATAAATATTGTGTTCTAAATAAAATAAATAGCCCAGAAACCCAGTTGTGGTTAGGTCCTAAAATCAACTTTTTGCAAACGGACTCCGATTTTAGTGAAATAACCTATTATCTTATGAACTTTAAATGTGATTAGAGGGAAATTGGAGTTCATATGAGAATGTTATGATGTTCAGAAGTTGGGATTTTGACAATTTACAAGTTGGATTTCTTGGTATATATACAAGGTAATAGTTTAACTTATTTTTATTTTTTCCTATACATTTTTAGAAATAATTAGGAGATGAGTTTTGTGAAAAATATACTAATATGAATAAATTAAAATTCTTTGAAGTTGTGGTCTTTATTGGATAATTAATGAAGATTGTGTGGAGCGTGAAATTAATTATTTTTATTTGTTTTCTTCCTTATCTCCCCCTTCTTATTTATTTGTCAACAAATCCTTGCTGACTTGGTCTCGGGGATTACGTTATAATTATTCCTTTCAGCTATATTTATTTTTTTAAAGTCATATTTTACATATATGCATATCTACAATTTGCCTTATTTTTATTTTCTTTATTTTAATTCTTTTATTTATTTACATGATTTTAATGCATAAAAGTGCATTTTTATTCATGAATGGGATTTTGTTAATTAGTGGAAATTAATGAATATTTACATGTATTTGTTTAGGGTTTTCACACAAAATGCAGACAGAATGTTAATAAATCATGGATTCATCACTTGGACAAAGGAGGGATAACTTGTCATTTGCCATTCACTATGCTAGCCAGACTTTGGATGCCACTCAGCAAAATTATTCTGTGATAGAGAAGGAGATGCTAGACATGGTATTCTCTCTTTATAAGTTCAGATCATACATTCTGGGATCCAAAGTAACTATTTACACAGACCACACCACCATCTGATACCTCATGGAAAAGAAGGATGCCAAAGCCAGATTGACCAGATGAATCCTTCTACTCTAGGAGCTTGTTATAGTGATTAAGGATAAACATGGAGTTAAGAATGTGGTGGTGGATCACCTCTCCCGATTAGAGAACCTTGATGATTCTGACAAGACCACACCTATCACTAAGACATTCCAGATGAGGTAATTCTTGCTATCACCTCGCTCTCATGGTATGCCGAGATTGTGAACTATCGTGTTGCCAAGAAAGTGACACAAGGTTGGCCCCGAAAATGACTAGAGACCTTCCTCACGAAAGCCAAGTCGTACCATTGGGAGGACCCCATACTTTGCCATGAAGGAGGGGATAGTGTCTGCCGTCGGTGTATTCCTCAAGAGGAGAACCATAGTGTCCTCACCTATTACCACAAGCTTGAGGCTGGAGGACATCACTCTGGGAGACGGACAACATAGAAAGTTCTCCAATCTGGCCTTTGGTGGCCTACCCTCTTCAAGTATTCGGACGAATTTGTGAAGAGGTGCATCGATTGTTAGAGGATGGGCACATACGGACAGAGAGATATGATGTTGATGCAGCCCATTCACTTTTGTAAGGTTTTTGACGCATGGTACATCGATTTCATGGGTCCATTCCCTAAGAATCAGGGATTTGAATAGATTCTGCTTGTTGTAGATTATGTTAGTCGTTAGGTTGAGGCCATCCACGCCCGAGCCGCAGATGCAACGATTGTTTGCAATTTTTTGAGGAAGACTATCATTTCACGGTTTGGGGTACCTAGAGTCTTGATTTCTGATGGGGGACTCATTTTATCAATGATAAGATAAGGGCCCTTGCTAACGAGTTCAGCATTGACCATAGAGTTGCCACTCCATACCATCAACAGATTAATGGTCTTGCAGAGGTTTCAAATAGGGAGATTAAGACTATCTTGCAGAAGGTTGTCCTCCCAGATCAAAAGGATTGATCACAGCTTTTGGACTTTGGTCTCGTCAACCTATAGGACTTCCTTCAAGACACCATTGGGCACATCTCCCTTTCGACTCGTTTATGGCAAGCCATGCCACTTACCCGTGGAGATTAAGCATAAGTCACTTTGGGCAGTCACTGAGATACTATTGGATTCTGAGAGTGTAGGAGACCAGAGGAGAGCAGAATTGGCAGCCTTGGAGGAGTTGAGAGACACAGCCTTCTCGAGTACCCTACAATATAAGGATAGAGTGAAGACATGGCATGATTCTCACATCAGCCATAAACAGTTTGAGCCCAATTAGAGAGTATATCTATTTCATGCTATGTTAAGATTATGCCCAGGGAAATTTCAAAGTAAATGGAAGGGACCATACTTGGTCAGAAAGGTGCATGACAATGGCAGTATTGATATATCTGAATTGTCTTTTGATTCCACCTTTCGAGTTAGCGATCAGCGCCTAAAGCCATATCTTGATCATGATCCGATGATCGTCGATGACATTGCTCCTATTCATTTTGTATGAGATGTGTTCTTTGACTCACATCATATTATACATAATTTTCACTTATTCTCCGCAGTGTATAGATCCATATTGTCTATATCACTAGTTCATTTGGTTTAATACCCCAGATCAATCTTATTATTTTGTTATACTTAGGATGTACTTGATCCTAAGTATAGGGGGATATTAGACTTGTGATTTTCCATTTTCTCCACTACCTCTATTTTTGTTGCCCATACTCAGGGATATTTCACCCTCGATATAGGAGAGGTAATGTCGGTGCATTCTACTCTTTGGCTTTCCCTTTTGTGTATAGTCTTCTATACTTAGGATTGCTTGAACCTAAGTATAGGGGGATCACAGACTTCAATTAATTATATTCCTTCATTCTTTTGAGTCGTTGTAGCATAGTGTTCTTCCCACTTCTCTATAAGACTTCAATTAATTATATTCCTTCATTCTTTTGAGTCGTTGTAGCATGGCATTCTTCCCACTTCTCTATACTCAGCATGAGTTATGTCTTCTTTCATCACTCTCTGATCATTTTAAGGACATCGTTCGAGCTAAGTATAGGGGTGTCTTATATATTGTATATGTACTTTAGCCATAACTCATAGTTTGTGATATGGCTATTCTTTATAAAACAATGCTTTGAAAACATTTTCAAAAATATCTGCAAAAAATTATTTTCGTATAAATTTTATAAAAACATTTGTAAAGATATCTTGGTTGTAAAATGTTTGTAAAATTATTTTCTATATAAAAATTAGGTATCATATACAAAATTTTTTAAAATTTTGTGAAAATAAAAGTTTGCAAAAATAGTTTTTAAAATTGGTTTTGAAAAATATTTTGAAAAATAGTTTGCCACATAAGGAAATAAATATGGGGTATAAAAACTACTTGTATATATGTGTACATTAAAAACCAGAATCTATCACTAAACTCTTTGTGTATAAGTATCGTGTGAATAAAATACTTTTTCTACTTAAACCTGTAACATAAACCATTTTTTAAATATGTATATATCTTTAAAAAATATTTCCTTATCTTCAAAAATATCAAAAAAAATTAAAAATTCAGAATCCATAAAATCTTGCATAATTTGAAAAGTTCCCAGCAAAAAGAGTTCTTGTAAATGCTTGTATCATTGATAACATTTAAACTAGTCTGAAATCAAATTGAAAAATGGAGCTTGGTTAAGACCGTAATCCACTTAAGTCAAGAGGTACCATATAGGACTTGGGGTTAAGACTTTTCAGTTCCATAGTGACTTAATTCTTTGAGTCCACTAGGCTATGTTCACATGTCATCTTGATGAGAAAGTAGAACACATAACAACGCACACATGACTCTCAGAGACAATCACACACCTCACATGTATCTCAACACGGATGAGGTTGTGATGAGGTAGAATCCTTTGGCTTGGAGTAGCATACGAGGGTAGTACGACTAGCCAGAACCTCCCGTCCTCCTCTAGGGAGGGATGTGCACCTCAACCTGGTCTAGTAACATTGAGGTCTAACGACATGAGAGTGTGGGTTGCAATAATGCTTCAAAAGAGGGATAGTCTACTGGCTATAGAAGAAAAACTCCTTATGTATATGATGCATCTTGTAGATATGTTGTATATATGTCACAAAAAATGTGCATTGCAAAAACTCCAAAAAGGGGACATGTCTGATTGAAAATAAAATGCTTGTTGGAGTGTATATAGTGAGTAAGCAAGGCTTATGTATTTCACCATCTCTTCTCAAGGAAGCTTGCAACAGGAGACTTAGCTACACTGGTTAAGCTCCAAGGGATACATGGCTACACTGGTCACGGTCCATTCTTTCCTTTTTCCCTCTTCTTGAGCTAGTTGTACTTGAACATAGAAGGGAATACCCTGCTCCTCGAGGAAAGAGTTGCTGGACTAGGGGATTAGAGTTACCTTGTTAAGGGAAGTTGTTTCTTTGCCATTTTTGATGTGGGGAGCAACACATTGCATACACTGTACAAGGAAAGATTCACACATTAGAGTTTGCGTATGTAGACTTGTTCTGGCATGGTTGTTAAGGAGTCCTGACCATAGAACTGAGGAACTTAAAGGCTATTTAGTCTTAAAACTGTGTCCCAATAAGGTTCCGTCAAACTAATAATCCAAAGGTCTGACTGAGCTCCAAACTCCAATTTAATGAAGACAAGAATAATAATCAACTCTGATGCTTTTTTTATTTTAATTTTCACTTCTGTTTCAAATGAGTGTTTGCTAAGGGACTAGCAAAGGTAAAGTATAGGGAGATGATGAATCTATTATTCTCATTCTTTATTATTTTATTTTGGCTTCATCTTTTAGTAGATTCATCTATAAACAAGTGTAAATATAGTAAATTATTTTTGTACATGTCATTGTTAATATTGCATAATTAAAACATATTTTCTAAAAAAAAGAGAAAAGGAAAGGAAAGAATGATGTAATTATGAAATAATACAGACTGACCCAAACCTCGAGAGAAGGTCAATAAGTAACCTGATCGACAAGGAAGAAAATAGGGGAGATAGGATCCTTGTATAGCCACTTAATATTATACCTATAAATAATTATATTTAAGGTATACTTTGTACATATTATAGTTTTAACAATTTGTGCACACCCTTAATAATAAGATAAAAATGAAATAAAAATTAGAAAACACAAAATAAAATAAAAATAAAATCCAAAAGTCAATGTACAAAAGACACATATGTAGGTATTGTATAGATCATTTATTTAATTAATATATCTACTTACTCTATAAAAATCAAATAAAAAATATTTTTTACTCTTTAAATTATGTAATAAATAAAATATAAAATAAAATAAAATAAAAATACATCTACACATTATACAAGTATATTATACTTATACAATACTACATTATAATGTATATACCCTATCTATATTTTTCATAAAAATAATTAAAATCATATAAAATTGTTTGAAAAAATAATAAACAATTTCCATTTTTATTATTTATTTTAAAATCATTTGTTATTTTTTATTCAATATTCTTTTATTTTGTAAATCCCTAATTTTTGATTCGTCCACGTCAGAATGTTGACTGCGGTCAACCTACTCCCCAATTTACCCGACCCGTCAACCCCGTCGTCGGACTCGATTTCTCCCCATTTTTCCGGTCGGTTCTGATCACCAATCACCTCACTTTTTATGCCTGAATATTCTCCTAAGATCCGTGACCCTTGTGAATCCCTAGGCACAGCCTGATCGCCCTAGGGTTTCGAGCACACCTCCGATCTTTTTGGAACCCTAAGCACCCCTATAAACTTTCTCCTTCACCTCTCGAGCTCAATAGCTCATCCCTTGTGCCTTCATTCCTCCACTTGCATCTCCAAAATAGTGACAGGGTTCTAGAGGAACCTTTGGGCACTCTGATCGGTGTAGGACTCAACGTTGCTTACCTCATCGCTGAAGCTCTGCTACGATCAGCCTCTTCAACTTCCCACTATAGAATCAAGGCCGCGGCCTCGCCTCCACCTTCGCCGTACTTTGTCGTTTGCCTTAGGCTACTTAGGTGCACCTCGTTTCCCTTTCTTTCCGCTTTTCATTCCGATCTAGACCATCGCCTCCGTCGTCGCTGCACTTGATCCGTCTAGCTGGTCGGGGCTCCGTTCCGTGCTCCAAATCACTCTGATTGACTTTGTGACTCATTACCCATATCCCTTCGCAATCTTATCCCCCAAACCTTGTTTATCAGAGTAATATTAGACCTGGACTTCTTCCCCCACTTATGTCGGAGGTCCCATTCACCTCCCAATCGCTTCCCTTTACGTTTTCAAGCAATAACGTGATCGAAGCAAAGCCTCCGAGTCTACCTTCCCTTTGCAGGTAGTAGCGCACGCAAGGAGGCATGATCTGAGCTTCAACCCCAGTGGATGAGCTCCTCAGGGTACATCAGCTGTGTCAGGGGCATCCGATCGTCCATCTCCACATCAGAACCATCTGCTAGACGAAGAGTGACCCTCCAAATGTCCTGGATTCTTTCGCTATTTCATCAGACCCGTAGATCGCTGGCCACGACTGACGGAAGCTCACCCAACGTTAGTTCTTCCACCATCTCCCTTCACTGTCAGATCATCCCTCTACTGCCAGATTCGATGTGAACCGTTATCTCATGCCAAAATAATAATGGTCGGATCTGATCCTCAGTACATCTGAGTTGCACGTCATCACCAGCTTTGTCAGGCATCAGATTCGTACTAGTGTGGCAGATCAGAGCTGTACGTCCTCGATACGTTCAGAACCGTCAGATCCTTTTCCAAAGGAACAATAGAGCCCTCGCGTGCAAGCCACGTGCCTCGAGGGTATTTTGCAATTTTCCCTGCATGTTGCTTTATTTCATTTTAATCTAATAAATATAGTGTTGTTAAGAACATTTGCAGTTAGACCCCTATAGTTTCTAGATTTGCTTTTTAGTCCATATGAGTTGGAGTCACGTGTACCGCACGGGTTTTCAGGGTTATTTGTTGTTTCTATCTTGAACTTTGTTTGTGTTATGGAATGAATCTTTAGTTTTGAAAATTACATTTATACCCTTGTTTACCTGATTCACGTGATGCGCATGTGCATAGCGGTCCTCTATAGTTTTTGATCTTGTTATTCCAAAGGCCCATAAACTTAAGGTAATTATAGAAAGATCTCTCTCCACTATTTTTTAATTATTTGTCTTTTATTTAATCTAATAAATATTAAACTGACTCCAAAAATTGCCTAAACATTACATGTAGTCCTTGATTACTTGTTCTATTTATGGTGATTTTTTCTTGTTGATTTTCTTTTGTTTATTATTAAAAACTTAAAAAATCTTAAAAAGTGTCATGTTTTTCTTAGAAGAATCATAAAAATTCGAAAATATAGCCGAAAATTCAAAAAAATAGAGTAGTTGTCTTTTATCATCTTTAAGCCTCAGTATCATTTTAGTTGAAAACACCTTAGAAAAACCTTAAATTTTATAAAAACTCTCAAAATCTTATAGAAATTATATAAAATCATAGAAAAATCCAAATTTTTTTATTACAGTGTCTGTTTGTATGTATTTGCTTATATTTTATCATAAAAATTACTTTTAGGAGTTTTGGGTGCTTTTTTAAATTTACAAATTACTCATGGTTGTTCACTGTTTGACTATTTTATCACCGTTTGATTTATAGAAAATCACAAAAACATTTGAAAAATCTATAAAAATTACCAAAAAATTAAAACATACAAAACACAAAAATATTTTTATTATAATTTTCTGAGTATTTTTGACCCTTTTTAAAAACACAAAAAGAGTGTGTGCTTGTTTTCTTATATTGAAAAACTAAAAATTAAAAAAAACCACTAAAAACAATAAAAAAACTTTTGAAATCGATTACTTGGTTCTTAATTGTGATCCTTGTGTTCGACCATGGTCTCTATACTAGGTAAATAAAAATAGGGAACCACTTTCATTCATTGCTTGATTTTTAAGGTGGTTTATTTTCTCAATTGATTGCTTGATTGATTAGGGTCACAACGACATTGGTTAATTGACAACTTAACCCTAGTTGTTTGGGCAGTTATCATATGTTGTTATGTTTCAAGTTTGATTCCCGATAAGATCCCTACCAAACTTAACCTCCAAAAGTCTGACTGAGCTCGAAACTTTGATTTTTTGAAGATATGTTTAAGAGTTAAAATCAATCCTAGTCCTTTCTTTTTCTTTTCTTAATTTCTTTTCTGCACTTATAGGCATACGCGTTTGTTAGGGACTAGCAAAGGAAAGTATAGGGGGTTATCATTACCTTTATTCTTTCATTTGGGCCTTGAAATTCTTGCTAAATGCTTTAAAATGACATTAATTTGTATAAAATAGCATTCATTATTTACTGTATAAATAATGTATAAAATACTATATTTAAAGCCAAAAAAAGAATAAAGAAAATAAAAAAGAAATAAAATGTTGACGGTAGTTTATGACACTAAACCATGAGACCTAGGCATCATGATGACTGGGTCGACAAGGAATAAAGTAGGGGGAGAAAAGGGCCAAAAACACAATAAAGTTCTGAATTTATTTTGCTAAATAATGCATTTCTGGGACATGTTTTATTCTTTATTATTATACCTTAAAGAAAGAAACTTTATACATAAAAGTTGTAGATAAAAATATATAGAAAAATAGAAAATTTATTTCACAAAAATAATACAAATTACATTCTACACTCAAAATAAAATGCCAAAACCTAAACTTCTTAGACCCATAACTTCTCCATATGAACTCAAATCATCAAAATCATATTAATTGTATATAACTTTTTATTAGCTATTTAATGAAGTGGTTTCACTTAATTTGGAGTTAAAATGCAAAAGTTAAGTTTTGGATCTCTATTTCATAACATATGTGAATAAAATATTCATTTATTTATTCTTTATATTTTTAATATTTTACGTTTTTATAATTTTGTAAATATTCTCTATAGTATATGTACATATTTAGAATGAAATAAAACCATTTAAAATACTCTAGAAAAAATAAAAATATAATATATATATATGAATATACTATAGATATACACATAGGATTAATACCAATATTTATTTAAATATGTAAATAACACCATCAAAATACAATAAAAATATACTTGTGTATATTTAAATTAGTTATAAATATGAAATAATAATAAAATTTAAAATACAAAATAAAAATAAAACATACAATATATATAGGTAAATATACCTATGATTATATATGTAAATATTACCTTATAATAAATCATCTCAAAAAATATAAATAAAAATATAAATTAAATACTACATGAAATAAGAATTATTTTTTAAGTTTTATACCAAAAATTAATAAAATCATTTATTATTTTTTATCTATTTAATAAAACATTTTAGCTTTGGATTTTTTCGGTTGGTCCATGTGGACCAACCAGAATCAAACCCTAGTTGACATGGGGTAAAATGCTCTCTCTCTCCTCCAAGCTTGTGATGAATCCATGATTTGCATCTTTTATTCTTTTATCTTACTAGAATTTCCTATGCAAATAAGTTGTACATATATATTAAATACAATAAATTAGCTTTGTGCATGCACTTGTTAATGTTGTATAATTAACACTTATTTATACAAAATAAAAGAAGAAAGAAAAAAAGGAAAATAAAGAAAATTAGAAAGAAGGTTGTAATTATGTAATCAGTACAGACCGACCGAACCCCAAGAGAAGGTCAAGTATTGACCTAATCGACATGGAATAAAGTATGGTGAGAAACAGTCTTTATTTAGTAATATTTATAAAATAACCTGTAAATATTATTTAATATTTGTTCTATACATATTATGTATATGTGACTATCGCAGTCCATTCTATACAAACCTTGTATTATTTTATTCATTAATAAAAAGATCTAAAATAATTTATCTCCTTAATAAAATTTGTAAATAAAAATGTGTCTTAAATAATAATAATAATTGCAAAATAAATTCTTGTAAAGAATAAAAGATACAACAATTAGAGAAAAGATGATAAACAAGAATAATAAAATCAATATATTCTCTAAATGATCTCAAATTGGACCAAACTCACTTTCATTGCATTCTAAATAAGACTAGCTATGAAATAAAGTGGATTCATAATTTTTGGAGCTACAGTTTGAAAGTCCGCTTTTTGGGAGGGTTATCTGTATGGTGTACTATATTTATACTAGTATATATTTTTAATGTTAGTCTTTTTTCTAGTTTTGCAAATATTACATTTTTAAATATTGGTAATTAATTTATATAAATTGCAAACAAAGATACAAAAATTAGAGAAAAGATACAACAATTACAGAAAAGATGCTAAACAAGAATAATAAAATCAATATATTCTCCACATGATCTCAAATTGGACCAAACTCACTTTCATTGCATTCTAAATAAGACTAGCTTTGAAATAAAGTGGATTCATAATTTTTGGAGCTACAGTTTGAAAGTCAGCTTTTTGGGAGGGTTATCTGGATGGTGTACTATATTTATACTAGTATATATTTTTTATATTATTCTTTTTTCTAGTTTTGCAAATATTATATTTTTAAATATTGTAATTAATTTATATAAATTGCAAACAAAAATAATAAACTTAAATACAACTAAAAATATAAAAATAAAAATAATCTAATTATTGTACATGTGTACCATGTATCTATATTGTAAATATATTTATTTATTTAACTCATTAAACTAATTCACAAAAATAAAATAAAAATTTAATTAAACTCCTTTAATTATTTGAAAATAAATAAAATATAAAATACTACATATATTTGTAAAAATAATAAAATAAAAATATGCAAATATTGTATATAGGTATATTATACCTGTAAAAATTAATATATACTGTACATATACCATAAAATATATATTATTAAATTTATTTAAAACCACAAAAATCGTTTCTAAATGAACTAACATTTTTCATTTTTATCATTTTTATTTTAAAATCATTTACTATTTTAATTTGATTTTTCTTTTATTTTGTAAATCTTTTTTTCTGTTATTTTACCCAGGTCCATTGACCCAGATCAACCTCCTCGTTCCGAGGATCAATCCAGACATATGTTCGTCAGACCAGATTTCACACATATATCTCGCCCGAGTCCGATCGATTCTCTCCTCGGGTTGCATGCACGATTGTTTGCGGGAGATCCGTGATCTTCGCAGATACCTAAGGTTGGTCGTACCCTCCTCGGATTACATGATTCCTCTATATCTTTCCAGACCATCTGGAACCATATAAATCATCGCATCCCCCTCCGTCGCGAGACAGCTCGCTCCCCACGCCTCTTTCTCTCCACCTAAGCCTATAGGGTAGTGATAGCACCTTGTCGGAGCTGTTTGGAGCTCAGATTGGTGCTGGTTGGGTTGAACCAACTACGCAGCCAGATCTCTCCACCGTGTTCAGCTTCCTTGGCCTTCCACATCCTGGTCGAGGCAATTACCCTATCGACCATCTCGCATTCCCTCGCCTTCTCATCCTTGATCATCTGGTCGCTCCTTTTTCTTTCTGTTCGTTGTTTCTTTTTTATTTTCACATTGCCACCACAGTCCGCTCCCTCGCCTCTGACTACCAGGTCTCAGGCTCCTCCCTGTCATCTAGCCACATCGATACATCCACTACATCGTGCCCCATCTTCTTATGCATTATGACTACCCCAAATCTATTCCATGAGATCGAGATTAGGGTTGGACCTCCTTCCATCAGCTTTGTTGGAGGTCGAACACTCATCCCCCATGCCTTCTTTATTATTTATGCCAAATAAGCTCGATCGGAGCTTCGTCTCCAAGCCTCGAGTCTTCTTATAGGTCCAGGTGCACGAGAGGGGCAAGAATCGAGCCCCAGTAGGAGAAGCGGACCAGTCCCGGGTAGACCCCATTTCAATTCATCAACAAGCTGATCTCCGAGCCAACCGAGCATCCCCTCTGACTTGAAGTTACTTCAGCAATCTACTGGACCCATTAGCTAGCCGGGAAAGACCTTGGAGCGCCAGATATTCCCTATCGAAGCTCAGTCGACGAAGCCTTCTTAATTCTTCGCCTAGATCTCTTCATAGTTGTCGGATCGAGAGTCGTCTTCTTGATCTGATCATGACCGGCCACTCACGCCAAAAAGCCGACCACCATATCATATCCATAGTAAATCTGACATGCAGGACCATCTGCCACCTGAGCCATTAGATCTGTGCCAACGGTCCATCAGGATCGTACATTAGAGCCGCACGCGCGTCCCACATTCCTGCATAGCATATTTCTCTTTTCCTCCTTCCATTTCTGTTATTTCTTTTTAGTTTAATAGTTGTATAAGTTAGATTTGAACATTTGTAATAAGGACCTCGTATTTCTCTTATTTGTACTTTAGTCCTGCCGAACCGCACTCACGTGTGTGTTCACGTGTTTTTGTGAGTTAGTTGGTGTTTTCCCTTGAACTATCATGTGTTAATGAAATAGATGTAACTTTTGGAAATTGCAAATATAACCATGTGAGTCTTGTTCACATGCAACACACACTTTTGATAAACTTTTTGCATGATTGGCCCTTGAGCTTTTATTACTTGTTATTATTTGGCCCCAGAATTTAAACTATTTGCATATAGTTATTTTAGAATCGAGCAATTTTATTTTGTTTCTTTTTAATTGAAATAAATATCAAGCTTAATTGAAAAATCCCCTAAAACTAGGATGAGCTCCTGCTAGTTTTATTTTTCGTGGTAATTTTTTTGTTATTTTTCTTTTATGTATTATTATTAAAAATTTAAAAACTCACCAAAAATTCAATTTTTTCCTTAGAAAATTAATAAAAATTTAAAAAATACCTTATAATTCTGAAAAATTAGATTAGCCTTATTGTCATTTCTTTGATTTTATACCATGTTTCATTTCATTTGCTTGTATAAAACTCTAAAAAATTGCAAAACCTTGTGAACACCATAAAAATCATATAAATTCTTTTAAAAATCCAAAAATTGTGTTCTTGATCTCTGTTTGTATATATTTAATTATACTTTTTGATAAAATTAGCGACCAAGAGTTTTGAACTTATTTTCTACTTTTAATTTAAAAAATACTCTTGGTTGTGCAGTGTTTAACTTATTCCTTGTTTTTAATCATTTTGGAAATCATAGAAAAATCTAAAACTCCGTAAAAACAATCATTATAAAATTATCAAAAATGCAAAAATATTTTTACTTGATTTTTCTGGCTATTTTTACCATATTTGAAAAATATAAAGAGAGAGAGAGAGAGAGTGTGTGTGTGTGTGTGTGTGTCTTTTATTTCATTGTTTTATTTGTGCTATTGTTTGAAAATTTTTAAAATATAAAAATTGGAAAAATTAAAAATCATTAAAATTTTGAAATCAGAAAACATAAAAAAATATAAAAATTAAAATCTCATAAAAATTAAAAAGATAAAAATCCATAAAAAACCAAGGTAGTTTGCTTTGTATTTCCTTCTTTCTTTTCATTGAGTTTTCATTGAATTGATTGACCCTTGGTAATAACAGTTGCCTCCTTGTGTTCGACCATGTTTGCTATACAAGGTTAATAATATTATCTTAGACCACTTGCTTTACTTGCTTGATTCATTTTGTGGTTGAATAATTTTTCTCGATTTCTAGCCAGATTCCTGGACTGACAACGACATTATTAATTCCATAACATAACCTTGGTTTTCTGACTAATTATTAGAATTGTGTCGTTGTTGGGGAGGCACAACGAGGGTAGTTAGGTTTTCTAGGCTTCTACTCTTGGTTTGTATATACTTGTTTTCTCTTTTACTTTTTGTCTATATTTTTTCATTTATCTCTTTAATTTTTTTTATTTTTTTTGCTAATATTTTTCATATAGTTATCTTACACATCTTTTGTTTCACCTTTGTTGCGAGGGCTTGCGGAGCGAGGGAGGCTATCTTGGGAGAGGCAATGCACCCGAGCGAGGTGGAGGTCAGGCATTCTACACCGACCGGCTGGAGAGAGAAGCCTATGAGGACCAGGAGGAGCAGAAGACTGTTTAGCCTTTAGATTTATTTTTGAATCATTTTATTCCTTTTTTGTAATTAATTTGTAATTATTTTGGAACTTACCCTTTTCTATTTTCTAGGCCATTATATACCTTTGGATTGCAGGATCAGTTCCGCCAAGTGTCGGTGCACTTGGGGGACCTCACCAGATTTTGGTTTTCTTTATCTTTATTTTCATTTGTTTATCACAATTTTCATGTGCTTGAGCCACGAGACTTAGGTTTCTATTTGATTGAGCCAGGTAGTGGTTAGGTCAACAGTCCTAATAGAATATGTGTTCCTATAGACAAATTTGGATTAGTCAAAATAACTGGTGCTTCACGATAATAGAAGTTTATGTTTAGGACAGTTCTCGCCTTTACATTCATATAGATTGGTTTACTTTTATGTGTGGATCATATTGCATGTAGACTATCAGAGCAAGGTACGCCTTCTACCTCATGCATGTGGTCATAGATTTCATCACACATCGGCTTTTACGACTTCCTCCCTTGATTTCGGTAACCTAGGAAATAAAGAAAATTAGAAAATTCATTGCACAATTTTCTTTTTGAAAAATACTAAAAAATAGTAATAACCAAATAAAAATCGGGATTGCTAATTGAACTCAACTCTAGAATAAACTTAATGATCACATTCCTTATTTTGGGGAGAGTAACCCCCTCCTTGTTTGCAAGTACTCTCTAGATAGAGTGAGGCACGTACACTTAAGGAATAGAGCTAAAGCCCTGGACGTGTGCCCTAAGCGCTTGGACTTGGACCCTCAGGTCCTATTATTTCTGTAAGCACATACCTCATACATTAGTAGAAGTAGTCGTGTGGATAAGGAGTTGAATTTCCTTAGAACGATTCCCGAGCTCTTGCGAGGATAGTTTTCTACTTGAGGGATTCATTGACTTATTCACGGTCTACTCTAGGAGACTACACCTATGAGTGTGTTAATATAAATGATTGATCACTAAACTCTAAAATAGAAAAGATTAACGACCAAGCTTTCACGGTCATCGTTGCATTCAGTTAGAAATTTAGGGGTTTGTATTCTGATCCATTATTTTTCAGTTCAAATCTAATCTTCACTTCTCTCCACATCACGGTGATGGGCAGGCAGTCTCTTAGGCTACCTTTGTGGTACTGCCTCATAGCACACATGTTCGTTCATCTAGTTCGTTTCCAAAGTGCTCTAACCCTCTCTCGAAAACTGAGTATTCCGCTTCCTTCTTCTTTCACCTTCCTAAAACATCGCCTGAGATACCTTAATAGTCAGAGAAGTTCTTTGTTGACTTGGAAACGGCTGAGGTATGATCTTTTTCATTTTCAGAGTCTAACGAGATGACCCGAGAGCAAAGAGAGGATGAGCAGCTAGAGATTCATTACGTATTTGATTGGGTTGCAATCAACAACAGCCTCCTGGCATCCCTAGAGGAAATGCAGAGAAAGATCCAGGACCAGTGGTTACTGATGATAGAGGTTAGGAGGGATATGATGCAGATCATAGATGCTAGAGTTGAGAGACCTGGTGGTGGACCAGAGATTCCTAGACTTGAGGACCGATCAGATGCCAGACCCTTGCACACCAAGAGGGAGTTGCACAACCCTGCTGCAACTCTCACTCATAAGTGGATTCAGTTGTCTGCCATTCTAGGAGATTTTGAGATCCGTCCACAGACGATCCAGCTGATGCCCAAGTTCCCTGGGCTTTCCACTGAGGAGCCTCACATCCACTTGTAGGAGTTGGAGATAATCTATAGTACCATCCATGATAGGCTGGTGGACGAGGATACCTTCAAGTTGATAGCCTTCCCATTCTTCTTGGTTGACAAAGAAACCTACTGGTTGAAGCACTTGGTGAAGGTTGTCACTACCTGGGAGCAATTGAGGACCGAGTACCTCAAAAAGTACTATCCACTCGGTCAGACCAACATAACGAGAGCCATGATCAGTAACTTCACCATGATACCAAACGAGCAGTTCCACGAGGCTTGGGATTGATTTAAAGAGCTCATTGATAGGTGTCCTCACCATGATATTAGCAAACCCAACGTAGTACAAAGTTCCTTTTGTTGGCTGACACCTGAGTTGGAGGGGCTTGTCAATGCCTCTTGTGGAGGATTCTATTTCTCCAAGGACGAGGATCAGGTCTGGACCATCTATGAAGAGATGCCTGAGAACTACATTGTTATGACCCAGACCCGTGTCTATACTCATGGGAAGCCTCCCCACCAAGCGTTATCTCACCATAGAGTTGCACATATAGAGGCTGGTTCATCTTCATCTTCCACAGAAACAACACTAGAAGAGTCATCAGCTGCATACGTGGGCATTATCAGCCATAAGTTGGACCGCATGGAGATCAAAGAGATGAATAAGTGCCAGGGCCTGGACATGCTCAACATGATTGATGAGCTGGCCTAGAGTTTTAGTGACCTGAAGATGCAGATCATGTGCCATTAAGAGGCGCAGATGGCTTCTTTGCCATCTTCTAGGTTACTTGCTGATCAGGGGAGCAGATCTTCATAGCCATCCACCTCATATAGACAGGTCTACTACATTCAGGCGGAGCATATTCAGCACGCACCATGGTACCAGCTGCCACCACCACCTTCACCAGATACACAAATGGTGGGGTACCACAGTGATCAGCCATTGGCATCCCTTTCCCCATTGTTGCACGAGAAATCAGAGCATTTGATGGAAGTCAACAGGATTTGGTATTCCCAGTATGAGCGGCAACTAGTATCCGCCATGATCACCCATGCTTCAGATGGTCCACTAGAGGTGCTCAGTCCCAGCGACAACCTCCAGCACAGTTAGGACAGGGTACACAACAGTCGCATCCCTAGTTTTCGCAGCATACCATTCCTTGACCCTAGTACCAAGGTCAGCAGTGGAAGCAGCAGCCTCACTCCCAGTTCCAGTAGCCTCCCCCTCACTCCTACTCACAGCAGCAACATGGCCAGCCTTAGTACTTTTAAAGAGGCAACCCATCCGAGTTTCATGCAGCTTCGTATGAGAACCCAGCTTTAGAGGATCTCGCCCGCATGGTTACAGAGCAACAAAACACATCCAGCCGAGAGATGGATGATTTCCGCCAGGATATGAGAGAGATCATCAAAGGCGAGGCCACCATACCCGCACAGATTGAGCCAAATCCGAACAACCTAAAGAGAAAATCTGAGTAGGTACAGTCGACAGAGTCTGCCACCCTTAGTGAGGTACTTGACGATATTCATTGTTTATTTGAAGCTGATTTTGGGACACTTAGGAGCGATAGGAAGCCAGCAAGAGGCTCCTCATCTAGGCGAAAACAAGATGCCCATTCAGGAGTGCTAGATTAGCCAGAAAGTGGTGTTGATGTTGTTGATTCAGATGTTGATGGTGGTGCTGATGCCACCAAGATTGATGATCCAGAGGACAGTACTGAGGCTGTCATTTCTCCAACTATAGATGGTGATAATGATGCCACCCACTTTGAGGATGAACCAAATGATATTGTTGATGTCGTCCCTTATCTAGATGTTGTGGATGGTGGTACTGATGCAACCAAGTTTCCACATGACGGGCCAGAGCGTGATACTGATGCTGCTTCTTCAGATGTTGTCGGTGGTACTGATACCACCAAGAGTGCGTGTACAGACACTCTAGTTGTTTTGACTTATTACCTGAGGATGATGTTTTTAGAAAAATACAAAAAAGTCAAAATTTTGAAAAACAAAGAGATGAATAAAGGAAAGGTTTTTATTTCTTCTCCGAGTTCATCTGATGTGATGCTTGATGATGCTTGTATGGATTATAGCCATTTGTATGATCAGAGACCTATTCCTACTCTCGACCCTCTAGTTTCTAATTAGGGTACAACCATCCCCTTCCCTCAAGCACTTCGCTTAGGGAAGGACCCAAAAATTGAAAATCCCAAAAAGAGACAATAGATAGAGTTCAACGAGCAGATGATAGATCAATTCCATATTCAACTGACTCTACAGGAAGCATTAGAGTACATTCCTCTCTTCTAGAAGAATCTCATAGAGAAGACCACAGTCTGTAGTAAGAAGAGGCACAACCATAGTGCAGAGATCCATGCGCTTATCTGTGTCACATGCTTCGCTATTTAGAATCGTTTTCTAACCAAGAGGCCAGATGCAAGGGCTCCATATGCCTGGTGCCACATTCATAAGTAGCGATTCAATCATACTCTATTAGACAGCAGGTCTTCGATTAACCTTCTTCCGATAGCCTTCTTTGACCGCTTTGAGTTTGGCCATCTAAGACAGAGCAGGACAATATTTCAATTTATAGACAGATCAGTCAAGAGGCCGAAGGGTTTATTGAAGGACGTTTTCGTTGCCATTAAACGCCTAAAATTCCCCGTGGACTTCATTGTGTTGGAAATGGAGATCCCTAAATGCGTGATAGACACTCCGATCATATTAGGCCCACCTTTCTTAGCAACAGCAAAGGTTGTGTCTGATCATGATAGCAGGAAGGTTTGCTTTCATGTCGAGGCTGAGAGTATACATATAGAGACTATCGTAGAGTTGAGAGCCAAAGATTTAGCTAGCTCAGAGCAGACGACATATTCAGGGCAAGACATCCACCACGAGTATGACTTTATGATTACATATGATGAGGCGGTTTGGGCAGATGAGGATTCACGAGCTCTAGTTACATCTTTAGTGTTATCAGATTGACAGATTCCAGCTGACGAGAGTTCAGAGAACACACTTTTGGAGTAGGATACCACAGAGGCTGGTGATACCGATTCAATTAGAGAAGCTTATTCCATTTCTTGTCATTCCGATCCCTCTGATTCAGATACGGACTCTGACTGGCAGGAGTTTGATGAGTACCTTTCGTGTTTGAATTTTGCAGAGCATACAACCAGGATAGAGATAGTGTCAATACAGTTGATAGAGACACCAGTAGGGCCATCGTTGTTGAGTTCAGAGATACAGAGAGAGTTTTCACATTCATATCTGGTAGCTTTCACGCAGATAAGGCCAGATTTACTAGCTCCCTCATTCCTAGAATTGAAGGTGTTGCTGTATAACATGAAGTACAGATTCCTTGCGGGAGAGTCTGATATGTTTCCAGTCATTATCTCAACAGATTTAACTAATGAACAAGAATCTCGTTTGGTAGAGGTTCTTGAGAGAAAACGCAAGGCAATTGGTTTGTTTGTAGCAGATCTCCCAGGGATAAGTCCGCCTCTGTGCTCCCACCACATCTATCTCAAGGATGATGCCAAGCCATCTCATGAGTTCCAGTGTAGGCTAAATCCGAATCTTCAAGAGGTGGTTATGAAAGAAATATCCAAGTGGTGGAGCATCGATTTTATCTAACCATCTCCGACTCCAAGTGGGTTAGTCTGTTACATGTGGTGCCCAAGAAAACAGGTTTCACTACAGTGATGAATGAGGATGGAGAGGAGATTGCTACCCATATACCCACTTCTTGGAAGGTCTATGTGGACTACTGATGATTGAATTAGACCACCAAGAAGGATCACTTCCATCTACCATTCATTGATCATAATATTGAGAGATTAGCTGGGAAGAGTCCTTACTGCCTTCTTGACGGGTACTCGGGGTATAATCAGGTGGCCATTGCGCCTGAAGACCAGTATAAGATGACATTCACATGTCCATTTGGGACGTACACTTTTAGACGGATGCCCTCTGGACTATGTAATGCCCCTGCTACATTCCAAAGGTGCATGCTTTCCATCTTTTCGAACATGGTGGTTTACGGTTTAGAGGTCTTCATGGAAGATTTTTCGGTCTACAGTGATGGGTTTGATGCTTGTCTTTCTTGCCTAGACCACGTGCTTCAGCGGTGCATTGAGGTCAACCTTGTTCTTTCTTGGGAGAAGAGTCATTTTATGATGACTCAAGGGATGGTCCTTGGTCACATCATCTCCAACAAGGGCATGGAGGTCGATCCGGCCAAGGTGGATATCATTAAGAAGCTCACTCAACCATCCAATCAGAGGCAATTACGGTCTATTCTAGGGCATGTCGATTTTTGCCGAAGATTCATTCAGGACTTCAGTCATTTTGCCCGACTGCTTATTGATCTTCTCACGAATTACACCGAGTTCCTTGTAAATGATAAGTGTCTTTCGTCATTTGAGACTCTCAAGAATCTAGTATTCCAGGCTCCTGTCCTTCAGCCACATGAATTGTCTCTCCCATTCGAGATCATGATAGATGCCTCACCCTTTTCTTTGGATAAGTTCAGATCTTACATTCTTGGATCTAGAGTGACTATATACATTGATCACACCATCATCTGGTATTTAATGGCTAAGAAGGATGCTAAGGCATGATTGATTAGATACATCATTCTACTCCAGGAGTTTGATATTGAGATTACGGATGAGTATGGAGTCAATAATGTAGAGGCGGATCACCTCTCCCGATTAGATCATCTTGAGGATTCAGAAACAATGGCACCTATTACTGAGACTTTTCCAGACGAGGAAATTCTTGCTATCACCTCTCTCCCTTGGTATGCTAACACTGTGAACTATCTTGTTGCCACGAAAGTTCCACAAGGTTGGACTAGGCAGTGACTTGAGACTTTCCTAGCGAAAGCCAATATGTACCAGCAGGGGGATACTACCCTTTAGCACGAACGAGGGGATAGTGTTTGGTATCGGTGTATTCCTCAGGAGGAGCACCATAATGTCCTCATATATTGTCGCAATATTGAGGCGGGAGGACACCACTCAGGGAGAAGGACAACACAAAAGGATCTCTATTCTGGCCTTTGATGGCCAACACTCTTCAAGGATTCAGATGAATTCGTGAAGAAGTGTACTAACTGTCATAGGATAGGTGGTTGTGGTCATAGAGCCAAAATGCTGATGCAGACCATTCACTTCTGTGAGGTTTTTGACACACGAGCCATCGATTTTATGGTCCCATTCCTAAAGAGTCAGTGATTGGACTACATTTTGTTGGTTGTAGATTATGTGAGTCATTGGGTTGAGGCCATCCCTACCTGAGCCACTGATGCAAGGACTGTTTGCAGATTTTGGAGATAGAATATCATATCATGGTTCGGGATTCCTAGAGTTCTGATTTCTGGTAGTGTACTCATTTTATCAACGACAAGGTAAGGGCCCTTGCTAACAAGGTCAACATAGACAATAGAATTTCCAATGCATATCAATCACATACGAATGATCTTGCTGAGGTTTCGAACCGGGAGATCAAGACGATATTGCAAAAATTTGTCTGCCCAGACCGAAAGGATTGGCCACAACTTTTGGACTCGATCTTGTGGGCCTATAGGACATCCTTCAAGATTCCTATTGGTACATCTCTATTTTGACTCATTTATGGCAAGCCATGCCACTTACTTGTGGAGATCAAGCAGAAGTCACTATGGGAAGTCACAGAGATATTATTGGATCAAGAGAGTGTAGGAGATCAGTGTACATCAGAGTTGGTAGCCCTGGAGGAGCTTAGAGATAATCGTTTTCGAGTAGCCTACAATATAAGTATAGAGTGAAGATATGGCATGATTCAAACATCAACCATAAACAGTTTGAGCTAAATCAAAGAGTATGGGTATTTGATGCACGACTGAGATTATTTCTAGGGAAATTATAGAGCAAGTGGAAAGGATCATATCTAGTCGGAAAGGTGCACGACAATGGTAGTATTGACATATCAGAGTTATCTTCTGAGTCCACCTTTTGGGTCAACAACAATGCTTAAAGCCTTTTCTTGATCATGATTAGTTGACTGTTGATGTTACCCCGATCCATTTTGTATGAGATGTGTTCTTTGATTCTCATCTTCTACATCTCATACCTAATTTACACCTCTGTGTGCCTCTTTGTATATATGTGTTTTCTATTTTATTATTTCATTCTTCCGTTTTTGTTTAACAACCCAAGTCTTGGTTAGGATCTTTACTATACTTAGGTTGTGCTTTATCCTAAGTATAATGGGTGTTGAACATGTGTTGTTCATATTTCTTTTTGCTCTATTTCCTATGTTTTGTTGTCTATACATAGGGACATCCGACCCTAAGTATAGGGGAGATAATATCTGTTTTTCACTTCTTTGGTTATTCTCTCACTTGTTCCTCAACTGTTGATATTCTTATCTATACTTAAGGATCTTTTACAGTAAGTATAGGGGGGACAGGTCAAGTCGTTGATTTCAAGTACACTCTCTTCCTCGGTCTTCCCCACTTGCACAATCTTCTATACTTAGGATTATTTTATTCTAAGTATAGGGGGGATCACTGACTTCAAGGCATTTTATTCTTTCATTCTTTGAGTCATTATAGTATAGGATTCTTTTCACTTTTCTTTACTTATCACGAGTTATGACGTCCATTCTCGCTCTTAGATCACTACGAGGACATAGTTCTATCTAAGTATAGTGGGTGTTGTATATGTTGTATATATTATAGCCATAGCTCGTACTTTAGAGTTAATAATATGGCTACTATTAATAAAATTGGAATAAAAAATGATTTGAAAAATTCTTTGTACAAATGTTTGTAAACTTTTTTGTAAAATTATTTTGTAAAATATTTATAAAAATTGTTTGTAGAAATTGTTGTAAAAATTTTTGTACAAATGATTTGAAAAATATTTATAAAAATGGTTTACTTGTAAAATGTTGTAAATTATTTCTTATGTTAGAATTATGTATATTGTAAAATGTTTGTAAAATGTATGAAAATAAAATATTTACAAAAATTATTTGTAAAATTATTTGCAAAAAGCTTGTAAAACTAGTTTTGAAAAATCCTGTGTAAAAAATTTGTAAAATGTTGCGAAACATTTTGTGAAATGGTTTGTAAAAATTTTGTGAAATATTGTCATGTGGGTTATAAATTATGTGTAGAGAAAATTATTTTAATAAACCTGTAAAAACCATGTGTGTGTAAAATAAAATTCTTTTGTAAATTAAAATCTGTATATAAAATTATTTTATATATAAAATCCTATAATAAAAATTGTAGATAAAATCCACTTGTAAAACTTGTACATAAAACTTGTAAATATTCTCTTTGTAAAATCTTGTACAAAATGTGTATAGATCTTGTATAAAGTTTTTGTAAAAAAATCTATGTAACTATGTACAAAGTTTTGTAAACACTTTCTTTTCTTTTCCTTCTTTTCCAAAATACCTAAAAATTTGAAAAATTATAAAATCCATAAAAAAATTCCATATCTTGAAAAATTCCCACAAATTTTTTTAAATACTTGTGGTTGCATGTGCATATGCATTTTTCAGAATCATTGCTAGCATTTAAACTATTCTGGAATGAAATTGAAGTGGAGCTTGGTTAAAACCTTAATTTACTTAACTTTAGAGAAACCTTATAGGATTTGGAGTTGAGACTTTTCAAGTCTAGCGACTTATATCTTTGAGTCCACAAGGCTATGTTCACATGTCATATTGATTGGTCTAAGTAGAATGTTTCGAGGCACGCATGACCCTTATTGACAGTGGCTTGACTTGGACACACACTTTACATGTAGCTCAACACAGATGAGGTGGTGAGGGGACAGAATCCTTTGGCTTGGGATAATACCCGGGTGTTACAACTAGTGGAAACATCTGTCCTCCTCTAATAAGGGTAGTGCATCTCAATCTAATCTAGTAACATTGAGGTCTAATGACAGGACGTTGTAGGGATGCAATAATGCTTCAAAAGAGGGATAGTCTACTTACTCCAGAAGAAAAACTCCTTATGTACATGTTGCACATGTTGTATATGTGTTAAAAAATGCAAAAACTCCAAAAAAGTGGGACATGCCTGATTGAAAATAAAATGTCTACCGGATTGTATATAGTTGAATAAGAAAAGCTTATGTGATACATTATCTCATATCATGGAAGCTTGTAGCTAAAGACTTGGCTACACTGGTCAAGCTCTAAGGGATACGTGGCTACACTGGCCACGGTCCATTCTCTTATTTCACCCTCTTCTTGAGATGGTTGCACTTGAACTTAGAAGGGAATACCCCGTCCCTCAAGGAAAGAGTTGCTAGACCTAGGGACTAGAGTTACCTTGTTGAGGGAGGTTATTTCTTTACCACTTTTGAGGTGGGGAGCTCTATATCACTTACACAGTGCAAGTAAAGATTCATAATCATAAGAGTTTATGTATGTAGACTTGTTCTGACCTGATTGTTGACGTGACCTGACCATAGAATTATGGAACTTAAGGGATGTTGCCTCTTAAGTCTATTTCTCAATAAGGTTCTGCCAAACTAATAAGCCAAAGGTCTATCCGAGCTCCCTACTACAATTTTATGAACATAAGTTTAATAATCAACATTAATTCTCCTTTATTCCTTCTTCTTTTCTTTTTTATTTTCACTTCTTTTTCAAATAATTGTCTACTAAGGGACTAGCAAAGGTAAAGTATAGGGGAATGATGAATCCATGATTCGCATCCTTTATTCTTTTATTTTAGCAGAAATCTCTATGAAAGATAATTGTAAATATATATTAAATCCAATAAATTAAATCTATGCATTCTCTAGTTAATATTTTATAATTAACACTTATTTATCCTAAATAAAGAATAAATAAGAAAAGAAAAAGAAAGAAATAAAAAAAGGTTATAATTTTATAATAAGTATAGACTGACTTGAACCTCGAGAGAAGGTCAAGTATTGACCTGATCGATAAGGAATAAAGTAGGGGGATAGGGTCTTCATTTATTAATATAAATCCAAAAATATATTGTAAATATTATTTAATATTTATTCTGTATTTATTTTGTATATATGACTATCGTTGTTCATTCTGTACAAACCTTGTATTATTTTATTCATCAATAAAAAAATCTCAAAATAATGTATTTCCTTAATAAAACTTGTAAATAAAAATGTATCATAAATAATAAAAACATTTGCAAAATAAGTTCTTGTATAGAATAAAAGATACAACACTCAAAAAAAGTTGAAAAAACAAGAATAAAAAGATCAATACCTTCTCCATATTAGCGCAAATTAAACCAAACTCACTTTTATTGCATTTTAAATAAAATTAGCTTTAAAATAAAGGTAGTTCATAAGTTTGGGAGTTACGGTTTGAAAGTTGGCTTTTGGGGATGATTGTCTGTATAATATACTATATTTATACTCGTTTATATTCTATTGATGTTTATTTGTTTAGTTTTGCACATATTGTATTTTAAATATTTATACATATTGTATTTAATTTATATAAAATGAAAAAAAATTACTAAATTCAAAAAAAATAAAAAAAATTAAAATAATCTAATTATTGTACATATGTACCATGTATCTATATTGTAAATATATTTATTTATTTAACTTAAAAAATTAATTCACAAAAATAAAATAAAAATTAAATTAAAATCCTTTAATTATTTTATAATTGAATAAAATATAAAATACTATACATATTTGTAAAAATAATAAAATAAAAATATGTAAATATTGAATATAAATATATTATACAAGTAAATATTAATATATATCTTGTATACCATAAATATATATTATAAAATTTATTAAAAATCATAAAAAATCATTTGTAAAATAGCAAACATTTTTATTTTTACCATTTTTATTTTAAAATCATTTACTATTTTAATTTAATTTTTCTTTTATTTTGTAAATCCTTTGTTTCTATTGGTCAACCTAGGTCCGTTGACCCGGGTCAACCTCCTCCCTCCTAGGACCAACCCGGGTACATGTTCATCAGACTCGATTTCTCCCATTTCTTCCACCCGGGCCTGATCGATTCTCACCTTGGTTTGCATGCCTGATTATTCGCTCGGGATCCACGATCTTCATGGATACCTATGGTTGGTCTGATCCTCCTCGGTTTGTGTGATTCATCTCGATCTTTCCTGACCCTAGGGAACCCTATAAATCATCGCATCCTCCTCCGTTGTGCGATAGTTCGCTCCTTGTACCTCTTTCTCTCCACCTAAGTCTGTAGGGTAGTGACAACACCTTATCGGAGCAGTTGGAGCTCAAATTGGTGCTGGTTGAGCAGAACTAGTTACGCGATCGGAGCTCTCCACTGTGTTTAGCCTCCTTAGCCTTTCGCATCTTGGTCGAGGCAATTACCTCGCCGACCATCTCGCCTTCTCATCCCCGATCATCAGGTAGCTCCTTCTTTCTGTTCGTGATTTCTTTTTTATTTTCACATCGTCTTTGTCATCTGCTCCCTCTCCTCCGACCACCAGGTCTTGGACACCTCTCTATCATCTACCCACATCGATACATTTGTTACATCGTGACTCATCTTCTTACGCATCATGACCACCCCAAATCTCCTTTGTAAGATCGAGATTAGGGTTGGATCTTCTTCCATCATCTTCGCTAGAGGTCAAACACTCATTCCCTCACACTTACTTTATTATTTCTTCCAAATAAGCTTGGTCGGAGCTTCGTCTCTAAGCCTCGAGTCTTCTTGTGGGTCCAGGTGCGCGAGAGGGACACGAATCAAGCCCCAGTACGAGAGGCAGAGCAGTCCCAAGTGGACCTCTTTCTAGATCATCAGCGAGCTGCTCTCTGAGCCAACCGAGCATCCCCTCCGACGCTTTAGCAAGCTGCTAGACCCATCAACCAGCCGAGCGAGGCCTTGTAGCGCCAGATATTCCTGATCGAAGATTAGCTGGCAAAGCCTTCTTCATTATTCATCCAGAGCTCTTCACAGCTGTCGGATAGAGAGTCGCCTTCCAAATCCGATCGTGATCACCCACTCACACCCAAAAGATGGTCGTCAGATCAAATCCACATCAAATCTGACACGCACAACCATGCCTGCCACCTGAGCCATCAGATCTGCGCCAACGGTCCATCAGGGTCATATGTCAGAGCTGTACGCGTACACAATGTGCCAATAAGGTATATTTCACTTTTCCCCATGTCATTTCTGTTATTTCTTTTTAGTCTAATAATTGTAAAAGGTAGTTTTGAACATTTGCAGTAAGGACCTTATGTTTCTCTTATTTGCACTTTAATCCTGTCGAACCAGACTTACGAGCATGCTCACATTTTTGTGGGTTATTTGCTTGTTTTCCCCTAAACATTCATATGTTAATGAAATAGATGTAATTTTGGTAATTGCATATATGCCCCTGTAAGCATGGTTCACGTGCAACAAACATTTTTGTTGTACTTTTTGCATGATTAGCCCCTGATATTTATTGATTGTTATTGTTTGGCCCCAGAATTTAAAATATTTACATATATGTCCTTCTGAATCTAGCAATTTTATTTTGCTTCTTTTGATTGAAATAAATATCAAACTTAATTAAAAAGATCCTCTAAAATTAATGATAAGCTCCTTCTAGTGTTTATTTTGCATGGTAATTTTTGTTAGTTGTTTTTCTTTTATTTATTATTATTTAAAATTCAAAAACTCACCAAAAATTCGGTGTTTAAATTAGAAAATTCATAAAAATTTGAAAATTTCCTACAAATTCTAAGAAAATTTATTAGCTTTACTATCATTTGTCTGATTTTCTTTCCAATTTTCATTGCATTTACCTTTATAAAACTCTTAAAATTTGTAAAACCCTAGAAACATCATATAAATCACATAAATTATTTTAAAAATCCAAAAATTGTGTTCTTGGTCTCTATTTTTAGGTATTTAAATGTACTTTTTGTTAAAATTAGCAAATAGGAGTTTCGAACTTATTTTCTATTTTTAATTTAAAAAATATTCCTAATTATGCACTATTTGCTTTATTTCATATTTTTAATCATTTTGAAAATCATAAAAAAATCTAAAAAATCCTTAAAAATTACAAAAAACATTATAAAGTTATCCAAATCACAAAAATATTTTCATTGATTTTTCTGGCTATTTTTACCATATTTGAAAAAAAATAAAAAGAGAGTGTGTGTGTCTTTTGTTCATTTGGAAAATTTGAAAATATAAAAAATTGCAAAATTAAAAATCATTAAAAAATTTAAAATACTATAACATAGAAAAATTATAAAAATTTTAAAACCCTTAAAAAATTAAAAAGATAAAAATCTGTAAAATGTTAGGGGTAGGTTGCTTTGTTTTTCCTTCTTTCTTTTCTTTGAGTTTTCATTGAATTAATTTACCCTCAGTAATAATAGTTGTCTCCTTGTGTTCGACCCTGGTCGCTATACCAAGTAAATAAAAGTAGATTAGACCACTTTGCTTTACTTGCTTGATTCATTTTGTGGTTGAATAAAATTTCTTGATTTCTAACCGGATTCTTGTGGTGACAACGACGTTGTTAATTCTATAACTTAACCCTAGTTTTCTGACTCGTAATCAGTGTGCCAGACCTGTCAACTCCCTGATTTTGCTCCATTTTCCCACGATGTCTACTCGCTTATTTTCAATCAAATCTTCACGTAAATCAATCCTCTATCGACCGTAATACACGCCTAACCCTCAAATCCTTTGAACATAGCCCAAACATCTCGTAAACCATCAATCAATAAGGGTCGGTCTCTATGTTTATAAATAAAATCATTCGCCTACTTCCTCTAATTTGATCCCCTTTTCCCAATTGAATGCCCTTCCTTCAAATCGCTAAAGCTCCAGGTGATAGTTAGGAGGCTCGCGGAGGGTGGTGTGTGACGTAGAGCGGAAGAGGAGGTGCGATCCAGGTGGAGCTCTGGCAACACCTCTACTCCTTGGAGTAGACAGGTAAGAGCTGTCTTTACCTAGTTTTTTACATCGCATTTTCATTTCAAAGTGTAGTCGTAGGTTTAGTTTCTCTGATTTAGCAGTAGTTTAGATCAAATTTTAATATCTTCGATCGCTGGAGCTCTTTGCTTTAATCGCTTCCCACCACGGAATCGGACATGTTCCGACTTGCCTTCCATGTTCATCTCATTCCCCTTGCCTTCTGCATCTGTTCCACCCCTCGATCCATCCTAGTCCTCCTTAGATCAATGAACCATAGGTCATCCTCTGCCCATCGCTGGAGCTCATCCATCCCATCCCATTTCGATGTGCAATAGCTTCAAGTCAGGCTGAGGCGAGTCACTTCGTGCCCAAGATTCTTCTTCTGTAGATACGCGCCATAAAGGACTCGAAGAGGGCCGATTTTAGTGCAGGAGAAGCTCCTTTGGTGCCCAGTTCCTCATCGAGGTCCACATCTCTTTCCAGCAAAGCTCGGACCCCTGTTGATGGCATCAGTCGACGGGGAGCCCTCCCAAGAAGCCTTGGAGACAATCATCGATGAAAAAGTGGTCGGGGCAAGTAGCTGCACACGATCGAAGGGAGGACATGGAAGTTTTCTTCCCTATTCTTCCTCAAACCTCCAGAGCCATTGGATCTCAAGCGCGGCCCACATCTAATCTGGGTCGTCGACATCAAGCGAATCGATGCCTCCGCCCTATATGTTCAAGTGTGCCCACATGGTGTGCTCCTAACTGTTGGATTGCATAAAATAAAGGGGTAAATTGTACAGACGCCCCCACTTTTATTTTCTTTTATTTGTAATCTTGTTAATAATGTTCGTAGTATAAATAAACATGTGAAATTTGCATAAACCCTGTTTTCTTATTTATATTTCCTTAGGGGTCTGTGCCAGCCCACCTCACGTGGGTGGACACGTGAGGTGGGCAATTTGCAAGGGATACCTCTGATTTTTGTAATTTTAAATTAGTCAATAAAATCTAAATATAAGTTGTAAACTTTCAAGAAATTTGTATGTAAACCCCTGCTTTATATTTTAATTGTAAATATGCCCTTATTAGTTTAAAAATTTGTATGTAAGTTTGTCTAACTTTAATAAATATAATCCATGATCCAAAATCATGAAAAATAGGATAATGTGTATGATGCAATTATCTTCCATGTTATAATTTTGTATTTTGCATTTCACGTATTCCCCTCTTTATTAAAAATCAAAACAGCAAGTTTTATTTTCTTATTGCTTTAAAAATCCAAAATTTATAAATCATATTTAAAAATTCCAAAAAATTAGTATTTGCATATTATTGTATTTTGCATCTCCGGACCAAAAATCTCTAAAAATAGAAAAAGAAAACCACTAAAATTTTAAAAGCTCCTAAATTATTATAAAAATTATTTAAAAAAATTTAAAATAAAAAAATATTTATTTCTCTCTCTGAATTTTCTTTTTATATATGTTATTCATAAAAATAGTTTTGGAAAATTTTGAATTTATAATTCCAAAACAATTCAGCCTATTTAAAAAGTCTATGATTTTGTGTATTTAATTAGCAAAAATTCTTGAAAAATCACAAAAATATTAGAAAAATACCAAAAATATAAAAAAAATTCTTTTCTTATTTTTGACTATTTTTACTTATATTTATATATGTTATATCCTATTTAGCCTATATAGACATATATAGTATTATATACCTACTATAATTATTATAGTTATTATAGAAAACTTATCGATATTTTAAAACCTTTAAAAAATAAAAAGAAATAATTTTGTAGTTCTTTTATGATTTTTCTATATTTATTATATATTATACATATTTATCACTTATATTATACATAATGCTTATATATAGTCATATATATACATTTATCATATATTAAAAAGAAAAAGAAATTAAAATCAGAAAATTATAAAAAGAAATAAAAAATTTTAAAATAAAAAATAAAAAACATAAATACAAAATTATTTTATTTAATTTAAAAACCCACAAATGCATTGATCGATTAATTGAGTAAATATCATACAAAATGCACATTATTATTATTTATTATTTATTTATTTCAAAATAATAATATTGCTACACCGACTTATCTCCCTCTGTTCAACACCCTACTCTGTTTGTCACTATATACATTTATTGTAGGGTATAACAAATTTCATTCACAACTGCTTAATTTTTGCTTGTTATTATTGTGTGGGTTAATTGTTGCTTGGTTGCTTGGTCTCTGTGAGTGGTCACCACATCGAATGCACTCCCACCTTGTGTGGAGGGCAAGACCCTCCTCACCTGATCGAGTCCGGCTAATCAACCATGCTTAAATCCATTGGGATTTTACTAGCTATATCTGCACAACTTGCCTACAACATCTGATAGATGGACGTTAAAACTGCATTCCTCAGTGGATATCTCGATGAGGATATCTATATGGAGTAGCCCTCGGGTTTATTAGTTGATAAAGGCAATGTATACAAGATGAAGATATTTATCTATGGCCTTAAACAAGCTTCTCATAGTAGGACCATCCGATTTGATGAAAGCATAAAGAGTTATGATTTCATTCAAAATCCTGATGAATCATGTGTATACAAGACGCTTAGTTAGAAAGCCCTTGTGTTAATCATGCTTTATGTGGATGACATCTTAATCATTGGATGATGACCGGTGTTAAGATCTAGTTGTCACATAACTTTGAGATGAAAGATCTCGAGGAAGCCTCTTATATCTTAGGACTGAAGCTGTTCAGAAATAGAGAAAAGAGGATATTGGGACTATAACCAAGGATACATCAAGAATATGTTAGAAAGATTCCATATATATAATTTTAAGAAAGACTTCTCCCTTAAAACATGGTATTAGGATAAGAAGGATATGACCAGATGCCCTTATGAGTTGTGGGTGATGAATGCCATGATGTATAAAAGACCACATATCTGCCTTGCAGTGGGAGTGGCAAGTCATTGCCAATTATGCTATAGAGAACAACACTAGAGTGTAGTGAAAAGCATCTTTAAGTACCTAAGAAGAAATCAAGAATACGTTTATGTTTACAGAGATGGTGATCTCCAACATGATATAAATATTCATACTTCCAATATGATGTGGATGATATGAAGTCAACCTCATGGTTCATATTTCTATTAAATGATGTTGATGTGACATGGAGAAGTAAGAAGCAGGACATCACGACTACATCTAATGTTGCTAAAAATTCGTGTGATTGTGCAAGTTCATCTTGGAAATTGGCAAATTTTCCTTAGGAGAATCTCCCTTTCTGTTGGACCACGAGAATATAAGTGCCATAGTGCAATCAAAGGAATATAGGTGGCATCAAAAGAGAAAGCATGTGGAGAGGAAATATCACATAATTCGATAGATATCAAAACATGATGATACCACTATTACCAAAGTTACCTCTGCCGAAAACATTACTAATTCGCTTACCAAGCATTTTACACAAAAGGTTTTGACCAACATGTTATCAATATGGTTCTGGTAGTAGTCCATAATTGGTTGTGAGGGCTGGTAAGATATTGTTGGACATGTAAGCTCGTGGAGAGCCATTATGCAATAAAAGTTGTTGCAAATTATTTCATTCCTTTATCTGAACTAAAGTATAAATTGCTTTTGCACTTATAAGGTCCCTTAGTGCAACTAGAATTAAGTACCATGGCTATGTTGATATCATACAACTATTGGTGCAAAAAATTAGATCATGGAGGCTGATGTAGAGTTATATCTCTAGAGAGTTTGATTATGGACACAACGACGTTGAAAAGTGATATTCAAGAAGGATCTTTCGTCTAAGAAAAGATGACAATCTTCTCTAAATACTTATAACCCAATTGAAACTCTTGATGCAAGTCCTTTGCATAAGAATAGAGATTCAGATGTGTAAGATGAGTCAAGGTAAAGAGTTAACTTGATGAGAATGTGATACTACATACCTATATCGTATACTATCATGAATAAGTTACATCCTTTGACCAGAGACAGATATACATCTATACATCTAAGCATGTACATTTGGTAGACCAATAAACTAATTGCCTGACGAGGTATATATATCAATGAGCTAATGCACATAAGGAGCTATGAAATGTATGAATTCTTGAAGGAATCATACATGTTCATACTTTCTAATTTGAGAGAGAGAATTCACTCATGAGACATTTGGGTCGTGATGAATTCCCATCAATGGTTATCCTATTTATGAAACAAGATAAGAGTGAAGAATATTAATATATGCTTTTGGAAAGCATATGACTGATATTGATGCCCAATGATCAATTAAGAAATCTATTGATAAATCCTAGAAGAATACAACCAAATTTGGGGTTGAACTTTGGGTTTATTCAAAGTCTTTTAATATGTAGGATGCATGAGTGCTGGGAATGCTCTAGGTTGATGTAATCATAATAGATTGTATACGATGTTACTTCCATTCCAAGAGAATGGTGAAACTTGAAAGATTCTAGTGACTTCACTTCAAATCTACATGAACGAAAATTAATTGGATTAACTCTAAAGTCATAGAACTAATTTCGAGATCAAAGAGCTGGAAATTGATCAGAAGTTTCGGAGTCCATTAGAGAAATTAATGAATAACTGACTGAATCCGATAATGCAATGTGGTTTGAACCTGGTTATTATATTTTAATATAAGTATCAAGTCACTATACATGATTTATAGAATCTCCTCGATCTTATTTGCCAGTATCCACATACGGTACACATGAGTCCTAATTGGATTAGGATTCATACATTGAGAGATTGTTCAGTTATAAAATAAATTAATACTTATCAATATTATGTGAACATGATTCATATAAGTAGATCCGTGATTGATGTGAATATTGATTGACATTAATCAATAATAATGTGAATATGATTCACATAAGTGGACATAAGATTAATGTTAATATTAATTTACATTAAATAATAATAACAATAATGTGAATATGGTTCACACTTAAATTAAGGACTAGAATGTGAATTTGATTCACACAATACACACACATACACACATATGCACATGAGCATGCACAACATACCCACAACCACCTCCCCCACCACATACATAAACACACACCCACACCTACACACATGCTAACATGAATTGGATTCAAATTGAGCATAAAATAAATACAAATTGAATTTACATTTAATTTCAATCTAATGAATATAATTCATTACCTTGGAAGATGGCTTGTTATTTGGCACAATTTAACAGTAAATAAAATATAACAATTGATTCTATATCAAATAGGAAAGGAAAGGAGAGAGGAAGAAATCTCCACCTCAAACTGGACGTCTACATGTGTACGGTGGGACTTTTGTATGAACATCCTCTCAACAACAATCCCCCCTCCCCAACCCCCCCAAAAAAACTCTATATTTCCATAATGGGAGAATACCGTCTTAGCATGTTAATTTCTTTCCATTCGATTTGAAACAAGACTCATTCATAGCCAACCATCAAAGAAAATGATGCTAAATCCTAGCCATCCACTAGACTATATAAAGATTGCCTTGGGTCCCCTTGATAAACCACTCAAGTCTTCATATTCTCTAGATTATACATTTTGCATCTTAAGAGGGCATCTACCCCCCCCCCCCCCCCCCCCCCCCCCCCGCTTCTTCAATCTTGATGGTCTGCCCGATCCTGCGAGGAGAATCATCTGCTTGGGAAGGTGAGAACATCTCTCAAGTTTATAGGAGGCACCTAGGCCATTATAATGCATGTAGATACAAGCTCCGTTGGTCGTACCCAGGCTAGGAGGTCTCCTACTTTAGGGGTTATGATCGTAATTATGCTATAAAGGTATAATTCCTATTCTCATTTGATTAGTCGAACGTAAGAAAAGGTTTCTGTAACCATGTTCTCTCGTAGTTGGTATGTCGCATTAATTTTTTGTTATATAATTGCATTAGGTCTCATACGATGAGCCTTTCTTCATCGAATTTGATCCAACCATTTCGTTTTTTGTGATGCACGAGGATAAAAACCTCCCTTCATTGATACGGAGACCAATGAGTAAGAAACTTCTTTATCACACCATAATTCATGATGTTGGCATTCCATGATAAAGACAGATGTAAGGATTGCTTAGTTTAGAATGGTTTCAGTGGTCAAACTTGGATTTTAATTTTCTAAAAAATACTTTTTTTATATACGATCTTCAACCACATTATTTACTCCGAGTTTCTCCTTACTTTCAATATCAAACTTTTAAATAGAAGAATCCATTAGATAAGTGTTGCTTGGCATCTCTTTTTGACAATAGGTACTTTGATAGTAGATTATATATTATAAAAAGTAAGAGAATTTTGTAGGAAAACACTAGTACTAAAGTACTTTCTTTGTAATTGTGGGATTACATTGAGCATCATCTATAATTTGTATTGCTATGTCGTAAAGGGCTTTCCAGCCCTTCTCTATCCAAAAACAACAACTATCACAAAATCATATGCATTAGTCATGATCTACATAAATGTAGAGAGCAATCGAGAGATTGCACAACAAGATCCTTAGTATTAAAAGTGTTTCTAGATGCTAAAATACATTTATCATCGTAAATGAAATCCATGGTCTTTGGCTAGAAGTTAAATAAATGGTTGAGCCACTGTTAAAATTCCTTCTGAGGCAGCAGTAGACGTTGATGTGACCTACAAAGGAATGTAATTGCTTTTGCTTCTAGGTGGCTTGAGTTGTATGATGTCCACCTTAGATGGTCAAATTCCATACTCTTGTTGGAGATGACATGGTCCAATATAGTAAAATGAATCATCATGAAAATACTCTTTTCCCATGATAGAGTGAGTTTATCTTAATGCACTTCTTCAATGCTCAATCTAAATACCTAAGATAGTTGTCGGAATTAATTATCATAGAATAGTGTATTGCCATTCATAAAGACCTCGATAAAGTAACCTAATATGGTCATGAATATGTCAATCATATACCTTTTTGGAATGTATCAAGGGCATTAGAAGATCTAAAGAGCATCCATCTAAAAGCATGAATGGCAAACATATTTGCAAACATTATCTTGATCTTCTCGAGTGTCAACCACTTGGTAATACCTAAAGTAGGTATACAAGAAGTATAAGTAACCCTTCTCTTTGAGGTTTTTATCTATCTGATCAACAAAGAGCAAGAGGAAATTATATTTCCATGTGACTTTGTTTAGACACACGTAGGCAACACGCATGTGTTGTTAAGTGGTTGATTAGGTTGCTGATGAATCACACATTCATCATCTTAATTTGTGTAATTTGAGTGAAAACTTACCTCAATTCATTGCATTTTAATAACATCACAAATGCACTGTTGTTATTTACCTACCATGCATATATCTAATATATTTAGAAAATATTATAATCCAATATTTACCTACAGTGCACATCTCTAACATATTTAGAAAAATATTATAATCCAAATTCCATGTACATGTTCTCTGACAACGATGCTTATAAATTGTGTGAAGTTTAGATATATTTTTTATCTCTACATAAACTATTACATATTATATACGTATATGTCCATAATACTAGATAAAGCTACGTATAAATGTATGACATATAATACATGATTCATATGAATAGTTTCCATATATAATTTTATTAACTAAATGCACTTATCTTGAAATAGTTCATCATCCCTTACAACATCAACGCTAAACTAAGAGTCTCTGTCATTGGCGATTGAAGGGGGCAAAGGAGAAGACAACACGAATATAACTGCCATCGCCTTTTCCCTCTTCCCTACATGCTCCGACACCCTGTTTGGTAACTAGGATGAATTGGAGTAACCCTCTATGAATAGTAGCTGTTTGGATTGTTATGAGGGTTGAAAAGGGTTGGGATGAGAAATGTTATGTGATATCGCATTGGTTTATGATGGAATTCCTACTCAGGAATGGAGGGGGAAAAATCAGGTTACTCGGGGTAACCTTGTAACCAAACGATAGGTTGGGAACACCTCACCTCAAGTCATAGATGTACAACACAACCTCTCCTCCCGGGCCTCCAAACATCACAGTCATAACACGAGTAGTGGCATTACTAATTACTGTGGTGGCATTCTTCTCCCACCACCATACCTAGGCCATGTTTGTTTGGAAAATAAGCACTGTAATAAGGGGTCAATTCACCATCTGACGTGGTTCCCAATAGTATGGTTATCCCATACATATCCCATTATTTCACCTTATTCCACCCTTGTTCATATCTTGATTCCACCTTACATACATGTATTCCATCTTATTTTCATTATTCCTATCTTTTCTAGCTGAATAGAGAATAGATCCTAGGGTGTTTGGCTGCTAGATTAGCCTGGGTTAAACCGGGGGAGGGTAAACCGTTTTTGTGTTTTGGTGTTTGGATAGAATGTTGGGAGTTGAGTGGGTTTATTGTGATGTAATTGTATTGAAGTATGGAAAAGTGAGTAGTTATTGCAATGTGATTGTTTTGAAGTTTGGAAAAATGAGTAGAAGTTGTGTAGTTTATAATTTTTAGATGATATAATGGTATAATACATTATTTTTTTGATGGAATAAATGAAAGAGAGATGATTTATTAATGTATACAAAAAAGAAAGAGGGAGTGGACCCTACAAGTGAGAGAAATAATGGGTTTTGGGGGGGTAAATTCCCCCCTCTCCTCCCCCCCCCCCACCCCCCCAAGAGGGGTTAAATCCCCAACCGAACATGGCCTTATTCTCCTTATTCACAATCCCGATTCATGCTTATTCCCGAACCGAAGATCCTCTAGGGGAGCAATCCATAGTTGTTTTTCTTTCTCACATTTAAAGACTATACGAACCGGATTGTAATTTTGATAAAAATATTCTATAAGGTGTTTTTAATTTTTCAAATGTTTTGTTAATTGGAAAAAACATGCTCTTTATTTCCAAAGTTTTTTTTCCGCATCCAGGTCCCTCTGGGGGCTAAAAAGTAAATCACATAACTTTTCTTTAATAGTTTGCAAGTAGCCCATTTGTTCATTAAAGTAATTAGGGGAAACCACCCCCGACCACCAACGTGCGTTTCTTCAATCATAAGAAGGCCCTTAAGTCATAGTTTTTATCACAAATTATCACTAAACTTGTACAAAATATACATTTAACCCCATAGCATTTTAAGAAAATCACTAAAAATAGTTGAAAATAAAAATATCTGATTTTTAGAACACCGTGACATACAATTGATTACGTTTTGAAGTTCTAAAAATGGCGAATAATTGAGAGTTTATGGTATTCAATAAAATTTATAGAAGTAAATTTCAATAATTTCATGCAAAATCCATCGTGTCCATATGTCCAATACTCGGGCTTGCCCTAAAGTAGAGTTTGGATATTTTGCAGCAAAATTATCAATAATTCATCAAATTTTATGCCTAAGCACATTGACGCCGAAATTCACATTTTACACAATTTCGGTTGGGATCTCCTCTCATTTTCCATACAATAATGGTTATTCATGTATTTTTACGAGCAACACTGGATTGACCTAACTGGGAGTCAAAGACGAGATCGATGATGCTCTCAAGATGCTCAAGGAAAAGATGAAGGGTATAGAGAGGTGATTATTTTACAAAGATCTAAATCTGCATCTTATTCTTCTTTTATATTTATTTAATTACTTTCTTTTGGATTTGCCATCTAAAAGTGATTGGCGGTACAACTTGTTGCCCGTCTTCCATCCGTCTCTCTTAAAAGCATTTAATTTTCTGAAGCAATCATTACATTTTTAGTGTGATAATGAAATCAAATGTCTATATATCAAAGGAAGTATTTGTATGTTTCCATAAGCTCGTTGACGACACATTTCGATTCCAAATCCATTCTTTCCTAGCCTTTGACTAAAGAATCATGAAGGATTAATCAAGACCAACTCAAGAGGATTCTCTGGGCAAAAATGCTTATGTATGTTTGTCACTAAGAGAGATAGGAATATCATTTATGTTTTAGTCACAATCTCTCGATTTATATTTAAATTCAGAACTTTGTGTCCTTATAAAGTCATATACAACGTCTATGGCAAAATTTTGACATTTAACTTTAAAGCATATCTTCCTATCTACATAATTAATGAGTACATATCTCCAAGAATGGAAGTCATAAAATGATGGGCATATACGAATGTGCGAGTTAATACATATCGAGGACAACAAAATTCACAAAAAAATGAGTTCCTTGCATAATGGCAATGGCATCTTCGATAAGTCCTCTAGATGTCTTTCTGGATCGATTAACAAGCTGAAGGAATGTGCTTGTTAATTTCAAGACTCCTATCTTAAATTTACCGAGAATCGAAACTAACAATAGATTGATGGATGACTCATCATCAAGGAAAAGTTTTAAACAATTCATTAACAATGACTATTTGTTTACTTTTTCATCAAAAAATGAAATAGTCATCGCTAACTTCGCAACAATTAGAAGAAACAATTCTTGAGAAAATCAGTAAATAATTGCTGTTATATGATCCATCATTATTAATATAATAATGAATATGATATCCGTTATTAATTTTAAGAATCAAATATAACTCTATAACAACGAATATTTCTTGTTAAACATTTAATATCAGAAGATAAACCATCTAATAAATAAAACTATCCGTTAGTATACTTTCTTTTTATCTAAATTTTCCAGCCGCAAAAAGTGTCAAACAAAGAGTTAGGGATTTTTCTTTAAAAAATTAAATTATAGATTGTACCACAATCTAGATCTTTTAACACAGAATCAATATTGAAGAAGGATTTCCATTATCATTGTTATGTACGCCACCAAGTGTGTATATTGGAATACTATTCATTGCAAATTACTTTTTTAAGCTGTCATATCCAAAAGGAATAGCATATTCGCTGCAATATCATAAGTTACGGTAACAATACTCAAATGAATCAACGCTAATCTGTCACAAACAAGCATTAATATGAAAGGAAAACCGCACAAATGACGTATCAAATTAAACAGTATCAAAATGATTCAAACTGCTTCAAAGATCTAACATGTGTTTTGTAGTATTGAACTCTTTCATAAATTGTTGAAAAGATGAGTTATTCTACCATATTTTTTCCTTCTCTTCAAACAAAAATAATGTGATGGCGACATAGTTCCATGTACTTTGATTAATTATTTTCCTTTTGATCAATAAGCAATACTAAAGTGCTTCAAAAAAGAGTTACGTTGATGTAGACATAATAAAAAGTTACTCCAACTCAAGTTTGTCCTAGTTCACACATAATACAAGGCCTGAGCTCATTCAAACAAACAAAATTAATGCAGACAGGAGGGCAATCAATGCAAATCTATGGCATCGACTTATTAATATTCTCAACCTCTCTTTTTTAGATTCAATTGAATAGGAGGAAAAAAAGAATGTTCTCCGTGAACTTGGGCCCGTATATATTCCACAAACATTGAATGACATATCATCTCGTTACACTTCTATGTGTTATTTGAATCAGAAGTAGATGCTCATAAAGTGGGTGGGGGGGATCCATGGATGAAATAAGAGATGATGGGGAAGAAGATTGCATTGCATGTCTCAGGTCTGTGATTCTGCAATAAAGAAAAAGAAGGGAAGATGACAGTGTTGGGTGCAATTCCCCATGAAATAATTTATATCAGAAGAGAGAATATGCCGTGCATCTGCTGTGAATCTGACAACTTTGTTTTTTCTTCTCTCTCCTTTTCTTCTTCTTTCTCCCTGATCAAGTCACCATCTTCACTGCAGGGTATCAGAGTCAAGTTGCTGACATGTTGTGTAGGGGAGGCCTTTGTTTATGCTCTGCTCGTGAACTCTTTTGTGTTGCTTCCTCTCCGTCTCTTTTTTTTTTCAAACTTTGGCCTTTCTCCCTATCTTTCCAGAGGAGGATATTTCCACGAGCAATGAGTAGTAGACAGTACGTCTCAGCCAAGGTACGCTAACCGCCATTAAACCGCGTACGCCATCTAATCGTTTTCTTTGAAAAAAAAAGAGCTTGTACACACAAACCACATATATGCTGACGTATACCCAAACCAGCCGTAGGACATGACAAAAACCCACTCCGACTTTTCCGAACACTCCCGTGCCTTCTTATCCTCGACTTCTCCTTCCTCCGTCTGTCGTATGAGCCACTCCTTGCACTAAAACAAATAGAGATTTTTACCCGACAGATCCTACAATCTTTGTCAATGATAACTACGACCTTTAAAACATCGTAATTCTTCTTTCACCCCCGTAAACTTGCTCAATCTTACCTCACGAACCCTACCGTTAAGTTAACACATCTAGAGTTAACCTCTTAAGGTTAAAAACGAGTTAATCTAACCAATCCATAATCAGACGGATATAATTAACCAAAAAAAGAAAAAATAATCCTCGCCTCCTCCTCTAACAGGTTCCTATCCCACTGCACCATCAAGGGGAGGCTCGAGTAGAGGAGGTTGACGGTGGACGGGGCGGTTTCCACCCGAGGCAGGCAGGGGTCAGAGGCGGCATGCGCTGGAGAAGGGCTAGAGCCTTCGAGCAGGGGGAGGCGGTGAGCGGGAGGGGCTTTGAGTGTTGTGTGTGTGGGCGGGCTTCGAGCAGGGGGAGGGCCAGGAGGCACGGCAGGGGTGGTCCGGGGGGGGGGGGGGGGGCTCCGCAGGGACAGGGAGGCTTCACAGGTCAGTTCGCAGGGACGAGGCGGGAGGCTGGTGGGAGCCTTTGAGCGGTAGCGGGGTGTCGAGCATGGGAGGCCGGCCGGCAGGCGGGAGGCGCCCTTCGAGTTACGACGGGTCGGGTATTCAGCTGGAGGTGGGGTGTCGAGCATGGGAGGCCAGTCGGCCGGCGGGAGGAGCCCTTCGGGTGGCGGCGGGTCGGGTGTTCAGCTGGAGATGGAGGGTGAGAGGGAGGGAGTGACACTTAAAGTAACTTTGATAAATAAAATGGGTATCATGTAAAGAAGATAAAAGAATCCAGTTAGTTTTAACGGTTAAATGGATGTGGGTTAACCACGGGGTCTTTACGGTAAAGGTTAACAAGTTTACAGGAGTGAGGGAGGAAGTACGGTGTTTCAAAGGTCGTAAAGTCATTGACAAAGATTATACGATCTGTCGGGTTAAAAGTTCCAAACAAATAATAGTGGTGATTAGTTGTCACAACAGAATATTTTAACTAAATATCGTTTCTTTTACAAATAACTCTTAGTTGACGTAAAATGAGATATATTTTAGCTACAAATTTGTTAGACATGCATTACGTGCAACAAAATTTCCATCGCTGGATTGGTGGCAATGGATGTATTTTTAGCAGAATCCCCCGGCAACATGCAAAAAATACATATGTTGTATGACAGTTAAACCGTCACAACTCAAAGTTTTTGTCACCATAATTGTAGATTCGATGCCGCAAAACTACAATTTTTTTTGGAACGTTAAACTAATTTCTTGTTTTTTAATATTTATTCGTTATTAATATTATCGTCCATGAAGTACTTATACCTCTTATTTTTAGTTAATTAAATCTATACTGAAGATACTTTTTAAAGAGAAATTTGTGTTACTACAACATTTGTTCAGCTTGCTGCAACGGAAATTTCATTTAGTAGAAATTAAAAAAATCCATTGTTATATGAAGGTTTTTGTAATGTTGGCTCGTCCTAGATTCGCCAACGTCGTGATGATGCCAATGTTGAGGAAGGATCCGATCAAGCACCACACTACTAGAACCATGATCGAAGAAGAAAGCACGTACAATCGTACAAAGCAATGATTTATAGTGGTTCGGCAATGTGCCTACTTCACTTGCTCACACCCAGTCTCTCTCTATTATTAAAGATGATGTTGCATACAATATGTTGTGCCACAAGGCTTCTTTTGTAGTACAACAAAAGAATATCAAGCATTCAGCAATCCCCACCATAAGCTCTCAGCCAATCAGGATGCATGATGTGGATTGAGCATCTCAGCAATCCAACATAAATCCTTTCAGTCAATCAGAATGTAGGAGGAGGATTAGACACCTCAACAATCTTGTCCAAGAGCTCCCAACTAATCAAAAAGCAGGAGGGAGATCAGCCACATGAGCAATGCTCTCCACTTGTATTCAACCAATCATTTTTGACATGATAAATCTCAACAATCTCCCACTTGAACACTGATTTGTGGTACAAGCCACATCGTTAATAGTCCTACTGTGAGCTTTCCCTTGTCTTCTATACTTGAAGACCAATAGAAGCTGAACATGTCTTCAGCTTCTCCACTGTTACAGACTTTGTGAAATATCAGCAGCATTTTATAATGTGTGAATCTTATTCAACTTTTATTACCCATTTTCTAGCTGCGTCCGAATGAAGTGGTACTTTACATTAATGTACTTAGTCCTCGAGTGAAAAACGGAATTCTTTGCAAGATGAATTGCACTTTAACTGTCGCTGGATAATTGACAGTCTTCATATTCTTTATTCAGTTCTTTCGTCAGACCTTTCAACCATATCATTTCCTTGCAAGCTTCTATTGCAGCCACATATTCTGCTTCTGTGGTTGAGATGTCGCTATCTTCTTGAGTCTACAGATCCAACTAATGGCTCCACTCCCTTGGGTAAAGATATAACCTATTGTGATTTTCCTGACATCGATATCTCCTGCAAAATCTGAGTCCACAAAATCTCGAATGGAAATGTCAAAGTTCCCATAACATAATGTCATGTTAGAGGTACTTCTTAGATAGCATAGAATCCACTTCACAACTTCCCAATGTTCCTTATCAGGATTCGTCACGGATCTGCTCACAACTCCCACTACGTGGGAGATATCTGATCTTGTGCAAGTCATTGCGTACATCAAACTACCAACAACGAATTGGTAGGATACTTTTGACATGTACTCATGCTCCTCCTTCGTAGAAGGTTCTTTGTCCTTTGAAAGTTTGAAGTAACTCCCTAAATGTGTTAGAGTAGATTTTGCATTAAGCCTATGAGGTAAAGTAGAATCCTAGGAGGAATGTCTCTTTCCCTGCTGCTTTCCCCCCATACCACCACTTTTCTTAAGAACTTTTGACCTTTGACCTCAATATCTATCTCTTATTGTCTTTTTCACTGAATAAGGACTTATACCTTCTTGTCCTACTGATCACAGAAAAGAGCACATGTCGACCTGCCTACTAGCGTCTCAGTCTTGCAGCTTAGAATATAGGCCTCACCCACTACTAAAAAATGGCAACCCGCCGGTCTCCTTTTCCCGAAAAATCGTTCTAAATTATGCTTTCCTTGCTGAGGAAGAAGCATAGAGGAGGGTAGATTGGGGTTCGTTCCGAACCGAGAATTATGATCAGACAAAGACAGAGGGTCTTCTCTCAAGTACTTTCTCGATGTAATCTTATTGAGACAATATCAGCTTCTTGTTCTCCATCTCTATGATAATATGCATTTTAAGGATTTTCTTTGTAGGACCTAGATTCTTCATTTCAAACTCCTTGGACAACATTGCCTTTAGATTTGTTATTTCTTACTAGCAGGAGCATGCACCAAGCATGTTATCTACATATAATAATAACATATCTAGCTTTTTGAAGTAGTAACAATGGTCAACATAACATTTGCAAAATCATGTATTTATCGTGAAATCATCAAACTTTTTGTACCATTATCTTGGTGCCTTCTTCAAGCCATAAAGGTTTTTTCTGAGCTTGCATACCATATCTTCCTTTCCAGTAGCTACATAGTCCTCTGGTTGTTGCATGTAGATGTCCTCTTCAAGATCTCCATGGAGAAATGTTGTCTTAACATCCAACTGCTTTAAATGTAGGATATCAGCTGCAACAATGCTCAATACTGCTCTTATAGTTGAGACCTTTACAACATGAGCAAAGATCTCTGTGAAATCGACTCCTACTTTCTGCTGAAAGCCCTTTGCCACTAGCCGAGCCTTGTATTTAATGGAACCATCAGCTTCCTCCTTCACCCAGTACACTCACTTATTGTGCATAGCCTTCTTTCCCTTCAGTAGTGGGACTAAATCCCATATTTTGTTTCTTGAGAGAGAGTTCATCTCTTCATCCATGGCTAACTCCCACTGATTCCTTGTCTCACCTTGTATAGTTTCATCAAAGCATTCATGCTTACCACTATTAGTCAATAATAAATAATTCAAGGAAGGTGAATACCTTGCAGTGAGTTTTCTGATTCAGGAAGATTTCTGTAGCACCAGAGTTTGCTTATTATTCTGTGGGATGGGTTGAACATTTTCACCACTGGATTGTGATATGCTTTGTTCAGGAGTTTGATCAAACTCCACAAAGTCTGGTTCTTCAGTTGTCTTTCCTTTTATTAATTCATCCTTGTATAATAAAGACTCATTGAATGTGACATCAATGCTTCTGAGTGTCTTTTTTCCCCAAATCCCATAATATATATCCATAGTTATCTATACTATAACCAACAAAGGTACACTTTCTTGCTTTGTGGTAAAGCTTTCCTCTGTCTTCCTACTCAATGCGAACATAAGTTATGCATCTAAAGATACGTAAATGAGAAAGTATTACCTCCTTTCTTGTCCACATTTCTTCTAGAAAACCCCCATCTAAAGCAGCAGGAAGACCTTGATTGATTAAGTATATGAAGTTCTCGATCTTGACCTTTGATTCTTCCACCATGTATGTAGAGGTTGATCTCCGAACCTTGCTCTCATAACGTTTGTTGGGGATGGATCCGATCAAGCACCACACGACTAGAACCACGATCGAAGAAGAAAGCACACATAATCACACAAGATAAGGATTTATAAGGTTTGTCAATGTGCCTACTCCACTTGCTCATACCAGACTCTCTCTACTATTGCTTGAATGATGTTGGATACAATATGTGATGCCACGAGGCTCCTTAGGTATCTGACATCTGATGTTCATACAACAATATCTACAGCCCTGCTTCATAACAGGAAATTCTATATTATGTTAAAGAAATTCCCTCGCGTAAGTCACTTTGAATGGGTAAATCAATCATTTGTCCTTGCGGGTCCGACACGATCCCTCTCATTCCTACTAATTAGTGTACCCGAGATACATTTCCTCTAGCTCCTGAAAAGGCCATTAAATTGATTATATTAGAGGGATTGGTCATTCGAAAATGAGGTTGAATTCTTGTCTCCAATATTCAGTCATAGCATACCATATCTCATTAGATTGACATCATTTTTCTACTACGTGTAACAACAAAAGAATACTAAGCATTTAATAATCTCCACCATCATCTCTCAGCCAATCAGGATGCAGGATGTTGATTGAGCATCTCAGCAATCCAATCTAATATCTCTCTGCCAATTGAAATGCAGAAGGCGGATCCGACACCTCAGCAATTTAGCCCAAAAGCTCTCAGCCAATCAGAAGGCAAGAGGGAGATCAACCACATCAGCAATGCTCTCCACTTATATTCAACCAATTAGTCTTCACATGATAAATCTCAACAGCCAACACCACCTCCGTCCTTTGCCTTCCCTCGAAACATTGGTAATGCCATCCTCAAGCTCCTCCCCTTAACCGCGCATTGTCTCTCCTCAAAAGTTTAGAGTACTTCTCTATGGCATCAATGATTTGTACTATTATAAAAGTCAAGATTGTACGATGTTTATCACAGGGATCATAGAATGTAAAGGTCAAATAAATAATCTCTCCATGATATTTTGATATGGATCTTAAGTTTTTGTGTAGTGGTTACTGATAAATAAAATGGTTAATCATGTGTAAGGTCTATTTTGATTATCTTCATTTAGACCAATACATATTTTTTATTTTACAATTAAGTTTTGAGATCAAATTTACAGTACGAACACTTTTTTTAAAGAGATTAGATGTTAATCACATTAGTCCTCTAGATAGTTAGATTATAATGATGTTATTATATTAATAATATCTAAATGGGTTACAACATGGATTTATTCGACATGAAATTTTGACATGCGTTATATTTTATTTAGATAAAGTGGCATGTTATCAAAAATAAGAAACACTATGGATACATGAATATAAGATTGGATCTTGATATAATTATATTGGTGTTATGTATGTAGAGTAGCCAAGAATAAGTTAATCAAATTATGATGTCAAAAAAAACTTGATTAGTATTGTTATTGAGATTGGTAATGAATTCAATTGGTTCGTTGAAGAAAGTTCACAACCAAATAGTATAGAAATCAATTTATAAAAAACTTTGTTAAGAGGCTCCTGATATCTTGAACTAAATGAGCTTGAGTCAGCATTCCTAGACTATAAGGTTATAGAATCCAAATTTAGTTATCAAGTTTGGATCCAAATCGAGGCTAACTCGATTCATTTAATTAAATAGATACTACTAATTATACATATTTTCAAAATTTATAATGAAATTTATTGCTAATTATTTTTGCGAGAAAGGAATCAACATGTTATCAATTCAACTACCCCTATATTTTAAAATAGTGATGTTCTTTACCCCTATAATTCTAACTGGTGCATACCCGTGCTATGCACAAGTGAAAGAATTACATTGTTGATTACATTTGAATTGGTGACATTATTAGTCTTTAAGAAAATTATCTTTTTGGTATTCACAATAGGAGTTTATATGATCATGATTATGTTGTGAGTTTTATATTTTGTACATTGGGAAATATAACAATGACCCACTAATTATTGATTGACATAGAACAATTTTATTGTAGCATTTAGTACTGACTATCAAAAATTTGTAAGATGGATAGGTCACCAATAAATATTTTACTTATAAGTTTTACAATACAACAAAATCGATTTACACTAACCAATTAGTAGAATATTTGTTACTATGTCTTCTTATGGTAAATGTATCACATCGACGTTGCTGTTATAAAGTTATATCTCGATTTTGTGATTCGCAACGAATGTGTGAAAGTGAACCTTAGCCTACCAACCAAGCTACTTGGTACCAAACTCTGACGAGTAAATACACACGTTCAGGCACCAGGTATGATATGTCACCCAATCCGTCCATTAGGATCACGACTATCTAAGTCTCTACTGATCTCCTCAATTGGGTCGAAATGCATTTGTTGAATTATATGCTGCTTCTTCTTATCGATATCATTATTTTTTGTAGTAGATTTGATGGTTTTTCTCATTCTTGCTTCGTAAGAGTTGGTGGGAGTGGTGATGCCTAGAGTCCATAGGTGATCAGAGAAATGAGTTGCTTCTCGTGTTTCTCTTTTATGGATGAGAGATCGAAGAATGTCAAAGATGGGGGATTGAACTCTTGTAATTTATCACAAAATGGAAGCTACTCCTCCTAATCTCAGAAGACCCACTGGTAAAAGGCATGGTCTTCCTGCTTCTCTTTGACTACAGTCTTGTAGCAAGAAAATTTTCCATTGATTACTACATAAACTAAGAGTTGATGTTGGCAACTAATTTAAAAGGTTATTTATGAAGATATGCATGTATAGATCGTATGTCATGATAATCATAATATGAACAATGCATTATTCTTATCCAATATAGCATGTACAGTTTCACAGCCATTGTCCTGTTATGGCATTTGACCACAAGTTTGGTTTCATTTTGTAGTATCACATATGCATAAATTATAGGATTTCCTAGCCCCATTAATAAGAAAATCATTAGAAATGCTACATGATATATCCCTCCTCCCATCTCTCCTGTTCCACAGACCTTAGAAACATGCCCTCTCTCCCTCCTCCCTTCTCTATCGTTCCACATACACTATGGCTATATACAGATTGATTCTTGCTGTCACCTTATGAAGTAAAGCTTCTGAGATAACACATACCACCAAGCTGCATGCAAATAAAAGGAATGAGAGAGGTGTAGTGCTGGCAAGTGTGGAGGAGCCCTGCTCTGCACGAAATCATCAAAGGACCTCACATGAGGCTGATCTTCTTCATGTTCTCCTCACCAAAGACAGGAGTCTCGGGTGGTGTGGTGTTGTTACTATCGCCATCCACATGGAGGCAGGTACCACCTGTAAGGAAGGGAAGTTTTATGGTTGGAGATGGGGGAATGTTTGGGCTCTCCTACATCGCTCTCACCCAATGGATCTTCAGCAGTGGAGGAGAGGGCGTAAAGTTTATGGAGAGAACCTTAAGTACATCACAGAAGCATGAAGATTGCATCATATGCGATCGGGAGCGACTAGTCGCACTAGTTGCTCAAGGAAACATATTTTTTGAAAAACAATTTGATGAGATGAAACCAGATAATTCGAAAACACTTCTCAAATCATTTCATCAAACCAAAAACAAGATAAAGGAAAATCTCTTTAAGATTGATTGCAATCAACGTCTTTAAGCGAAGAGACCGCCTGTCTCAAGTCCAACACGATGGAGTAGATGCTTGTGAGCACATTGATGAGATGCGGCTTCTCACAATCCAAGGTGAAGACTCAAGAAAACGAATCTCCCGATTTTGTCTCATGAAATCAGAAGTCTTCTTCATGATCTAGGATCATCGAAGAATATGGAGATCTATGAGAAGTCGATCCGGCAGCACAACAGCATCGCAGTGACTACGACATTTTATAAGTCAATAGGTGGATGGCCTCTATATTGATATAGAGAGGAGGGACAACTATAGAGAGAGATGGAGAGAATTTGATTCCTCTCATAATTGAAGTAGTCTAAAAGGCAAGGGATACCCTTTCTTGGAGTTCTTTTCTCGATTTCTGAATAGCTTCAAACCTAAGATGTAAGAGGCTTCTCCAAGATCTTTCTTCTCGAAGCAATATGACAATCAAATTTTAACATTGGTCATCATTCCTATCGCACTCCCACTAATGTTAGTGTACACACATGGTTCATCAGGATTCTGAACAAAATTATAACTCTTTATGGTTTGGTCAAATCCGATGTTCAAGCTATGAGAAGCTAGTTTGAGCCCATAGATTGATTTCTTCAGCTTGCATACTTTTCCTTCCTTGGTTATGAATCCCTAGGACTGATTCATATAGATATCCTCTTCAAGATATCCATTGAGGAAAGCCATCTTGGAGTCCATCTTCCAGATGTCATAGTCAAGATATGTAGGTATAGCTAGCAATGCCTTGATGGGCTTAAGCATAGCCACATGAGAGAATGTCTTATCATAGTCGATGCCTTCTCTCTGTATGTAGCCCTTAGCTACGAGCCGTGCTTTGAAAGTCTCTACTTTCCCATCAGGTCCCTTTTTTCTCTTGAATATCCATTTACACCCAATGGGTTTTAACCCTCTAGGTGGATCCTCTAGGGTCCACACACCATTCTTATGCATGGAGTCATTTTCTGACTTCAATGCTATCATCCATCTATCCATGTCATGATCCACGAGTGCTTCATCAAATGAAGCTAGATCATTGTCAGTTTCACCTAACACATGGTATTCATGCCTTTCAGGTGGTGCAACCTCCCGCAAACTCCTTCGAAGAGGTATGGGTGTTACATCTTTATTTATTTCTTCGTTTTCTACTTCAGGAAACTTAGTATCCATAGGCGATTCAATGAATTCCTTCACTTCATCTTTGTCTTGACTCTTAAGGAAGTCATCCTCCGAAAATTTTACATCTCTAGAGACAAATACCTTCTGAGTTTCAGGCTCATAAATTTGGTATCCAATACCATATTTAACATACCCAATGAATTAGCACTCTTGAGTACGAGAATCTATCTTACTTTTGTCCACATTCTTTGCATGTTTCAAGCAACCCCAAATCCTTAAGTATCTAACACTAGGTTTGGCACCATACCAAATCTCATGAGGAGTTTTAGGTACAAACTTGCTAGGAATCTTATTCATGATATATATTACAGTCTCTACTGCTTATCCCTAAAAACTAAGAGGTAAATGTGCTTTATTCATCATTAAATCGATCATGTCCATGATGGTCCTGTTGCGTCTTTGTTGAAATGCTTTGGGAGAGGGTCTAAAGTATCCTCACAAGGCATGAACATTGTCGCTATGGCGACCTCTCACTAAAGACGAATCAGACAACAATTAACCCATAACATAGATCAAGCAATGCAAAATAAAATATGGAGTTAAAATTTATTATAACTCTACAAACAAAGGTGTATAATGTGCAAGCATGTAGAGGTCGAACAATTGAGAGAAAACAATGTAGCCTAATGATTATTTCTAATAAAAAATGAATTATGTACACAAGTGTCGATTTACACTTTTTGTGCTGGTTTTTTGTTTTAAAATTTTTATTTGATTTTTACTTTTGTTATTTTTTATTTTTATTTCTAATTTCTTTTTAATTCTAATATTATAAGATATTATATAGATATATATATAAAGGTATATATATATATATATAATAATGTAGATGATATAAGTATTATAAAATAATATATATAATAAATATACCCAAAAATCAGAAAATATTAATAACGATAATCCTGGTTATATATGCATATATTTTTTGGTTTTTAGAATATTTATAAGGTATTTATATTCATTAGTAATAATATAATCTATATATGTAGATAATACAATATATTATTTCATACTTATAAACATAGCTAAAAATAATCAAAATTTACAAAATAAATGTTTTGGGTTTTTTATATTTTTATTATTTTATTATTTTCAGGTATTTTCGCTCATTTTTAGGTATTTTTAAAGTCCAAAATATACAAAATCAAGGACTTAATAAGTAGGGCAGTTTGTGTTTGAGATTTAAAAATGCTAAATAAATACAAAAATTCTCAAAATCAATTTGAATATATGCTAACAAATATAGATAAAATTATCAAATAGAAACTAATATTTTTAAAATTTTTAAATAATTTTTATTTTTTATAGGATTTTGGAGCCTTTTAATTTTTTTATCATTTTCTTTCTATTTTTAAGAATATTCGGTTTAGAGTTATAAAACATTGTAATAAATAATCATTAATTTTTTTTAATTTTTAAACATGATATTATATTCTTTTGGAATTTTAAACGCAAACAAGGATAAAATATGCTCTTTTTGATTTTTCATAAATAGTAAAAGTGCATAAAATGCAAAACAAATGACATAGCATGAAAGAGCATGCATCCCTGTACCTTATCATATTTTCCCATAATTTTTGGAGCACGGATGATATTTATAAAAATTAAACAAACTTGCATAAAAATGAATAAGCTGAAATGGGCATATTTGCAATTGAAAATAAATAATCATGCATTCTAGAACCCTAAAACAAAATCCAAGGGTTACTATGCAATTTATCCACGAATATTTACATTATACATGCCTGATAGAGGCATAAATGCAATATACCAAAGTTCAAGGCCCTCTTTACAAATCATCCACAAAAATGAACACTTAATATACACATTTTTGGACTATATATAAATACAGAAATCTGCAAGGGCATGGTTGCAAAATAACCACCTCACGTGGGGAACCACATGAGGTGAGCTGGCCTGGACACATTTGTAAACACATGCAAAGGCAAGGGGCTCCCTACAAAATATACACATTTATTTACATTACGCTATATATTTATATGACTGAAGAGTAAAATAAAAAAAGGAGTAAAGGGTTGAGTCAAACCTCAAGGGGTATCTGGCATCGCATACCTGTAGAGAGAGACTTAGGGGCTCGAGGCACGTCACATTGAGCCAAAATGAAGCTGTTGCGCATGAAAATGAAGGCGAGCAGAGGAGCTCGGGCGAAAGGTAGAAGAGGAACTCCGATTTGCTGACCCGTGAAGGATCATGTTGGGTCGAAGCATGGAAAAGATGCAACATGCAATGGGGAACAAAATGGGCGTGATAAATGGATCGGAACATGATGGATTCACAGTGAAACATTGCCGGAGCACTGAGCTCCGATGATCTAAATTTTGAGATTTAAGATAAACTAATGATCTACTTACAAAACAAATGATATGAATAAACTAACTAAGACCAAATCTACCTAAAAATAGATAAAATGCGTAGCTCAAACCTAACACATTAGACCGCCTCCTCTCCTAGTGTCGCCTCGACGTTGGGGGATGTTCTCTTTGTTATCGGGAACAATAAACATGTGCGTGAAAAGTGAGGGGATTTAGGGCTTGAAGAGTTATCAAAATCGAGTTTGTAGGGAGAAGGTTTTATTTATAGACAAGGGTTAAGGCCAACTTGTGGATCTAATGGAGCCTGATTCGAAGAATATTGATGTGATCTAAAGATTTCACATGAATCAAAGAGATCCCATATGTAATTTTTGTTCAAGGCTTAAGGCGAATTGATCAGTAGATCATTAGGATGAATGGAGAAAAGTTGAGTGCTTGAGGTAGGTGTCAGAGCAGAGAAGGCAGAGGGGTAGTTGACTTGGGTTAACAAACGACGTAATTTGGTTGGTCCATGTGGGCCAACCTGATAAATACAAGGCAAAAATGCCTTGTAAAATGAATAATAATTAGTAAATGAATTTATTAATTATAGGTTATAAAATAAAAAAGTTTATTACTTTTTGTAGTATTTTATTCCTTTTTTATTTATTTTTATGAGGTTATTTATTGCAAGTTACTATTTACAAGTATAATTATAGGTATATTGATCTATGTTTATAATAGTTCACTTTTAATTTTTATTTTAGATTTTACTATTTTATACACTTAATTTATATATTTATAAATTATTTATGTGTACACAAATATATTTTTATTGTATTTTTCTTATGTTCTTTGAATACTTACATAAATAGATGTGTTTATTACATAGGTATAAGTATATGTAGTTCATCTATATATTTTATACGCTTATTTATTTTTGTTTATTTTTAATGGTTTTATTTCATTCTAATTATATACACATACTATAAATAATATTTACAAAATTTTAAAAATATCAAATAAGGAATATATAATAAATAAAATGAATATTTTATTTAGGTATATTATACAATAGGGGTCCAAAACCTAACTTTTGCATCTTAACTCCAAATTAAATGAAACTACCTTTATTAAATGTCTAATAAAAAATTATATTTAAAGTGATTTTGGCGTATTTTGAGTTCATATGGAGAAGATATGGGTCTGGTGAGTTTGGGTTTTGGCATTTTATTCATAGTGTAGAATGTACATTGTATATTATTTTTGGGTGAAATAAATTTTGTATTTTTCTTTGTATTTTTATCTACAAATTTTTACGTACAAAGTTTTTTGAATTTGATGTATAAATAATAAAGAATAAAATTTGTCCCAAAAATGAATTATCAAAGAAATAAATTTAGTATTTTTATTGTATGTGACCCTTATCTCCCCCTACTTTATTCCTTATGTACCCAATCATCATGATGCCTACGTCTCGTGGTTTAGAGTCATAAAATACCTTTGAAATTTCATATATTTTTCTTTTATTTTCTTTATTCTTTTATTATGGCTTTAAACATTGTATTTTATACAATATTTATACAATAATTAATGAATGTTAATTTATATAAAATATTGATATTTATATGCATTTAACTAGGGAATGAATGCCAAAATGAAAGAATAAAGGTGATGAAATGGAGATTTATCACCCCCCTATATTTGCCTTTGCTAGTCCCTAACAAATACTTATTCCTATAAGTGCATAAAAGAAAATAAAGAAAATAAAAAGAAAGAACTTGGATTGATTTTAACTCTTAAACATGTCTTTACGAAATCAAAGTTTGGAGCTTAGTCGAGCATTTGGAGATTTAGGTTTGGTCGGAACCTTATTGAGAAACGGATTTGAAACACAACAACCTCTGAGAGTCACAGAAACTCTGCTTAAGACTCCTCAATAGCCTGGTCAAAATAAGTCAATTCATACGCAAACCCTTATGACTATGAATCTATCCTGGACAATGTGTGTAATGTGTAGCTCTTCTCGATCGAAGTGGTAAAAGTTAGTCTTCTCCAACATGGTGACCCTAACTCCCCAATCCAATAACTCTTTCCTTGAGAAGCAGGGTATTCCCTTCTAAGTTCAAGTGCAACCAGCTCAAGAAGAGGAGGTGGAGAGAAGAATGGACGGTAGCCAGTGTAGCCACCTATCCTTGGATTCTTAACCAGTGTAGCCAAGTCATCCGATTGTAGGCTCACATGAATATGACTTCGAAGCTTAAGGTTGATTTTTTTGTACTATATAAATATATACATACCCTAGCATGAATTTTATTTTCATTCAGGCCTGTGCACTTTTTTGGAGTTTTTATTGCATTCTTTTTGAATACTTGATGAATCTCCATTTCATCATCTTTATTCTATCATTTTGGCCTTAAAACCCTAGTAAATGCATGTAAATAGCTTTAATTCATGCATTTTATCATTCAAGAATTATTGTTCAAAATGTGTATAAAATACGGTTTTTAAAGCCAAAATTATATAATAAAGAAAAGAAAAGAAAAAGAATAAAATATTGCAAATATTTTATGACCTGAAATCCCGAGACCTAAGTATCTCGAGGACTAGGTCGACAAGGAATAAAGTAGGGGGAGATAAGGCAAAAAATTCAATAAAAATTCCTATCTATTTTATTCATTTTCCTTCATTTTTGGGACCTATTTTTAGTTCCACTTTTTATAATTCAAATAAAGAAACTTTGAACATGAAATTGTAGATAATAAAATATATAAAATACAAAATTGATTTCACACAAAAATAATGTACAGATAAAAAGTTATGATCTGAATAAGAATTTTAAATCCCAACTTCCAAGACCCATATCTCTCAGGAAAGAACTTATTGTCAGCCATTTTCTGATATGAATATCTCAGATTCAGAAGGAAGAACTTGCATCAGTATCTCAGTTTCAATTCAAACATGGGTTTGATTCACACTCCATGTTCTGATAAATATTGACAAAAAACTTAAAATATATCAAAATCACCTTTAATAGGATATAACTTTTAATAAGTTATTTAATGAATGTGGTTTCGTATTTTTTGGAATTACGATGTGAAAGTTAGGTTTTGGAACCCTATTATATACTTATACCGATTAAAATATTCATTTTATTTATTATTAACTATTTTTGTATTTTTTAGTTTTCTCAGGATTTTTCTGCTTGGTCCATGTGGACCAACCAGATATCCCCGTTGGTTGACCTCGGTCAACTCTCTGACCGAGGTCTGTACTGTGTCAGAAACGAGTTTTCGCCTCGATTTCTCCGATTTTTGGAGGACGCATCTTGCATCATTTCGTGATGTGGTCTCCTTGACTTTTTCTCCCTGAGAATCGATGATTCACGCCGAAGCATTGCTTTCGGGATTGGATCCACGATGCGCTCAATATTCTTCGATCTATGAGCCCCGCCAACCACTTGTACATAGCCGACCCCATTCTTCCATTTGTATTTTGAACCCCTTTGGCCCGCTCTTTCGTCCGCTTTTCGCGTATTGAGGATCGAGCGAGGTGACAACGGTCTCTCCTCGTCGTTAGGAGGCACGGAGGAGTGACGCGAAGGATGCTTCCACCCATCGCCGGAGCTCCGCTCCTAGCGGTCCTGTCTCGCTGCTTCCGCAGATCGAGGTCCGTTTTTCTTGTATTTTCTAGGTTACTTTAGTCCTAAGTTTATCCATTACCTTTCCCTTTCGCATTTCATTTCGCCTTTTACCCAATCGTTCCCCCAAATCCATCCTTCGTAGGTGCTTGCTCCGGTGAGCCACCATCTGCCACTTCCACCATATTTTCCATCGATGGAGGGTCGTGGCAATTTGCCCACGACCCTCTTAACTCTTCTTGCAGGTATAGGAGCTTCACACACGCTTGGAGTCGATTTTGAAGTCCCACCAGAGGTTCTTGGGGCATCTCTGCTCCGTCATCCTCTTGCGGACACTCCGGCCTTCGTCGATGCATTTTGACACCACCATCACTTAGGGCACGCCTGCAGGAGTCAGCGGCTGCTTTTTGAGCTCCAAGGACCACAGAGGAAGCCGATCGAGGTCGGGGAAGTTCGCCTTCGCCGGCCTTCTTCCCCATTATTCTCGATAACCTATATGTCGTTCGATCATGGTCACCGCCCTATTCGAACATCAGCCGTAGGATCGCCCCCGCCCAGCACCGTCTGATCCTTCTGGGGCATCTAATCGTGCCCATCCGTGTGAATTGTCATCGACCCGTAGGATCGTCGACATGTGTCTTAAGTGAACCGTCATCAGCCGTCCGATCCGCTATAGGCGAGGATATTTTGCAATGTAGCCCTCACTAATTTTTGTATTCTAATATTAGAACCCAATCTTTCATTTGTCATTCATATAGTTTTGTAATATTTGCATTTAGACCCCTAAGCTTTTCATTATTATAGTTTGATCCTCGACCACGTCACCTCACGTGACTCTTCATGTGAGGGGACATTTTGTGGCTAGACCCCCAGGCTTCTGTGTATTGCTAATTAGTCCAAGAACTATTTCATTGCAGTTATAATTATTTTGGATATTTTTCAAGTTAACCCCCAGGGTTTTTGGAAATTACATTTTAGCCCCTGCTAGGTGCTTGTTTTTAGGCACGTGATTTTGGAATTTTTGCAGGGAAGCCCTCGCAGCTTTGGTTATTTCTGATTGGTCCTTTAATTTAATATCCAGTTATAATTTTCTGTGAAAATTGCACTCAGGACCTCATATTTTCTGATATTTAGAAAAATACCCTTGCTAGGAGTTTATTTTCTTTTTATTTCTTGTATTTATTTCATGCATCTATAAACCTCTAAAAAATCAACAAAAATAGGTATAGCTTCCTGTTGCATTGCTATTTCATGCAATATTTTTAATTTGCAATTTTGATTCTTTTCATTATTTATAAAAAATCAAAAAGTGTCATTTTTGTCCCTTTTTGCAAAAGAAAATCCATAAAAATTATAAAAACCTTTTGAAAAATTACCAAAAAATATATTTTTGTGTATTTTTTGCATTTTTGACCTTCAGACCAAAATTCAATAAAAATGTAAAAGAAAACTCCAAAAATTGAAAAACTCTAAAAACCTTTATAAAAATTTATAAAATCCATAAAAATAAAAAATTACATTTTTTGTTTCTAAATTTTCTCCATTTTATTATCTTTAATTTAAAATTAATTTGGAGAATTTTTGACTTTGTTTTATATTTTTAATCTTATTTTAATTTCGGATCTATTTTTAAACCGTGATTTTGGGTTTTTTGACTTTAAAAATATATAAAAATTAGTAAAAATTCTTAAAAAATAAAAAATAGGAAAAATTATAAAAATACCAAAAAAATTTTATTTTTTATTTTCTAATATTTTTGTTATTTTTTATATTAAGCCTAGTCTATATTGTATATATACCTTTGATATAGCTTAATATTTATATTACAAGAAAGAAAGAAAATACAAAAAAATATAAAATATACGAAGAAAATAAAAATCAGAAAATTAAAAAGCAAAATATAAAATCAAAAACAAAATAAAAAAATTAAAATAAAAAACCCACAAAAAATAACACCTATATAGACACGTACTTCACACTCACTTTTGTGCATTTTTGCCCCGATCTACTTGCTTGTTCCCTGTGTTCGACACTTTACACATACTTGCACCTATACACATATTTATTGTAGAGTTATAAATTTTAACTCCGCACACTTTCTTTTCATTATTTGATCACCTGTTGTGGGTTAATTATTGTTTGAAGTTCGGATCTCGTGTGGTCAACTCGACGACTGAGTTCCCTCTTTGTGTGGAACTTACGACCGCTCGATTTTTGGCTTCAACAATGGCGCCATTGCCGGGGAGCAACATCACATAGATCGACTTTTGAATTGATTGTGATATTTGTCTATATTTTTGCCTTATTCAATTTCCTCATTTTTTTTGATATTTATTGTGAATTATCTAATACCCCTCTTTTGTTTGACTTTTTACGAGGAACGCTAATCGAGGGAGGTGCTCTCTTCTAGGAGCGCCTGCACACCCACGTGAGGTGATTGGACCTACCACTAAGGAGGACTTGGAGAGGATTTTGAAGACAACTTTCTTGTATTTATTTATTACATTTATTGTATAATTTGAAGTGAGAGAGAGAATACTTGAACTTGTAATAATTCAGGATACTATCAAGACTCTACCACACTTCACGAGGTTCAGTGCACGAGGGATTGTTCCCTTTGGGGCCTCATCGGTTTTTTCGCGGTTTTCATTGCCTTTTTTATTTTATTTCCCAGTTTGGTTTTATTTTTTTTGTGATTGAGACTTAGTGTTAGGAACTGCTTCTCGATAGTATTAGGTCCACACACTTAATTACATTTTCCTATACCTAAAGTCTTGTTTGGACTTAGTCAAATTTTGAAACATTGTTCTTCACGCTAATAGCAGTTTCTCATCCTATGGTGATTTTGTAGGCTTGCATTTGTATATATTTTAGGTTTCAATTCCGCTGAGCATCCCTGCATGTAGAGTGCTGGAGGCAAGGTGAGCATTTACGCTTTAGCATTCATCATCGTTTGTCGCTTGCATTGCTTTTCCGTCTCTCCCTCTGATTTTGCCAACCTAGGTGCATAAAGGAATTGACTCCTCGATAAACGCGTGCATTCTTAATAAAAATAAAAAAGTGATAACCAATAAAATTGGGATTATTAACATTACTTGACCGTAAAATCAACCACAAAGAAAAATTTTGTCTTGGGGCGAGTAATCCCCTTTATTGTCTTAACTTTTATCTGCTCGTGTACACACTAAGGATTAGTGCCCAAATCCTATTCAGCCTCCTATGTGTTTGTGCAACATTTTGAATTCTCACCTAACTCTAAAACAGACGAGATAAAAAGACCACACTTTTGCGGTCTTCATTGAGTTGAGTAGGTGAATTGAGGGTTTGTATTGTGTGAGTGTGATTGTGATTGTTTGCGTGCATTCCAGATTGGCTCTACGCATTTGCGCCTTTTTCTCACTACTCTTGACTTGACCATCGCGCTCCCCTGATCATTTCCTTTTGTTTAGAGATGGCTGACTGGAGTGTGTCTTATCCGGACTTTGTGGATCCCTTGCTCACTCCAGCCGGTCTACCTCCCTTTTCCCAGGAGGATTTTGCTCCTGACTTCCGTACATATTTTTTCTATCCATAGATCCAGACGTCATAATTTTATACACCTCCACCTTCACATTTCCCTTCACATCCACCCTAGACTGATATGTTGGAGTCACCTTTCATGATATCTGCACTTGAAGCCTTGAACCAGATGATGGAGCGCACTAATTCGAGGATCGATGATCTTACTAGTGTGAATAAGAACCAGAAGGATGCTCCATTCTTTGAGGATGGATTTACTTGAGGATTATTGATGAATACCCATTCATCACTCTTTATTCTTATATTTTAGCTACAAAAACTTATGCAAATGCATGTAGATATGTGCAAATAGGATTATTTAGCAAAAGCATGCATCTTTGTAAAAATAGATAATTAGCATGTTTTTGTGCAAAAATAAAAGAATAAAGAGTAAAAAGAAAAAGAGGGAAATATTTAGAATAAATATTGAGCAACCTAACCCAAGGGATGGCTCAGCTTGGGCCTGACCGCATAAAAGCCAAGTAGAGGGAGATAGGGGCTCACATATGTATATATTTGTAAATAAATAAAACTATATATTTTCCTCACCCAAAAATATGTTGTAAATATTTGTATATATTTTGTAAAAGCTATTAAAAACAAAATAAAAATTAAAAATCAAAAATCCAAAAATATCTTTTTACCATGTACATATACCACCTTCCTTAGCTATTTCACCTTGTAAATAAATTTATTTATTTCTAAAACTTTTTGTAAATATTCTAGATTATATTTTGTAAATAAAATAAATAAAAAGAAACAAAACAAAAATCAAATAAAAATTACAAAATTAAAAATACAAAAACATCTTGTACACATACCTATGTATAGACCTATAATGTACATACCTTATTCTTATTTCCAAAAATTAATTAAAAATCACCAAAAAATAGAAAAAAATAAAAGAAAAATATTTCATGTTTTAAGTTTTTCTTAATTCGGCCATTTTCTGCCTTAAAATAAATAAACAAAAAAATCAAATACGTGGCAGCTCCTGAATGGTCCACGGGGGATTGTTGACCCCGGTCAACTCCCCCGCGGACTCTTTCCTTTTGGGGAGACCCGCGCCCGACCCGACTTCGCCGATTTCTCCACGCGTCTCCAGCCTGTCGCCTCCGCAAATCCCGTGCCCGGATCCTTCGCCAATCATCCGACATCCTCGCCAGATCCTTCGCCGAAGGATCCACGCCTTCCATAGCCGTCTCCACCCAACCCTAATCGGCCCTATCTCCATATATATCTCGACCTCCGCCGCCTCCGCGCCTTATCTTTGGACCTTCCCCTTCTTCCCAGTGAACTCCAGAGGCACCGTGAGAGTGACAGCAAGCGATCGCCCCTGTTGCAGCGAGGCGAGGAGGTGAAACCACTGATCCGGCGTGTGTCGCCGCCGTTGCTCCGCCACTAGCGTGAGCACCGAGCCTCGGGCCGAGACGACCCTTGAGGCTAAGACCAGGAGCACCCCCTGCTCTTCCCCAGTCTCTCCGACCACCCAGGTAGATCTCTTAGGCCGTAGATTAGCGTAGCTTTCGATTTTTAGCTTACTGGTAGCGTAGCTCCGCCGCCGTCGCCAGCAACCTCCGATCTCCCATCTGCCATTCCGACCCGACCATCATCTTCACCAGACTTCTCCGCATCTTCTTCACCCATTCACCCAACCCAAATCGCACAGGATCTGGGAATCGAGCTCCTTCGCCGACCACCTTCGCCGGAGCTCTCCATTCCGACGCACCATGCACCTTCACCACGCCTAACAGGGTCGAGGCACTTTGCCCTCGACCCGCGAGTTTGCTGGGATACTTTGCAGGTCTATCCAAGCCCATCTGAGGGCTTGGACCACTTGGACCAGCTGCTCCACCTCCGCCGACCTCACCGGACCTCCCAGAGGATCGGTTGGGCCATCGGAGGGCTCCATTAGACGCGGAGGGATCGCAGCTTCCTTCTCCAACCTTCAGCGAGCGTCCACGAGGAGACCAGCGCCGTCACGAGTCCGACGAAGTTCGCCGGAGCCCTGTTCGTCCATCACCCTCCTCCGCCGTCCGATTGACCCCCGAGCTCCAGATCCAATCACATACGTCCATTCGAGGAGCAGCTTCAACCATCAGATCCATCCGAGGGTCGATCTCCACCATCGATCCAGCGCAGCTCAGCCTCGTCGTCCGCCCACCGTTCGATCTGCAACGTGGCAGCACCTGGACCGTCAGATCACAGTCGAGGACCGGAGACCTGGGCGCCACCCCCTTCTCAGCCGTCCATCTATCCACGTGGCGCTCATCCATCGGTTCGACTTAATAAAAGGGGTAAATTACCTTAGGCCCCCTCGTAGTTTTTGTGTTACATTTCAGTCCTGTAAATATTTTGAGTATTTTGTTTACGTTGGGTTATTTGCACATTAGACCTCGAGCTTTTCAGTATTTGCATTTATGCCCCTGTTTGTGTGAGACACGTGCATCGACACGTGATATTTTGGGTTATTTGCGACTTAAGCCCTGTAGTTCTGGATGTTATCGGATTGAATAAAAAGTTTTCTTTATTTGCATTTATGCCCCTGTGCGTGATTTAATTCCCCATGTGCGTTTTATTTTGGGTATTTTGCAGATAAGCCCCTGGACTTTTGGTACTTGTTACCAATAAGCCCTCGGAACTTATTTTTCTTACATTTAGGTCCCTGAGTGCCCCAGGCACGCGCCTCGCGCGTGATTTCTTGGGTATTTTGCACCAGGACCCCAGAACTTTTGGGTATTTGCACTTAGGTCCCTGTGCACTGTGCCCCTCCTTTATTTTTGAATAAAATATCAAATCACCTCCAAATTCGATGAAAATTTGACACATGGCTCCTGCCATGGTGTAGAATTTTTATGAATTTTTGAGGACATTTTTTATTTCATTTGCTATTTTTAAAAATTCAAAAACCCCTATTTTTGCTACTGTTTAACTTGAAAAATCACAAAAAAATATAAAATCACCCCCAAAAATTCTAAAAATTTTAGTTACTGTTGTTTGTGCGTTGTTTGATTTTCTAGCCAATTTTGGCTATTTTTCATTGCGTAAAAACCCTAAAAACTTAAAAACCCTTAAAAACCCATAAAAATTATAATAAATAATCTAAAAATCCAAAAGCAATAATTCTGGTGCCCAAATTTTCCTTATTTTATTTAGAATATAGGAAAATTACCTCCAGAGCCTTTTGTGATCCTTAGATATTTTATTTAAGGGTTTTGGTTCTGGCTGGACAGTACCATGTCTTTCTCTCACTTTTTGATTTTTAGAAAATAAAATATACCAAAGAAAATTACCAAAAATTCACCAAAACACTTAAAAACTTAAAAAACATAAAAACCTTTTTTCTTGAATTTTTGCTTTATTTTTGGTGTGTGAAATAAATTGTAGAAGTGTGTTGATATTTACTTTCTTTTATTTTCTTCACATATTAAAAATTCAAAAAAAAATATATAAAAATCATTAAAAATCACTAAAAATATCTTCTCTGTGTTTTATTTCATTTTGACTACTTCGTAGGCCTTTGGCCAATTCGTGCTCCTTGTGTTCGACCCTGGGTGCTATACCAGGTTAATCTCATAGCGAGACCGCTCTCTTTTGTGCTTGATTAGTTTTACATGTCCTGAGTGGTTGATTTTTCTTGATTGACTTAGTCTGAGTGATTGAGGTCGCAACGACCTATTTTTCTACACCTTTACCTTAGTCATTCGGGCGGTCATCAGAATGGCGCCGTTGCCGGGGAGCACGGCTTTGTAGTCATTTTACCATATTGTCTCTCTATATTTTCATTGTTTTCTGACACTCTCTCTCTTTGATTTTTGTGCGAGGTACTGCGTGGACAACTTGGAGTTTATTTTTGAGGACCCGCACGGGAAGAAGAGCAGGGAGAGAGAAGAAGAATTTTATTTTCTAAGAGAGAACAATATTGTTTGTAATAATTTAGAACTTGGACATTTGTGGACACTTGTAACTTAGCGGGTCTGTTTCGCCGAGTACCGGTGTGCTCGGGGGACCCATTAGGACCTCGCGGTTTTTCGCGGTTTTCTCGCGGCTTTTCTTTTTTCTTTCTTACTGTCATTTTCCGGGTTTTTCGCGGTTTTTGCTCGAGCCCCTAGACATAGGATCTTTGTTGGTTGTGACGTAATATTTCTAAGGCCCAACACTTAATAGAATATCTGTTCCTATAGAACGTAATTGGACCTTACTAAAATTCACTAAAAAAGTTAGTTTAATTGGATTTGAGACCACGTGCCGTTAGGAGTCACATACAGCGCTGGCAGGACCCGTTGTGGCGGGCACCGAGTGACTCCCAAGATCGGACTCCGGACTCGATTCGGTTAACTAACTATTGTTCTTCACGATCAATAGAAGTTGCTTGTCTTAGGACTCGGCTTTTTACCGTTGCATCATATAGCTTAGTTTACTTTTCTGTCTTTATTTTATGCGCGGATCACTCTGCATGTAGAGAGCTGGAGGCAGGTACGCTTTTCTGACTTTGCATGCATCATTGATTTCTCGTGCATCGGCTTTTTCGACTTCTTCCCCCGTTTTTGACTTAATAATCAGGAGAATCGGAAAATTCGTTAGGCCGCTTGTATTTATTTTGAAAAAAATTAAAAAGAAAAAATAAAAAAATTGGGACTGGATAACACTATTGACCCTAAAAGACACTCACATTAAAAAATTTTGTCTTGGGGAGAGCAACCCCCTCATTGTATGGTTTGGATGCGCGAGAGAGTGACCCGCACCCTAGGTAGAGCCCTCCGGTGCTATTTCTAGCTGACTACCGACTCTTCCGTGCGGGCCAGTCGGTTGGAGTAGCATCGGGTATCCTAACAGGTCACGTAAGCGCTCTGATATTCTGTGTGTTCACCAAATAAAATTGACAAGATAAATTGACCGAGCTTTCACGGTCTTCAGATTGTGTTGCGTTGGTGAACCGGGGGTTTGCTTTGCGATCATATTTTCTCCAGATCCCATCCGCCTAACTCGTCAGATCAAGATGATGGGTAGACGATCTCTTAGGCAGCCTTTGGCTGCACCGCTTTCAGGCGCGTCTACTTCACCATCTAGGTTGGCCCGTGAGAGTCGAGACCAGCTCTCCGGGCCCGAGTACGATTCCACCCTGTTCCCCCTCGATCCCCTTTCTTTTGCTACTGAGAGACATGAGCCCGAGGAAAGACGAATTGATTTGACAGAACCTGAATTGGGCTCATCTGATTTTGCAGACGTCACTATGGTTGGAGACGGCAGTTCAGATGATCGCCAACCCGAACATTTTGTACTAGACCAGGGAGCGATCAACTCCACCCTGATCGCGTCATTAGAGACAGTACAGAAGCAGCTACGCGATCAGGGAGCTTTCATGATTGAGATGAGAAGGGAGCTGGAGCGACTCAGAGAAGTGAGAGATCAGAGCGAGCCTGAGGACATTCCTGATGCTGATGCCGAGGCAGCAGCCGCAGCAGCAGCTGCCGCAGCGGCAGCCGCCGCAGCAGCGGGACCACCGAGACCGATGCGGGAGTTACACAACCCCGGATCTACACTGATGCACCATTGGGTGGTGGTACCTGCCATCGTGGGGGATTTCAAGTTCCCTCCAAACACCCTGCAGATGCTTCCTCATTTTCACGGACTTGCCACTGAGGAGCCCCACCTCCATCTCCAGGAGTTTTTGATGATCTGCAGCACTGTCCACGACCGTCATGTGGACCAGGATACGATTCGGATGATGGCCTTCCCTTTTTCACTGGCAGATAGAGCAGCCGCCTGGCTGAAGCATTTAGGGAAGTTTGTTTACACCTGGGAGCAGCTCCGCACCGAGTACTTGAACAAGTACTATCCACTCGGGCGGACGAATGCAGCGAGGGCCCTGATCAACAACTTCTCCATGCTCCCTAACGAGCAGTTTCACGAGGCATGGGAGAGGTTTAGAGAGCTTCTGGATAGATGCCCACACCACGACATTTCCAAGCCGAACCTAGTTCAGAGCTTCTTTAGTGGGATGACGCCAGAGCTTCAGGGTCTGGTGAATGCTTCTTGCGGCGGGTCCTACTTTGCCAAGGACCACGACCAAGTCTGGGCCATTTACGAGGAGATGGCCGAAAATTACATGGTGATGTCACAGACTCGGTTGTACACACAGAGATCTCAGCAGCCGCCAGGACCCGTGCAGTACCAGCGGATAGCACGGGTTGATGCAGGTTCATCCAGTTCGTCCACAGTTGCAGCCGCACAGGCAGAGTCGGCCGCTGCGGACATGGGGATTATCAGCGAGAAATTGGACCGCATGGAAATAATAGAGAAGAAGCAGTGCCAGGGCATAACTCAGATGGAGCAGATGGCACAAACTCTGAGCGACATGAAGACCCATCTCTTGTGTCTTCAGGAGGCACAGACGGCTTCTCAGCCCCGTCTTCAGTCGCGAGGCGATTCCGGCAGCAGCCGCAGCTCGTCCCAGCGCTCCAGCTCCTTGCAGCAGCCTAGACAAGTTCACCTTGTACAGGCGGAGCCGTACCAGCAGCAGCAGCCCTCTTACCAGTCACCACCATCTCCAGACTTACAGATGGTGGTATATCAGCCGGATCAGCCTCTGGCAGTACTGCCGCCAGACCCCTTCGATGCAGAGCTGTTGATGGATGTCAACGAGATTTGGTATGACCGTCCTCAACCTGGAATCCGACGAGACCATCCCGGATTCAGGTGGGGGAATGGGGGTAACCAGTTCCAACAGCAGCCAGCCGGTCAGGGAGGGCATTACTCCCAGCAGAGAGATCACCAGCAACCCCCAGCATACCAGCCACACCAGCCATCATCCTTCGTACCTCGTCCCTACCAGCAGCAGGGACAGAATTGGAGACGTGAGCAGCAAGCTCACCAGCAGCAGCATCCTTCCTCTTACCCCTCTCAGCCGCAACAGCACCAGGTCCAGCAGCCTCATTTCCAGAGAGGCAACCCGTCGGGCTCCCATGAGAGCCCCGCCTTGGATAATCTAGCCCGCATCTTCACAGAGCAGCAGGCTACATTTAGACGGGAGATGGACGAGTTCCGCCAGGAGATGCGGGACCTGATGAGAGGGAAGGCCGCCATCCCTGCACAGATCGAGCCTAATCCGAATAGCTTGAAGAGGAAGTCTGAGCAGGTAGTTCACACTGAGCCTACCACTCCTAGTGACTCATTTGATGATATGTCGTCGGATCTATTTGATGCTGATTTTGTTACACTTAGGAGCGGTAGAAGACCAGCAGGCGGCGCCTCATCTGAGCGACAACGCGAGGATCCATCCAGAGCGCCAGATGAGGAAGAGGAGAGCGGTACTGAAGCCGCACATGATGATGACGGTGGTACTGATGCCACCCGAGATGCTGATTCCACCGGCGGTACTGAGGCCGCCGCTTCACCATATCGAGGAGGTGGTACTGACGCCACCAGCAGAGCCGAGCCAGCCCGCGGTACTGAGGCCGCAAGACGTCTAGTTGTAGAGCCAGCTAGAGGTGGTACTGAGGCCACCATTATTCATTTTGATGGAGATGTTGTCTTTCCTCGTATGAATGTATCTCAGGACTCTATTTTGAATAAAGGAAAAGGTTTAGTTTCTTCTGATCCCACTGTGGTGAATGATGTATGTGAGGATCCGGTCATCGAACCGTCTAGGCCTATTCCTAGTCCTTCATCTGAGAAGGACCCTGTGATCCCCTTTCCTAGAGCCCTTGAGTTGGGGAAGGGGAAGAAAAGAGAAAAAGATCCAAAAAAAGAGAGAGCTGGAGGAGTTCAGCCAGAGCATGATAGACCGATTTCACATCCAGCTGACCCTCCATGAGGCTTTGCAGCACATCCCTCTTCTTCAGCGATCCTTGAGAGACAGGACCACAGTCAGGAGGAAGAAGAGGAACAACACCGCAGAGATTCATGTGTTGACAAAAGCCACGTGTTACGCGATCCAGAACCATCTGCCTACCAAGAGGCCAGATTTAGGAGCCCCATATGTCAGATGTCAGATTAGTGAGCAGAGGTTCGACCGTACTCTATTAGATAGCGGATCGTCGATCAACCTTCTTAGGCAGCCCTTCTCAACCACTTAGAGTTGGGCACTCTTAGACAGAGCAGGACATACCTTCAGTTTGCTGATCGGTCTGTCAAGAGGCCAAAGGGGTTGTTGCGAGACGTTGTCGTCACGATTCAGGGTTTGCAATTCCCCGTGGACTTCGTAGTGCTGGACATGGAGACCCCTGACTCGTTGACCGATTCCCCCATCATCCTCGGTCGCCCGTTCTTGGCCACAGCCAAGGCGGTGACTGACCATGACAGTGGGAAGGTATTCTTTCGCGTCCAGGGCGAGAGTATACAAATAGAGACGGTTAAGGATCACAGAGCCAGAGATAGATCCCGCTCAGAGGGCAGTACAGATTCAGAACATCTGATAGATACAGAGCCAGACATTCACCAGGACTGTGATTTTGTGATCACAGATGATGAGGCAGCTTGAGCAGATCCTGCAGCACAGACCATCCTCTCATATTCAGACACAGCTGATGCACAGATGAGAGCAGAGGATAGCCTGGAGAGCACAGCCCTGGTTCAGGATACTATTGAGTCAGCAGAGTCGGACCTTGATTGCGACACAATTTTCAGTGATGGTGGTACTGAGGCCACCCTACTCTACGGTGGTACTGATGCCACCGCAGTTGATACAGATCCCTCGGATTCAGAATCTGATTGGGCAGATTGTGATGATCAGATACCAGACCTGGATCCACTTGAGCCTACAGATGAGGAGGAGGTAGAGGCAGAGCAGATCAGAGACAATGCAGAGGACCCGCCTTCTCCAGATTCAGTTTGTGAGAGTTCTTTATCATTTTCCCAGGCAGATTTGGCAGAATTGTCAGCATACACACATCTTCTTCAGAAGCCAGATTTGCCAGCACCCAGCTGTCCAGAGATAAAGCCGCTCCCTACTTCGCTGAAGTATCGATTCCTTGCGGGAGAGTCTGAGATATACCCAGTCATCATCTCTGCCGATCTGACTGGAGAACAAGAATCCCGTCTGATGGGGGTTCTTGAAAAGAACCGCAAGGCAATTGGATGGAGCGTAGCAGATCTCCATGGGATTAGTCCCTCGTTGTGCTCCCACCATATCTATCTCGAGGAAGGGGCAAAGCCGTCGCGTGAGTTCCAGCGGCGACTGAACCCCAACCTAAGAGAGGTTGTCATGAAGGAAATATCAAAATGGTGGAGTGCAGATTTTATTTATCCCATTTCCGACTCCAAGTGGGTTAGCCCCTTGCATGTGGTGCCCAAGAAGACGGGCATCACGACTGTGATCAGTGAGTCGGGAGAGGAGATTGCTACACGAGTACCCACCTCTTGGCGGGTCTGCGTTGACTACAGGAGACTCAACCAGGCCACCAAAAAGGACCATTTCCCCCTGCCTTTTATTGATCAGATCATAGAGAGACTGGCAGGGAAGAGCCATTATTGCTTCCTGGATGGGTACTCGGGCTACAATCAGGTGGCCATCGCTCATGAGGATCAGGAGAAGACTACCTTTACCTGTCCCTTTGGTACGTACGCCTTTCGACGCATGCCATTTGGGCTATGCAACGCCCCTGCGACTTTTCAGAGATGCATGCTGTCGATCTTTTCGGACATGGTGGGGGAGTGTTTGGAGGTCTTCATGGACGATTTCTCGGTTTACGGCGACGGATTCGATTCCTGTCTTGACTGCCTAGACCGAGTGCTCCAGCGATGTATTGCTACCCGTTTGGTTCTGTCTTGGGAGAAGAGTCACTTCATGGTGACTCAAGGAACGGTGCTTGGCCACATCATCTCCAACAGGGGCATGGAGGTTTGATCCGGCCAAGGTTGACGTCATTAGAAAACTCGCACCGCCGTCCAATTTGAAGCAGCTACGGTCATTTCTGGGGCACATTGGTTTTTATAGGAGATTCATTCATGATTTCAGCAAGATTGACCGACCGTTGACTGACCTCTTGACGAAAGACACCGAGTTCCTTGTCGATGATAAGTGTCTTTCGTCCTTTGAGACTCTCCAACAGTGTGTTATTGAGGCTCCTGTCCTTCAGCCACCCGATTGGTCTCTTCCCTTCGAGATCATGACGGACGCCTCCGATTTTGCCGTGGGGGCAGTGCTGGGACAGAGGAGGGATGGAGTTCCGTTTGCCATACATTATGCTAGCCGCACATTGGATTCCGCCCAGCGGAATTATACGGTCACAGAGAAGGAGATGCTAGCAGTAGTGTTTGCCCTAGATAAGTTCAGATCGTATATCATTGGATCTAGAGTGACTTTATATACTGACCACACCGCCATCCGGTACCTCATGTCAAAGAAGGATGCCAAGGCCAGACTTACTAGATGGATCCTTCTACTTCAGGAGTTCGACATTGAGATCAAGGATAAGCCTGGAGTCAAGAATGTGGTGGCGGATCATCTCTCCCGATTAGAGCAACCTGAGGATTCTGAGCAGATTGATCCCATTAGAGATACCTTCCCAGATGAGGCGATCCTTGCTATCGCCTCACTCCCTTGGTATGCCGATATTGTGAACTTTCTCGTTGCTGGGAAAGTCCACAAGATTGGCCCAGGCAGAGGCGTGAGACCTTCCTAGCGAAGGCCAAGTCTTACCATTGGGAGGATCCCATCCTTTACCACGAGGGAGGGGACAGCGTCTGGCGTCGGTGTATTCCTCAGGAGGAACATCATAGTGTCCTCACTTACTGCCACAAGCTTGAGGCAGGAGGACATCATTCTGGGAGGAGAACGGCACAGAAAGTGCTCCAATCCGGCTTGTGGTGGCCTACCCTCTTCAAGGACTCTGATGAGTTCGTGAAGAGGTGTACTGACTGTCAGAGGATGGGCACTTGTGGACAGCGTGATATGATGCCGATGCAGCCCATTCACTTCTGTGAGGTTTTTGACGCATGGGGCATCGATTTCATGGGTCCATTCCCTAAGAGTCAGGGATTTGAGTACATTCTGTTGGCTGTAGATTATGTTAGTCGTTGGGTTGAGGCTATCCCCGCCCGATCCGCTGATGCGAGGACAGTTTGCAGATTTTTGAGAAAGCATATCATCACGCGGTTCGGGGTCCCACGAGTTCTTATTTCTGATGGGGGATCTCACTTCATCAACGACCAGGTGAAGGCACTTGCTAGCGAGTTCGGCATAGATCATCGTGTTGCTACACCATACCATCCACAGACGAATGGTCTAGCCGAGGTGTCGAATAGGGAGATCAAGACTATTCTGCAGAAAGTCGTCCGCCCTGACCGAAAGGATTGGTCACAGCTATTGGACTCGGTCTTGTGGGCATATAGGACGTCTTTCAAGACACCTTTGGGCACATCTCCCTTTCGCCTCGTGTATGGCAAGCCCTGTCACCTACCAGTTGAGCTGAGGCACAAGTCACTTTGGGCAGTTACATACATACTTATGGATCCAGATGGTATAGGAGACCAGAGGAGGGCAGAGCTAGCTGCCCTGGAGGAGCTTAGAGATGCAGCTTTCTCAAGCAGCCTACATTATAAGGAGAGAGTCAAGGAGTGGCATGATTCTCATATCAGTCACAGGCATTTTGAGATTGGACAGAGAGTATGGCTGTTTGATGCGAGGCTTAGATTATTTCCAGGGAAGCTACAGAGCAAATGGAAAGGACCTTATCTGGTTCGGAAGGTACACGACAACGGTAGCATCGACATATCTGAGTTGTCTTCTGAGAGTACCTTCCGAGTGAACGGCCAGCGACTCAAGCCATTTCTAGATCATGAGCCGCAGGTCGTGGATCTTGCCCCTATTCATTTTGCGTGAGATGTGGTCTTTGACTCACATCTAATGCATCTCACGCCTGAGCTTTACTGATCCTCCGTTGTATATAGATCCAGATGTCCATATCAGCACATTCTTTAGTCCCACATTCCTTTCTCCATCTTGTGATTATGCTATACTTAGGGTGCACTTTACCCTAAGTATAGGGGGGATGTGAGACATTTTGGGTATTTCTTTTGTGTCTGTCTACCCCTGTTTAGCTGCCTATACTTAGGGATATCTTACCCTAAGTATAGGGGGGTAGACCCTGTACATTCTCCACTCGGTTTTCCCTTTTGTGTACAGCCTGCTATACTTAGGATTATTTGATCCTAAGTATAGGGGGAAGAACCGAGTCCCTCTTGATTTTTTTTTCATCTCCTTTTGTATAGCCTTTCTTTTCACTTCCCTATACATAGCACGAGTTATGTCTTCTTCATCGCTCTTGACTCTGAGGACATCGTTCGAGCTAAGTATAGGGGGGTGTGTATATATTTCATATATACTTTAGCCATAACTCGTACTTTGTGTGAGTGTGTTAATAAAATGGCTAAAAACCACAAAAAAATTAAAAATTTTTCATGTACATAATCTTCTTTTATTTGCACATACATAGCTAGTGTACAAATTATTTTTGTAAAAATGATTTCAGAAATCTTTTGTGTGTAAAATTTGTAAATATTTTTGTATCAAAACTATGTATATAGTACAAAATTTTTCCAAAATGTTTTGAAATTCAAAAGTTTGCAAAAATCTTGTGTAAATGTGTGTAAATTTCTTTTTGCAAAACTTGCACTTCATGCATCATCACTCATGATTTCAAAACATTTTTCAAAAATTTTGCATGGTTGTAAAATTTGTGTAAATAAGCATCTTTTTGTACATATGTATATAGTTTTTCTGGATGATAGTTGATATTTAAACTAGCCTGGAATCAAATTGAGAAATGGAGCTTGATTAAGATCTTAATCCACCTAATTCTAAGAGGAACCTTACAGGGCTTAGGTTTAAGGCTTTTCAGGTCCATGGTGACTTAATTCTTTGAGTCCATTAGGCTATGATCACATGTCATCTCAATGAGCCTAAGTAGAGCACTTAACAACAACACATGACTCATATAGATTATGGCTTTACTTGGACAACCGCACTATGCACCGAGCTCTCTACGGATGAGGTGGTGAGGAGGCAGTCTTCCTTGGCTTGGGGTAGCATATGAGGGTAGTACTTCTAGGCGGAACCTCTCTTCTTCATTTAGTGAAGGAAGTGCGTCTCAACTTGGTCTGGTTGCCATGAGGTCTAACGACGGGAGTTGTGGGTTGCAATAAAGCTTCAAAAGAGGGATAGTCTACTGGCTCAAGAGGAAAAACTCCTTGTATATATGCTGCACATGTACATGTTGTATAGATGCACTCGAAAAAAAAATGCAAAAAGAAAAGAACTCCAAAAAAGTGGTGGGTCTGAGAGAAAATGATAATCCCACCGGAGTATGTATATAAGTGCAATAAGCAAAGCTTGGTTTCATGATCCACCTGTTGTAGCTTGCAGCAGGGAGACTTGGCTACACTGGTCAGGCTCCCAAGGGTACTTGGCTACACTGGCCTTGACCCATTCTCTTCTTCCCCCTCTTCTTGAGCCGGTTGTACTTGAACTTAGAAGGGAATACCCCGCTCCTCGAGGAAAGAGTGGCCAGATTGAGGTCATAGAGTTACCTTGTTGGGGAGGGTTGTCAAGTTGCCATTTCTGAGGTGGAGAGCTTAGACCTCACTTTCACAGGACAAGAAAAGATTCATGGTCTTAAGGGTTTGTGATTGATGACTTGTTCTGATCCGGAGCATTGAGGAGTCTTGGTTATAGAGTAGTGGAACTTAGAGGCTGTTAGGTTTTAAGCTTAAGTCTGAATAAGGTTCCGACACATTAATAATCCAAAGATCTGATCGAGCTCCATATTTCAATTTAATGAAGGAAAGTTTAATAATTCAATCTTGATCCATGTACATCCTCTTTTTCTTTTTCTTTTTCTTTCTTTTTCACTTCTTTTTCAAATAAGTGTTTGCTAAGGGACTAGCAAAGTATAGTATAGGGGGGTGATGAATACCCATTCATCACTCTTTATTCTTATATTTTAGCTACAAAAACTTATGCAAATGCATGTAGATATGTGCAAATAGGATTATTTAGCAAAAGCATGCATCTTTGTAAAAATAGATAATTAGCATGTTTTTGTGCAAAAATAAAAGAATAAAGAGTAAAAAGAAAAAGAGGGAAATATTTAGAATAAATATTGAGCAACCTAACCCAAGGGAGGGCTCAGCTTGGGCCTGACCGCATAAAAGCCAAGTAGAGGGAGATAGGGGCTCACATATGTATATATTTGTAAATAAATAAAACTATATATTTTCCTCACCCAAAAATATGTTGTAAATATTTGTATATATTTTGTAAAAGCTATTAAAAACAAAATAAAAATTAAAAATCAAAAATCCAAAAATATCTTTTTACCATGTACATATACCACCTTCCTTAGCTATTTCACCTTGTAAATAAATTTATTTATTTCTAAAACTTTTTGTAAATATTCTAGATTATATTTTGTAAATAAAATAAATAAAAAGAAACAAAACAAAAATCAAATAAAAATTACAAAATTAAAAATACAAAAACATCTTGTACACATACCTATGTATAGACCTATAATGTACATACCTTATTCTTATTTCCAAAAATTAATTAAAAATCACCAAAAAATAGAAAAAAATAAAAGAAAAATATTTCATGTTTTAAGTTTTTCTTAATTCGGCCATTTTCTGCCTTAAAATAAATAAACAAAAAAATCAAATACGTGGCAGCTCCTGAATGGTCCACGGGGGATTGTTGACCCCGGTCAACTCCCCCGCGGACTCTTTCCTTTTGGGGAGACCCGCGCCCGACCCGACTTCGCCGATTTCTCCACGCGTCTCCAGCCTGTCGCCTCCGCAAATCCCGTGCCCGGATCCTTCGCCAATCATCCGACATCCTCGCCAGATCCTTCGCCGAAGGATCCACGCCTTCCATAGCCGTCTCCACCCAACCCTAATCGGCCCTGTCTCCATATATATCTCGACCTCCGCTGCCTCCGCGCCTTATCTTTGGACCTTCCCCTTCTTCCCAGTGAACTCCAGAGGCACCGTGAGAGTGACAGCAAGCGATCGCCCCTGTTGCAGCGAGGCGAGGAGGTGAAACCACTGATCCGGCGTGTGTCGCCGCCGTTGCTCCGCCACTAGCGTGAGCACCGAGCCTCGGGCCGAGACGACCCTTGAGGCTAAGACCAGGAGCACCCCCTGCTCTTCCCCAGTCTCTCCGACCACCCAGGTAGAATCTCTTAGGCCGTAGATTAGCGTAGCTTTCGATTTTTAGCTTACTGGTAGCGTAGCTCCGCCGCCGTCGCCAGCCACCTCCGATCTCCCATCTGCCATTCCGACCCGACCATCATCTTCACCAGACTTCCCGCATCTTCTTCACCCATTCACCCAACCCAAATCGCACAGGATCTGGGAATCGAGCTCCTTCGCCGACCACCTTCGCCGGAGCTCTCCATTCCGACGCACCATGCACCTTCACCACGCCTAACAGGGTCGAGGCACTTTGCCCTCGACCCGCGAGTTTGCTGGGATACTTTGCAGGTCTATCCAAGCCCATCTGAGGGCTTGGACCACTTGGACCAGCTGCTCCACCTCCGCCGACCTCACCGGACCTCCCAGAGGATCAGGTGGGCCATAGGAGGGCTCCATTAGACGCGGAGGGATCGCAGCTTCCTTCTCCAACCTTCAGGGAGCGTCCACGAGGAGACCAGCGTCGTCACGAGTCCGGCGAAGTTCGCCGGAGCCCTGTTCGTCCATCACCCTCCTCCGCCGTCCGATTGACCCCCGAGCTCCAGATCCAATCACATACGTCCATTCGAGGAGCAGCTTCAACCGTCAGATCCATCCGAGGGTCGATCTCCACCGTCGATCCAGCGCAGCTCAGCCTCGTCGTCCGCCCACCGTTCGATCTGCAACGTGGCAGCACCTGGACCGTCGGATCACAGTCGAGGACCGGAGACCTGGGCGCCGCCCCCTTCTCAGCCGTCCATCTATCCACGTGGCGCTCATCCATCGGTTCGACTTAATAAAAGGGGTAAATTACCTTAGGCCCCCTCGTAGTTTTTGTGTTACATTTCAGTCCTGTAAATATTTTGAGTATTTTGTTTACGTTGGGTTATTTGCACATTAGACCTCGAGCTTTTCAGTATTTGCATTTATGCCCCTGTTTGGTGTGAGACACGTGCATCGACACGTGATATTTTGGGTTATTTGCGACTTAAGCCCTGTAGTTCTGGATGTTATCGGATTGAATAAAAAGTTTTCTTTATTTGCATTTATGCCCCTGTGCGTGATTTAATTCCCCATGTGCGTTTTATTTTGGGTATTTTGCAGATAAGCCCCTGGACTTTTGGTACTTGTTACCAATAAGCCCTCGGAACTTATTTTTCTTACATTTAGGTCCCTGAGTGCCCCAGGCACGCGCCTCGCGCGTGATTTCTTGGGTATTTTGCACCAGGACCCCAGAACTTTTGGGTATTTGCACTTAGGTCCCTGTGCACTGTGCCCCTCCTTTATTTTTGAATAAAATATCAAATCACCTCCAAATTCGATGAAAATTTGACACATGGCTCCTACCATGGTGTAGAATTTTTATGAATTTTTGAGGACATTTTTGATTTCATTTGCTATTTTAAAAATTCAAAAACCCCTATTTTGCTACTGTTTAACTTGAAAAATCACAAAAAAATATAAAATCACCCCCAAAAATTCTAAAAATTTTAGTTACTGTTGTTTGTGTGTTGTTGATTTTCTAGCCAATTTTGGCTATTTTTCATTGCGTAAAACCCTAAAAACTTAAAAACCCTTAAAAACCCATAAAAATTATAATAAATAACCTAAAAATCCAAAGCAATAATTCTGGTGCCCAAATTTTCCTTATTTTATTTAGAATATAGGAAAATTACCTCCAGAGCCTTTTGTGATCCTTAGATATTTTTATTTAAGGGTTTTGGTTCTGGCTGGACAGTACCATGTCTTTCTCTCACTTTTTGATTTTTAGAAAATAAAATATACCAAAGAAAATTACCAAAAATTCACCAAAAACACTTAAAAACTTAAAAAAACATAAAAACCTTTTTTCTTGAATTTTTGCTTTATTTTTGGTGTGTGAAATAAATTGTAGAAGTGTGTTGATATTTACTTTCTTTTATTTTCTTCACATATTAAAAATTCAAAAAAAAATATATATAAAAATCATTAAAAATCACTAAAAATATCTTCTCTGTGTTTTATTTCATTTTGACTACTTCGTAGGCCTTTGGCCAATTCGTGCTCCTTGTGTTCGACCCTGGGTGCTATACCAGGTTAATCTCATAGCGAGACCGCTCTCTTTTTGTGCTTGATTAGTTTTACATGTCCTGAGTGGTTGATTTTTCTTGATTGACTTAGTCTGAGTGATTGAGGTCGCAACGACCCTATTTTTCTACACCTTTACCTTAGTCATTCGGGCGGTCATCAGAATTACCCATTCATCAATTATCATGCGAGCTTGCAATCGTCCAAAATACGAAAAATAAAAAAATTTTAAAATCAAAAAGAGTTTGGGAGACCTCTGGTTGATTCATATTGTGGAGGAGAGGTGCCACTTGCCAGACATTTCACCCCACACATCCACTCACACCCTTTCCCATCTTTGACTCCGAGGATGCCACTATACAGACTGCTCTTGGCATTCCTCATATATACAATGATTCCGATCATATTGTGGGAGACCTCTGGTTGATTCATATTATGAGGAGAGGTGACACTTGCCAGACCTTTCACCCACACATCCACTCATACCCTGTCCCACCCTTTGACCCCGAGGATGCCACTGTACAGACTGCTCTTGGCATTCCTCATATATACAATGATTTCGATCTCCTCCCTTGTATGGAGGAGATCCAAAAAGTCAAAAAACGTTGACTGAACTTGAAGTGGTCGCTGCTATTCATGAGATCATTGATGCCCCACTTTGTCGGGCCATGACCCAATTATCTGCTCCTCATCATAAGAAGAGAAAGCAGAGGAGAAGATCTGAGCGTCATATTCTGACCATGGCCACTGCCCACGCCATCTCCCATCGTCCATCTTCTACGAAAAGGACCACTGTCACACCTCTTGTGAGTTGCACCATCTCTAACCATACATGTGATCACACTCTCCAGGATGGTGGTGCTTCAATTATCATTATACCCTTCTCACTGGTAAAGTCTCTTCACTTAGGGCATCTCAAGAAAACCAGGATAATCGTTCATTTGCTGATGGATCTATCAAGAGGCCGAAGGGTATTCTTGAAAACACCGTCATATCGATTCAGGGCATGAGCTATCATGTTGATTTTGCCGTATTGCCCATGGAGACCTCCACAAGGGAGCACTCTCCAATCATCCTAGGATGACCTTTCCTTGCCTCTGCGAGGGTCGTTATTGATTATGGATCAGGAGAGATTCGTTTCCATCCTGTTGATGAGAGCGAGGTGGTCATCACTGCACTCACTGTTGACCAGAGATCTGCTCTTGATGTGATTTCACCAATCTTAGCTGACACTGAGGACCATGATCTTTACGAGACTATTAGAGATTTTTGTTGTATGTTGGATTCCATTGAGACCTGAGAATTCCTCCCCATGGAGGAAGACTCGAAAAGCATGGACCTCAGAGTTCCTTCTTCTGGGACTTGGCGATGTGTTGATGACATCTGCGGGATTTACATGATTGACACCATTGAGCAGAGGGCAGATATTGATGAGACAAAGGCTGAATTTGATCTTGTTGCTTTCATTCAGGAATTTAGGGCTTTTGATGAAAAAGATGTTCTGATTGAGATTCTTGAGGACGAACATGATTCGACTACTTCCACTAATGAGTTCCTTTCTTTTGGTTTTGACCTAGATGAGACCTCACAGGATGACACTGACTACACTTCTTTCGATGATGAGTTCGTCCCTTTTCACGATGACATTAGCGAGACACCCAAGGTCGGACCTAGTCGTACTTCTTCCACTGACCCATCTGCGTCGTCTCACCCTAGGACTACCGAGGACCTTCACCGTATCAACCCTGATCGGTTAGTTTCATCTAAGGACCCCGATGTCGACCTGCACCATATCAGATCTATTCCTCAACGATCCTGCAAGAAGGTTCGCTTTCAACCTTCTCGATCCTCTGTATATCCACTTTGTTGTATATCCGCTTTTGTTCAGCTTCGTCCCTCTCCCATTTTGCTCATCCATCCCATTCTCGTGTGTGCCTTGCTTAGGACGTATTTTGTCCTAAGTATAGGGGGGTGGATGAGCTGAGCGTTCTTCGTTCCATTTCATCACTCCTGTTGCTGCCTATACTTGGGGCTTCTTTTACCCGAAGTATAGGGGGAGTGGTGTTTTTTGTTTTCTTTTTCTATCGAAAAGGTGTCGCCCCTTGTTGTCAGTCTTCTATACTTAGGACGTACTTTGTCCTAAAGGGGTGTGGGCCCCAAGCTCTTCTATTCTTTGATCCTCTCCATTGTCTCCTCTTCTTGTCTATACTTAGGGATATCTTACCCTAAGTATAGGGGGAGACAATCTGAGTACGATCTGTTCATTCCCACCCTTGACCCTCCCTGCTTTGTATACAGTATGCTATACATAGGATTATTTGATCCTAAGTATAGGGGGGACGGTCAACTTCTCATTTGTTCATTGATTCATTCTTTAGACTTTTCCTATACTCACTGCAAGTTATGCCTTCCCTTTTTCTCTCTGATCTATGAGGACATAGCTCAAGCTAAGTATAGGGGGGTCGTATATACTGCGTATATACTTTAGCCATAACTCGTACTTTCGTATTTTTATTAATAATCATGGCTAAAAATACTAATTAAATCCATTAAAATCACTTAATAAAAAGATGTTATTATTCCTCAAATTCGTTTTGTATCTTCTGATTAATAAATCATGAGAAAATATTTTTTTACAAAATGTTTGAAAAATAGTTTGAAAATCCGTTTGAGAAATCTTTTGAAAACTATTTGAAAACGTTTTGTTTAATATTTTCAACCTTTGTGAAAACATTTTGTTTCAAAATCTTATTTTCTTCTTGTATGAATTAAAATGTTTGAAAAATGATTTTCAAATGGTTTGAAAATGGTTGCAATTATATTTTGAAAAATCTATATATACTATTTGAAAAACCTTTGCAAAATGATTTTCAATTGTGTGTACATGTTTGAAAAGTTATTTGTAAAAATTATTTTGGACTATAGTTTTGAAAATTGTTTGAGAAACCTTTTGCAAATAAGTTTGAGGAATATACACATCACCTAAAACTTTATTTATAAAATTGAGCACTTATCCCGTGTAAATTATTAAAACTTAATTCTTGTAAATATAAGATGCATCCCTGTGTAAATATTTGTACCTAGTGTTTAGCCAAAATCTTTTATTTTCAAAAAGCACCAAAAACATTTGCAAAATTAAAAATACCAAAAACATTTGAAAAATCTTTTTGAAAAAAAATGCATATGCATCATCCTTTTCAAAAATTCATAGAAAGTTCAAAATCTTTGAAATTTGCATCACAAAAATATTTTTCTTCATTCTGCATAGCATTTACATGACATTAGCACTTTTCAGATTGAGTTTGATAGTTGAAAGTCTAAGTAAAATCCAGAGATTAGAGCTTGGTTGGACCTTAAAGTCTACCTAATAACATGAACCTTATAGGAGATGGAATTGAGGTACTTAAGGTCTAGTTGACTTAATTCTTTGAGGATCATGGGACTTGGTTTAATGGATTCTTGACTGCCTAAGTAGAGTATTTCAGAGCACACACACAACTCTTGTTGATAATGACCTAACTTGGACACCTGCACCTTTCACATGGCTCAACTCAGTTGGAGTGGTGAGGGGATTGGATTTGCCGGTATGAGATGTACACAAGTGGAAACATTTGTCCTCTTCTAGGGAGGGAAGTGCACCCCAACCTGTCCAGTGATGATGAATTTTGAAGATATCCAGTGATGATGAATTTTGAAGATAGGAGAGTGTGGTTTGCAGTAAATCTTCAAAAGAGGGATAGTCTACAGGCTCAAGAGGAAAAACTCCCTTTGTAAATGCCGATGTATTTAGTATTTTCAAAAAAAAAGGAAAAAAAGACTCCAAAAAAGTGGATAGGCCTGTATAAAAATAAAATGCATGCCGGAGTGTATATATGTTGTATAGAAAATAAGCAAGCTTGAGCTTCAAAGTCAAATCATGTGAGCCTACAGCTGTATGACTTGACTACACTGGTCTTGCATCCTGGTATAGGTAGCTACACTGGCTACCGTCCATTCTTCTCTTCATCCCCTTTTCTTGAGCTGGTTGTCACTTGAACTTAGAAGGGAATACCCCGCTAGTCGAGGAAGGAGTTACTGGATTAGAGAATCATTTGGTTGTCATGCTAGAGAAGTCAGTCTCTTTGTCATTTCAGTTGGGAAGAGCCACTATCACTTACACTGTACGAGTTAGATTCATAGTCATAAGGGTTTGTGCATGAATTGAAGTATTCTGACCTGGCTATTGAGGAGACTTGAGCAAAGTTTTGGGATTCTCGAAGGCTGTTGGATTTCAAACCTAATTCCCATTAAGGTTCCACCGGCACTAAAATTCCAAAGGTCCGACTTAAGCTCCAAACTTTGATGTTGTAAAGACAAGTTTGATAATTAAATTTAATACATCTTTCTTCTTTTTCTTTTCTTTATTTTTCTTTTCTGCACTTATTGCATAAGTGTTTGCTAGGGACTAGCAAGGGAAAGTATATGGGGATGATGAATCTCCATTTCATCATCTTTATTCTATCATTTTGGCCTTAAAAACACTAGTAAATGCATATAAATACCTTTAATTCATGTATTTTATCATTCATGCATCATTGTACAAAATGTGTATAAAATACGATTTTTAAAGCCAAAATTATATAATAAGGAAAAGAAAAAAAAAAGAAAATATTGCAAATATTTTATGACCCAAAATCCCGAGACCTAGGCATCTCGATGACTAGGTCGATAAGGACAAAAGGTGGGGGAGATAAGGGCCAAAATTCCAATAAAAATCCCGATCTATTTTATTCATTTTCTTTCATTTTCGAGACCTATTTTTATTCTACTTTTTATACTTCAAATAAAGAAACTTTGAACATGAAAGTTGCTAGATAATTAAATATAGAAATATATAAAATTGATTTCACACAAAAATAATGTACAGATAAAAAGTTATGATCTGATTAAAAATCCAAAATCCCAAGTTCCCAGACCCATATCTCTCAAATAAAAACTCAAAATATATCAAAATCACTTTTAATTGGATATAACTTTTAATAAGATATTTGATGAAGGTGGTTTCATATTTTTTGGAGTTACGGTGTGAAAGTTAGGTTTTGGAACTCTATTGTATACTTATAAATATTTTTTCCGGGGATTATTCTGGTTGGTCCACGTGGGCCAACCGGATCTCCCCGTTGGTTGACCTCGGTCAACTCTCTGACCGAGGTCTGTACTGTGTCAGAAATGAGTTTTCACCTCGATTTCTCCAATTTTTGGAGGACGCATCTTGCATCGTTTTGCAATACGATCTTCTTGACTTTTTCTCCCTGAGGATCGATGATTCACGCCCAAGCATTGCTTTGGGGATTGGATCCACGATGCACTCAATATTCTTTGATCTTTAGGCCCTGTCAACCACCTGTAAATAACCGACCCCATTCTTCCATTTGGATTTTGAACCCCTTTGGCCCGTTCTTCTGTCCCCTTTTTGCATACCGAGGATCGAGCGAGGTGACTGCAGTCTCTCCTTGCTGTTAGGAGGTGCGGAGGAGCAGTGCAGAGGAGGCTTCCACCCATCACCGGAGCTCCGCTCCTGGCAGTCCTATCTTGCTGCTCCCATAACTCGAGGTCCTTTTTTCTTGTATTTTCTAGGTTACTTTAGTCATGAGTTTATTCCTTACCTTTCCCTTTAACATTTCCTTTAGCCTTTTACCCAATCGATCCCCCAAATCCATCCCTCGCCGGTGCTTGCTCCGGCGAGCCACCATCTACCTCTTCCGTCGTATTTTCCGTCGCTGGAGGGTCGTGGCAATTTACCCATTACCCTATTAACTCTTCTTGCATGCACATGAGCTTCATGCACGCTTTGGAGGCGATTTTGAAGTCCCGCCGGAGGTTCCTGGGGCATCTCTACTCCACTGGCCTATTGCGGACACTTCGGCCTTCGCCGGAGCATTTTGACGCTGCCATCACTTAGGGTACGCCTACAGGAGTCATCTCAGTCACTTTTGGAGATTCAAGGACTACGAAGGAAGCCGATGGGGGTTGGGAAGTTCGCCTTCGCCAGCCTTCTTCCCCGTTCTTCCAGATAGCCTATTTGTTGTTCGATTAAAGCTGCCGCCTAGTTTGAAGATCAACAGTTGGATTGCCCCCACCCAGCACCATCCGATCCTTCTGGGGCATCTAATTGTGCCCATCCGTACGAATCATCATCGGCCCGTAGGATCGTCGACACGTGTCTTAAGTGAACCGTCATCAGCCGTCCGATCCACTAAAGGCAAGGGTATTTTGCAATCTAGCCCTTGCTAATTTTTGTATTTAAATATTAGAACCCAATCTTTCATTTTTCGTTCATATAGTTTTGTAATATTTGCATTTAGCCCCCTAAGCTTTCAATTATTGTAGTTCGGTCCTCAGCCACGTCACCTCACGTGACTCTTCACGTAAGGGGACATTTTGTGCCTGAACCCACAGGCTTCTGTCTATTGCTAATTATTCCTAAAACTATTTTATTGCATTTATATTTTTTTGGAAATTTTGCAAGTTATCCCTCGAGGTTTTTGATAATTACATTTTGGCCCCTACCAGGTGCACGTATTTAGGCACGTGATTTTGGAATTTTTGCATGGAAGCCCTCGTGGCTTTGGTTATTTCTAATTGGTCCTTTAATTTAATATTTAGTTATAATTTTCTGTGAAAATTCCACTCAGGCCCTCGCATTTTTGATATTTACAAAAATACCCCTATTTGGAGTGTATTTTCTCTTTGTTTCTTGTATTTATTTCATGCATATATAGACCTCTAAAAAATCCACAAAAATAGGTATAGCTTCCTGTTGCATTGCTCTCTCACGTCACCTTTTTAATTTGCAATTTTGAGTCTTTTTATTATTTATAAAAAAATTAAAAATGTTATTTTTGTCCCTATTTGCAAAAAAAGATCTATAAAAATTATAAAACCTTTTGAAAAATTACCAAAAAATATATGTTGTGTATTTTTGTGTTTTTGATCTTTAGACCAAAATTCACTATAAAATATAAAAGAAAACTCTACAAAATAGAAAAATCTAAAAACCTTTATAAAAGTTTATAAAATCCATAAAAAATACAAAAATTACATTTTTTATTTCTTATTTTACCTATTTTATTATCTTTATTTTAAAATTAATTTGGAGAATTTTTAACTTTTTTTATATTTTTAATCTCCATTTTAGTTTTGGATCTATTTTAAACCCTGATTTTGGGTATTTTGACTTTAAAAATATATAAAAATTAGCAAAAATCTTAAAAAATCATAAAAAACAATAAAGAATTATTAAACACCAAAAAATATTTTATTTTCTTATTTTATTTTTTAATTTTTATATTATTCCTAGTCTATATTGTATATATACCTTCTATATAGCTTTATATTTATATTACAAGAAAAAAAAGAAAATATAAAAAATATAAAATATAAAAAGAAAATACAAAATCAAAAAATTAAAATCAAAATATAAAATCAAAAATAAAATAAAAAAATTAAAATTAAAAACCCACAAAAATAGTACCTATAGACACGTACTTCACAATCACTTTTGTGCATTTTTGCCCGATCTACTTGCTTGTTCCATGTGTTCGACAATCTACACATACTTGCACCTATACACATCTTTGTTGTAGTGTCATAATAAATTTTACTCCACACACTTGCTTTTCATTGTTTGATCATGTTGTGGGTTAATTGCTGTTTGAAGTCTGAATCTCGTGTTGTCAACTTGACGACTGAGTTCTCGCTTTGTATGGAACTTACGACCGCTCGATTTGTAATTTTTAATGCAATTTGGGATACAAAATGCAAATTATGCCAATTTTAAGGTCTAGAAACTGATTAGAAAATATGAAACTTGGCCACGATGACAAGAATGATGAAAATGAGTGCACTATAAATTTTTTGGAATTTTTGAATGCAATATAATTTTTTTATGAATTTTTGAATGCAAACAAAGTGAATTTCAATAATTAATTATAATAAATAATAAGCTAATTATTTTTAAGGGATAAAATTATCCGAGATCTACCACTAGATGATTGATCTCAGAAAAATCCTAAACCTCAAAAATACAAGATTCAATACCTATTAAAATTTACTATTGAAATATGCAAAATGATTTTTAGAAGGCAAATGATGCATGCAAATGCAATTATTTTTGGGCACAATGTAATAAACAACTAATTTTCAAGCCATGAATTTTGGTAATTTTTAGAGCAACGATTATTAGTTATGAATTTTCAAGGACAGAATGGGCAAAATATGCAATTTTCCAAAAAATAATTTATTAATAATTAACCACGAATCAGAAAAATGTCAAACATATGCTCAAAGGTAGAGAGTTAATTGACAAACATCGTGCTATTTTTGAATGATAAAAATAAGCAACGTAGAGGTCCACAGTGGAGGGGTAACACGATGATAGAAATGCAATTACAATATTTAAATAAATATAAAAATGCAGAGCGGGGATGAAAATGTGAATAACGAAAAGTCTGGGGGGCTTCTGCAAAATTGCCAGAGTGTTACGTGCATGGCACATGACCTCTGGCTAATAACTCTTCAGTGCAAATAAAAAAGAATCCGATGGGCTTTCTGAAATCATCACAACGGTCACGTGCAGAGCACGTGACCCTGGACTTTGGCGTAAATGGGCGGCTCTTCAGGGGTTCCACTGCAATACGTCCCCTCCCATCACGTGTCTCGCACGTGGGGAGGGTCTCGGGACTTGTGCTTGGCGGTCACGGTGGGCGAGAGGAGCGGTGCTGGTGGAGCGCGTGCTAGAGGTATGGCAAGGTCGGTAAAGGTCGGTGGTGATGAAGATGCTTCAGGTCATCGATGTCGACGCAGATCAGCAGTGAAGCAGAGACATTCGCTGTGGGGCTCGTCGGTGTGGGGCTCATCAGTTGAAGTCTAGCGGCGGAGCACGAGCCTCGGCGAAGGTTAGAGCGGTGGTTCGTTGTCGGTGAAGGAGGTAGCGGCGTGGCGTAGCTTTCTACGATGAAGAGGTTGTTGGAGGATGACGAAGTCGATGAAGGTGGACGTGAAGGGGGATGTCGATGAAGAGAACGTTGGCTCGATGGCTACGATGGCCGGAGCAGAAGCAGTAGTCGACGAAGAGTCGTGCTGCAGTAAGGTCGGAGAACCTTGGATCTCGCCACCAGTGTAGGCTCGCCGGGCTGTCACCACCGATGAAGTCCTTGGAGGTTTAGGGATTATCGACAGATGAAGCTTTGGGGGAGGGCCGGAGGAGGTTTAAATAGGAGAGGAGATGGGTGGCCGGATTGTAATATTGGGATGATTGAGGATCGCGTGACAGAGATGATCGGATGCGAGAGGGATTTGATGAGAGTCGACGAAGGAGAAGATCACGGAGGATGGATTCACGGGTATGGGCTGGTGGCGAAATCACTGGCGGAGCAAAAGAGGAAGGAGGCGGTGCAATTGGGAAAGAAGGGAGATCGGGGACGACGTACAGTGGCTGTCCGATCGGCCGAGATCGGACGATCGTGATCTAGCCACGTGGCGTAAAGGGAGGGTAGGAGGAGCACGCAGGAGGCACGTGCCCCGCACATGCGCAACTTTTTATTATTATTTTTTTTATAAAAATGAAAATAAATAAGGCCCAAAAATGGGTGACACGTGGCAGCTCCAAGAGCTGTCACGTGTCAGCTCCACAATATTCGGAAAATAAATAATTTACTAAATACATGAAAAATAGTAAATGACTTCGGATCAAAAAAGTTCCTTCACGAAAATTGCTCGTCTTGATGAGATCTACAACTTTTATGAAGACGCCAAAACAAAAATCGATTAATTGCACAAAGTGATATTTTTGGGGTATCCCATGTACATTACCTTGATTTTTGGGTTTTATAATTTTTTGTTATTTTTAAACCAGATAAAAATATGGAAAAAATATGATAAAATCAAAGATAAATATTTACACATTAATTTATTTTTTTAGTTTTTTATGAATTAAGAAAAAGAAGATTAAAATAAAATATGAAAGAGAATTTTTGTACAGATAGTTAGTGAAGACTCGGACTCAGTTAGTTTCTTTGATTTCAAGCTCAATTTGGATATGGATTTTTGCGCATTTTAATAAAACTTTCATCAAAGAAGATAAATGAAAAAGAAATAAAATAAAATAGGTTAATTATGTACATAAAATAATTGGTCAAAAACTGCTAAAATACAAAATGTACAAAAGAGGTCCAAAACCCGACTTTCACATATGAACTCCGATTCACTTGAACATGGTCTAGTTTTGAAGGTATTTGAATGTACATTAGTTCAAAAGTGGGTAGGATCAAAACGGACACTGGATGGGGAAGATATGAGGGTTTTAGTCCGAAAATCCTATAACTAGGGTTTGTATTTTTGGTCCACTTATTTGGTTTAGTGATTTTTTGTATTTTTCATTTATTCTTATTAGTGATATGTACACAGTGGAGGTGGTTTTGGGTCAATTGGAGTTGTCATGAATTAATTAAAAATAAGGGAAGTTAGGCTATTTACAGGTCTATTTTGGCTGGGATGTTTGGCTTCTTATTTTGTACAAAAATAAGTGATAAAATGCAATTCTTAGCAAAACGTGCATGAATGCTAATTATACAGAATAAATGAAGAAATTCCTATGATTCTTGGGGATTAGGGCTTAATTAATGACTTTTAGAGTGATGAAACTGAGTTTCATCACTTATCAACCTCAGACCAATGGCAAGGCAGAGCTATTAAACAGAGAAATCAAGACAATCTTGCAGAATCTTTTGAGGCCGGATAGACAGAAGTGGTCCCAACTCTTGGACTCTATTCTTTGATCATACAGAACTGCCTACAAGTCTCCCTTGGGCATGTCGCCATATCATCTTGTGTATGGAAAATCATGCCATCTGCCCATCGAGTTAATTCATAAATTAGTATGGGCAGTCAACATGCGTAATCTGGACTCATAGATTGGTGGTCAACAAAGAAAAGTGGACCTGAACAGGCTTCTAGAGTTTCGAAACTATGTGTTTGATAATAGCTTGATGTACAAGGAGAAAGTTAAATGCTGGCATGACTGACACATCAAAGGAAAAACATTCAAGATTGGGCAGAAAGTGTGGTATTCGATGCAAAGTTGAGATATTCCTGAGCAAATTAAAGAGTAAATGGACAGGGCCATTCAGAGTGAAAGAAGTATGTGACAACTGAAGTATTTTGATTTTAGAGTTGTCATCTGATGTACAATTGTTCATCGTCAATGGTCAGTTACTGAAGCCGTACTTTGAGCATGACACTTTCTTGGATGATGTTGACTTAGTTCAAGTGATCTTCAGTGATGCATCCTCCACAACTGCAGCAGCATCAAAAGATTCAGATAATGCTCTTCTAAAACTCTTTCTCTAGTTTTCTTCTTTTCTTATTTTCTTCTGTTATTTTCTTATGTTTATTTTCATTCTTTCCAATCTTGCTTTCATCCATCTCAGTCATCACTGCTATACATAGGATATGCTTCATCCAAAGTATAGGGGGGATGAGTGGGTCCCGTTGTTAATTCTTTGATCCCTCACCTATCTCCTCTCCTGTTCATATTCCTGTCTATACTTGGGGATATTTTTCCATAAGAATAGGGGGAGACTGTATGAGTTGTTGATCTATTCATTCTGACCCTTAACCCTCCCTACATGTCGATAAAACCTGCTATACTAGGATTATTTCATCTTTAGTATACGGGGGATGGTTGACTTCTCATTCATTGATTCTTTATTCTTTAGTCGTTGTAGTATAGGTGCTTTTATACTTAGTATGATTATAACTTTTCTTTTCTCTTTGATCTATGAGGGCATGGCTTAAGCTATCTAAGTATAGGTGGTCGCATATACGTTGTATATACTTTAGCTATAACTCATACTTTCGTATTTTCAAAAAATATGTCTAAAATACAGTTAATTAATTGCAAAGAACATACTTGTTTAAAATTCATTAAAATTTCTTGTATGTACTGATTAATAAATCAGATAAAAATGTTTTGCAAAATGGTTGGAAAATGGTTGAAAATTTTCTTTGAAAAAATTTTTAAAAATGTTCTGAAAATGTTTTGTAAAATGTTTTCAACCAATGTAAAAATAATTTGTTTGTAAAAATTTATCTTCTTTGTGTGAATAAAATGTTTTGAAAATCTATTTGCAAATGGTTTAGAAAATGGTTGCAAAAATTTTGAAAAATCTAATGATTTTCAAATTTTGAAAATGTTTGTAGAAAATTATTTGTCAAAATTAGTTTGCAAAATAAAGTTTTCAAAATCATTGCAAAAATATTTCAAATTATTTTGAAAACTAGATATACAACTCAAGTAAATGACATTCTTTAAATTTATATATAACCTTCTGAATAACCAACTGGTGTAAATTCTTGAACTCCAATTCTTGCAAATATCAAAGAAGCACTCTTGTGTAAATATCTGCACATATTACTTTTCTTAAAAGCTTTTTGTTTTTATCTTGTAAAATATAAATCCCAAAAACATTTGTAAAAACTATCCCATAACTGCATAAAAACTTGCAAAACTTTTTGAAAATCTAGAAAAAGGTCAAAAACAAAAATTACATCATAAAAATATTTTCTTTGCATTATACATAGCATTTGTATTTTTCGGATTGATAATTTAACTAGTCTGAGTAAAATCTGAAGATTTGAGCTTCGTTGGATCGTAAATTTACATAATCACAAGAACCTTATAGGAACTTGATTTGGGAACTTTACGTCTACTAGTCTTAATTCTTTGAGACCACGAGACTTGGTTCAGTGTCATCTTAACTGTCTAAGTAGAATATTTTGAAACACATTCTTGTTGATAATGACCTAGCTTGCACAAACTGCACCTTACACTTTGCTCACCTCAGTTGAAGTAGCAGAGGGCTGGATTTGCCAGCATGAGACACAAGCCAGTGGAAACATCAAAAGTCACATATCTATGGCCATTGCACCCCAATTCGATTTAGTAGTCATAAGGTCTAATGACAGAAGTTGTGGGTTTAAATAATGCTTCAAAAGAGGGATAGTCAACTAGCTCGAGAGGGAAAAGTCCATATGCAAATGTTTTGTATATAGTAACAAAAAAGGCCTTGAAAACCAAATATGAACTTTGATAGACAAATTTCTAGGTTGTTCCTTTGCTTCCTTGAGTTCGGCCTTGGGACTTGCCCAAGTAAAATAAACATAAAACCACATTGATTAAAATTGACTAAAATTTTGTGTGGTTATTTCTTGTCCGATTCCGATTGCTTGCCTACAACAAAACGATACAATAATTTAGCGCATGATAATCCATGCATATTTTAAGCAGGGCAATCTCGGACCCGTCAGATGGCGCTGTTCCCAGGAAGGCAAACGACTTAGTTTTTTTTTCTAATTTTTTTGTTCGGTTTTCTTTATTCGGGTAGTCTGACCCCCGAATTTTTCTTTGTAAATTCCATTTTTTCCTGCATGTATTTTTATCTTCAGCATTTATTTTCTTATTTATTTATTTATTTTTTAGTCACTCTCTTACACACTCTCTCTTATTTTTCTTGTGAGGTACCCGGTGTACGTGGAGCGGTTTTTCATGAATTGATTAAGATCGAGTCGAGTCATGAGAGAGCGTACAGTGCAGGACTTTATTTTCTGCAATTTTATTTTCTGTAATTAATTGCTCACTTCTAACAGTGTTCGTTTGGACTCTCGCATGTGTAAAAGACCTTTAACTCTTTCTGTGGTGTGACGTGGCTTGTTTCACTCTCCGGTGAGAGTGGGGCCTAACTTGAGTGGTGCTTAGGATAGACCTGCACATACGTCTTTTAAAGCTTATATAGTTTTTGATTGTTCTCATAGAACCTCACTTAATTGATTCGCACATTAGATCATTCAACTTAGTCAAATTCAACTCAATTCTTCCTGACTAATAGAACTTTCTACTAGGTGCGATTTTTATTGGCTTGCATTCATTTAGAATAATCGTTCAATTCTTGTATTGCATCCCACATGGAGATTGCGAGGAATCACTATAAGTCTTCTATCTAAGCATACATCATTGTTTCATGTGCATCGGCTTTTCTCGAATTTCTCCCTCCTGTTTTATCAAATAATTTTAAAGGAAATTGAGATTGGACGGTAGACGTGTATTTGTTCTCATTTAATTCTTCAGTGATTGCCTAATTAAAATTGGGACTGCTAAATATAGCCAATTTTAAGTAACCCATAAAATCGAGAATTTTTGCGAGAGAGCAGCCCTGACCTTGGATGCATTTATTTTTCTGAGTGAGCGAGAGACGACATTTAAGGTTAGAGCCTAGCTCTGAAAGTTTTCGTTCAGACTATTTATTCTAAAAATGATTAGCTACTTCTCAGTGAGGATCTACGGGTAGATGGTAAACAGTCCGGATTTCCTTAGCAGAGTGGGTGGTTTAAAGGACACTACGTAAGGCTCCATCCTTAAGTAACACAGGTAGCTGTTTTACGGTCCGTACTTACACCCATACTGGCTAAAAATAGGTGCAACTAGTCGTAAGGAGTCAGTACAGTCTTTAAGAAAATCTTCAGCACCTAACATCTTGCTAAATATTTTCCAAGATTGTCTTATCACCAACTAAAATTGAAAAGAAAAGCCAAACTCTTATGGATTCGTTGTGTGAGTTGGTGAACCTGGGGTTTGATTTGTGTTTGCATTGGTGTTTGTAAATCGATTCAAAGATCAAAATCCGCACATTTGTGCTATCAATCTCCTTGATAAAAATTTCTTTTAAATATCTCGTACACTTGCACCGAGTTCAACCATGTCAATTCATCATCTACCTCCTTTGAAGAAAATAGGACTTTATCCTGAGTATCAATCTGATCTATATTATGAAAATAAATTCATCTCGGTCAAACCCAAATCGCCACTCATTCCAGCTCTTTCAAAAAAGATGGAACATTTATCCAAGAATCCATCAGAGCTATATTATGAAAATGAATTTGTCTCGGTCAGACCTAAATCGACTAAACCCTCTTTTTTCAATAATCCTCCAACATTTGAGGGAAGTTCTCACTCTCAAATGAATTCGATCCCCTTACTGAATTCCAAGCCATTCTACTCAAATCATCCGACCACACATGATCATTTACCATCTTAGACTAAACCGTCTTATTCTCAGTTTCTCACCGAAACTAATGAACCTTTTCAAGATAGAATCACTTTCGAGTCTCATGACTGGCCGAGAAACCAAACTCGATCACACTAGATGGAGAGGCACACATCTAATGATCAACGAGGTTAGATTGACCATAATAACCGAATCCCTATTAACCAACTCGAATACCACTCCTTTGATCAGCCTATACATACAGAGGACCAAATGGATGATATCGACACATATGCACCCTGCATGACTCCATTATTCAAAGATACAATCAATCATGACCATGGAAGTAGACTCTACTCGAATTGGAATTGCATGCCTGAGTCACGACATGTTGAGTGTGAGACCTACAAAATTCCACAAAATCCTTCCACTGAGCAGCATCCTTCCATGATTTTTGAGGAGAAATTTTCGGAAAATAATGATCATGTATTGGATATTTCGAGAAACTCTCCTCTTAGATCACATAGGAAAATGGAAGATGAAATGACTGAATCTCAAATGCAAAAACACACCTCGACTGTTCCCAAGATTGATCGTGAAAAGATTTTTGAGTATGACACTTCGAGGGTAAATAAGAGGTATGAATTATTAGAGGAGAGATTTAGAAAGCTCACCAACCGAATAATTTCATTCTATGGTAGCTCGGATACGAAAGTGGAGGATGAAATGATTGGATCTCATGTTGAAAATTATGAGGATTTTCAGAAACCTAGAGAATATGTTCCCCCTAGGGATAAATCTGATAGTGACACTTTTGTATATTACTCCCCTAGGAATGGATCTGATTCTGACTCTTATCCTTCATCATCTACGGAGAAAACCACATCACCACACCACACCGAAAACACCAAAAAAAAGAAAAACTAGAAAAATTCATAAAAATTGAGACTGAAGAAGATCTGAAGAATTTGGATCCTGCTTTACGAGAAGCACTGGAGAAAGATTGATTCTTGAACTTCCCTTTATATACGCCATTGAACACTTCCCCTACTGTAAAGGATTTGTAATGGACAAATTAATGATAAAAAAGTCAGACAGGATAAGAACAAAGACAGAAAGACATATCTTGTCAATGGCCTCCTCCTTGGTGTTGAGGAGAAAAACCAAGAGCCACATAGTAAAGCGGTTGCCCAGATTTGACTGTGGAATCAAAGACATAATATTTACCCATGCTCGAGTTGATGACGATTCACTAATCAATATCCTCCTAACCTCTGTATTTCACGAACTCAAACTCGGACCTATCAGGAAGATACGAGAGATCATTCAATTAGCACCGATAATGCGGCTAAGAGGAACTATTTCGGTTATCCTTACATTCCAAGGTACTCCGCTCAATGTGGACTTCAAGATCATTGATATTGAGCATCAAGGAGAATTCACCCAGTCTTCAATTATTCTCGGAAAGCCATTCTTCACATTGGCTAAGGCAATTATTGAGTGTGAGACTTGGGAAATCAATTTTACAGCATTGGGAGCACTTCAATCTCAACAAGTCTTTGAGGAACCACAATTTTCTGAGGCAACCTACAAAGTCCTCGATAGCCGTAACCATCAATAGGTAGAAGAGCCCTGCCCAGTTGCTACACCTGAGATAGCGGTTGTTGATGAGACTATTGGTTTAGAGACTCTCCCCCGTGCGCCATTCCCAGCTGCTCTCACCATGGAAAATCAAATATATGACTCATACGATCCTGAGACTTATGCATGGGCGCACCTTGAGTCAAGCTATTCTGACTATCTTGATCAAATCAACTCTACACAGGAATGCTCCAACGTCAAGTCAATTGAGAACGAACATGCAAAGACAGTCTCCACTATTTCAATTCTTGCGGTTCTCTCGTAGAAAAGTGTTTCTTATATGATCCTGAGACTTATGCATGGTCTCACCCTGGGTCAACCAACTCTGAATACCTTGACCAAATCATTCCAAATCAGGAGTGCACCAACATCCAGAAGACTAAGAACAAACACGCACGACGAACACCGACTAAGGAGAAAAATTTCAATGGTTACTCATCTCGAGACTCAAGTGTACCAGCAACTTCACAAAACAAAATGACTACTCCTTCATCGAAAAAGAAAGTCACCTTTGACCTTCCGGAAAAGGAATCATCTGATGATTCCTCATCAGGTTCGGAAAAGGTAATATACATGAGTATGGTTTGTTCGGCAATCTTAAAACCTTACCTTCACAAGGATCCAAACTTCGATTCCCGTTGGAAGACTCCCGTTCCTCACTATTATTCATCCAAAGCTGATGCTCCTGCTCTCATCAAATATACTCGAATTATTTCTTGAGAACAAATGCTTGATCCCAAGAAGGAACGAATTCTGAGAAAACAACTAAAGAAACAAAAAGAAAAGAATATATGAAGTGTGTCCACTTTCAAATACCATTCCTCTGAGGATAACTATGATGATGGATACCTTTCATCTGACTCATACGCTTCATATAATATCCAACATGATTTCTCTGAGGATAACACTGATAATAGTTAGGAATCATATGCTTCATCTCCTTCTCATCATTACGATCTCCCACCACAGGCTCACAAAAAGATCGGCCGAAAACCACCTAAATCATCGGCTACCCACCCTCCCTTTCGACCACATCAGTCTTATTGTACATCTTCTTCTTCTACTTAGGCCCAGGTTTAAGTATGGGGGGGGGGACCGATGCCATCTGTACATACCATTCTCCTCATCTCACGATCATTCCATTTCCACCATTCTTCTGTACTTAGGCAGATCAGAGCCTAAGTATTGGGGGAAACAATACCCATCTCTATATACTCTCCGCATTCACATCTCCTGACCACCTCATTTTTGCTCCTCTTCTATACTTAGACTGTTCACAACCTAAGTATAGGGGGCGGACCGATCTATCTTTTTATTTTTCTTTTTCACTCTCTTATGCTTATCCCGAGCTATGTCTTCTTTACGCTTCTTGTGCTCTGAGGACACAACACTCTCTAAGTATAGGGGGTCTGTATATATACTGTGTATATATTTTACCCATATCTTGTACTTTCACGTAAGTCTATATATATTTATAGGGTAGGTAACTAACTTGTGAAAAAAACAAAAAAACAAAAAAGCAAAACAAAACAAAATAAAAAAAAAGAAAAAGAAAAAGAGTTTGCTACTAACACTGACTGTGTCCTACCCAAAATTTTTGAAAAAAATGGCTTCTTATTTATTTTTGCAAAAAAAATCCACAAAAAGAAAAAAATATGTCTGCATTTCACACACCTGCACTTCATCCAGCATTTCATTCATTTGAATCTGTGAAAAGTCTTTGGGTTATGAACCGAGTTATGAGCAGAAACCAAGAGTGATCTGGACTTGACCTCAATCCACTTAATTTTCTGAGGAACTTTATCGAGAAATAGGATTTTAGAAACTTCAGGTCTATGACTTAATTCTTTAAGTTCCACATGACAATGAACATTGTTTGACTCTTAGTGTCTAAGCTGGTCTCTTCATTCTTGGTACAACTCTAGAATAAGGAATTAATTTGTACCCTCGCACTATGAACTTATCTCAACTCAGATGGGGCGTTGGAAGACTGTGTGAGTTTCTTTTCTGGTAGCGTGGAAATCTAAAGACCAGAGTACGAGTTGAAATAAAGCTTCGGAAAAGGGATGGATGGCTGGGCACAATTTTTTCTAAGACCCCAAAACATGTAAGAAAAAAAGATTCTATATCCGTAGGGGCACAACAAGATCCAAGCAGTGCTACCAAAAATCCAAATACAAAGAAGCCACTACCAAATAAAAATCTGAGCAAAAAGGTCCAAGCTTCAAGAAAACCTGAGATCATGGTGGAGACTCGGCTACACTGGCCAGCTTCACAAGGAGAGGTGACTACACTGGCCACCCTCCAGTTATTTTCTACTTCTTCTAACTTCTCCCCCATTTCAACTGTGAACACAACGCGATAGACCTTAGAAGGAAATACCTTACTCCCCGAGGATGAGTTACTAGAGAGGAGGCTTGCATGGTAGTCTGGCATTTTGGATGGGAAGAGCTAAAACCTTTCACACACATGAGTCGATTGTTTAATGTTCATAGGGTATGCTTTGGGAGGTGGATCGGTCTAAGATGACTTCTGAGCCGAAACTGTGACAATGATGTGTAGAACTTGAAGGCTATTGATTTTAAAATTCTAAGTCTCACAGAAGTTCTGCCAAACTAATAATCCAAAGGTCGAGTCTAGTTCCATTTTCACCTTAAGCTCATGGTCTTGGTATGGAACCTAATCTCATTTCACCTCATGGCATTTCTTTTGATGCTCAGGGACGAGCATGGTTTAAGTATAGGGGGTTGATGAAACACAGTTTCATCACTCTAAAAGTCATTAATTAAGCTCCAATCCCTAAGAATCTTCGACATTTCTTCATTTATTTTGCATAATTATCATTCATGCACGTTTTGGTAAGAATTGCATTTTATCACTAATTTTCTAACAAAATAAGAAGCCAAAAATCCCAGTCATAATAGACCTGTTAGCCTAATTTACCCAATTTTTAACTATTTCATGCTAACTCCAATTGACCCAAAACCACCTCCACTGTGTACATATCACTAACAAGAATAAATGAAAATTCAAAAAAAAAACTCACTAACCCAAATAAGTGGACAAAAAACCCAAACCCTAGTTCTAGGAGTTCTGAACTAAAACCCTCATATCTTCCCCCATCTAGTGTCCATTTTGATCATACTCACTTTTAAACTAATGTACATTCAAATACCTTCAAAACAAGACCAAGTTCAAGTGAATCGGAGTTCATATGTGAAAGTTGGGTTTTGGACCTCTTTTGTACATTTTGTATTTTAGTGGTTTTTGACCTATTATTTTATGTACATAATTAAACTATTTTATTTTAATTCTTTTTCATTAGTATTCTTTGATGAAAGTTTTATTAAAATGCGTAAAAATCTAGATCCAAATTGAGCTTGAAATCAAAGAAACTAACTAAGTCCGAGTCTTCCCTAACTGTCTGTACAAAAAATGTCTCTTTCGTATTTTATTTCTTCTTTTCATTATTCATATAAATCCACAAAAAATAGATTAATGTGTAAATATTTATATTTGATTTTAACATTTTTTTCGTATTTTTATCTGTTTTAAAAATAACAAAAAAATTATAAAACCTAAAAATCAAGGTATTCTATGTACATGGGATACCCCAAAAATATCACTTTGTGTAATTGATCGATTTTTGTTTTGGTGTCTTCATGAAAGTTGTAGATCTCATCAAGAGAGAAATTTTTGTGTCATTTTCGATCTGAGATCATTTACTATTTTTTATGTATTTATTAATTTATTTATTTTCCGAATTTTGTGGGGCTGACACGTGGTAGCTCCTGGAGCTGCCACGTGTCACCCATTTTTGGGCCTGATTTATTTTCGTTTTTATAAAAAAATAAAAAAAATAAAAAAAAGCCATGCACGTGTGGGGCATGTGTCTCCTGCGTGCTCCTTCAACCCTCCCTTTACGCCACTTGGCTAGATTACGACCGTCCGATCTCGACCGATCAGACGGCCGCTAGACATCATCCCCGATCTCCCTTCTTTCCCAATTGCGCCGCCTCCTTCCTATTTTGCTCTGCCGGTGATTTCACTGCTGCCCCACGCCCATTAATCCCTCCTCCGCGATCTTCTCCTCCGTCGACCCTCGTCAAATTCCTCTCGCATCCGATCATCTCTATCATGCGATACTCAATTACCCCAATCTTGCGTTCCGGCCGCCCATCTCCTCTCCTATTTAAACCTCCACCGGTCGTCCCCCAAAGCTTCATCCGTCGATATTCCCTATACGTCCAAGGACCTCGCCGGTGGTGACAGCCTGACGAGCCTACACTAGCGGCGAGATCCAAAGTTCTTCGACCTTGCTGCAGCACGACTCTTTGTCGGCTATTGCTTCTGCTCTGGCCATCGTAGCCGTCGAGCCTATGTTCTCTTCATCGACATCCCCCTTTACATCCACCTTCATCGACTTCATCATCCTCCAGCAACCGCTTCACCGCAGAAAGCTACGCCACACCGCTCTCTCCTTCACCGACAACGAACCACCGCTCTAACCTTCACCGAGGCTTGTGCTCTGCCGCAAGACTTCAACCGATGAGCCCCACGCCGACGAGCCCTACGCCGAACGTCTTCGCTTCACTGTTGATCCTCCTCGACATCGACGTCCTGAAGCATCTTCACCACCACCGTCCTTTACCGACCTAGCCGGAACTCCAGCAGGAGTTCCACTAGCACCGCCCCTCTCGCCCACTATGACCGCCGGGAGCAGGTCCTGAGACCCTCCCCGTGTACGAGATACGTGATGGGAGGGAATGTTTTGCAGTGGCACCCCTGAAGAGCCACCCATTTACGCCAAAGTCCAGGGTCACATGCTCCACACGTGACCATTGGGATAATTTGAGAAAGCCCCCTCATTCTTTCTTATTTTCACCGAAGACCAGTTAGCCAAAGGTCACATACCACGCACGTGACACTCTGGCAATTTTGCAGAAGCCCCCCATACTTTTCGGTATTCACATTCTCATCCCTGCTCTACATTTTTATATTAATTTAAATATTGTAGTTGCATTTATATCCCTGTGTTCCCCCTCTACTGTGGACCTCTACATTGCTTATTTTTATCGTTCAAAAATAACATGATGTTTGTTAATTAACTCTCTACCTTTTAGCATATGTTTGACATTTTTGTGATTCGTGGTTAATTATTAATTAATTGTTTTATGGAAAATTGCATATTTTTCCCATTCTTTGCTTGAAAATTCGTAACTAAATAACCGTCGCTCTAAAAATTGCCAAAAAATCATAGATTGTAGAAGTAGTTGTTTATTATATCATGCCCAAAAAGAATTGGATTTGCATGCATAATTTGCCTTCTAAAAATCATTTTGCATATTTCAATATTTAAATTTTAGCAGGTTTTGCATCATTTTGGAGGTTTAGGATTTTTTTGAGATCAATCACCTAGTGATAGATCTTGGATAATTTTATCCCTTAAAAAATCAGGTTTAATATTTATTATAATTGATTATTGAAATTCACTTTGAATTCGAAAATTCATAAAAAAATGTATATTGCATTCAAAAATTCCAAAAAATTATAGTGCACTCATTTCATCATTCTTGTCATCCTGGCCAAGTTTCATATTTTTCAGACATCGTTTGATTGATAATCATTTTCTAGTCCTTAAAATTGGCCTAATTCGCATTTTGCATCCCAATATGCATTAAAAATTATAAAAAAACTGCCTTGAAAACCGAACACAAACTTTGATAGACAAATTTCTAGGTTGTTCCTTTGCCTCCTTGAGTTTGACCTTGGGACTTGCCCAAGTAAAATAAACATAAAACCACATTGATTAAAATTGACTAAAATTTTGTGTGGTTATTTCTTGACCGATTCTAATTGCCTGCCTACAACGAAACGACACAATAATTTAGTGCACGATAATCCACACATATTTTAAGCAGGGCAATCTCTCGCCCGCCAATACGGAGAAGGGACTCGGTGTTTGATGCTGTACTCCTTCGTTAATTTCTTGACATCTTTACTTATGAAGTGACTACCCCCATATGATTTCAGAATCTTTGGTATCCCGAACCCTTAAATGATGTTCTCACTCAGAAATCGACAAACTATATGACTATCAGCAGCTCAGACGGGAACAACTTCAACCCAACGACTCATTTAATCAATGATAATAAGGATATATAGAAATTGTTGATTGTTAGGAAAGGGTCCCATGGAATCGATGCCCCAAGCATCGGATACATCTGAAATTTGAATGAATTTCAGGGAAATCTTGTATTTAGATGCGAGGGTTCCTCCCATTTTCTGATAGCAAGTGCAGCTTTTGACATATATTACTGCATCCTTGAATAGTGTGGGCTACCAGAGGCCACACTGCAATACTTTCATTGCCGATCTATCTCTAGAGTTGTGTCTACTGGATTCGAGCGAGTGATAATGCTTGAGGACACTACGATGCTCCTCCTGAGGTATAAACCGACACCAAATGCAGTCTGCTCCTTCCCTAAATAAGAGTTGGTATTCCCATTGCTAGAAACAGATTGTGGACAAGAACCTATCCTTCTTGATCTTTGTCCAATCTGTGGGACTACAATAGACTCGAGGTAGTTCACAATATCAACATACCAAGGGAGTAAACCCACAACGAGAATCAACTCGTCAAGAAAGGTGTATGTGGTGGGTGTACTTCACAGCGGAGGTTCTTGATGTTCAATTCTAGAGAGGTGATCTACTACCACATTTTAAAATCTAAGTTTATCTTTGATTTCCAAGTCAAACTCCTGAAGGAGAAGGACTAATTTGATCAATCTGGGCTGCACATACTTCTTCTACTGTAGATACCATACAATCGAGTGGTCAATGTAAATTGTGACTTTAGATCCAATCAAATAGGATCTAAACTTCTCGAGGGAGAAAACCACAACTAGCAACTCTTTCTCTGTAACAGTACAATTTCTCTATGCTTCATCTAATGTCTTGCTAGTGTAGTGAATGGCATAGGGCACTTTGTCTTATCTCTGTCCTATCACAACCCCAACTGCAAAATCTGATGCATCTGTCATGATATCAAAGGGTAGTGAATGGCTTGAGTGATTAGCTCCTTCAGCTGATTGAAAGATAGGAGAACCTGTTGATCAATATTAAACTCGATCTCCTTGCACTATAATTCAATTAGCGGCCAGGAGATGCAGCTGAAATCTTTGATGAAATGTTAATAGAAACCGCACGATCCAGGAATGATCTCACATTTCTAACATTTTGGGGTGTCTCAAGATTGTCGATCACATCCACCTTTGCTAGATCGACCTCCATGCCACGTTTGGAAATGACGTGGGCCCAGCACAATCCCTTTAGTGATCATAAAGTGGCTATTTTCCCAAGGCAGTATGAGATTGGCTTCTCGGCATTTTTGAAGTATTCTATCTAGGTGCTAAAGACAAGAATAAAAGCTGTCACCATAGGCTTAGAAGTCGTCCATGAACATCTCAACAAAACTGCCAACCATATTGATAAAAACTACAAGCATGCATATGTGGAATGTGGCAGGTGCATTGCTAGGCCAAAGGGCATTCTCCTAAAAGTGTTGGTGCCGAAACGACAAGTGAAGTTAGTCTTCTCTTGATCCTCTAGGGCGATTGCCACTTGCTTGTACCTAGAGTACCCATACAAAAAGCAGAAGAATTCCTTACCGACCAATCTTTCCAAAACTTGATCAATAAATGACAAGGGGAAGTGGTCCTTCTTCGTTGTAGCGTTGAGGAGGCGGTAATCAAAACATACATGCCAGGATGTTGGTACCCTAGTAGAAATCTCCTCTCCTCTTTCAGTTGTACACATGGTGAATCCAGATTTCTTTGGAACTACATGCAAGGGGCTTACCTATTTGGAATCAAAGATGGGATAAATGAAACATGCATCACACTACTTCGTGATTTCCTTCGTGACGTTGTCCCACAAGTTAGGGTTCAATCTTCTCTAAAATTCATAGGATGACTTGGCATCATTTTCTAAATAGATGTGGTGTGAACACAGAGCAGGATTTATCCTGTGGAGGTCTGATACATGCTAACCAAGATCCTTGCAGTTTTTCTATAAAACCTCGAGCTGTCGAGATTCCTGATATGGGGTCAACCGACTGTTGATGATGACCGGATACATGTTCACTGCACTTGCGAGGAAATCATACTTGAGACCTGCCAGAAGTGGCTTTAACTATGGTTATAATCGAGCTTGCTTCTTGATTACTTTAGAAAATGAACTTGTAGGTGGGCGATCTGTCATGATTTTGAAGATGCTGCTCACCTCGGTTACTGGCGGCTTTTCTGATACTCCGCCGAACAAATCATCAATGAATTCATCATGTTAGGAATGGCATGAATCTTCTATCTCAAAAAGGTCCATCATCAAGTAAGAATCTGTCTCCCAGTTGACATCGGAGCACGTAAAGACTATGCTTTCTAGGTCCTCTAGAGAGAAGATTTCCTGAACCCATTTATCATTTAAAGAAAATTATGTATCCTTGATTTCAACAATAACGTCATAGTCTACCTCAGACAACGCTGCTTGACCTTCACCAGACATGACTTTTGGTTCACTGACCAAGTCTATTATTACTCTGTTGCTGCTCGAGCAGAACGTGGTCTTCCTAGACCCATAGTCAACCACAACCTCTATTGTTCGCAAGAAAGGCCAACCAAGAATTATAATCAGGGCCTGGAATATTGGTGTAGGAGAGACCATATCAATGACTACAAAATCAATAAGAAACTTCATGTCATGTACCATTACAACAACATCCTCCAGCAAACCTTGGGGTCACTTGATTGATTGAGCATTGAAATGAAGGATCATGTGTGTTGGCTTGAGCGGTCCCAACCCAAATTCTATGAGAAATGAGGCAGGAATGAGGTTTATCGAAGAGTCTCTATCAAGAAGAGTTCGCTTGAAGACCTGGTCAAAAATCTTGCATCTGATTAAAGGTGCTCCTTTGTCTGGCTTCTTTTCTGGAAGATTGCTGATGGCTGCAACTATAGCCAAGGTGAGGATGTGTTTTTCATCTGTCTGGAGTCTATTATTGTAGTTCGATCGACACTTGTTCTTGCATACCTCTTTCAAGCTCTTCTTCACAACGAACATATATTCCATGGCTCTCATCAAAGGTTATTCCACAACCATGTTTTTAAGAAATTCCACAACACTTGGATAAAAACAATGCATTTTTTCATTTGATTTTTTTTCTTTTGCATCATGAAAAGAATATGTACATAATTTGATTCAAAATGCTGTTCTTATTTACATTAGAATTCATGTCCACAACATTTTGTACAACCGGGCTGCAAAATAGTGTCCAAGCTGGAGCTGGGGGTGGACATCCAAAAACTACACTCCCTACTCTGTCGTTTGATGTCGAATGGGATACTAGAGCTTGCTCCTCCATGGTTGGCGCATCTTCACTTCGATTGCGATCAATTTTTTGATCTTTTTCATTTTTTGTTCTTTTTGTTGAGGATGGTGATGGTCGGTAGCTGGTGTGGCTCCTCCTTCTTCTTCTTCCTCACTGATGAGGGACCTGAAGGCTAGGGTATAGGTGCTAAAGTGGTATTTGCGACCCACGTGATCAAGTCGGCTCAATCAAGAAAAATGAACCACTAATATCAATAAAATCAAGCAAACACAAAATAGCGGTCCTGCTATTGGATTAACCTGGTATAGCGACCAGGGTCGAACTCAAGGAGCACGGGTTGGCCGAGAGGCCTACGAAGTAGTAAAAAGGAAGAAAATAAAAGAACAAAATATTTTTAGTGGTTTTTGAATATTTTTATATTTTTTGGATTTTTAAGGTATAAAGAAAATAAGAAAAACAAAGAAAAGCACACTTTAACAATTTATTTAAAGCACTAAAAATCAACCAAAAATTCAAACAAAAATGATTTTATGTATTTTATATTTTTTAGTGTTTTTGATGAATTTTTGAGAATTTTCTGATGATTATTTAATCTTCTAAAAATCAAAAAGTTAAACAAAAAGTGGGTACTGTTAAGCTGAGCCAAAAATCCCTAGATAAAATATCTAAGAGCCTCAAAATGACCTGGAGGTAATTTTCCTGTAAAGAAGATGAAAAAAGGAAAATTTAGGTACCACTTTTATTATTTTTGGATTTTTAATTTATTTACTAGAATTTTTATAGGTTTTTGAGTGTTTTTAAGTTTTTTGTGGTTTTCAATAATGAAAAATAGCCAAAATTGGCTAGAAAATCAAACTAAGTAAAACAAACAGTGTGTATTTTTTATAGAGTTTTTAAAAGAGTTTTAATATTTTTTTATGATTTTTCAAGTTAAACAGTGACAAAAATGAAGGTTTTTGATTTTTTAAAAATATCAAACTAAATAAAAAATGTCCTCAAAAATCCACGAAAATCCTACACCATGGCAGGAGCCATGTGTCAAATTCTCGTTGGATTTGGAGGTGATTTGATATTTTATTCAAAAATAAAAGAGGGGCACTGTGCACAGGGACCAAAGTGCAAATACCCGAAGTTCTGGGGGGCCTGGTGCAATTTTCCCAGCAAAACACGCGCCACGCATGTGCCTGGGGCACTCAGGGACCCAAATGTAAGAAAAATAAGTCCCGAGGACTTATTGGTAATAGGTACCAAAAGTCCAAGGTCTTATCTGCAAATAACCCAAAATAAAACGCACATGCTGGAATATATCACGCACAGGGGTATAAATGCAAATAAGAGAAACTTTTCATTCATTCAATAACATCTAGAACTACAGGGGGGTCTACTGCAAATATCCCAGAACAACACGTGACGAAGCACGTGGCATACAACACACAGGGGTATCTAAGCAATTAAAATAAAGCACGGGGTCCAATATGCAAATTAACCTAAAACTTAACAACTAAGTTCTATATTTACAGGACTAAAACGAAATAACAAAACAAGACAGGGCCTAAGGGTAAATTACCCTTTATTATGCGGTTAGGCTGGATGCGCACCACGTGTAGATCTGACGGCTGCTACGGTGGGCGCTCCAGATGACGTCTCCTCAGATCGGACGATGAAGGCTGCTCCGGAGATGGACGGCTAGGATTGAATCTGGAGCGGGAGGGGACGATCGAACGACACTGGAGGATGCTGGAAGAACAAGTCCCCGGTGAGACTCGCCGGGCTCGGGCATGCGCTATGCTCCTCCTTGGAGCACTCTGATGGTCGGAGAAGAAAGCTGGAGTGCTCCTGCATCTGCTGCGATGCTCCGATGATCGAGCCGAGCTCCGAGGAGCTCGGGCGAGGTCGGCGGAGCTAGGTCTCCTGGCTGGATGACGAAGGGCCTCAGATGGCCCTCGTTTCGACCTGAAAAATGTACGAGAAGACTCACGGGTCGAGGGCAAATTGCCTCGACCCGGTTAGGCGAAGTGGGGGTGACTGATGCGTCGGGGTGGCGAGCTCCGGCGAAGGTGGTGGACGGAGGAGCTCGGTTCCCAGCTCCTGTGCGAGCTGGGTTGAGTGGATGGGTGTAGAAGGTGCGTCAGGAGGAGGCGAGTGTGTTGGTCGATTCCGATGATCGATAGGGGTAACGGAGTGGGCGGAATCAACGATATACGATGGCAGCGTAAATTGGGCAAAAATGGAAATCAAAGGAAAGGGAAGCCTAAGGGGATACCTGGGTGGTCGGAGAGACTGGGGAGGAGCCGCTGATGCTCTTGGTTGTCGCCTCGAGGATCGTCTCGCTCCGAGGCTCGAAGCTCACGCTGGTGGCGGAGCTACGGCGGCTGGGCTCGCCGGATCGATGGAATCACCTCCTCTCCTCGCTTCAACAGTCTCAGACGCGAGCTGTCACCTCACGCACTCTCTGGAGCTCACAGGAGAACGAAGCAAATGGCCAAAGATGAGCAATCGAGTGGCGGAGCAGCAGCTATATACGGCTAGGGGTCCGAGAAAGATGGGTCCGGGCAAGATCAGGAGCGCGCGGATCCCGAGGGAGCGGCTCCGACGAGGATGTCGGATGAACGATTAAAGATTCGGACCCGGGATTTAGGGAAATGGGTGTCGGATCAAGCGGGTATAATTGCGAGAAATCGGGTCGGGCTCTTGTATCCGCGGAAGGTGGTCCTGGGGGGGGGATGAGTTGACCGGGCGGTCAACATCCCCAGGACCCAATGGAAATCGGCCACGTGGCTGAATCTTGAAGCTCAAAATTAAGGTAGCGAATGACCGAATTTGCAAAAACTTAAAACATGAAATATTTTTATTTTATTTTTTTCTATTTTTAGTGATTTTTAATTAATTTTTGGAAATAAAAATAAGCTATATACATAGTATGTACTATATAGGTATATGTACACAATTAGGGTTTTTGATTTTTTTATTTTTAATTATTATTTTTATGCAACTTTATTCCTATTTTATATTTTATTTATTTTCATTATAAAATAAGGAATAAAAGGGTATTTTTATTTCATTTTTAATATATATATATACATAGGTAAAATAAATATATATATACATCTATATACATGGTATATGTACAATGTATTTTTGTATTTTTAATTTTGTTATCTTTATTTTATTTTTGTTTTAATTGTTTTTATTTTATTTATTTACAATACATAACATAAAATATTTACAAAAATTATAAAAGTTAATTTTAAATATTTACAAGACTGAATAAATATGTATGTGAGGCTATGTACAAGGTGACTATACAAGAGGTGTTTTTGTTTCCTTTTTAGTTTTTAATTTTTTTTCTTTTGATTTTATAATTTATAAATATATACAAGTATTTACAAGAATATTTTTGGTGAGGAAAATATTTTTATAATATTTACATAAATATTAACATATGAGCCCCTATCTCCCTCTACTTTGGCTTTTATGCGGTCAGGCCCATGCTGAGCCCTCCCTTAGATTAGGTTGCTCAATATTTATTCTAAATATTTCCCTATTTTTCTTTTTAATCATTATTCTTTTATTTTTGCACAAAAACATGCTAATTATAGGTTTTTACACAATGCATGCTTTTGGTAATTAATCCTATTTACACATATCTACATGTATTTGCAAAGGTTTTTGTTGCTAAAATATAAGAATAAAGAGTGATGAATGAGTATTCATCACCCCCCTATACTTAACTTTGCTAGTCCCTTAGCAAACACTTATTTGAAAAAGAAGTGAAAAAGAAAGAAAGAAAAAGAAAAAGAAAAAGAGGATGTACAAGGATCAAGGTTGATTATTAAACTTGCCTTCATTAAATTGGGGTATGGAGCTCGATCAGATCTTTGGATTATTAATGTGTCGGAACCTTATTTAGACTTAAGCTTAAAACTCCACAGCCTCTAAGTTCCACTAATCTATAACCAAGACTCCTCAATGCTCCAGATCAGAACAAGTCATCAATCACAAACCCTGAAGACCATGAATCTTTTCTTGTCCTGTGAATGTGAAGTCTAAGCTCTCCACCTCAGAAATGGCAACTTGACAACCCTCCCCAACAAGGTAACTCTATGACCTCAATCTGGCCACTCTTTCCTCGAGGAGCGGGGTATTCCCTTCTAAGTTCAAGTTCAACCGGCTCAAGAAGAGGAGGAAGAAGAAGAGAATGGGTCAAGGCCAGTGTAGCCAAGTACCCTTGGGAGCTTGACCAGTGTAGCCAAGTCTCCCTGCTGCAAGCTACAACAGGTGGAACATGAAACCAAGCTTTGCTTATTGCACTCTATATACATACTCCGGTGGGATTATCATTTTCTATCAGACCCACCACTTTTTTGGAGTTCTTTTCTTTTTGAACATTTTTTTTTCAAGTGCATCTGTAAAGCATATACATGTGCAGCATATATACAAGGAGTTTTTCCTCTTGAGCCAGTAGACTATCCCTCTTTTGAAGCTTTATTGCAACCCAAAACTCCCGTCGTTAGACCTCATGGCAACCAGACCAAGTTGAGACGCACTTCCTTCACTAAAAGAAGAAGAGAGGTTCCGCCTAGAAGTACTACCCTCATATGCTACCCCAAGTCAAGGAAGACTGCCTCCTCACCACCTCATCCGTAGAGAGCTCGGTGTATAGTGCTGGTGTCCAAGCAAAGCCATTGTCTATGTGAGTCATGTGTTGTTGTTAAGTGCTCTACTTAGGCTCATTGAGATGACATGTGATCATAGCCTAGTGGACTCAAAGAATTAAGTCACCCTGGACCTGAAAAGCCTTAAACCTAAGCCCTATAAGGTTCCTCTTAGAAGTTAGGTGGATTAAGATCTTAATCAAGCTCCATTTCTCAATTTGATTCCAGGCTAGTTTAAATGTCAACTATCATCCAGAAAAACTATATACATATGTATAAAAGATGCTTATTTACACAAAGTTTACAATCATGCAAAATTTTTGAAAAATGTTTTGAAATCATGAATGTATGATGCATGAAGTGCAAGTTTTGCAAAAAGATATTTACACACATTTACACAAGATTTTTGCAAACTTTTGATTTTCAAAACATTTTGGAAAAATTTTGTACTATATACATAATTTTGATAAGAAAATATTTACACAAACTTTACACAAAAGATTTTTGAAATCATTTTTACAAAAATAATTTGTACACTAGCTATTTATGTGCAAATAAAAGAAGTTTATGTACATGAAAATTTTTTATTTTTGTGGTTTTTAGCCATTTTATTTATTAACACACTCACACAAAGTACGAGTTATGGCTAAAGTATATATGAAATATATACACACCCCCCCTATACTTAGCTCGAACGATGTCCTCAGAGTCTAGAGCGATGAAGAAGACATAACTCGTGCTAGGTATAGGGAAGTGAAAAGAAAAGCTATATACAAGGAAGAAGAGATGAAAATAGAAAAATCAAGAGGGTCTCGGGTCTTCCCCCTATACTTAGGATTAAATAATCCTAAGTATAGCGGGGTGTTTACTAAGGGAAAACCGAGTGGAGAATGTACAGGGTCTACCCCCCCTATACTTAGGGTGAAATATCCCTAAGTATAGGCAGCAAAACAGGGGTAGGCAGAAACAAAAGAAATACCCAAAAGGTCTCACACCCCCCTATACTTAGGGTAAAGTGCACCCTAAGTATAACATAATCACAGGATGAAGAAAGGGATGTGGGACTAAAGAATGTAGTGATATAGACATCTGGATCTATACAAGGCGGAAGAACAGTGAAACTCAGGCGTGAGATGCATTAGATGTGAGTCAAAGACCACATCTCACGCAAAGTGAATCGGGGCAAGATCAACGACTCGCGGCTCATGATCTAGAAATGGCTTGAGCCGCTGGCCGTTCACTCGAAAGGTACTCTCAGAAGACAACTCAGATATATCGATGCTACCGTTGTCGTGTACCTTTCTGACCAAGTAGGGTCCCTTCCATTTGCTCTGTAGCTTCCCTGGAAATAATCGTAGCCTCGCATCAAATAGCCATACTTTCTGTCCAATCTCAAAATGCTTGTGGCTGATATGAGAATCATGCCACTCCTTCACTTTCTCCTTATAATGTAGGCTGCTTGAGAATGCTGTATCTCTAAGCTCCTCCAAGGCGGCTAACTCTGCCCTCCTCTGGTCTCCCATACCATCTGGATCCATAAGAATATCTGTAACTGCCCAAAGTGACTTGTGCCTCAGCTCAACAGGTAAATGGAACAGCTTGCCATATACGAGGCGAAAGGGAGATGTGCCCAATGGTGTCTTGAAAGACGTCCTATATGCCCACAAGATCAAGTCCAGAAGCTGTGACCAATCCTTTCGGTCAGGGCGGACGACTTTCTGCAGTATAGTCTTGATCTCCCTATTCGACACCTCGGCTAGACCATTCGTCTGTGGATGGTAAGGTGTGGCAACACGATGGTCTATACCGAACTCGCTAGCAAGGGCCTTCACCTGGTCGTTGATGAAGTGAGATCCCCCATCAGAAATCAGAACTCGTGGAACCCCGAACCGCGTGATGATATGCTTCCTCAAAAATCTGCAAACTGTCCTCGCATCAGCGGCTCGGGCGGGGATAGCCTCCACCCAACGACTAACATAATCTACGGCCAACAGAATGTACTCAAATCCCTGACTCTTAGGGAATGGACCCATGAAATCGATGCCTCATGCGTCAAAAACCTCACAGAAGTGAATGGGCTGCATCGGCATCATATCACGCTGTCCACAAGTGCCCATCCTCTGACAGTCAGTACACCTCTTCACGAACTCATCTGAGTCCTTGAAGAGGGTAGGCCACCACAAGCCGGATTGGAGCACTTTCTGTGCCGTTCTCCTCCCAGAATGATGTCCTCCTGCCTCAAGCTTGTGGCAGTAAGTGAGGACGCTATGGTGTTCCTCCTGAGGAATACACCGACGCCAGACTCTATCCCCTCCTTCGTGGTAAAGGATGGGATCCTCCCAGTGGTAGGACTTGGCCTTCGCAAGGAAGGTCTCAAGCCTCTGCCTGGTCCAATCTTGAGGGACTTTCCCAGCAACGAGAAAGTTCACAATATCGGCGTACCACGGGAGTGAGGCGATAGCAAGGATCGCCTCATCTGGGAAGGTATCTCGAATAGGGTCAATCTGCTCAGTCTCCTCAGGCTGCTCTAAACGGGAGAGATGATCCGCCACCACATTCTTGACTCCAGGCTTATCCTTGATCTCAATATCAAACTCCTGGAGTAGAAGGATCCATCTAGTCAGTCTGGCCTTGGCATCCTTCTTTGCCATGAGGTACCTGATGGTGGTGTGATCTGTGTACAAAGTCACTCTAGATCCAATGATATACGATCTGAACTTATCTAGGGCGAACAGTACGGCTAGCATCTCCTTCTCTGTGACCGTGTAATTCCGCTGGGCGGAGTCCAATGTGCGGCTAGCTTAGTGGATAGCAAAGGGAACTCCATCCCTCCTCTGTCCCAGCACTGCCCCTACGGAAAAATCAGAGGCATCCGTCATGATCTCGATTGGGAGAGACCAATCAGGCGGCTGGAGGATAGGAGCCTCAATAACACATGGAGAGTCGCAAAAGACGAAAGACACTTGTCATCGACAAGGAACTCGGTGTCTTTCGTCAAGAGGTCAGTCAACGGCCGGGCAATCCTGCTGAAATCCTGAATAAATCTCCTATAAAATCCAACGTGCCCCAGGAATGACCGTAGCTGCCTCAAATTGGACGGTGGTGCGAGTTTTCTAATGACATCCACCTTGGCCGGATCAACCTCCATGCCCCTGTTGGAGATGATGTGGCCAAGCACCGTCCCTTGAGTCACCATGAAGTGACTCTTCTCCCAAGATAGAACCAAATGGAACTCAATACATCGCTAGAGTACTCGGTCTAGGCAGTCAAGACAGGAGTCGAATCCGTCGCCGTAGACCGAGAAATCGTCCATGAAGACCTCCAAACACTCCCCTACCATGTCCGAAAAGATCGACAGAATGCACCTCTGAAAAGTCGCAGGGGCATTGCATAGCCCAAATGGCATGCGTCGAAAGGCATATGTACCAAAGGGACAGGTAAAGGTGGTCTTCTCCTGATCCTCAGGAGCGATGGCCACCTGGTTGTAGCCCGAGTACCCATCCAGGAAGCAATAATGGCTCTTCCCTGCCAGTCTCTCAATGATATGGTCAATAAAAGGCAGGGGGAAATGGTCCTTCTTGGTGGCCTGGTTGAGTCTCCTGTAGTCAACACAGACCATCCAAGAGGTGGGTACCCGTGTAGCAATCTCCTCTCCCAACTCACTGATCACAGTCGTGATGCCCGTCTTCTTGGGCACCACATGCAAGGGGCTGACCCACTTGGAGTCGGAAATGGGATAAATAAAATCTGCACTCCACCATTTTGATATTTCCTTCATCACGACCTCTCTCAGGTTGGGGTTCAGCCGCCGCTGGAACTCACATGACGGCTTCGCCCCCTCCTCGAGATAGATATGGTGGGAGCACACCGATGGACTGATCCCATGGAGATCTGCTACGCTCCATCCGATTGCCTTGCGGTTTTTTTCAAGGACCCCCATCAAACGGGATTCCTGCTCTCCAGTCAGATAAGCGGAGATGATGACTGGGTACATCTCTGGCTCGCCTGCAAGGAACCGATACTTCAACGAAGTAGGGAGTGGCTTCAGCTCTGGAAGGCTGGGTGCTGGCAAATCTGGATGCGGAAGGAAATGAGTGAATGCTGCTAAGTCTGCCAAATCTGCCTGGGAGAAAGAAAGCGAACTCTCGCAAACTGGATCTGGAGAAGGCTGCTCAACTGCACTGTCTCTGATCTGCTCTGCATCTACCTCCTCCTCATCTGTAGGCTCAAGTGGACTCAAGTCTGGCATCTGATCATCACAATCTGCCCAATCGGACTCTGAATCCGAGGGATCTGTATCAACCGTGGTGGCATCAGTACCACCGTAAAGCAAGGTGGCCTCAGCACCACCATCACTAGAAATCGTGTCGCGATCAAGGACCGGCTCTGCTGCCTCTGTGGTATCCTGAACCAGGGCTGTGCTCTCCAGACTCTCCTCTGCTATCATCTCGGCATCAGCTGTATCTGAAAATGAGAGGATGGCCTGTGCTGCAGGATCTGCCCAAGCTGCCTCGTCGTCTGTGATCACAAAATCACAGTCCTGGTGGATTTCTGGCTCTGCGTCTATCAGCTGCTCTGAATCTGTGCTGGCCTCTGAGCGTGCTGTCTCTCTAGCTCTGTAGTCCTCGACCGTCTCTATTTGTATACTTTCGCCCTCGACGCGAAAGTATACCTTCCCGCTATCATGATCAGTCACCGCCTTGGCTGTGGCCAAGAACGGACGACCGAGGATGATGGGGGTATCGGTCACTGAATCAGGGGTCTCCATGTCCAACACTACGAAGTCCACGGGGAATTTCAGACCCTGAATCGTGACGATAACGTCTCGTAACAACCCCTTCGGCCTCTTGACAGATCGATCAGCGAACTGAAGGACTGTCCTGCTCTGTCGAAGAGTGTCCAACTCGAAGCGGTCGAGAAGTGCTGCCGGAAGTAGGTTGATCGACGATCCGCTATCTAATAGAGTTCGGTCGAACCTCTGCTCAATAATCTGGCATCTGACATACGGTGCCCCTGAATCTGGCCTCTTGGTTGGCAGACGGTTCTGGATCGCAAAACACGTGGCTTTCGTCAGCACATGAATCTCTGAAGTGTGGTTCCTCCTCCTCCTCCTGACTGTGGTCCTATCTCTCAAAGATCGCTGAAGAAGGGGGATGTGCTGCAAAGCCTCCTGGAGGGTCAGCTGGATGTGGAATCTATCGAACACACTCTGACTGAACTCCTCCTGCTCTCTCTTTTTTGGGTCATTTTCTTTTTTCTTCCTCTTCCCCATCTGAAGGGCTCTAGGGAAGGGGATCACAGGGTCCTTCGCAGATGAAGGACTAGGAAAAGGCCTAGACGGCTCGACAGCCGGATCCACACATACATCACTCACCACAGTGGGACCAGAAGAAACTAAACCTTTTCCTTTATTCACAACAGTGTTCGGAGATACATCAACACGAGGAAAGACAACATCTCTATCAAAACAAACACCGGTGGCCTTAGTACGACCACGAGCTGGCTCTGCTGCTGCTGTTGGACGTCTCGCGACATCAGTACCGCGGGCTGGCACGGCTAAACTGGTGGCGTCAGTACCACCTCCTCGAACTGGTGAAGCGGCGGCCTCAGTACCGCCGGCGGAATCAGCATCCTTGGTGGCGTCAGTACCACCATCATCATCATGTGCGGCCTCAGTACCGCTCTCCTCCTCTTCATGTGGCGCCCTGGAAGTATCCTCATGGTGTAGCTCAGATGAGGCACCGCCGCCTGCTGGTGTCCTACCGCTCCTAAGTGTAACAAAATCAACATCAAATAGATCCGAAGATGTATCATCAAATGGGTCACTAGGAGTGGCATGCTCAGTAGAAACTACCTGCTCAGACTTCCTCTTGAGGCTATTGGGATTCAGCTCAATCTGTGCAGGGATGGCGGCCTTCCCTCTCACCAGGTCCCGCATCTCCTGGCGGAACTCGTCCATCTCCCGTCGAAAAGTAGCCTGCTGATCCGTGAGGAGGCGGGCGATGTCATCCAAGGCGGGGCTCTCGTGGGAGCCCGATGGGTAGCCTCTCTGGTGCTGAGGCTGCTGGAACTGCTGGTGGTGCTGCTGAGAGGGGTAGGAAGAGGGATGCTGCTGGTATGCTGGGTGAGCCTGCTGCTCACGTCTCCATGGCTGTCCCTGCTGCTGATAGGGACGAGGACCGAAGGACGAAGGCTGGTGTGACTGATATGCTGGGGGCTGCTGCTGCGGCTGGTGATCTCTCTGCTGGGCGTACTGCCCTCCCTGACCGGCTGGCTGCTGCTGGGGCTGGGTACCTCCACTCCCCCACCTGAATCCGGGATGGTCTCGTCGGATCCCAGGCTGGGGGCGGTCATACCAAATCCCGTTGACATCCATCAACGACTCTGCATTATAGGGGGCTGGCGGGAGTACTGCCAGAGGCTGATCCGATTGGTAGACCACCATCTGCATGTCTGGAGATGGTGGGGACTGGTAGGTGGGCTGCGGCTGCTGGTACGGCTCCTCCTGTACAAGATGAACCTGTCTAGGCTACTGTAGGGAGCTGGAGTGCTGGGACGAGCTGCTGCTGCCGCCGGAGTCGCCTCGCGACTGAAGACGGGGCTGTGAAGCCGTCTGTGCCTCCTGGAGACACATGAGCTGGGTCTTCATGTCGCTCAGAGTCTGTGCCATCTGCTCCATCTGCGTGATGCTCTGGCACTGCTTCTTCTCAATCAGCTCCATGCGGTCCAACTTCTCGCTGATGATGCCCATGTCCGCAGCGGACGACTCTGCCTGTGCTGCTACGACTGCGGACGAACTAGATGGACCTGCATCGACCCGTGCTATCCGCTGGTACTGCACGGGTCCTGGCTACTGCTGGGGTCTCTGTGTGTACAACCGGGTCTGGGACATCACCATATAATTCGCAGCCATCTCCTCGAAAATGGCCCAGACCTGGTCGTGGTCCTTGGCGAAATAGGACCCGCCGCAAGAAGCATTCACCAGGCCCTGGAGCTCTGGTGTCAACCCGCTGAAAAGGCTCTGAACTAGGTTCGGCTTCGTGATGTCGTGGTGCGGGCATCTGTCTGTGAGCTCTATAAACCACTCCCATGCCTCGTGAAATTGCTCGTTGGGGAGCATGGAGAAGTTGCTGATCAGGGCCCTCGCTGCATTCGTCCGCCCGAGTGGATAGTACTTGTTCAAGTACTCGGTGCGGAGCTGCTCCCAGGTGTAGACGAACTTCCCCAGATGCTTCATCCAGGTGGCTGCTCTGTCTGCTAAGGAGAAGGGGAAGGCAATCATCCGAATCATATCCTGGTCCACATGCCGGTCGTGGACAGTACTGCAAATCATCAGAAACTCCTGGAGGTGGAGGTGGGGCTCCTCGGTGGCAAGTCCATGGAAACGGGGAAGCATCTGCAGGGTGTTCGGGGGGAACTTGAAGTCCCCCACGATAGCAGGTACCACCACCCAATGGTGCATCAGTGTAGATCCGGGGTTGTGCAACTCCCGCATCGGTCTCGGTGGTCCTCCTGCCGTGGCGGCTGCCGCTGCGGCGGCGACTGCGGCTGTTGCTGCCGCTGCTGCGGCTCGTGCCTCTGCATCGGGTCCGTCCTCAGGCTCGCTCTGATCTCTCTCTGCTCTGAGGCGCTCCAACTCTCTCCTCATCTCAATCATAAACGCTCCCCGATCCCTCAGCTGCTGCTGCACTGTCTCCAACGAGGCGATCAGGGTGGAGTTGATCGCTCCCTGGTCCATCACAATGTACTCGGTCCTGGAGCGGTCCTCTGAACTGCCGGCCATGACGTCTGCTGCAAAATCAAATGAGCCCAACTCAGGTGCTGTCAAATCTATCAATCTCTCCTCGGGCTCATGTCTCTCAGGTCCGAAAGAAAAGGGGTCGAGGGGGAACAGGGCGGAGTCGTACTCGGGCTCGGAGAGCTGGTCTTGGCTCTCGCGGGCCAACCTAGATGATTGGGCAGACGTGCCCGAAAGCGGTGCAGCCAGAGGCTGCCTAAGAGAGCGTCTACCCATCATCTTGATCTGGCGAGTAAGGCGGATGAGATCTAGAGAAACTATGATCACAAAACAAACCCCCGGTTCACCAACGCAACGCGAGCTGAAGACCGTGAAAGTTCGGTCAAATTATCTTGTCAGTTTTATTAGGTGAACACACAAGATATCAGAGCGCTTACGTGACCTGTTAGGATACCCGATGCTACCCCAACCGACTGGCCCGCACGGAAGAGTCGGTAATCAGTCGGGACTAGCACCGGAGGGCTCTACCTAGGGTGCGGGTCACTCTCTCGCGCATCCAAACCATACAATGAGGGGGTTGCTCTCCCCAAGACAAAAATTTTTAGGGTGAGCGTTTTTTTAAGATCAATAGTGTTAACCAGTCCCAATTTTATGGTTTCTCTTTTTAATCTTTTTCAAATAAAAACAAACGACCTAAAGAATTTTTCGGTTCTCCTGGTTATTTAATCCAAAACAGGGGGGGAAGACGAAAAAGCCGATGCGCGATGAAATCAATGATGCATGCTGAGTAAGAAATGCGTACCTTGTCTCCAACACTCTACATGCAAGTGATCCGCGCAAAATTTAAAGACTGAAAAGTAAACTACCTAAATGATGCAACGGGAAAGCCGAGTCCTAGACGAGCAATTTCTAGCGCAAGAACCGTCTAACCGATCACCGACCTCCAAGCCAAAGAGTCCGGTCTTGGCCCAGGAACAGGCAAGCAGTTAGGTGTGGGGACCCTACTAATTACGACACAAGCAAGAGAAATTCCTAAGTCTAGGGGCTCGAGCAAAAACCGTGTAAACACCGGAAAAGGCAGTAAGAAAATAAAAGAAAACCAAAACCGCGTAAAAAAAACCGCGAAAATCCTAAGGGTCCCCCGAGCACACCGGTGCTCGGCGAAACAGACCCGCTAAGTCACAAGTCCATAAATGTCCAAGTCCTGAGAGTCCCTGTATTATTACAATAATTAATGAAAATAAAGAGAAAAATCCTCTCCCATTCAACTCTCTCTCACTCTCTCCTGCGGCTCCGCGAAGAAAGGAGTCGCCTCCGAATCCCGCGGTTGCGTCGCCTTCTCGAAATCGGCCGCCTCGATCCTCGGGCCCTCGCAAGAAAAGGTAGAGTGGTCAGAACCAGATAATCAAATAATAATAAAAGAAAAAGAAATGGAAATGAAAATAAGGATATTTATGCAAAAATGCAAAATAAAATGAACACTCAAAATAAAACAAAAACAAAAATAAATGAAAAAGAAAATAAAGCAGAATAAAACAAAAATAAAATATAGAGAAAAGCCGCGAAAAAAGCCGCGCGCTCTGAAAGAGCCGCGGAAAGCCGCGAAAACAAAAACGAAGATAAAAACAAAACTACTAAGCCGTGCTCCCCGGCAACGGCGCCATTCTGATGAGCGACTTGAAGGCTAGGGTATATGTGCTAAAGTGGTCGTTGCGACCCACGCGATCAAGTTGGCTCAATCAAGAAAAATGAACCACTAATATCAATAAAATCAAGCAAACACAAAATAGCGGTCCTACTATTGGATTAACCTGGTATAGCGACCAGGGTCGAACTCAAGGAGCACGGGTTGGCCGAGAGGTCTAAGAAGTAGTAAAAAGGAAGAAAATAAAAGAACAAAATATTTTTAGTGGTTTTTGAATATTTTTATATTTTTTTGGATTTTTAAGGTATAAAGAAAATAAGAAAAACAAAGAAAAGCACACTTCAACAATTTATTTAAAGCACTAAAAATCAACCAAAAATTCAAACAAAAATGTTTTTATGTATTTTATATTTTTTAGTGTTTTTGATGAATTTTTGAGAATTTTCTGATGATTATTTAATCTTCTAAAAATCAAAAAGTGAAACAAAAAGTGGGTACTGTTCAGCCGAGCCAAAAAGCCCTAGATAAAATATCTAAGAGCCTTAAAATGACCTGGAGGTAATTTTCCTGTAAAGAATATGAAACAAGGAAAATTTAGGTACCACTTTTATTATTTTTGAATTTTTAATTTATTTACTAGAATATTTATAGGTTTTTGAGTGTTTTTAAGTTTTTAGTGGGTTTCAGTAACGAAAAATAGCCAAAATTGGCTAGAAAATCAAACTAAGTAAAACAAACAGTGGTTAATTTTTATAGAGTTTTTAAATGAGTTTTAATATTTTTTTTATGATTTTTCAAGTTAAACAATGACAAAAATGAAGGATTTTGATTTTCTAAAAATATCAAACTAAATCAAAAATGTCCTCAAAAATCCACGAAAATCCTACACCATGGCAGGAGCCATGTGTCAAATTCTCGTTGGATTTGGAGGTGATTTGATATTTTATTCAAAAATAAAAGAGGGGCATTGTGCATAGGGACCAAAGTGCAAATACCCGAAGTTCTGGAGGGCCTGGTGCAATTTTCCCAGCAAAACACGCGCCACGCGCGTGCTTGGGGCACTCAGGACCCAAATGTAAGAAAAATAAGTCCCGAGGACTTATTAGTAACAGGTACCAAAAGTCCAAAGTCTTATCTGCAAATAACCCAAAATAAAACGCACGTGCTGGAATATATCACGCACAGGGGTATAAATGCAAATAAGAGAAACTTTTCATTCATTCAATAACATCCAGAACTACAGGGGGTCTACTGCAAATATCCCAGAACAACACGTGACGAAGCACGTGGCATACAACACACAGGGGTATCTAAGCAATTAAAATAAAGCACGGGGTCCACTATGCAAATTAACCTAAAACTTAACAACTAAGTTCTATATTTACAGGACTAAAACGAAATAACAAAACAAGACAGGGCCTAAGGGTAAATTACCCTTTATTATGCGGTTAGGCTGGATGCGCGCCACGTGTAGATCTGACGGCTGCTACGGTGGGCGCTCCAGATGACGTCTCCTCAGATCGGACGATGAAGGCTGCTCCGGAGATGGACGGCTAGGATTGAATCTGGAGCGGGAGGGGACGATCGAACGACGCTGGAGGATGCTGGAAGAACAAGTCCCCGGCGAGACTCGCTGGGCTCGGGTGTGCGCTATGCTCCTCCTTGGAGCACTCTGATGGTCGGAGAAGAAAGCTGGAGTGCTCCTGCGTCTGCTGCGATGCTCCGATGATCGAGCCGAGCTCCGAGGAGCTCGGGCGAGGTCGGCGGAGCTGGGTCTCCTGGCTGGATGACGAAGGGACTCAGATGGCCCTCGTTTCGACCTGAAAAATGAACCAGAAGACTCACGGGTCGAGGGCAAATTACCTCGACCCGGTTAGGAGAAGTGGGGGTGACTGATGCGTCGGGGTGGCGAGCTCCGGCGAAGGTGGTGGACGGAGGAGCTCGGTTCCCAGCTCCTGTGCGAGCTGGGTTGAGTGGATGGGTGTAGAAGGTGCGTCGGGAGGAGGCGAGTGTGTTGGTCGATTCCGATGATCGATAGGGGTAACGGAGTGGGCGGAATCAACGATATACGACGGCGGCGCAAATTGGGCGAAAATGGAAATCAAAAGAAATGGGAAGCCTAAGGGGATACCTGGGTGGTCGGAGAGACTGGGGAGGAGCCGCTGATGCTCCTGGTCGTCACCTCGAGGATCGTCTCGCTCCGAGGCTCGAAGCTCACGCTGGTGGCGGAGCTACGGCGGCTGGGCTCGCCGGATCGATGGAATCACCTCCTCTCCTCGCTTCAACTGGCTCAGACGCGAGCTGTCACCTCACGCACTCTCTGGAGCTCACAGAAGAACGAAGCAAATGGCCAAAGATGAGCAATCGAGTGGCGAAGCAGCAGCTATATACGGCTAGGGGTCCGAGAAAGATGGGTCCGGGCAAGCTCAGGAGCGCGCGGATCCCGAGGGAGCGGCTCCGGCGAGGATGTCGGATGAACGATTAAAGATTCGGACCTGGGATTTAGGGAAATGGGTGTCGGATCAAGCGGGTATAATTGCGAGAAATCGGGTCGGGCGCTTGTATCTGCGGAAGGTGGTCCTGGGGGGGGGGGGGTAGTTGACCGGGCGGTCAACATCCCCAGGACCAAATGGAAATCGGCCACGTGGCTGAATCTTGAAGCTCAAAATTAAGGTAGCGAATGACCGAATTTGCAAAAACTTAAAACATGAAATATTTTTATTTTATTTTTTTCTATTTTTTAGTGATTTTTAATTAATTTTTGGAAATAAAAATAAGCTATATACATAGTATGTACTATATAGGTATATGTACACAATTAGGGTTTTTGATTTTTTTTTATTTTTAATTATTATTTTTATGCAATTTTATTCCTATTTTATATTTTATTTATTTTCATTATAAAATAAGGAATAAAAGGGTATTTTTATTTCATTTTTAATATATATATATATACACATAGGTAAAATAAATATATATATACATATATATACATGGTATATGTACAATGTATTTTTGTATTTTTAATTTTGTTATTTTTATTTTATTTTTGTTTTAATTGTTTTTATTTTATTTATTTACAATACATAACATAAAATATTTACAAAAATTATAAAAGTTAATTTTAAATATTTACAAGACTGAATAAATATGTATGTGAGGCTATGTACAAGGTGACTATACAAGAGGTGTTTTTGTTTCCTTTTTAGTTTTAAAAATTTTTTTCTTTTGATTTTATAATTTATAAATATATACAAGTATTTACAAGCATATTTTTGGTGAGGAAAATATTTTTATAATATTTACATAAATATTTACATATGAGCCCCTATCTCCCTCTACTTTGGCTTTTATGCGGTCAGGCCCATGCTGAGCCCTCCCTTGGGTTAGGTTGCTCAATATTTATTCTAAATATTTCCCTCTTTTTCTTTTTAATCTTTATTCTTTTATTTTTGCACAAAAACATGCTAATTATAGGTTTTTACACAATGCATGCTTTTGGTAATTAATCCTATTTACACATATCTACATGTATTTGCAAAGGTTTTTGTTGCTAAAATATAAGAATAAAGAGTGATGAATGAGTATTCATCACTCACCCAAACTTGTATCTAGTACAACTGATGTAGAAGACTATGATTCACCAGATGAAGCTTTATTCTTCACTATGACAGTGGCAGACAGAGGCAAGATCTTACCACTCCTGAGAGTTATAACATTAGATAAAACAAAATCATAATTATTACAGGCACAGATGGGACTTCACATTCTACCTGCTCTTTTAGCTTAAAGTTATTGGGTTGGCTTCGAACAGAGTTGGAATTGGAGTTTTGGTGGATGATAGGTCGTCCAACTTCTGGGTCACTCTACTAAGCCCTGACCAACTGGGCCAAGCAATCGAGGCTTGGGTTCACAGGAACTGCCTTGGAAGGTTCAACGTATTGACCACGCTACAGTTGATGGTGTAGAGACTGAGAGGGGTGTTGTTGATACTGTTGCTGAGGTGGAGGAAGTTGATACTGATGCTGGTCGTAAGGGAGATACTGCTGGTGAGATGCAGCCGCATATAGATGATACGACTGTGGCTCGCTATACTGTGGTTGCTGGTACTACTGATTCTGTCTCCATGTATTTTGATACTATGTAGACTGGTGGTACTGAGGCTGTGAGGACTGGTTAAATCTCCCTCCTTGATGTTGAGGAAATGGGTAAGAATTTGCAGGCTGGCCCTGTTGAAGTCCTCCTAGACGGGCCAAATGCGTCTTATTGGACCAAACACCATTCACCTCTTGAATGAGAGGTTGTGGAGGAGAGAATGGATCATAATAAGGCAGGGGCTCTAGTTGTAGACCACTAACTCTTGCTGTTGTGGTACATGGTCGGGAGTCTGCATGTAGTACACATGCTAGACCGCCGACTGCTTGAGACTGGGCTAAGGATGATGCTACCTAGGCTGCTCTTCTTTCTTCTCGGTCAAAGTCTTTGGGCAGTGGAGTCGTCGACTAGCATGCACTGATATTACTCACCAGCAACTCTAGATGCTTGGTGATTTGATCCAATTTGTCCATATTCTAGGTTCTTTGTTCGATCACAACTAACTTCTGAAAATCCTGTGATCACTTCTTGATGATATAAACCTTGGAGAGATGTCCCCCGATGATGTTGAGGTTGGATCTCTCATCTCTCTCTGCCTCGTGAGACACTGCTATGTGAACATGCTTGTGGAGGACCTGTGGCTGTCTCTGATAAGCATGAGATAAAGAAAAGGGAGGCCTCTCCTTCGGCCATCTTCTTAAATATATACCCGACAACATCTTCATCCTTGTTAAAATGTTATCCACCACAGGCAGCATCTAATAGCCTCTGACTTTCTGTAGTCAAGCACCCGAAAAAGTGTTGGACCAAGCTGGTCTTCGGTAGGTCATGGTGGGGGCATTTCTCCTGCAGATCTTTGAATCTCTCCCATGCTCATGAATAGACTCATAGGTAGCTTGAGAGAAGTTGTTAATCTGAGCTCACATCTGATTGAGCCAACCGAGAGGGTAGAAATTGTGGAGAAATGTAGATTTGAGATCCTCCCTGGTCATCCTGATCTTCCCTATATGGTTAACCGAGTAGAGGGCCTTATCTTGAAGACTGAAGGGAAGTGGTCATCTTGACTATGCCTAACGGGATATTAGGGTAGTGTCTCGTTCCGCAAATATGGGTGAGCTGCTGCAGGTGAATGTGTAGTTCCTCATTGGTGTTCTCGTGAAATGTAGGAAGAAGAGCAAGGATATGTGGCTTGATCTCAAAATGAGCATGCACCAGGGGAATGCCAATCCACATGATCATCTGGCAGTCTCCAGAATTATATGTCTATTTGAGCGTTAGCTTAGGAACCTCAAGTCGTTCTTCTTCCTTTCGATCATCGCGAGGTGGTTACTCATCTCTTCCCCTCCTCCTCCTGGTATGTTCCTCATATCGTTCAACATGTCTTGAAATGCAATCTGGGCTAGTGCTGCTCAGTTTGCTGCTGCTAGATGGCTTGGATGGAATCAAGCAACTGAGCATTCACTAGATTCTGATCGGGTGCTTGGCCCTGCTTTATTTAGGGAGGTGGCTAAGCTCCTTTTCCTTTCCCCTGAGGATCCATCTCTGGGTTAGAGTATGATGAAATGAATTTTGGATTGGGATCTAAGATTGGCTTCTATCTACAATGCAAAAGGAATCCCAATCATATCAACTATGAAAATGAATGCGAGCTGAAGTGATGAACTTGAGATTATGGCCAATCCCGGGTAGTAGTGAATGGAGTAAAAGATGTGGACTGAAATCGACCTCCATTCACAACAGGCGAACATGGGACCAGAGTGGTCCCTATTTATTAAGAAATAGAAAGAGAGTGGAAATAAGATGAGGAGTGTAGATTTCGGTTCGCAAGGTTTGAATCGGGTTATCGATAAAGATCAATGCAGGAAGAAGGATACGATGGTCAACGAGGAATACAAAGGTATGTAAAACAATAGAAAGGCTCGATGAGCAAGGGGTCAAATAGGAAACACATAAGATAAAATTTGCGCAAGTGTGTGGGATTTGATCTTTGAACCTTAATCTAGATCCATACAATACACAATACAAAATTGAGTTCATCAACTCTATACACGTGAAGCTGTACCGGATCATCTTTTTTTATCTTTTCATTTTTAGATTTGTTATTTCAGGCATATATTTTAACATGTCATTAGACACTAACCCTTTAGGAGCGAGAATACTATTGGAAAAGTATCTCGTATTGTCCTCTTTTTTAGCTTGTAGTCTGTACTTTTTAAGGTATTTGTAACCCTTCCCGGATGCCTACTCAACCAAAGAATAAGAGAGAGGAAGTAGATAGGCAAAACCACTACTTCGGTCCCTGCTCGCAATGGAATCACTCGTGAGCGTGCAAGGCCCTCCTCGGACGCAAGACGATGAGACAGACACTCCCATGAGGGTGTGGCCTAAGCTCAGTATTCAGAAAAGGTCGGCGTTCTATGCAAGGTGAGAACATCATCGTGACCAGGTCCTACTCATCCACGTACTATAGAAAGCACCAATACTTTAGAAATCCAGGCGATATACAAGCTAGTTATGGATTGGGTTTTGGGCTCTAATCCTTAGTGGGTTGCACCTCGCTCATGGGAGGGATTTTGGTCTTCTTTTAAGGTACCAGAAGACAATGAGGGCTTTATGAACCCCAAACAATGCAATCCGTTAAAGATTTTAATTAAGGTCAAAGTTTATTTAGCAATCCCCATATTTTAGTTTTTTAGGTTTGCACTTCTTTTTGGATATTTTAGCATACAAGTGCCTAACAATTTTGTGAATTTTCATTTAAGTCCTAGGTTCTCAAAACAAAAGGGAAATAGCCAAAAAGCCGTACAAGTCGATTCAATGATGGAAATCTAACCATAGAATATAATGACGCATGCAAAGTTAGAGGACTTATAACGCTTCCCATCTCTCTTCATGTGGTATGCAAAATGCAATTTTTAAACCTATCTACATGGCGGTGTGTAATCAACAAAATCACCCTAAGCATAAACAACTATTAGTCATGAAGAACCAATGTTAATGTTTCAGAAATGAACCCGAGAGTCCGATCTTGGAGACACCTTGACGCCCGCCACAACGAGTCCTGCTAGTGATGTATGATGCCTCTCGCAGCACATGGGTTCAAGTCTAAATAGCTAACAATTATTTATTTGACTAGATCCAAACATAGAAGGCTACAAGAACATGATTATTGTTAGGGTTTTAACCTAATTAATGATACAAGCAGTTCTAAAATCTAGGGGCTTCATGCGCACAAAACAAATAGAAACAGAGGCGGAAAACTCTAAACATCGGAAAATAAAGTAAAATAAAGGTGAGAAACATGAAAAACCAATGAGGAGGCCTCGGTGAAATATTACCTGGGCAATGGACCTCGCTAAGTAGAGTAATGTCCAAGTCCAAAAATTATTATAAATACTAATGAATAATAAATCACTCTCTCACCAAAAATAAAATCCTAAGCTAAAATCTATGCTAATTGTTCTCCTTGCTATGCTTGCTGCCTCTGTTACTGGCCAATGCAGGAAGGCCAGTCTCCACCAAGCTTGGTTGCATCGACCTCCTAAAAAATCATCCTCATGTAGAGTGCCTCACATCAAACACAATAGGAGAGGTATTAGCACAAGTAATCGAATAATGTGTATAGAAAAATGAGAGCTAAAATATGTACAAGTAAGAAAAAAGGTAGAAAAACATGCACAAGAAAATAAATGAAAAGACAACTATGTACAAATTAGGCTACAACACGTTGCTCCCTGACAACGGTACCATTTGTTGAAACGCTTTCGGAGAAGGTCTAAAGTATCATCACAAGGCGAGAACACTGTCGATGTGACGATCGCTCATTAAAGGTGAATGAGATAACAATTAACCCACATTATAGATCAAGCAATGCAAAATAAAATGTGAAGTAAAAAATTTATTTTAACTCTATAAACAAAGGTGTATAATGTCCAAGCATGTAGAGCTCTAGCCAGTGAGACTAAAGAAGGTAGCCTAATTATTATTTCTAATAAAAAATAAATTATGTACACAAGTGTCCTTTTAGTCTTTTTATAAGTTTTATAATTTTTATTTGATTTTTACTTTTGTTATTTTTTATTTTTAAATTTTTTATTTTTAGTTTCTTTTTAATTCTAATATAATGTGATGTTATAAGGGTATATAATTATATAAATAATAATGTATAGATGATATAAGCACTATAAAATAATAAATATAATAAATATACCAAAAAATAGAAAAGATAAATAAATATATTCCTAGAATATTTATAAGGTATTTATAAAAATTAATGATAATATAAACTATATATATGTAGATAATACAATATTGAAATTTATACTTATAAGCATAGCTAAAAATAATCAAAATTCACAAAACAAAATGATTTTTTGTATTTTTTTAATATTTTTATTCTCTTTTTTTGATCTTTAGGTTTTTTTGCTAATGTTGGGTATTTCTTAAGTCCAAAATATACAAAATCAGGGACTTAATAAGCAGACCAACTTGTTTTGAGATTCAGAAATACTAAATAAATGCAAAAATTCTTAAAACTAATTTTAATATATGATAATACATATAAATGCAAATTATCAAATAGAAACTATTTTTTTGGAATTTTTATTTTTTATTGGAATTTGGAGTTTTTAAAATTTTTTATCATTTTCTTTTTTATTTCATGGAATTTTGTGTCTGGAGTTATAAAAATAGTAATAAACAACGGACACTATTTTTTTAGAAATTTTAAACATGATTTTATTTTTTTTGGAATTTTAAACACAAACAAGAATAAAATATGTTTTTTTTGATTTTTCATAAATAGTCAGAGTGCAAAAAATGCAAAACAAATTACATATCATGAAAGGGCATACATCCTCGTACCTTATCCAATTTCCCATAATTTTTGGAGTACAGATGACATTTATAAAAATTAAAGAATAATGCATAAAATTTAATAAACGAACATGGGCATATTGGCAATTAACAAAAATAATCATGCATTCCAGAACCCTAGAATAAAATCCTAAGGCAAGTGTATAATTTTTCCACGAATATTTAAATTATACACGCCAGGTAGGGGCATAAATGCAATATATAAAAATTTCAAGGAACTCTTTACAAATTATCCACAAAATTTAACACTCAATATACAATATTTTGGACTAAATACAAATATAAAAAACCATAAGGACATGGTTGCAAAATACCTACCTTACGTGAGGGACCACATGAGGTAAGCTGGCATAGACACAGATGTAAATACATGTAAAGACAAGGGGCTCCATACGAAATATACACATTTATTTACACTACACATTATATTTACATGACTAAAGAGTAAAATCAGAAAGGCAGAAGGAATTGAGTGCAATATACCCCTTTAATCGGCGGGAGTGAATGGATGTGGTTGCGACATGTAGGTGCCACTTAACTCGATCAATGACTAGAGGCGCTCATCACTTCGTCTGATGTGAACAACCCATATTAGATCTGGGCCTTGTTGAAGATCCAACAACTTTGGAGATATGAGAAAGAACAGGGAAGAACACCTCCCTGTCCTTCCTTTGACCGTACGTAGCTCCTCATCTCGGCCACATGGGAGTTCGTTAATGGTCACCTGACCTAGCTGGAAGCGTCCCACACCGATTGGTAGCATCAAGAAAGTCCACGCCTTGCAGGGGAGAGGCTTGGAGCTCGATGAAGAACAGGGTATCTGGGACCCTCCTTTTGATGTGGAATCGAACCTCAGTGGGTATTTGGCATCGCATACATGCAGAGGATGACTCAGGGGCTCGAGGGTCGCCTTGAACGACAATGAACTTGTTGCTCATGAAAATGAAGGCGAATAGAGGAGCTCCAACGAAAGGCAAAGGAGGAACTCCGATTCTCTAACCCGAGAAGGATCAGGTTGGGTCAAGGCATGGAAAAGATGCATCATGTGATAGGGAATGAAATGGGTGTAATAAATAGATCACAAAATGGCGGATTTATGGTGAAACATGATCAGAGCAGTGAGCTCCGACGATCTAAATTTTGAGATTGAAGCTAGACTAATGATCTACTTGCAAAATAAATGATATGGGTAAATGAACTAAGACTAAATCTTCCTAAAAATAGATAAAATACGTAGCTCGAACTTGATTTGCACCAAGGAGCAAAGACCTCACCAGATCGACGGCTTGGACCACCTCCTCTCTTCCTAGCATCGTGTCGACCTCGAGGGATGCTATCTTTGTCACCCAGAACACACACACTGCGAAGCGAGGGTATTTAGGGCTTGAAGAGCGATCAAAATCGAGTTTGGAGGGAGAAGGTTTTATTTATATATAAGGGTTAGAGCCAATTTGCGGATCAAAATGGAGGCTAATTCGAAGAAGATTTATGGGATCTAAAGATCCTATGTGAATCACGGAGATCCCATCTTTAATTTTTGTTCAAGGCTCAAGGCGAATTGATCAATAGATTGTTAGGGGAAATGGAGAAAAGTTGAGTGCTCGAGGCAGGTTCTAGAGTAGAGAAGACGGAGGGGGCGGTTGACTTAGGTCAACAAACGACACAATATGGTTGGTCCATGTGGATCAACCAGATAAATGCAAGGCAAAAATGCCTTGTAAAATGAATAATAATTAGTATATGAATTTATTAATTTTAGGTTACAAAAAAATGTTTGTTATTTTATTTAATGTTTTATTCCTATTTTTATTTATTTTTTATGAGTTTATTTATTACAAGTTACTATTGACAAGTTTAATTATAGGCAAATTGACTGATGTTTTGAATATTTTACTTTTATTTTGTATTTTAGATTTTAATATTTTATACACTTAATTTATATATTTATAACTTATTTTTATGTATACAAATATATTTTTAATATATTTTCTAATGTTATTTATACACTTAAATAAATAAATGTATTCATTATATAGGTATACATATAGGTAATTCATCTATATATTTTATACACTTATTTGTTTTAGTTTATTTTTCATGGTTTTATTAAATTATAATTATATACTTATACTATAAATAATATTTACAAATCATAATAATATCTAATAAGGAAAAATGTAATAAACAAAAATGAATATTTTATTCATGTATATTGTACTATTGAGGTCCAAAACCTAACTTTTGTATCTTAACTCCAAATTAAACGAAACCACCTTTAATGAATATCTAATAAAAAGTTATATACAGTTAAAGGAGATTTTGGTGCATTTTGAATTCACATGGCGAAGATATTTGTCTGGGGATTTTGGGTTTGGAATTTTATTCAGAGTGTAGAATGAACACTGTATGTTTGGGCGAAATCAATTTTATACATTTTTTGTTTTTTTATCTACAACTTATATGTACAATGTTTTTTGATTTGAGGAATAAATAATAAAGAATAAAATAGGTCCCAAACATGAATTATTGAAAAAATAAATTTTGGTTTTTTATTGTGTGTGTGATCCTTGTCTTCCCTTACTTTGTTCCTTGTTGACCCAGTCATCATGACACCTAGGTCTATAGGTTTAGGGTCATAAAATAACTTTGGCATTTTGTTTATTTTTCTTTTCTTTTCTTTATTCTTTTATTTTGGATTTAAAAACTGTATTTTATACAATATTTATACAATAACTAGTGAATGTTAATTTATGCAAAATAATTATATTCACATGCATTTAGCTAGGGATGAAGGCAAAAATGAAAGAATAAAGGTGATGAACTGGAGATTCATAAGTCTTTCAGTAACACCAATAAGTTGGGGAGTTCCTAGAGTAGTGAGTTTGGCGACAATTCCTCTCTCTTTAAGGTATTCCTTGAATTCATCTGAGAGATACTCGCCACCTCGATTAGGTCAAATCCATTTATTCTTCCTATCGATTTGGTTCTCAACCAAAGCCATGAACACTTTGAACTTTTCAAAGGTTTTAGATTTATGATGTGCTAGGAAGATAAACCCGTGTCATGAATGGTCATCAATAAACGTCAAATAATATCGATATCCATTTTGAGTTGTGGTAATGAAGGGACCACATACATCAGTATGTATTATGTCAAGAATACCTATGCATCTTGTAACCTTATTACAGAAAGTCATCCTAGTCATTTTACATCGAATACAATGTTTACAGGTTGGCAAAGCTTGGACCTATAGAAAATCTAAGGGTCCATCCTTTATCAATCTATTGATCCTATCAGCGGATAAATGTCCAAGCCTTTGATGTCAAATCATGTTGGAATGATTTCCATCCTCCTTATTTATTTTAGAGTTTTTATCAGTGGTAGTAACATTCATGACATTTTCACCAATGCAGAATTCATGGAATCCACCAAAAGTCAGAATACCATCTGTAATATATTTATCATAACGACTTATGACACATTTATTACAGAATAGAAACGAATATCCATTTCTAACTAATTTATATACTTATATTATGTCCCTTCTAACATATGGAACATAAAGACACTCTTTAAGTACAAGGACTCTTCCACTAGATAATGATAGCCTACAGGTTCCGACGGCGACTGCTGCAATAGTTGCATCAATTCTCATCTGGATGACTATATCTCGACCATCGAGATTACTAGTTTCCTGAAATAGATGCAACAAATTGCATAGATGAACATAAGCACCATAATCGATGATCCAACTACCTTCTCGTCCTATTAGAAAATTGATTTCAATGATGAGAGTAGACTTAATACCTGTTGGGGCTTTACCTTTATCTTCAAATTTCATATAATTTGGGAAATTACGCTTCCAATGCCCCAACTTCTTGCAGTGATGACAAACATCGGCCTTCTTTGATGCCACACGAGCGGAACCATTAGAAGATGAGCCAACTCCTTGACTCTTCTTCTTTCTCTTCTGGGTTGGGCCCTTTTGAGATCCTTTATTCTGACCACACTTGCAGCTTACCTACACAACCATTACACTTCCAGAGGGATTATCTTTCTTCATTACGTCTTTTACAGACTTTAATGAAGACATCAACTCAGTGTTAGACAAGTTCAACTTGTTCATGTAGAATGACACCACAAAGTTATTGAAAGACTTAGATAGATACAACATAATGATGTCTAGATACATATCTGCATCCATCTCAGTCCTGAGATTTTTCAATTCATACAAGTACCCAAACATTTTGAGCATGTGTTATCTAACTGAAGTTCCTTCCTTCTTTTTGCATCAAATAAGCTCTTTCATAATATTATAACACTGAGTGTGGTTGACATCACTGAACATCTCCTTGAGATTCAACATTATATCCTGATAATTATCCATCTCCAGATATTGCTTCTGAAGCACATTGGAGAGATAAGCTAGAATATAACATCTGGCCAATGAATGATCTTCATCATATTTTTCATTGTACTTGATTTCTTCCAGTGTCTTAGGGTTTGCATGCTTGTCCTTGGAAAACACATAAGATATGTGTTCTGCAGAAAGGACAAGATCTAAATTACGGATCCAATCCTCGTAATTTGGTCTGGTCAATTGGTTGACCTCCAAGAGCCTACTGAGTGGGTTCATGGACATCATTGTCTGAAATTAAGAATGTAATATATTGGATCATATAATTATATATTCAATATTAAATTTTTTGATTAAGGATTTTTAATCAAATTAGTCTTGCCTTTTCAACTCTAAAAGTCCATTCCCTTAATCATTTTCAAAGCAAGAGATATACTTAACGCTATATATTTAGCAACAACTAGGATCTCCTTTTCTACCTTTGTTACATATCAATAATATGAGAAACTATAACTCGGGTAAAAAGAAGCGAGAACACATTCGGCCTTGCAAGTCCAACTTGCATTCCCAATTCCGACTTAACAACTGGTCCCACCATCCCTAAGGTGATGTTGACCCATCGTTAAATGAACCAACCGTCCACATGGATAGAACTCGATATGTGCAATCCGATATTGTCCCAATAATATAAGGAACCGATATTGGGGTCGCTACGCATACATCCTTACTATTTCAAGAAATAAAGAGCTTGCTCTATGTGCGCTTGTATATAGGAGCTGTCACTTCGGAGAGGCATCTCCTACATACAATCCATGGCGACAGAACCCTTCGCCTTGACAAGAGGCCATGGATGTTACTTATGAGATCCTCCATATCATGTTCAAATTTTAGTTAGTCATTATAAATCATATTCACATAATTAATTCTTCCAAGAGAAATGCTACTCTATTCATAATAGAGTGTTTTAATTGGATATAATAAATTTAATAATATTAAATCAATTATCAATCAAATTCATTAAACCAACAAACAATTTTAATTGTTACTTGAAGGATGGTATAATCTCAAAATACACATTTTTCAAATTTTATAATTAGAAAAATACATCATGATTATTTCAGGCATTATCCTTTCCTTACCCGTTGTCATAGCCAGTACGCACAGGATGTGGGATAGACTGCTCACAGAGCAACCTGCTACCTCAATGATCCTTGACTAGACACCAAATCCGCCTCAGGTCGGGATAATGTGATTTTATCATTTTGAATTTGAGATGTTATTCAATCTTTCAACTGAAGTTATACCATATAATATTTATGAAAATTGTTTTGATCACTATTATAAGTATATTTGTTAAACAAATCCTCAATCCTATTCTAGTAATAATATTTTGCATGTAGAGATTGTCCTACACCTACTGTCGGATAAACTAGGGTTTCATGAAACTTATATTCATGGTCTATGATGATTAATAGAATATTTTTATAATTATTAGGTATCGTAATTAATCAATGTAAATTCATAATTTCCATGATTTTCATTGAAATATAAACACATTAAGCAAAGAGATACGACGATCAAATCATTTTCCGACCCAGCTCCGCTAAATATCGAATATCTTGGCCAAGCAGAGTCAGAATAATGCGAAATAAATTTGAGTAGTTTGATGGTTTGATTATTTACTTAATATAAGAGTTTATTTCATATTTCATTACGGGAAAAAATTAAGCAAAATTAATTTTCTTACAGATCCGTGAATGCATGCAAAACATCTTTCACAACGAGAGCTCTTCGAATAATTTTCATGCACTTTTGATACCAACATTAGGTAACTATTTTTTAGACATATTTAGAAATTCTAAATACATTTTAATAACCAAAAGACACATCCAAACAGTGCACAAACAATAGGGTTTTATTTTAGCGAAAAATTGATTCCAATCTTGCATCCAATGCAAAAACAATGATTCTCGCGCATTCAAAACATAAATCTTAATCACCTAGGGTTTTGAATCATATCCAAATCCTCGAACAAGTCTTTGATACCTCTTCAAGGTTATGGGAATAACCTTAAGCACATCACAAAAGTGCAATGGCATAATATGTGATAGGGAGCGACTAGTCACATTAGTTGCTCAAGGCACCAGATTTTTTTAAAAAAATTGAAGAGATGAAACCACATTATTCGAGAACACTTCTCGAATCGTTTCATCAAATAATAAAAAATATAAAGGCATACCTCTAGAAGCATGGTTGTAATCGACGTTTCTAAGCTAAGAGACAACATGTCTTGAGTCTGATCTAACAAAGGATACGCTTGCGAGCGCATTGATAAGATGCATGCTTCTCGCAATCCATTATGAAAATCCAAGAAAACAAATCTCCTGATTTCATCTCACAAAATCAGAAGTCTTCTTCACAAGCAAGGAGCAGTGAAGAAGATGGAGATCCATGAGTAGTCGATCCAACAGCACAATGATGTTGCGGTGACAACAAGATTTTCTAAGTCAATAAGTGGACGACCACTACATTGATATAGAGAGGGAGGATATATATAGAGAGAGATGGGGAGAGTTTAATTCCTCTTGGAATTGAAGTAGTTTAAAATGCAAGGGCTACCCTTTCTTTTTGTAGTAGTTGGATGTACATGGATCTCAATACATGTGCTCTCTTAATCCAATGGTGTAGATTAAGAAGTTATTAATCAATGGAAATGATTTGTTGCTACAAATTTGCAACAACCAAATAATTAAAATAAATTATTCATATCCATTTATCAAGATAACAACTAATTCATTTTAATTTCATTGTAATATATAGATAATAAAGGGAGGCAACCACCATTCCTAAATAGGGTGGTTGTCCCCCATTGAATGGTTCGACGACTATCTTTTAGGTGGTTAGTTTCCTTCCTTAATATATACATATATATACATATATATATATATATTATACAGTAAAATACAATAACTATTATTGCATATATCTTCACAAAAAATAATTCTAAATTAAATTTGTAAAATATCAACCATGCCATTAACAAATATAAATCATATTCATATATCCAACATAATATGTAAATTAGATTTACAATTAGTTGTCTATTGTGAATCCAAGTCAAAATAGCATATAATTTGTAATTCTATTTACAATTAAATTTCTCCAATATATTATAAATAATATTTATAATATCCATGATTATTATGGATAGTGATATCCACATTAATCATATCTTTGATAATTAAATCACATTAATAATACAAGATAACTCTTCTCATGAGACCAATAATATGAATCGTATATAAATTATTTATGATAATTAAATCACATTTAATCATCTCAATGCTTAGATACACAATTCATCAATGGATTTTTTTTTTTTTGAACTCTTTCAATAATAATGCGCTTTCTCCGCAAATACATGGAGATAAGGACATGATGATTGTATATTCCACGTATGATGACTTGGATATTGATACCACATTTCAAATCTAGATCTTGAAGACCTCTCATAGATGTTTGATTAAATCAAGGTCGTAGATCTAATCTCCTCATTGCATCTAACTCACATTAAGATCGATGACGAACAATTGGACTAAGATCAGATCACTTCTCTACTTAGAGGAGTCACTAAAATCCATACCTGTTTCTTCAGTCCCTCAGAATGGAAGCATCATGGTTATACAATCTCTTATGATCACATCATCCTCCTGTATTCCTAATACCTGTACATCTAGTATAGTGGAAGACATTGAATAAACTCAAAGTCTAAGATCTCTTTTTTAGACTATCTCCTTTAGGGTTCTTATCATTAAGTTTCTAATTCGATCATTGGGAGTTTGTATAGATCTTATGCTTTCCAAAGGCATATATCATACCTACAAATTCTTGTCATGCTTCCAAAGCAAGACAACCGTGCATGGAATTTGATCGGTCCCAATAACTCATGAGCGAGATCATATTTTTCGATTCACAAATGAACCTATATGATCCCTTTAGAGATCGCATTACTCATATGCTCTTGTATGTACACCAGCTCACCGGTGTATAGACCTTGATTAGGCCATCAACCTATACGTCTGCCAAATGCACATACTTAGACATATAGCAGTACACATCTCCGATCAGAGGATGCATGCCTATATCGTGGATGTATACGATATAGGTCTTGATTATCTCAATCTTATTAAGTCAATTCTTTTACCTAACTTATCTTACACCTCCGAATCTCTATTCCTATGTAGAGGACCTGCATCAAGAGGTCGGTCAGATGTCAGCCTTTAAAGAAAGGATTTCCATCTCCTTCTCAGGATGGGGATCATATCTTAAAATCATGAGAAGGTGCTTGATGAGTCGTCAATTTAACTCTTTAGAAATCATCCAAGCACCAGCCTCTTTGATTGAACAATTAAATCTACAATTATATGATTATTAAGATGGCCTTGGTACATAACCTAATTGTACGAAGGAATCTTATAGTGCATTCATTCATTTAATCTCAGACAAGGAGTGAAATAATTCAATAATTTTATTTATATATCAAACATTACAATAACATTTATTGTAGGAGTGGTTCTCCTCGGGCTCACATGGCTAACAGGACGTGGCATCGACGGTGGGGCCAAGTGTCAGTGGGGCATGGGGGTATGCGAAAAAGGTAAGAGTATGGATGCCAACAGGGAGGGTATGGGGGTGGGTATCAATATTCACAAACTCGTACCCATTTATAAAATCACTATCCATACTTTCCCACTTATTAAATGGGTAATTTCTAGCTAGTAATGATATACCCAATTGACACATGCATACCCAACGAATACCCTCATATTTGAGATAATAAAATTTTAAGCTCTTCATATATGTACATAATGGAGATCATGTAATATTATGGTACAGATAGATGTACCATGTAGGTAATGTTAATGGTTTATATACATTAGGCATTAAACTCTTTTGGGTTGATAATATTTATTAATTGAAGATACAAAATGGTAGTTGGATATGAATAAATAGATGGACAGAAGATAACTGAGTTGTTTTTTTTATAGATGTAGATATATATCTATTATAAATGAAGTGAATTTAATGGGTTTGACTATATTGCAACACACATATCAATATTTATATATATATATATATATATTATTCAGATTTGGGGTAGGTTCGGTTAGGGTATCTACGAGGCAATACCAAACTCAAACTCGTAGTCACATGGGTAGTAAACTCAAAACCCATACCCAACCAAAAGTAAATGAGGTGGTTTTTAGGTCCTTAAATGGGGGGGGGGGAGTTCATGTCATATGCCATATGAGTATATCCAGGTTGACATTCTTAGGTGAGAGGGAGACATCGAAGGATTTATCTTTCTAATCAACCTCAATGCCGGTGGTAAGCAGGGAAGATGGTTGCGGGCATTGATGCCGGCAGTGTCTTGTCCCCCAATGTTGATACAGAAGGTGGTAGTAAAGGGAAGTGATGGTCACAGTGAAGAGGACGATGGCAGTAAAAGTCGACAGGGAGGGGCAGATGTGTTGTCGACAAAGTGAGGAGGTGAGAGGGGGAAGGGGATGTGGTGGCAGTGCAATCAAGAGTTGTCTTTGGAGAAAGATTTGATGGGATTTAAGTAATAATGCATGGGTAAACTTGGAACAATGCTTGGGGCGTTTAGGATTCCAATGAGTAGAAAGGAATATGAGTTGAATTATAAGAAAAAAATTAATAGGGGTAGGGTGTTTTCCCCCTCTTAATTTATGTTATATATATATTGTGTGAAAAGAACATGTCTAATACTAAAGTCATTACATATGGTTAACAAATGGACCGAATTATCTGCACATATACTTTCTTCCTGACATACCACAAATTCTTTGTCTGGAAATGCACATGAATGCTAGATGGGAGATACACACATGGGAAAACACGTAGAGATTTATATCAAAGTTGCTTGGATGGGTAGCAATAAATAAATAATCAATACAAGTCTTTGAAGACTCATCGGATTCATTAGGCTCTTGGATAAGGAAGGACATTACACAATGCCACATAATCCATGGTTGAGTTACAATAACTAGTATCCCAATAATACACGCTTTGACGATAAATGTGTGCATCAACTAAGGGAGTCGATAAGGACTCTTGCATAATTGAAGTGTGGAGATCACATCATATGCGATCTGGGTCGACTAGTCATAAGATCGGTTGAAATTATAAAAATCAATGAAAACAAATAACATGGGAAATGTCATTTCATCAATATCACACACAAGCATTAGGGTTAATTTTTGATGCATGATCACGATCCACACGTATATAAACGAGGAGACACCATGTCTCAAGTTCGGTTCATCGAAGTGAGCACTTGTGCGTGCATGTATGAGATGCATGCTTCCCACAATCCAAGTCGACGATCCGAACAATGATTCTCCTGATTTCATGTCATGAAATACGATGTCTCCTTCACATCATGAGGCACCTAGTCTGACAACACAATGTCATCATGATGATGATGGTGCTCTCATGAACAGCCATTCATCTACCTTTATTCTTCTATTTTAGCTTTATATCTTTAGTAAAACACATGTAAATACTATTATTTTGCATACATTAACAATTAACATTAATTTATAATTACTATATAAGCACATGTATTTAAACCCAAAATAAAAAATTGAAGAAAAGAAAAATATATGAAGTATTAAAGATACTGACTGAGCCTGAACCCCAAACCAAGTCAAATATTAACAAGAAGATCGGGAATAAAGTAGAGGGAGAAAGGGTCAAATATTGTACAAAACGCTAATTCTATTGTATACATTAATTCTATTGCATACACAACCCATTTTTAAACTATTTTATTCAACACATTACACACCTTAAACAATACAGTTTTCAATACAAAACTTGTATATATTAATGTATACAAAATTAAAAAAAATATTTACCAAAATATATCATGCATAGTGCACAAGGTACACACAGATGAAAAAGCCGTAAATCGAGCTTTATTGACCAATATCTAATTCATATGAACTCAAATTGAACCAAAATCATTTCCATTGTATTTGAAGTTAATTTATCTATTAATGAAAGTAGTTTCATTGAAAATAGAGCTAAGAAACAAAATCCAACTTTTAGGGGTACTATTTTACTTGGGCATCTATACATATAGTTGATTATTTTATTCTTTACATTTTACTATCCTTATATTTTTAAATTAATGTATATATTATATAATACACATTAAAATATGACTAAAAATTAAAGATAAAATAAAAAATACAAAAATAAATAATAAAGTTAAATACATAGGTATTCTATATCTATAATGTATATAAACTTATTTGTTTATTGATATAAACAAAATAATAAAAATACCATAAAATATGTAAATCCATATCAAATAATTTTATAAATATATGAAATATGTAAATATAATATTATGCATAAAAATACAAAATTAAAATATAATACACAAAATATACCCATATATGTACATGCGAATATTAACGTCTAATAAATAGGGTTATAAAAATAAATACAGTTAATTATAGATTAGTTTATAAATTACACATATTTTCATGTTTTGAGTATTTTAAAATAAATTTGTTTATTATTTTATTTTTATTTTCTTTTCTTTTTTATTTTGTGTTTTGTCTTATTAGGTCTACATGGACCAATGAGCATGCATGGACTGTTGACCCATCCAGTCGATACCACCCGCACGGTCCTGGAACACCCCCTCGTACCTCTCATCGTGCATACCCCCATCTTCTCTATTTTTTCACTCATTCTCTACTCTTCTTTTTCCCTTGAGACCTTCATCACTTCTGATCCTCCCATTTTCCTCCATTTCACTACACCCTTAGCCTTCGCCAACCTCCATCGGCCTGCGTGCAATCTCCATCCCAAATTCAATCCTTCACAATTTCTATTAAAGTCGACCACTACCTTCCTTCCTATTTTTGATCCCATTCAAGAAAATGTAACCCCAAAGAATCAATCCTGGTTTGTTCCTTTTTGTGATATGAAGGCGGACCACCTGATTTGCGACGTGGAGAAGGAGCTCTAAGGAGAGGTCCACCTCATCAAAGACCTTCTCAGGAAAAGGTTCTCGCTTCCAGGTATTTCCTATTGATGCGTAGTTTAAACTAGGCTAATTTGGCCACCCTTTTATTCCTTAGCATAGCCTTGCATTTTGTTTCCAGTCATTTCATTCAATTTAGCAATAATTTCAAATTAAAGTTTGTCGATGTTTAGAGCTCCATCCATCATTATAATGTGAATCTAACCCTATTCCGGCCACCTGAGCACCCCACTACCTTCCCCATCATTTTCTGCATCGAATCCTACGCCCATATCAACCTGATCTTGCATAGATCAGTGAATCAGATCTCCTCTATTGCCCCTTCGCTGGAGATCATTCTATTCACCACTTTCTCGTGCAATCCAGCATCAAATCAGGTCGAGGTTGTTCACCCTTGAGCCACAAAGTGTAGGAAAGAGCTCCATAGGAGGTACCTGGACATGGATTTGATCGAGGAATATGAGCTCCAAGTGCCCGACAAGAAGAAGACCTCCAATCCTCTTCCGATGAGGCCCAGACCATTTAGAGATCACCTAAATGTGTAGGGGTTTCCCAAGAGGATTTTAGGCTGATCGACAACACGTCAAGATGCCAGGGAAAGGAGGAGGAGCTGATCGAAGCGAGGAACATGGAATGTTCTTCCCTATTCTTCCTCATATCCTTGTAGAAGATGGATTGAAGAGCAGACGCATGTCTAATCTAGGCCTTTGAATTCAAATTAAGCAATGTGCCATCTCCATTGCCCAATCTCAAGTGACGCTATGTGACGTTCCCTCATCCATTAATCAGAAGCCACACACACCTCACGAACCGTCCCTGGCTATATTGTGGCGAAACCCTCCTACTTTTTGTATTTAATATTTGGTCTTGTAAATTAAATATAGGGTGTAATATATTTAGTTGTACCCATGAACTCTTGTATAATTACAAATAATCCAGTACATCTCACCTCGGGTGTAGTCCCATGTGAGGCACTGTGTTATTTGCATTTTATATCCTGAACATGTAAGGCATGCTATTAAAGGAAGTTTTAGTTTGTTAAAATTACAATCAGGTCTTTATTCTATTGTTTATTTTTGTTTTGTGCATATTACTTATATTAAATATTTTCTTTATTCAAAAAATGATAAGGAAATAGGATAAATGCCTGGAACTATGCTTGTTCATGCATTATTTTTATTAGGTATTTAACTTAATTTTCATATTTTAAAAAAAACATGATTTATTTCCATGACTAAATGTTAAAAACAACTAAAAATTTGAAATACCTCCAAGATCAACCAGTTGGAGCCTATGAAGATCGTGCTTGATGATGAGGTAAAAGCTCTTCTTCTTTCTAGTTTACCTGATAGTTGGAATGCTTTGTTTATAGCGGTTAGAAACTCCTCTGGTTCTGCAAAGTCGAATTGGAGGATGTTGTTGATCCTCTTCTTAAAGTAGAGGCACGATAAAAGAAACTGGAGAAGAACACTCGTCAGATTTTGCCATGAATATAGAAGGAAGAAGCAGGAAGAGCTACATGAACCTAAAAAATCTTATAAAATATTGAAAATATTAAATTAAATAAAAAATATATCTATTTGTTTGTGAAATTTATTTACTATATATAGTATATTTAAAATAGTTTTGGGTTAATTTTGAACTTATTTATATTTATTAAATCCTAAACAATACCAACGATTTTATATATCCACTATTTTGATATATTTTCAACTTTAAAATCCCTTAAAAATAGAAATATTACCAAAAAATTATCAAAAATAGAAAAATAAAAAAACAAATAAAATATTTCTATATTTTGAAAATATTTTGACTTAAATAAAAATAAAAAAGGCTATTTTATCTATTCATATTATATATAAATTATATATAATATATAAAATATCTTAATTATATATTATTATCTTAATTTGAAAATAAAAAAGAAATTAAAATTTCACAAAACTAAAAAATATATAAAAAAAGTTAGATGAAAATTTAAAATAATTAAAATTAAATATAATTAAAAATCCACATAAAATAACAACAACAAGATAAAAACAAAAGATCATTATTATTAATTAGCAATAATTAATAATAATTCTCTATGCACCCTTTTTTCCTCGAGTTCGACACTTTATCTACTTACACATGTACACATTCATGTAGAGTTATAACAAATTTTGACTCACACACATTTAATCGCTTAATATAATCGTTGGTTCACTATTTTTTAAATTAGAGATTAATCGTTATAACGATAGCATGCTTAGCTTGTTAGGTCAGCGGATTAACTCTCCATTACAATAAATGGCATCATTGCCGAGATGCAAGGTAGTTTAGAGTAGAGTAGTATACATACATTACCTATCTTATTTTATTTGCTCTCTTATTTCTTATTATTTTATTTGATGTTTTGTTTAACTGTTCTAATCTCTTCTTGGGTGACTTTGTTACTAGGGCCCGTAGAGAGAAGGTGGATATTCTAGGAGACTCGATGCACCTGAGCAAGGCAGATGTCGACTCATTCAGATTAAGCTGACGGGAAAGAGCAAGAAGAGTCGAGCGAGAGACTGAGAGGAGCATTCTTATTGTAGTATAGTTTAGTTTAGATTATTCTTTATTTTTTTGAGAAAGTGAATTAAATAGATAATTGTAATAATTTGACACTCTCAGACTCTTAGACATGTACGAACCCAATTTTTCATGTGTCTTTTCACATGGAGTCCAATCGGCTTTTACGTGTTTTCATCGTCTCATTACTTTCCCTTTATTTTCTTTGTTTCTCATATTTTGAGTTTTTCAACTTATATTTCATTTCACATATTTTGTGCTTGGGCCCTTAGATTTAGGATTTTTATCTGTTCTTAGACCGATCTTTATTAAGTAAAAAACTTAATTAGACTATCTGTTCCTATAGACATCTACATTTGGACTTAGGAAATTACTCGATGTTTCCTGCTAATTCTTATTTAGGATAGTTCTTGCCTACTTTTGCATATAGATTAGTTTAAATTATATGCATGGATCATATTACATGTAGAGTGTAGGATCAAGGTACACATCTCTTTCAACTACATGCACTTATAGAATTTTCGAGCATCGATTTTTCTATCGTCCTTCTCCTGTTATCTTGGACTTAGGAATAAAAGGAAATAAGAAAATTTGTTAAGCATTTATATTTGAAAAGTATCAGCAAAAAGTGAAAATCGTAAAACAAAAAGGGATCATTTTCTAAAACCTTGATCAAATTAAAATCAGTTAATGGACTTCATTTTTTCTGAATAAAGCTCACATTATTCTCAGCTACTTTCCAGACAGAATGAGGCATGACCCTTAAAGATTAGATCTCAAAACTGAGCTTGGTTACTACCTTGTGTATTACATGGGCTTGTGAAGTAATAACACATCTATGCGGTGTGTGGACGAGTAGGGCCATATCCACTTGCGCGTTTGGTCTAAAATACTTGAGTATGGGGGTATTGCGACAACGAGACCCTGTTTCATCGTACCACATCTGAGTACCCTTCGGGGTAAAATATTGGATTCGCTAGACCTGCTTACTCTTTACTTCTTTGGTTGAGTAGCACGCCTAGATCCGATAACAAGGACCTTAAAAAAGTACAAGCTACATGTTACAAAGGAAGTGGGAAGTACCCGATGCTTGTCTGGTAGTACTCACTCTCCTATAGGGGCAGCACTAGGCAAAGTTTGAAAATATTACATGAAACAATAATAAAAATGATCAAGATAAGAAGCCAAACTTTTACAGCTTCACATGTTGTGTTGGTGAAGGCACCCTTGTTTTGTGTTTGATTGATTTTAGTTATGAAAAGATCCCAAAAAAACACGCACTTGTGTCTTTTCTTTACACTTCTTTTATCACTTCTTCTACACTTTGCTTACTTCGAGCCTTTATTTTTTTTCTCTTCATTCTATCCCTTGTTCACTCAATGTTCCACTCCATCATCTACTTCTTTGTTTCTAACATCTCGCATCAGGGATGGACCTTTTCGGACTTCATGAACACTGAAGGTTATGTAGAAAACCTTAAGCACATCATGGAAGCATGGTGATCGCATTGTATGCGATCGTGAGAGACTAGTCATAGTAGTTGCTCGTGGCAACTGAATTTAAAAAAATTTTAAAGCGATGAAACCACATGATCTGAGAACACTTCTCGAATCATTTCATCTAAACCACCAATGGGTATTAGGGTTACCTCTTGAAGCATAGTTGCGATCGTGACTCTAAATGAAGATATCTCTTTGTCTCAAGTCTGATCCGACGTAGATCCCACTTGCGGTCGTGAGGATGAATCGTGTGCTTCTCTTAATCCAAGTTGATGATTTGAGGAAATGAATCTCCTGATTTCATGTCACAAAATCTGACATCTTCTTCATGAGTGAGGTGCACCGAAGAAGATGGAGATCCATGAGCAGTCGATCCGGCAGTACATCGGCGTCGCAACGACTGCGAAATCCTCTAGGTCAAAATATGGATGGTCATATTAATAAGAGAGAAATAGGGTGGATGGCCATGAGAGAGGAGAGAGATTGTATATCATGTTGTTCAAATTAAAAGGCTAGGGTTACCCTTCTATTTATAAATTTTGGATGTCCATGGATCCCTCCATGTGCACACAAATCCAATGGTTGAAATTGATTTGTGCTTTCAATCAATGGCCATGATCTTGTCATCCTTTAATAACCAACAAAATTTTTGGCTTTAATTTAATTAAATTATATTGAAATCAATCAAAATTCAAATCACATTAACAAAGATGGAATTAATTGGAAGAGAGAGATCCCTCATTCCCTTTAAGGTTGAGATATTATTCTCCAACAAAAATTCCACATATGCAGTAACTTTTATTGCATAATTATCACCAAAATAATATCAAATTATTTTGTGACAATTTCAATCATGCCATGAAAGAATATAAATCATATTCACATATCCGAAAAAATGTAATTGCAATTACAATTAGTTGTCCAATGTGTATCCAATTCACATTGACTATTAATTTAACTGCAAATTATAGTTAGCTCTCACCCTATATTATAAATCACATTTATAATATCCATGATTAATGTGGATAGTGTTATCCATGTTATTCATATCCTTGATAATTAAATAACATTTGTTATCTTGGATGTCCATTCTCATATGTCCAAACAATATGAATCACATTCAAATTATTCATAATAATTAAATCACATTTTATTATCTTTTTTGCTTAATGTTTAGATACACTATCAACAATTAAATTATTCTTGAATTCTTTCAAGAATAATGTGCTTTATCTATGGATACTTGGAGATAAGTACATGGCGATTGTATGTTCCATCTATAGTGACTTGGATATTTAGATCATATCTCAAATCTAGGTCAACGTGACCTCCCAAAGATGTTGATTAAATCGAAGCTGTAAATATAATATTCTCATTGCATCTGAATTGTATTCAGATCAATGTTCAACGTTTGGGCTAAGATCGGATTATTTCTCTATTGAGAGAAGTTACTAAAATCCAAACATGTTTCATCGCTCCCTCAGAATGGAAGTGTCACAATTATATAATCATTTACAATCACATCACTCTCGAGTATTCCTTATACCCGTACATACTGCATAGTGGACGACCTAGAATAAAATCTGAAGTTTTAGATCCTATTTAGATTGTCTTCTTCACGGTTTTATCATTAATGTTCTCATTTGATCATTGGGAGTTGGTATCGATCATATACTTTCCAAAAGCATATATCATACCTAGGCATTGATCATATACTTTCCAAAAGCATATATCAAACCTAAAAATTCAATCAAGCTTGCAAAGCGAGACGATCATGCATGGAATTTGATCCCAATATCTCATGAGTGAGCCCATGTCTTCTAGTTCAGTGATGAACCTATATGATCCATTTGAGAGATCATATTACACATATGGCCTTGTATGCATTCCAGCTCATCGATGCATAGGACTTGATTAGATCATCAACCTATTATCTGCCAAATGTACATACTCAAACGTATAGTAAACACATCTATAACCGGTCAGTGGATGTGTGCCTAAATCGTGAAAGTATACGACATAGGTCTTGGTTATCTTGATCTTGTTAAGTCAACTCATTGACCTAACTTATCTAACACCTCCGATTCTCTATTCATATGCAGAGGACCTGCATCAAGAGGTCAGTTAGATATCTGCCTTTAGAGAAAATATTGCCATATCCTTCATAGACTGGAGATCCACTCTTAACATTCATTTGACATTGCTTGATGACTCCTCAATCTAACTCTTCAGATGCCATCCAAGCACCAACCTCAATGATTCAACATTTGTATCAACAATTGTATGATTATTAAGATGACCTAGGTACAAAATCCTAATTGTATTAAGGGAATCAATCATGAAACTTAATTATTCTTCGATTTAGATTAGGGAGTGAACTACAATAACATTTATTGCATAATGGCTCGCCGTGGGCTCGCATGTCCAACAATCTCCCGCCAGCCCAAAGAGCCAATAATAGATTAATCTTTAAACTCACACTCATGTGCTAATCATAAGCTATTTAGAAAAATGCTACGTAAGCTGAAAAATCACTTTGTTCCTGAGAGACTATACCAAGTCCTTTTACGATACTTGCATATCCCCTAGTAATAATGCTCGCCTCCAATTTGAATGTTGCATCTTATACAACCAATACTCAGTTTTGTTAAAGTAGTTATAGTGTCCTTGACACTATAACTCAATATTTATTATAACCAGCATGTAATTTCTATTATCCTTATCAGAATTCCCTTATTCCCGGAGATCTCTATCTCCTAAGACTAAGACCCCGACTTATGTCTTATAAGGCATCTGCAGTTATGATCTTTTAGGTCACTATTTATAAAGTCTTAAGTTCTTGAAAATAAGACTTTGAGATCACTATATAAAAAGTCTTATACTCTTTGAAGGTGGTTTTATTACTACAATCAAGTGTTTTATCTCCATAGTAGGATTAGTAGTAGTTTACTACTCCCACTATATGGTAGATATCTGACTTTTATATACATCTAGAATACATCAGGCTTCTCATAATTGATGCACAAGGGCAAGCAGTTTTAGCATTCACCTCCTCAACTCTTTGAGGTGATATCCCTTCAGATATGTCAGTACCATATCAATAAGGGAAGGAAGCCTTTTGTGAGGTTTTCAAAAAGATGGAACGTGTCCAAGGTGTACCACTAATGTGAAGGTCCCAATACCCTCTTCTCTTTGCTTCTGAACAACTTCAAGAATAAGATCTAAGAGGTATCCTTGAGATCTTTTATCTCAAGGTATGGAACAACCATATTATAGAACACTCATTATCCTCCTTATATTAATCCAAATGATTAGGATTTTACCTACATTTAGCATGATGGAAACAATGGCACCCGCACTAAGCTTCACATGGTTCATCCAGATTCTATCTGAAATCATAACATTTATAATTTCATCAAATCTAGTGTTCAAACTACACGAAGCTTATTTAAATCCATAGATGGAGATATTTTAGCTTTCACATCTTACCTTCCTCAACTATGAATCCCTGGGGCTACTTAATACGAATGTCCTCGGAGAAGTATTCATAAAGGAATGCAATCTTGACTTCCATCTTGTAGATGTCATAATCTAGTTGCATATCTATGTTAGAAATATTCTAATGGGATTAAGCATGGTTACTGTAGAGCAAGTCACATTGCAAGCGATGTCTTCTCTTCGTGTGTATCTTGTGGATACGAGTCGTGATATGGAGGTCTCTACCTTCTCATCAGTTTCCTTCTTTCTCGTGAATATCCATTTACGCCTAACAAGTTTTACCATTATAGGTGGATCCTCGAGGGTCCATATACAACACTTGTATATGAAGTCTACTTTATACTTTATTGCTAACACCCATCTCTCAATGTCATGATCCTTTGGAGCCTCATCATTTGAAGTCAGATCTTTGTCAGACTTAACTGGCACATGGAATTTATACCCTTTAGGTGATCTCACCACCCTGTAACTAATTTGAAGAGGTATGGGTGTTTCATCTTTAATTGCCCTATTAGTTTCCGATTTTAGGAGCCTCACTATCTTCTCAAGGTTCAATGAGTTCCTTTACTATATATTCAACTTGATTCTAAAGAAAGTCATCATCTAAGAATTATATCCATAGAGATCAAATCTTTTAGAATCTCAAGATCATAAAGTCGGTATCCAATATCATCCTTTATTTTCCCAATGAAGTAGCACTCTCTAGTGTTAGAATCCAATATTCTTGCATCCATGATATGGTTATGGACCTGGTAACCCTAAATCCTCAAGTGTCCAACACTATGCTAGGTTCCAAACCATAACTTATGAGGGTTTTCAGGTTTAGACTTGCATGGAATCTTATTAAGGATATATTGTAGTCTCTACTACATATATACCTGTAAACTAAGAGGTAATTATGCTAAGAGTCATCATTGATCAAATCACATCACACATGATTCAATTGCATCTTCCTACAACTCTATTGAGTTTAGGTGTATTAAGAGGAGTGAGATAGGAATGATATTCCTTTCTCCATAAGGTATTCCTTGAATTCATCTAATAGGTTCTTGCCACCTTGTTTAGATCAAGTTCATTTCATCTTCCTTCAAACTTTGGTTATAACAAAAAATTGTGGAATATTTGAACATTTTAATGGTTTCTAAGGTAAAGAGAAGAAATCTCATATCACAAATAATCATCAAATGATATTAAATATCATTAATGTTCATTATGAAATAGATAATCCACATACATCAATATGTATGAGATCTTGAATACCTTGGCATCTTACACCATTCTTAGATTTAGGTGTATTGGACATTTTACTTTTAAATACAATATTCACTAGTGTGTATGATTTGAAATTTCAGACAGTCTATATTTTCATCTCTTACTAGTTTATTTATCTCATCATTATACATATGTCCAAGGCTTGATGCCAGATCATTGTCAACTGAACTTCATCCTCCTATTGATCTTTTAAGATTTAACTTCCAGTATTAGAAATGTTAACGAACCATTCATTAATATTCTAATTTAGTAGAGTCCTCTAGATTTAAGATTACTATATGAAATACAGACATCATAACTCTTTATGATAGGTCTATTCCAGAATGTATGTTTATTTCCAATATTTAGAAATAAACAATCAATGTATTCTAGTATCTAGGTAATAGAGTCATTCTCTAAGATTAAGGGCTCTCTTACTGAAAATATGTAGTCTATCTATCCTATTGGAGATTGTTGCAACAATTGCATCAATCATCCATATCGATGACTGTTAAACCTTAAGATCAAATTTTCTAGTCTTCTAAAACATATGCAACCAATTGCAAGTGTTATTAGAAGAAAGAGATATAATTATCAGACTTTGATCTTATCTAATAAGCAAGTCAATTTCAATGATTATACATAGATATATAATATTCTGATGCACTATCTGAGTCCTTCTCTAAGGATCCTAGATAGTCTAGATAGTCATACCATCAATACATCAGCTTGTTGAAGTATTGGCATTCATCCAACTCTTTAGATGTCATATGTGTGGAAATTACAGAAGTAATAGTTAACTCTTTGCCCTTCCTTCTCACTTGGGTCAGACCCATGCTTCCACTATGCTTACTTCATCTATAAACAACCATTGTTTAAGACAAAGGATCTCTTATGTTGAACTCAAAAGATTTCAATATAAGAGTATTTCAACATTTAAATATGTTTAATTCATTTCATACATTATGAATATTGTGAAGATTCATGAATGACTTGGGTATAGACAGTAGAATGATGACACTCGTCGTATCTACGTCCATCTAAATTCTTAAAGACTTTGGATCAGGCAGGTAATCAAACATTTTGAGTTTATCATCTCTTATCGAGCAACCATTCAACATAATGCAGTGAACCATGTCATTCATGATTAAATGCTGAGAGAACATATGTCTACCAAAACATCTTCTTAGATTTTGTAAGGATTTCGATACCTACGATCATCATCGACATGATACTTCCAAAGCACATTCTATGGGAGATCTAGACTATACATATATAAAAACCATGGGTTGTTGTCCTATTGTCTATTTAATTACCATTCCTCATTATTATGATGAAACATGCACATTGCAACCACATACATTATGTCTTCAACTGTAAGTACAATATCTTGATCACAGAACTAATCCATGATATTTTACTGGTTATTATTGAGTATTTTTTGAGCAGTTTTAATGTAGGTTATTTGAAATAAGATATACTTACATAAATACATATTTTACTTTGATTAAGGATTTTTATATCATAGTTGTCTTTCCTTGACAACTACGAATGCTCATTCCCTTATTCACTTTCAAAGTAAGAGGCATACTTACAATTATATCTCAAGCAAGGTATGTGATCTCCTTTCTTACCTTTATTTCAACCCAATAATATGCAAAACTGCAACTCGGATAAAAGAAGCGGGAACTCATTCCGTCTTGCATGTCCAACTTTCATTTTTAATTCATACTTTAACATCCGGTCCCACCACCCCTAAGGCAATGTTAACCTGTCGTTAATTGTACCAATGGTCAACATGACTAGAACTCACTATGCATAGTCCAATATCGCCCCAATAATATGAGGAATCGATATTGGGATCACTATGCAAACAACCTTACTATTTCGAGAAGCAAAGAGCCCGATCCATGTGTGCTTGTATGCAAGAACTGTCACTTCGGATAGATGTCTCCTACTTACAATCCGTTGCGATGTAACCCTTTGCCTTGATGGGAGACCGTGGATGTCACTTATGTGATCCTTCATATCTCTATGATTTTATAAATATAGAAATAAGATAAAATAGTGGATATGCAAAATTAGGTTGTTTTAGGATATAATATATATATATATATTAGTTACAAAGTATCCCAGAACTAATTTTAATATAAAATGTATATAATAAAGAAATATCTAAAATAGAGAACAATATTTTTAGTTTTGTCTAGAATGTTTACAAATTATTATCAGATTTTTATAATTTTACAATTTTTAGGAATTTTGTTTTTATTTTTCAAAAGTATCTAGACAAGGGATGATATATGACTAAGTAGGCATACATGTTTTTTTTGGAATTTTTCAAAATATTTTTTTAATTTTTATTTGTTTTTAAATAGAAAATACGAGAAAATGCAATGTTTTGTATTTTTATAAATAAGAAGATAATTTTAAATATCTCCAAAAAATATATGTGATAAATAGGTGTATTAGGCACTTTAGATAATTTCCCTATAATTTTTTTGATGCAAACTTCTATTTATAATAAAAAAAATACAAGAAATAAAATAAATAAACTAGCATGAACCTATACGTACTTTTTAGAAAGTAAAAGAGCATTTAAAAACACATTCAGAAAATCCAAGGGCATGCATACAAATTCACAATTTAAAATTCAAAATATCCGCATGGCAAGGGAATAGATGTAAATAACATAAATCACTAGTCCACCATGTAATTTAACTGCAAAGTTTTACACCATTTCTGAAAAGTTTGGGATCGATTATAAATATGCAAACCTAGAGGGGGTTATATAAAATATACCCAAGTGCCTTTTGTGGAGAGCCACGTGAGGTGACATGACACAAGACTAAAGTGCAAAGAAAATAAAGTAGGAGAGTTCAAGTGCAAATATTACAAAGAATTCACAACCATAGATGAATGTTTAAGTACTGAATATTCAATACAAAAAATGGGTGGTTGAAGGTGCAAAAATACACCTCGAAGTATGCCTGCTCACGTGCAGGCATTGGTGTACGGTTAGGAGCACTTCACTTATTATTGATCAGGCAGCTTAGGAGACACAATGCTTCATTTTGATCTGATGAACCAGATTAGAATTGGGTTGCGCTCCTCATCCAACGACAGAGAAGCTACATGGAAGAACTCAAATGAATTGACACCCGGGATGTTTCGATCTGGCTTTTCTCTTTACTCCGATGAGGGTTCGGGTAGCTGAAGGTCTTGCTAGCTTCCTGGAATGATTCCACATCAATTGATGGCCTCAAGAGAGTTCAAGACTCATTGAGTGAGGTCTGGAGCTTCGATGGAATTCTTGCCACATGGGAGCAGGTAATGGAGTTGATTCTCCCTCGAATGGTCTCGATATAGTTCTGGTCCTACACCAAAAGGTTCAGGGCTCGAAGTAGACACACTCTACCCAAGGGTTGAGAAAAAGACAAGGGAATGAGTGTAGTGGGGGTCTCCGACGTACGACGTAAAATGAACACCTGATCTTCTACTCTGTGTAAGGATGGGGTGATTGGATGGGTTGAGATGAATGTAGAAGTAGAGGGAAAGGTGATGGGTGATCTTGGTGATCGGATGGGGGGTTTCACTTGTGAAAATAGTGGCCAGAGCCTATAGATCCGTCGAGAAGTTTTTTTTGAATTTTTTTCTATAATAGATCAAATCAAGAAAAATAAAGTCCTTAATTTTGCTAATGACTATCATAACGAATTGAAAATGACAAGATAGGATAGCTCACTAAGTTTAAAATTTGGGGGAAGAAGACCATTAGGGTTTCACCGACGATGGTTGAACCTCAACTCCTTTGCCTTCTCCTCACCTCTAATCGTAGGAGAAACACCTCTTGTCACTGGGGTTCCACTCCTAGAAGGATTGTATAGGTTACAAGGGATGGAATCATATTCAAATTCAAAATTAAAGGAGAGGATGTTATACACAAATTCACTGACAAAGCCCCTTCGCCTAGGGTTTTCTCTCCACTCGAGAATTGACCAAAGATGCACTTGGATCCACGTGAAGGTTGCATCTTTGATGAAGACTTTTGCTCAAGGAGTCAGGGGAAAAAGAGATCGAGATCATGTTACAAAATTTGATGAAGAAGGGGAAAGAACAAGTCATAGACTGGTCTAAGAGGGGAGGCGAGAAGTTAACTTGGGTCAGCCCAGGTCCAAGTCATGACAAAATTGGGTTACAAAGAGAAAAAATAGAAAATAAAATAATAAATGATTTTTTCAAATAAAGATTAAAACATGAAACTTGTTTTTTATTTTATTGTTTATTTTAGTGAATTTTATTTATTTATATCGACTTATTTATTATGTGTTAATTTTTACATGTATAAATATAGGTATATATGCATATATTTGTATTCATTATTTTTATTTTGTATTTTTTGTACATATTATTATAAATATATATTTAGATATTTACATCTATAATTTATTATGTATTTAAATATTTTTATTTTTTATTATTTTTTATGTATGTAAAAATTTCTATGTATACATGTTATATATAAACTATATTTATGTACTATACTTTATTATTTATTTTTTAAATTTATTTTCGATGTTTATATATTTTTAAATTTCAATATATTTTTATAATATATAAAAGTATTTAAAATTATAAAAAGAGTAAAAATATAAATGTTGATATAATATACAAATGCCCTTGTACAATGGTACCCCAGAAATATGACTTTTGTATCTTAACTCCATTTTAAATGAAACCATCTTCATTATATAGATAATTTAATTTGAAATACAATGAAAGTGAGTTTGATGAATTTTGAGTTTGTATGGAGGAGATATTTATCAATGAAGTTCTATTTGTGGCTTTTTCATCTATGCGTACCCTGTGCACTATGCATTATTATTAGCTACTATTTTTGTATTTTTTATACATCAACAAGTACATGTTTTATGTTGAACATGTCTTTATTTGATGTGTGTATGAGCATGTATAAAATAGTGTAAGTATAACTATATATAGTGTTCTGTATATCTAGGGTTTACCTTCATGAAGAACGAACTTCCAAGGAGGAGAAGGGATACCTTCATTGAAGCACATGCTTTCCTCCGCCATGTGAGGAGGATCCATTCTAGGAAGAAGACCTCTGTTAGCTAACATATGCTATTGGGTCATCCTTAATTGGGCGAGATCCGATAGTCGATCGCACGCCACATTAGGATCCGAGCCACAGATTCAGATCGGAGTCTCGGAGTGTTTGAACTGCCTACGGTGCACAAGAAGCTTACAGGTGGATCGAGACTGCCGCATCGATCCTTTCCAGGTCACATGCAGAACACATGTGATTGGAGAAACTACAACGCCCATCCTCAACTCATCCAAAATTGTAGATAAGCCCTCCTCTTTTGTGACTTTTACATAATCCTTGCAGGTTATTTTATTTGCATTTTAGTCCAAATTTGTGTTGTTTTGCATTAAAACTTGGAGTTTTTTCTTGCAAAAATAATCTAAATAACTTTGTATCTGTAAATCCAATTAAAGTGATTTTGATCTCATATGAAAGCTATTTTGTTTCTCTTTCAGTGGGAGTTCTTTATTGACATTTTTGCATTGAAAATAACACACAATTTAATTCTTCTTCTCAAAGCTTAATTAAAATTTTAAATAAAGTTGAAAATGAAATCTTATTGAGAAATTCAACCTGATTTCCTTAATAATTCTTAATGACCAATCATTAGTTGCTTTTGATTGTTATTGATAAGTTAATAATTGGTTTAATTGTTTGTTAAACTGATTTGAGTAACAAAGTGAAATTGAATGTCAAATGTTGCTTTGAAACTTCTTTCTAGATCAAGTATTGATTAAAACTTGGTTTCTGTTCATAGATGAGTGTGTTAGCAATGTGAGCTCGAGGCGAACCATTCCTGCAATAAATGTTATTGTAATAAATGATTTATCAATAAAAGTTATTGATTGTTTTTTACTCCCTTTCTGAGATTGAATGAATGAATGCACTATAAGGTCCCTCTGTACAATAAGGGTTACATACCATGGCCAACTTGATAATCATACAGCTGTTGATTCATTGGTTGAATCATAGACGTTGATGCTTGGATGAATATCTAAGGAGTTAGATAGAGGACTCATCAAGCATCATCAAATGATTGTTAAGTGATGATCTCCAGCCTGAGTAGGAGATGGCAATCCTTTCTCTTTTGGCTGATATCTGACCGTCCTCTTGATGCAGGTCCTCTACATGGGAATAGTGATTCAGAGGTGTCAGATTAGTTGAGTCAATGGGTTGACTTAACGAGATCGAGATAACCAAAGACCTGTGTTGAATACTGTCACAGAATAGGCATGCATCCTCTGACCAGATACAGATGTGTTATTGTATGTCTGAGTATGAACATTTGGCAGACCAATAGGTTGATGACCTAACCAAGGTCTATACACCGGCGAGTTGGTGTGCATGTAAGGACATATGAGTAATGCGATCTCTCAAAGGGATCTCACAGATTCATTTCTGAACCGAGAGACATGAGCTCACTCATGAGGTATTGGGAATGATCAAATTCCATGCATGGTCGTCATTCTTTGGAAGCATGACTTGAATTTGAAGGTAAGATATATGCTTTGTGAAAGCATATGATTTACACCAAATCCCAAAGACCAAGATTGAGAAACTTAGTGATCAAACCCTGAAGATGAAAGTATAAAAGTGATCTATATCTTCAGGATGATCATAGGTCTTCGAGTATGCAGGATGTACAGGTGTTGGGAATACATGAGGGTGATGGGATCATAAATGATTGTATAACCATGACGTTTCCATTCCGAGGGAGTGATGAATCAGGTTTGGATTTTAGTGACTCCTCTCAGTAGAGAAGTGACCTAATCTTAGTCCATGTACCGAACATTGATATGAATAAGATTCAGATGCAATGAGAATATTAGATTTACGGTCTTGATTTAATCAAGCATCTATGGGAGGTCCATGAGATCTGGATTTGAGATGTGATCTCAATATCCAAGTCACTATACGTGGAACAATACAATCGCTCTGTCCTTATCTCCAAGTATCTGCGGAGAAATCGTATTATTCTTGAAAGGTTTCAAGAATAATTCCATAGATCTAAGCGTTAAGAAATTAATATTTAAATGTGGTTTAATTATCTTGATGTACGTGGAAATTATCTAATATAATTAAATGTGATTTAATTATTATTGATAAGAATAATGTGGATGGCAATATCCAATTATTCATAATATATTATAAATGTGATTTATAATGTATTAGAGAGAGCTAATTATAATTTATATTTGTTAATTAATTATTGATGTGTATTGGATACACATTGTGCAATTAACTGAAATGTAAATTATATTTTGTTTTGAATTGTGAATGTGATTCGCAAATATTCAATGGTTAGATTGCAATATTCTAAAGAATAACTGTGAATTATTTTTGCAGAATAAATCACAACAAAAGTTGTTGGAGATTATGGGAGAAATTCATGGAGATATGCAATCTCATGATATTACACGAGATTGCCTCCACCATGAGGACATTGTGGACGGCTACCAATTCTCACAAGGAATGTGGTAGTCGTCCCCCCTTTTCCTTATGGGAAGTAATCTCCATGCTAATCTCTCCTTAATTGCTTGATCTAATTTAAGATTGAATTATATTTGACATGTCAAATATATTTTATTTAAATTAGATCATTAGTTATTGGCTTTTACCAAGAACAATATTGACCATTGGATTAAACATAAATCAATCTCATCCATTGATTTTATGTCTCCCATGGATTGAGATCCATGGATCCCAAAACCCTATAAATATAGAGGCATACCATGCTCTCTAATGCTATGCTTTTTGGAATCACATCTCTCTCTCTCTCTCTCTCTCTCTCTCTCTCTCTCTCTCTCTCTCTCTCTCTTCTCCCCACATGTCAAATCTCTCTCCCTCTCTCCTTGGTGGTCGTCCACCAAACCCTAGAGGAGAGAGCCGTCGTCGCCTTCACCACCGTGCAACCATTTCGACATTCTTAGGTTCTTCGTCTTCTTGGAATGCTATGCTCGCAAAGAAGACGTTCGATCTTGTACGACGAGATCAGGAGTTCACCGTGCTTGGATCAACTTGTTGGATTGTGAGGATCACGCGACTCATCCCCGCACTCGCAAGCTTCTTCTCCGACGATCGGACTTGAGACAGGAGGTCTCTTTTCCTAGAGTCTCGATCAACCACGCTTCAAGAGGTATTCCTTTGTACTTATTGTGGTTCTATATGAAACGATCCGAGAAACGTTCTTGGATCATGTGGTTTCATCGCATGAAAAAATTTTAAATTCCGTTGTATACAACAACTAGTTCGACTAGTCGTTCTTCATCGTATTCTATACGACGCTCACGCTTCCGTGATGCACTTGAGGATTTTTCCCATATCATTCAAGTGGTATCAGAGCCTTAGGTCGAAGGTTTTGGATACGATCCGCAAACCTAGGACGACTTGAGTTAGTTAAGGTCCCGAAAGTTTTTGTCGCATTTGATTTTCACACTTCTATTTATTGAATAAATTCGGCCCTGTTTAAAATATTTAAACACGAATTAATCATTTCAATTTTGTTCCCCGTTAAATAAGGAAACCATAGGATCTGAGTTTACGTAATTTGAATTCTGTTTGCTCGAGATATGGTTGTTTTAATGAACTTGTATTCACTGTTGCGGGAACTGTGAATCTTAACATGATTAATGAGTTACTTACTGTTTTGATCTGCCTTGAAATGCGTAAAATATTACTAAAGTTCTGTCCTAAAAAATGAGCAATCTTTTAAAATTGATTTTGTCTAATTTGGATTTAAATTGATTGAGATATGTTAATTTTAGTAAGTAGGGGTCACTGCTGAAAGTACAGTCCAAATCAAGAACCATGTGATTGTCAATTAGTAAAATTAATTGTTAATTCATGAAATAATTATGAAAAATATTTGAGAAATATTTAATGATGATTATTTCCTTAATTTACTTGGACTCAACCAATAAATTGATTAGATTCGATCTAGATCATAATTGGAAACACAATCATCAAACTCCTTGCTTGAATAAGATTGGGAATTTGTCTAGCAAATTTCCTTATAATCAAAAATGCTTTTTGATTGTTACTATATGGTTTAATTTCAGTTGAAGAACCGATGATCATCTTAAGTATAAAGTGATTGACTCGGCATTATTTTTTTCCGAGGCGGATATGGTGTCAAGTTGGGGATCATTGGGGTAACGGGTTACACCGGTTGCGGTCCGTCCCACTCCCGCCGGTACTGGCCATGACAGCGGGTAGGGAACGAATGATGTCTGAGAGATCATGATGTATTTTTCTAATTATTAAAATTCGAATCAATATTATTGAACCACTCTATTATGAATACCATATATATATATATATTCATATAAAAACAATCAAGTTTGTTGATTGAATTGGATTGATAATTACTTTAATATGATTGAATTAATTATGTCCAATTGAACCACTCTATTATGAATAGAGTCATTATTTTTTTTGGAACAATTAATTATATGAATATGATTCCTGATAATTGATTAAAATTTGAATAAGAGGTAGAGGATCACATAAGTGACATCCATGATCTCCCGTCAAGGCGAAGGGTTTCCGTCGTCATGGATTGCATATAGGAGACGCATGTACGAAGTGACAGCTCCTATATGCAAGCGCATCTGGATCGAGCTCTTTGCTTCTCGAAAGAGTAAGGCCGTATGCGTAGTGACCCCAATATCAGATCCTCATATTATTGGGGCGATATTGGATTGCGGATTGCGAGTACTATTCCTGTTGACAGTTGGTTCAATTAAGACGGGTCAACATCACCTTAGGGGTGGTGGGCGCGGGTGTTAAAGACTGAACTGAGAAATGCAAGTTGGACTTGCAAGGCTGAATGTGTTCCCGCTTCTCGTTATTGGAGTCGTAGATTCTCATATTATTGGGATGTGACAAAGATAAAGAGGAGATCCCAGTTCTTGCTAGAGATATAGCAGTAAGTATATCTCTTGCTTTGAAAGTGATTAAGGGAATGGACTTTCAAAGTTGACAATGCAAGAATAATTTGATTTAAAATGCCTTAATCAAATATCATAAATTTGAATATATGATTATATGTTCTAATATAGTGCATTCTTAATTTCAGAAAATGAAGTCCATGAACCCACTAAGCAGGCTTCTGGAGGTCAACCAGTTGACCAGACCGAATTACTCGGATTGGATCTGTAATTTGGAGCTTGTTCTCTCAGCTGAGCGCATAAGTTATGTCCTCTCATAAGACAAGCATGAAAGCCCTAAAATGAAGGAAGAAAAGGCATACAATGACAAGTATGATGAAGATCATGTCTTGGCTAGATGCTATATCTTGGGTTCTCTCTCCAATGTTCTTCAGAAGCAACAAGTGGAGATGAGCACATGCTAAGAAATAATACAGAATCTGAAAGATATGTTTGGTGACATTAACCGCACCCTGAGTTACAACATTATGAAAGAACTCGTTCGTTGCAAGATGCAGGAAGGAACTTTAGTCCGAGAACATGTACTCAAAATGTTTAGGTACTTGTCTGAGCTGGAGACACTTGGGGCAAATATGGATGCAGAAATGCAAGTTGACTTCATTCTATTGTCTTTGCCCAAGTCTTTCAATAATTTTGTGGTTTTATTCCACATGAACAAGTTGGACTTAAATAATGCTGGACTTCTTGCTGCATTAAAGTATGCAGAAGACATAATGAAGAAAGATGGTCCCATTGGCAGTGCAATGGTTGCACAGGTCAGAGGGAAGCGTGGTCGGAAGCAAGGTTCTCAGAAGGGCCCGACCCAGAATAGAAAGAAGAAGAGTCAAGGCATTGGCTCATCTTCCAATGCATCCACTCTTATAGCATCGAAGAAAACCGATGTCTATCACCACTGCAAGAAGCCGAGGCGCTGGAGGTGTAATTTCCCGAAATACCTGAAGTCGGTCAATGAAGATAAAGCCCCAGCAGGTATAAAATCTACTTTCATCATTGAAACTAGTTTTCTCGTTGTACGAGAAGGAAGTTGAGTGGTTGATTCTAGTTCTTCTTTTCATGTATGCAATTTGTTGCATTTGTTTCAGGAAACTAGAAATCTGGAAGAAGGGGAGATAGTCATCTAGATGGGATCTGATGCAAGCATTATAGCAGTCGCCGTCGGGACCTGTCAACTATCATTATCAAGTGGTTGAGTCCTAATACTTAAAGAAGTCAGAAGGAATTTGATATCTGTATCTAAATTAGTTAGAAGTGGATATTCATTTCTATTCTGTAATAAATTAGTCATAAATCGTATGATAAATATATTGCGGATGGTATTTTGACTTCTGGTGGACTCTATGAATTTTGTATTGATAAATGTATCATGAATGTTATATCCACTAATAAAAACCCTAAAAGATCCAAGGAGGATGAAAATCTTTCGAATGAGATTTGGCATCAACGGCTTGATCATTTATCTGTTGATAAGGTCAACAGATTGATAAAGGATGAACCTTTGGATTTTCTACAGGTTCAACCCTTGCCTTCCCGCAAGCATTGCATTCAAGGTAAAATGACTAGGATGCCTTTCCGTAACAAGGTTACAAGATGCGAAGATGTTACTGACCTAATACATACTGATGTATGTGGTCCGTTCAGTACCGCGACTCGAAATGTCTATCGATATTATGTGACGTTTATTGATGACCATTCGCCATACGGGTCTGTCTTCCTATTATGTCATAAATCTAAAACCTTTGAAAAGTTCAAAGAATTCAAGGCTTTGGTTGAGAACCAAACCGATAGAAAGATTAAACGGATTCGATCTGATCGAGGTGGCAAGTACCTCTCAGATGAATTCAAGGAATATCTTAAAGAGAATGGAATTGTCTCCAATCTCACTCCTCCTGAAACTCCCCAACTTAATGGTGTTGCTGAAAGATGCAACACGACCATCATGGATATGGTCCGTTCAAAGATGAGCAAAGCACATTTACCACTTAGTTTCTAGGGATATGCAATAGAGACTGCAATATATATCCTGAATAAGATTCCTAGCAAATCTTTACCTAAGACTCCTCATGAGCTCTGGTATCGAACCAAACCTAGTGTTAATCACTTGAGGGTTTGGGGTTGCTTGGTCCATGTGAAGAATGTGGACGCAAGTAAGCTGGAATCTCGCTCTCGTGAGTGTTACTTCATTGGATATGTTAGAGATTGTATTGGATACCAACTCTATGACCCTGAGACCCAAAAGGTTTTTGTTTCTAGAGATGTTAAATTTCTGGAGAATGATTTCCTTAAAGGTCAAGACAAAAATGAAGTAAAGGAACTCATTGAATCCCCTAAGGATTTTGAGCTTCCTGAGCCAGAAACTGAAGAGATAAATAAATATGAAACACCCATACCTCTTCGAAGGAGTTCGAGGGTGGTTGCACCACCTGAAAGGTATGGATTCCATGTGTCAGGTGAAACTGACAATGATCCTTCTTCATTTGATGAAGCACTCGCGGATCATGACATGGATAGATGGATGCTAGTAATGAAGTCAGAAATTGACTCCATGCATAAGAATGGTGTATGGTCCCTAGAGGATCCACCTAAAGGGGTAAAACCCATTAGGTGTAAATGGATCTTCAAGAGAAAGAGGGGACCTGATGGGAAAGTAGAGACTTTCACGGCACGTCTCGTAGCCAAGGTCTACACACAGAGAGAATGCATCGACTACGATGAGACATTCTCTCATGTGGCTATGCTTAAATCCATCAGGACACTGCTAGCTATAACTGCATATCTTGACTATGACATCTGGCAGATGCACGTCAAGATGACTTTCCTCAGTGGATACCTCATGGAGGATATCTATATAGAGCAGCCCCAAGGCTTCATAACTGAGGATGGCAAAGTACGCAAGCTGAAGAAATCCATCTATGGGCTCAAATAAGCTTCTCGTAGTTGGAACATCAGATTTGACAAAATCATAAAGAGTTATGATTTTGTGCAGAATCCTGATGAACCTTGTGTGTACAAGAAGCTTAGTGGGAGCGCCATTGTGTTTATTGTGCTTTACGTAGATGACATCCTTATCATTGGGAATGATACATGGATGATGACCAGTGTGAAGATTTGGCTATCCCATACCTTTGAGATGAAAGATCTTGGAGAAGCCTCTTATATCTTATGCCTGAAGTTGTTCAGAAACCGAGAAAAGAAAATTTTTGGGATTGTCACAACATGGATACAATAAGAAGATTCTTGAACGATTCTGTATGGATAGTTCCAAGAAAGGATTCCTACCCTTGAGACATGGTATCCACCTGTCTAAAGGGATGGCTCCTCAAACTGTTGAGGAAAAGAAATCCATGGCTGGATGCCCTTATGCATTAGCTGTAGGAAGCTTAATGTATGCCATGATGTGTACTAGGCCAGATATCTGCCATGCAGTGGGAGTGGTAAGTCGTTACCAATCCTGCTATTGAGAGCAACACTGGAATGCAGTAAAGAACATATTCAAATATCTAAGACGGATGCAAGATTGCATCTTGATCTATGGAGATGGTGATCTCCAAGTCTTGGGATATACAGATTCTGACTTCCAATCGGATATTGATGATCGAAAGTCGACATCAGGGTGTGTATTCTTGCTAAATGGTGGTGTTGTGAGCTGGAGAAGCAAGAAGCAGGACACTACAACAGATTCAACAACAGAAGCTGAGTACATTGTTGCATCGGATGCTGCAAAGGAGGCGGTGTGGTTGCGCAAGTTCATCCTGGAGCTTTGCGTAGTTTCCTCTGATACTCCCATCCCGTTACTCTACAATAACACGGGAGCCATTGCCCAGGCAAAGGAACCCTGATGGCATCAGAAGAGCAAACACGTGGAAAGGAAATACCACATCATTCGGAAGATTCAAAAGCATGGTGATATCATCATCACCAAGGTGGCCTCTGTCGACAACGTTGCTGATCCTTTTACCAAACCTCTGACACAGAAGGTTTTTGACCAGCATGTAATAAGTATGGGTTTAAGGATTGTTCCTGAATGGTTCCGAGGGCTAGTGGGAGATTGTTAGCAATGTGAGCCCGAGGCGAACCATTCCTGCAATAAATGTTATTGTAATAAATGATTTATCAATAAAAGTTATTGATTGTTTTTCACTCCCTTTCTGAGATTGAATGAATGAATGCACTATAAGGTCCCTCTGTACAATAAGGGTTATGTACCATGGCCAACTTGATAATCATACAGTTGTTGATTCATTGCTTGAATCATAGAGGCTGATGCTTGGATGAATATCTAAGGAGTTAGATAGAGGACTCATCAAGCTTGAATCATAGAGGCTGATGCTTGGATGAATATCTAAGGAGTTAGATAGAGGACTCATCAAGCACCATCAAATGATTGTTAAGTGATGATCTCCAGCCTGAGTAGGAGATGACAATCCTTTCTCTTTTGGTTGATATCTGACCGACCTCTTGATGCAGGTCCTCTGCATGGGAATAGTGATTTAGAGGTGTCAGATTAGTTGAGGAATGGGTTGACTTAACGAGATCGAGATAACCAAAGACCTATGTTGAATACTGTCACAGCATAGGAATGCATCCTCTGACCAGAGATAGATGTGTTACTATATGTCTGAGTTTGTACATTTGGTATACCAATAGGTTGATGACCTAATCAAGGTCTATACACCGACGAGCTGGTGTGCATGTAAGGACATATAAGTAATGTGATCTCTCAAAGGGATCATACAGGTTCATTTGTGAACCGGGAGACATGAGCTCACTCATGAGGTATTGAGACTGATCAAATTTCATGCATGGTCGTCATGCTTTGGAAGAATAACTTGAATTTGAAGGTAAGATATATGCTTTGTGAAAGCATATGATCTATACCAAATCCCAAAGACCAAGATTGAGAAACTTAGTGATCAAACTGTGAAGATGACAATATAAAAGTAATCTATATCTTCAGGATGATCATAGGTCTTCTAGTATGTAGGATGTACAGGTGTTGGGAATACTTGAGGCGATGTGATCGTAAACGATTGTATAACCATGATGCTTCCATTCTGAGGGAGTGATGAAACAGGTTTGGATTTTAGGGACTCCTCTCAGTAGAGAAGTGACCTAATCTTAATCCATGTACTGGACATTGATATGAGTAAGATTCAGATGCAATGAGAAGATTAGGTTTACGGTATTGATTTAATCAAGCATCTATGGGAGATCCATGAGATCTGGATTTGAGATGTGATCTCAATATCCAAGTCACTATATGTGGAACAATACAATCGCCATGTCCTTATCTCCAAGTATCTACGGAGAAATCGTATTATTCTTGAAAGGGTTCAAGAATATTTCCATAGATCTAAGCATTAAGAAATTGATAATTAAATGTGATTTAATTATCTTGATGTATGTGGAAAATATCCAATATAATTAAATGTGATTTAATTATTGTGTATAAGAATAATGTGGATGGCAATATCCAATTATTCATAATATATTATAAATGTGATTTATAACGTATTAGAGAGAACTAATTATAATTTATATTTGTTAATTAATTATTGATGTGTATTGCATACATATTGTGTAATTAATTAAAAATGTAAATTATATTTTGTTTTGGGTTGTGAATGTGATTCACAAATATTCAATGGTAAGATTGCAATATTCTCAAAATTAATTGTGAATTATTTTTGAAGAATAAATCATGACCAAAGTTGTTGGAGATTATTGGAGTAATTCATGGAGATATGCAATCTCTTGATATTAAATGAGATTGCCTCCACCATGAGGACATGGTGGACGGCTACCAATTCCCACAAGGAATGTGGTAGCTGTCCCCACTTTTCTTATGGGGAGTAATCTCCATGCTAATCTCTCTTTAATTGCTTGATCTAATTTAGGATTGAATTATATTTGACATGTCAAATATTATTGACTTAAATTAGATTATTAGTTGTCGGCTTTTACCAACAATAATCTTGACCATTGGATTAAACATAAATCAATCTCATCCGTTGATTTTATGTGTCCCATGGATTGAGATCCATGGATCCCAAAACCCTATAAATAGAGAGGCATACCATACTCTCTAATGCTATGCTTTTTGGAAGCACATCTCTCTTTCTCTTCTCCCCACACATCAACTCTCTCTCCCTCTCTCCTTGGTGGTCGTCCACCAAACCCTAGAGGAGAAAGCTATCGTTGCCTTCACCACCGCACCGCCGCTTCGACGTTCTTCGGTTCTCCATCTTCTTGGAGTGCTACGCTCGCGAAGAAGACGTTCGATCTCGTATGACGAGATAAGGAATTCACCGTGTTTGGATCAACTTGTTGGATTGCGCGGATCACGCGACTCATCCCCGCGCTCGCAAGCTTCTTCTCTGACGATCAGACTTGAGACAGGACGTCACTTTTCGTAGAGTCTCGATCAACCACGCTTCAAGAGGTATTCCTCTATACTTGTTGTGGTTCTAGATAAACGATCCGAGAAACGTTCTTGGATCATGTGGTTTCATCGCATGAAAAAGTTTTAAATTCCGCTGCATAGTACAACTAGTTCGACTAGTCATTCTTCATCGTATTCGATGCGACGCTCACGCTTCCGTGATGTGCTTGAGGATTTTTCCCATATCCTTTAGAGTGGTGGTTTTACAGTTGCAAAATAGTGGTTTCAACCACTGCTCCATGTTGGAGCTGAGGAAGAAGAGGATCACAGAGGTCAAGAGATGTGCAGGCTAACGACGGGTACCGAACTAGAGACGAGAGGCCATATGTAGAAGCATGAAGAATTAGTTGAATATGGGTTGTTTGAAGAGGCACGTTGCTCAGGGCATGCCATCTAGAGATTGAAGACATCCCCCACAACCATGACAGTTGGATTGAATGAAGAGGCACGTTGCTTGATCTAACATCGTCAGATTGTTAGGAATGAGAGCGGATCCGATTAAATGAAGATTGGTGGATCAAACTTGAACAAACGGTGTATGAAGAGAGCATACCCCAAAGAAGGTCAGGTGATGTGTCTCCTCCAGATGAGGCCATGTGGCCCAATCACAAAACTTCAAATGCATAAAACAATGTAAAATCAATAAGAAATAATTAGAGGTAAAATTAAAAAAATATTCAACATGAACGTTGTAGATCTTTTCAAGATCTAACCCTTTCATGTAAAACTTGAAATCAAAATAAATAATATATACAATATAATATTTTTACAAGTATTTTTCAGTAATTAAAAATAATTTTTATTTCTTTTATTAATTTTTTTATAATTTTTATGAAGTATAAACAATATATATACATTATATGCAATAATAAACAATTTTTTTATTTTTAATAACAAGAAAACACAGAAAATATAGGAACAGTATTGTATTTATTTACGTACAATTAGTTATTGTTAATTACAATATGTTAACTATTAACTTGACTAAACTAAAACTTAATTGAAAATATTTTTTTAAGACAAAGGGATAATAAATAAAAATAAAAATGATAAATCAAACATTTATCGCCCCCTATACTTTAACTTTTCTCAATCTCGAGCAAATAAAGAATGAATAAAAAGTTGACTCCCTGACTATGCTTGTGAATCTTTATTTATTTGCTCGAGGATGAGCAAAGTTAAAGTATAGAGGATGATAAATCTTTTATTTATCATTTTTATTTCAATTAATTACCCTTTGGCTTAAACAAATCTTTTCAATTAACTAATACTTTATTCAAATTAACAAATAACACCTTGTAATTAATTAACACTAACTAATTGTATATAAATAAATACATTATCATTCCTGTACTTTTTTTTGTTTTTTCTTATTGATAATAAAATTAGTTTAATGTTTATATAATATATATTGACTATTATTCATAAATCAAATAAATAAATAAATAAACATTTTTAGTTACTTAAAAATACTTATAAAAATATTATAATGTATATATTATTTATTTTGATTTCAAGTTCTTCATGAAATTGTAGATCTTTAGAAGATCTACAACTTTCATGTTGAACATTTTTTAAATTTAACTTACACTGTTTTTATGCATTTGGGATTTTGTGATTGGGCCACGTTTTCTCATATGGAGGTGACCATCACCTGACCCTTCATTGGGGCATGCTCTATTCCTACACATCTGATCAAGCATGATCAAACAATCTTCATTCAGTCAGAGCTGCTCTCATTCCTAGCCGTATGATCACCTCAGATCAAGCGATCTAAATCATCCCCTCCACCCCACCTAGACCTTGTCCATTGGATCGCTTGATCCAAGAATCGTGGGGGTGGTTATCTTCAACCTCCAGCTAATGCACCCTAATAGACATGCCTCTTTGAACCGTCCATCTTCAACTAGTTCTTCCCACTTCTACACACGACCCCTTATCTCAAGTCTGGCCGTTAGCCTGCACATCTCTTGTTCATATCGACACCTCTATGATCCTCTTTTTCCTCAGCTCTGACTTCGCTACCACCAAATTGCCACTCATCTCTAAGCAAAACTCAAGTTCCTCCTACATAACTCCGAATCCGCTACTCTTGTGAGATACCTCCAAGCCCTAGCTCCTTCTGAGTGACAGTCGAGTGTGTAATTTCAAAGCGATGACAGATGTCATCTCCGGTGTGATCCATGACAAAAAATTACCGTGTTGCAGCTCTTTCTTGGAGTTGCTTGAGCTCCTCGTTCTACAATCATGTCAAGCGATGACTAGGGGTCTTCCAAACCCCATCAACATGATTCTCCTTCACTCTCGATTACATCTTTGAATTCAATCTTCATTTTATAGGTATGACATTGATCTCCTTTGTATGTTCTCCCATTTTATTCATTGCACACAAGCACATCCACCCTATCTTGATTACACAAACACCATCACCTCACATTCCTTGTATTCACATTCATCTTCTAATTCCTCTCGGCTTCTCCACAATTGATTCAACCTCAATCATTTCTTCTTTCTGCAAGAGAGAAGAACTCACTTAGGGATCTCCTCTATTGTCTTGATTGAGCCTCCATTACACCCCATTTTACCCTAAACAAGACCCTCTCTTCTGCTATTGGGGGAACTGACCTTGTGGGTGGTTAATGGATGGAACCTTATCAGATCTTAGCAGAGCTTATCTGTCTCCTATGAATGTACATCTTAAGGAGATCTAAGATTCTCACTAGAGACACAGGTGTGTCGTCGTATCGCACGGAGGAGGGCTAACAGTAGAACTTCTACTCACCTTTCAATCAAATCCTTGTAATCTAATCGGACTGCTCAAATTCAACCAGGACATCGCCCTCAAGCATGCATGCACACCTCGAGGTTCGAGAGCCCGAGCCACCGCTGAAGCGACCCAAACCAACCACAAAATCGTCAGGTCTTCCCACACGGCCCGAGCCTCAACGCCATTCCAAGTCAAGGACGTGTATGCCCTGCATGTGGTTACATGCTACATTTACGCCCCAGTCCCCATGGCTTCTTTTAATTTCATAAATACTCACTTGTATGAGGGAATTTCCTAGATAAGATTGCCAACTCCTTTTTATTTTATTTCAAACCTTGTTGGGCCTAATTGTGATGTTTGTGATTTTTTAATTAAATTTTTTTGCAATTATACAACTATGACGATACATTAATATCTTACAATTTATAGGCCTTTTTTTAATAAGATTGTATTGTTGGAAAGCTATGCAATTCATGTTCTGATTTGACGTATAAATTAGTAATTAATTACAGAACATTTATTGTGTATAATTCATGTATAAACATATACATTGAGCACTTTATTAGCTTAAAAATTAATTGAGGATCTTATACATAGTTATGATTAATCATATCAATGAATTTCAAGAGCATTATTGTATGTTTATTGTTACTGTGTGCATTGTCTTATTTTGTGCATTCCATTAACTTTCTGTTGCAATGTTCATTAATTATAGTATATAAAACATTTGAAAAAGTCATGCATTCCTTGTTGTGTGCATACTTGGCATAGGTTGCATTATTTATTAGCTTAATTAAAAGATTTAGACCCAAATTAAATCATCTAATAAGCTCATGTCCTTGTGTTCTACCCTGGACTTATCCATGTATTTTCAGTCAAGCTGCTCTTCATGGAGATTTTGCTAGGTTCTAATAAACCAAAAATCTGGTTTATTACAATGAGTGATTATTAATTTATCCTCTTAACAATTCATTAGATGGCGACATTGTCGGGGATACTTCTATATTATTAATTTGATTAGGTTTAAATATTTAATTAAGTGAAATTTAGTGCTTTTTGGGTTAAGTATTTGTTGTGTTAAATATGTTGTATTTTTTGACTTCATTATTGTTTTGTGTATGTTTATGTCCTTAGTTAGCTATTTATCATCTTTATTTCTCTAATAATCATTTTTAGGTAGGGCCCACAGAGTCGAATTGAATAAGGTGAAGCGTTGGCGACAAGCTTGGAGCTCAAGCTGTAGAGAAGTTAAAGCAATGACTTATTGAAATTATTAGATAGCTAGATTAGTTCTATTGTAATAATTAATTTGTTTTAGTTTAGTGTTGTAATTAATTTTTAATTAATTATGTCGTTAGTTATAGTGGTTCTCATTTGAGAACTCACGCGCTTATAACGACATTACTAACATTCTAATTTGTTCTGTATGAAGACTTATTTTACTCTCACCAAGAGTGGAGCTCAACTTGAGTGGTTGCACTTAGGATAAGGCACAAGATTCAAATAGCTATCTTAGGTCATATTGAATGTGCTTAATCATAAAGTAAGCCACACTTGCATCTTAAGATTCATGATTAGACATGCCTAATATGTTGTACATAATCCAAATATCAATCTGGTTTTTCCTCACTAATAAAACTCATGTATTAGGAGCGGTTTTCTTGACTTGCATCATGTAGATTAGATATTCAAAAAAATTATCTAGCATTCAGATGGAGAGTGCAGGGAAGCATTGTAGGTATCTCTAAATAACTGCATGCATCATTGATTTTCTCTTGCATTTCGTCTTCTGATTCCTTTCCTCTTAATTTATAACTAACATTCAAAAATGATTTGGGATTACAAATTAAGTATATTACTTTTATGTGTTCACAGTTATTTAACGACAACTAAACTCTTAAAATCGGGACTGAATTATGCAAGTCGATTAAAATAACTTGGAATAAAATTGAATCTTGTATTACAGGTTCATAAAGCACTCATTGGACATAGGTACTTACCCTCAAACAAAGTTGGCAAAAATGTAGTCCCGTAGGTTAGATCTTGAATCCCTGGACTTGCCCAGAAAAATTTAGCAGAGCCACTCCTCACAGAGATATCGCTCGATTATGATATATCATTTTAGTCGAGCCAATACTCGCAGAGATATCTCTCAATTTTGATTGATCATTTAATAGTTGTATTACAACATACGATTATTATACTAGCCGATGAATAAATCATTAGGGACACAACCAATTAAGATATCTAATCAAGGTGAAATATCTGTATTATATAATCAAGAAATGTTATAATCAAGACAATGCAACACATGGTTTGTTTTTTCTTTCTATATGAAAAATATAATGATGCAAATTTAATGATATGATCTAACATTTAATGCACAAAAAACATAAGAACACTCCTAAATTTATCGCACAAATACTTTGAATTGGTCTAAATAAAAGGTTTTATATTTGATACACAAATAAATTTCACTTTAGTGATAAATCAAGTTGGAATCAAAACATCTAGGTCTTTAAAGAAATGACATTTATAACTATTTAAATTAGAAATAAAATTGATTCAAAACAGATCATAACTCATTTAAACATGATGGAAATTCAACAAGGATTATTTTTCCTATTTTTATGCTATGAGCTAGGATGAATTAATAAAAAATTAAACAACATAACATAATCAGGGTATTTGTTCTTTAAATTAATAACTATCTACACATCACGTAAACACAATTAATGCATCAATAGATAGAAAATTAAATTATGATTTCAATAGGACCAGTTTCATCAAAATCCAAGTTCATACAAAAGTTGTTCAATAATCAATCGGGGGGTCTTTTCTCAATAAAAAATATTCATTATTAATGAAAAAATAACTAACAAGTAGAAATATGGGCTTATGTTTAATTTAAATAAGCAGTAATGGTTTAATGTAATAATCCCAAACGTGCAAGCAAAAATTTACGATTATGAAGAATCTTCTGGGCCAGGATGCTAATAACCCCATATTGGCACATGCTCCATGTGAGGTTGACTAAAAAGCAATTCTCTACAACTTAAGTCTATGCGCTACAAATAGCCTAGCCACGTGCGAGATGCACATGATGGGTAGTTTTGGTAGGTGGCTCAGGAGGAGGAAATGGCTCAGGTCACGTGGTCTGCTTCAGGTACTTCAGGATAGGTTTTAGCCAACCGAAGCTCAAAGGTGAAGGGCATGCTCGGAGTAGATACATGTCATACGATCAAAGCTTGGATGCTTGATCTAACAGCACATGTATGTCACTTGATGGCTGCTCCTCCATGAGAGGTGGTGGACCAACAGAGGTACGTTGACCTCCCTATTGATCCTCCATCATCCTCTGGTCTTGCTAAAGGTCAGTGGAGGTTGAGGGTGTTCTAGCAAAGACACTGTATGGCTGAAGATGAGATGGAGGTTGCTGGAATAGTGAGTTAGTGAGGCTTTATCGAAGGCATAGCTTGAGATCGAAGAAGCTTTGAAGCCTCTGATAGTATCTCCTTGGAGTACCAACATGGTTTAGATCAATTTAGCCAAAACAAGGGAGTTTGGGGAGTGGTTTGAGACAGAATAAGGGATTTGTCGAGGTGAATAAGGTGGAGCCCTAATGGGTCCTTCTTCTTAGTAAGAAGAAGAATGGTTTGGATTGGGGAGAGATATGGAGGACGGGGTAGTGCTCTGAATCGATGGTAAAGCTCGGGGTGTTAAGGTAATGGTGTGACATTAATTGGATTGATGGGTATGTTGTGCAATGTGAATAAAATATGAGAAAACACGAAATGGGAAATACTAAGGATTACCTTGAGATAAAGAAGATGATCGGAGATGGTTGAAGATCCTATGGTAGAGCTTCAAATAACTCTTGGTCTTCGCTCAGACACATGCAACAATGTTGTTGAGCCCAAGCAGTTGTAGAAAGCATTGCGACACAAAATTAGAGAAGAAGATAGGTCTTTGGTCCACCTCTCTCTCTCTCTCTATCTCTTTGTCACAAACTAGAGGAAGGGGGCTTGAGGCTCTCTCGCACAAATGAAGATGGGTTGGAACTGACACCTACATCACAGTTTTGATCATAGGAGCAGTTGGTAAGTGTCAGTTTGATGAGAAGTTGTAGAGATTAGGTGGATGGCTACTAATGGAATAGGTTGTTAGAAGTAAAATTAATCTAGGTGTGAAGCACGTGGAAAGGTGGTTAATAGTAAGAGAAGAATCGTAGACGAGTATATTGTTACACGTGAAGAGGAGCGGGCGGAGGTTGATGATGAGGAACAGCCATTAGATCTTGCATTCTAAAAGCTATGATAGGGGTGTGCGTGGTTTGATCTAAATTGTCATCTCTATATCAGAGGGCCTCTAATGAGGTGTAAAGGGGAAGAGCTGAACGATCTTATCAAGAGATTAGACTATTGTTGGTAGATGCAACAGGAGGCAATGGGATGGGTCACGTGGCGCGCTTTGAGGTGACCATGTAGCCCAATGAAATAAAAGAAAATGAAAAAATAAAAATAAAATAATAAATGATGTCAAATCATAAAGTGTTCGAAATTTAAATTATGTATCTTTTTAAGATCATATAAAAATTAAAATCAAATACATCATATATACATAGTAATATTCTCGTAAGGATTTTAACAAAATAAAAACAGTCATTTTCATTTCTTTTGCTTATTTTGGTATTTTTAATAAGACTATAATTACACTATATTATTTATAACATTGATCTAACTTTTAAGGATTTTTATACGTATATAAAAACACATCAAACTAAGGAATACTAAATCAAATATAAGCATTATTTACATGTGATTTGAGTCTTTATCTATTTACATTAATTTGCACTAGTTATCTGCATAGTGTGGACTATTAATTTAATATTATTAATGGCTTTATTAATGAATTTGGTCTAAATAAAGGGTTAAGATCTGAATAATCTGTTGATGAATCTAGAATGCACCACGCTACCAACCTTTTCAAGTTTCCATTTGGACCGAATCTACTAGGCCATATAAGTCGTGCGAGCATGAAAAAAGGGCTATGCATCGTAAATTCTAAAAGCCTTGGTGTCAAAGGTATATTACATATTCAAAATAGGCACACCCTGGTGCATCCTAGAAAAACAAGTGCAGATGGCTCAAACTTCTTAATAGACATACTGGTCTCCACCAAGAATATAAGTGTGTTTAATAAGGCATCTGAGTGTTCCTTATTCTAATGAGAGGTAAACAGAAATGATACAATCATACTTCCTCCATAATTGACCATTCATCCTACACTTGGAAGTCTAACAGCTAAAGAGATGGTGGAATGAAGTGAGAATTGATTACGGAATTAAAGTTGAGGGTTGGGTCCTCATGATGACTTCTTAGACTAGGACCTCGTACGAAGATGAGACTCTACACTTGTATATATGATCAGCACTAATTATCATGCCCTTTAGTTATATGTATATTTATGAAGAGTTTGATAACTAGAGAAGTTGTGTTCCTTTTGAATGAGACTTGGTTTAGAGTTTAAATGTCATCTGAAACTTGTAGATTGGATTTCAGCCTTGTTTTTTCACATGCGATGTTAGGGATGTAACTTACTTATTCATTATTTTAACTGATTTATTACTAGAGCCTCCCAGATTCATCGACATTAAATTACGATCGTAGCCTTCTATATGCACCAAATTAACAAATAAACCCCCTAAATAGGTTAAATTAACATCTATATATAATTAGTGCTAATTATTGTAAATAAATAAAGACTGAGATCATCTTGTAGATAATGTACATATGTGAATTTGTGTTCCTTCTATTCTCTATTTATAAAATCCCTAAAAATCTTATTAACATTGTAAATAATATATGTAAATATAGTCCTATTTAGAAATACAAGAAGTAAGCAAAATAACTAAATTGGTGTTTTTATGCTCTTAAAAACACCTACAAAAATATTACTGTTTACAAATGACACATTTTGGTCTTGAGAAAGTTATAGATCTAAAAAAGATAAATAAATTTCATGTTGAACACTTTTTTATTTGACATCATTTTGTATTTATTATGGTTTTTTCTTTTATTTTTATGTTTGGATTTTTCTCATTGGGCTAAGTGGCCACCTCTGGGCCCACCACCCGACTCGCTACTCTTTATACAAACTAGCCCACTTATCCACCATTTGATCTTAAGATCAAAGAGTCCATTTCATTCCATTTGCACCTAATTAGAGGTTGTATGATATAACCATCAAACAATCAAGATCAGTTGACTGTGTGGAGCATTTACACTCGTACATTCTACTTCATCAGATGGTGATGCTTCATCATCAACCTCCAGCAGTTCCATTCCCATGTCGTCAACTTCCATCGACCATTCTTCTCTGACTAACCACCACTACCTCATGTGTTTTCATACCTTCATTTCAATACTATTCGGCATCCCTTCCATCGCTCATCTTCGCCAACCTCCTCTCCATATACATCCACCTAAGAACATCAACCACCACTGGATAGAAACTAATGCCTCCACCCAAATGACCACTGATCGAAACCTTGGTGTAGGCCATCAGTTACTGACATATGCCAATATGCAAGAAGCCCCCCAGTTCCCTTCTTCTACTTTGTACAAACACAGAGAGAGATGGAGAGAAAGAGTGGTAGATAAATGATTGTTGCCTTCTTCGACAATATCCAAAGGTTATCCTCCTTCAATGCAATGACTTTTAAGCTGCTCGAGCTCCACGGATTGCCGCCATGTCGAGCAAAGACCTGAAGCCCTCGGAAGTTTCACTCAAGGCTCCCTCATCCACTTTGACTTCCTTCTTCATCTCTAGGTGACCTCCGATCTCAACCTCATCTTTTTTTCTATTTTATTCTGACACCTTACACACCTCATTTCCACTTTGACAATAATCGAAGCATTGCACACAAACCCTCACCTTTGTGGACAACTCGATTTCATCCCTCTTGTTCTCTAAAACCCTCTCCGCCTTCGTCCATTCTTCGTCTTGCATAGGTGAAGAACCCATTAGGGCTCCCTGATAAGTGCGCTTGAGTGGGTATATTAGGTACTCATTTTAGCACAACATTCAACCAAATGTCTCTGTGAAGAGGAATCGGTTTCTAATTTATATCCTTGGCAAGTCCGTGGTCGAACACAGGGAGGCAAATGAACAACTTTGGGTTAATTAAAATCACTTAGACTTTGGTTTTCCAAATGGTATTTTTTATTTTTTATGCAAAAATAAATGCGAATGCAAATGTGGTTGAATTAAGATAATAAGAAAACACACAACTTAGCCAAATTAATTTTAATGTGAAATTAAACCAATTTAGCCAAATATATTTTTCCTAGAAACCTAATCCAGTGATTAATGCAAAATACATTTTTTGGAATTTTAAGCATTAAAATGCAATAATGAAAACTGTACACTTTTTAGGGGCTTTTATGTAATTTTCAAAAAAACAAAATGCAATAATTATGAAATTTTTACTGGAAGTTAAACATGAGGAATGAAGCTATACTAAGTTTTTGGAATTTTATGACAATATATTCTTTTTTATGAATTTTTAAATAAAAACAGAGTGACTGTGAGTATTTCATTTTTAATAAATCCATTAAATCAATTTATCGAGATAGCTATCTCAAAAAGGTATTTTAATATACAATCCAAGAGAGTTCGAATTTCATAAAAATAATGTTTATGTATTTAATTAAAAATCATTTACTAAAATCACTCTATAATTTATTTAAGCACAGGACAACTCCAATTTAGATGAAATTTTAATAGTAATTAAAGTACATTTCATGGCACCATTTCTAATTTTTGAGAAATTTTTGGAATAATCGTGAATTAGATATGAATTTAAGACTACAAATTGGGTAAAATATGTAATATTTCACTAAAATATTTATAGTTAAATACTTATTCTCACAAAAATCCTAATAAATAGCCAAATGATAGAGAATTAGTTTCTCAACAACATGACTTTTTCATTAAAATAAACGATGCAATAAAGATGTCCAAATTAACATGCAAACATAACGGTATCCATGTAATTCCATAAAATAAAAACTTACAAACAAACTACGATTAGGAATGTTTTTGCAATAATGGAACTTAAAATAAAAATAATGTAATTTCTACATAATTAAAAAATGTAAGAGACCTTCCTCGTGTGAATAGGGTACGATGGAGATGCGACTGGGGGCCGCGCGTGCGGCCACAGGCAAGTAGGGATAATCGGCGGTGGACCATAGGGGGTCGTTAGTGGAGGAGGTGGCAGTGCGTGAGCGTAGGGCAGTGGCCTTGGCGCTGCTACAGGTGGCAGCTACCGTAGGTTGGAAGGGCAGCCCATGCGTGTGGGTTCGAAACTAGAGGGAGGAACGGCATGGGCAAAGCTGCTGCAAAATGGCGGAGGCCACCACGGGAGGAAGGCGGGGCGGTGGTGGCCGACGGTGGAGGAGGGGGCAGTCGGTCACTTGCTTGGTTGTTTTTTTATTTTTTTTATTTTTTTGATGTTATGATTTATTTTTCAAAATTTATTTTTTTTAATTTTTTATTTTTCTAAATATGTAATAAAATTAAAAAAAACAAATATGTTGATATAGTGATGGTGGTGATATGATGAAGATGATGGAGGTGGAGTAATGTGATAAAAAACGAGGAAAATAAAAATGATGTTAGATGATAAAAAGGAAAATTACCAACGATGGAAGCGGGCGCCTGTGTTGTGCTCCCGAGAAGCACGACCTTCGCTCGAATCACCGGCAAGTGATGAGCTCAAGCAGCACGCGGAGGTGGTTACAATGTCGACCGGAACGCCAACGGATCTCACCGGAAAGGAAGTCGGTCATCGCTCTACTTCTTCGTTCGCTATCACTGAGACGAGTGGTCAGAGCTCTCAATTCTCTCTCGCAAAAAGGTGGATCAAATACAAAAATGAGGAGAATGAGATGAATAAAAAGATAAGAAAATGGAGGTTAGAAAAGATGATGGAATTGTGTAGTTGAATGGGAGGTTGAATGAAATGGTGGAGTTGAATGGGAAGTTAGACGAAGACTTGGTGGTTAAAGGAAGAAAATGGAAGTTAGTGTAGAGAATGAAAAATAAATAAAATAATTAGGCTACTAAAAAGAAACAGATAAAAGAAAAGAAAATGGGAAAATTACAAACAAACTAACGAAGAAAAAACAAGGAACAAAAAAATCATATGCACACTATTTTTTTACTTTTCTAATTTTCTTTTTTATATTTTTAATAAAAATATTTACAAACTAAAAATAAAATACTATAAATAAAATAAAACACAAAATTGATTTTTTTGGATTTTTTAGTAATTAAGAAAAGTAAATAAAAAATGAGAAAAAATATGTACATTATATACAAAGTCACTTTGCCTTATTTTCAATGATAAAATATTTTTGGGGTTTTTTAAATTATGTCATTTATTAAAATATACAATAAAGAAATTAATAAAAAATAAATAAAAAAGGGTTAGATTTGTATAAGAAAAAAAAATCAAAGTCGCATTTATTGCATTATGTACAATATACAATGAGGTCCCAAAACTCAAATTTTGCAAATGAGCTCTGATTTGGCCAGGAAGTTGGGTTTTACGGTTTTTTCTGTTTAGGATCCAGGAGTATTTATTTGTAGTGAAATTTATTATATTTTTATATTTTTAAATACATTTTTGTAAATAAGTTAAAGAAAGAATTAGCTGAAAAGGAGTTGAAATGAAATTATTTAAAAAACATGACATTTGGGCTATTTTACAAGTGCAAAACTCCTTTATTTTATGACCTTTTATTATTATTCTAATTGTACATTATAATATATAATAGTCAGTGTATTTTATTTTCAAGAGTCATTTTATTAATTTATTGATTTTATGGACATTTTTTTGAGATTTTACTTTGGGATTTTGCTAAGATCAATAAATTGAGATGATGAATCATGGATTCATCACTCCCTACTCTTGTGACTATTTATCTATCCATTTCACCCCCATGTCTACTCCAAACATTGCATAGAGCTTCGAATATTGTATTCTAGCCCGACATTGACCTAAGCCTTCACTGATCGAAAGCATCGAAGCCTCTCCGATCTTGAGCATCTTTGTTTATCGCAAGATGCTGATCCACCCTTCCGGCCATCGCCTCACCTTGGACGCATGACATTGGTCTTCTCAAGTCAACGTCGATCTCCCTCAATGCTCAACAAAGCTACAACACCTCGATGGAGTTGCTCAACCAAGCCATTAAGTCATCGCCTACGGAAGAGGTCCGAGGAAGGGGAATTACAACCTTGGTTAGATAGAAACTCATTGGATCAGATCTAACAGACGAGAGGAGCTTGATCATTAGTCGTTAGATCTCTGCATGTTGTTGATCAAGTTTCATGTTGACCATAAGCACAAGAGCCACGCACATGGCCTGAGTCACCAGCATTACCCAAGCCTCGTCCCAAGCTACTCAGCGGTCACATGCCACATACAAGTAGAGAATAATTTGCAAATGGACCCTCCTTAGTTCCTAATTTTACATATATGCCCTCTTTGAGTGATTTATAGAGATGCCCCTCCAGCTTGTATTAGTTTCAGATAAGCCATTGATGAATCTGTGATTCATCACTCTTAAAGTTGAAAATAGAGCCTTGTTGCCGAGTAATTAGGAGCATATTTCCACCAATATTGCATAATTAGCATTCATGCATACATTGATAACATCTGCATTTTAGCATTAACATCTGCAGTAAATAAGAAGCCAAATCAACTTGTAAAATTCACCTATCTGTATATATTATACATTAACCCTACAACCCATAATTTTACTCTATATTGTATATATTTCTAGCAATTATACAAGAAAAATATCAAAAAAAATACTGACTTTGACTTGCAAATTTGACCAATAAAACTCGAATACATGTTTGAAACTAGGAGCCTTAAAATGCGCATATCTCTCTCATACAGCTTCCGATCTAGGTTTACTCACTTTTAAAATATTCTACATTCAGAGACCTTCAAAATGAGATCAATTTCATTCAAATCGGAGCTCGTATGCAAAACTTGGGGTTTGGGCCCCCATTGTACACTATATGTATGTATATTTGTACCCTTGTATTTTATTACTTTATTTGACCTTGTTTCCGGCTTTGGTCAACATGAAAACTTGTAGATCACATCGAGATCTACAACTTTCATGTTTTGAGTTTTTCCAAATTCAGCCATTTTCTCCCTCTTATTTCACATTCTTTTTTGACCAACTAGATTGGGCCACGTGTCGCCCTCTGGTTGCACCACGCGGCAATATTCATCAAGTGACATGTGCCCCTCTTTCTCCACCATCCGATGGCGCCTTTTCGCTCCAAATCCTTGTGATCCATTTCACATCAAATTTCGACCGCCAGATCAAGACCCATACCGCATCTGGGCCGCTCACCAGCGCCCTCATCTCCTTTGACCACGTGTCATCGTCGCCACCATTCGATCACCTCCCCTTCCTTCAGATCCAAGCCGTTCATCCCCGCCTCAACTCCGACCCTTGGATCTTCATTCTAGACCTCATCCCCGCCATTGGTATCCGCCTCATTCTCAACCCACCACGTGTCACCATCAACGCCCTTTGATTGCTTAACCAGGATCTAATCCTGGCCCTTCTCTTGAGCCTATCTTTTGGGCCGTAGGATCATGAGATCCAATGGTCCAGAAGTCATCTTCTTCCTCCGAACGAGCCTCGCCCACATCGCCCCACCTCACGACGCTTCGCCCCCTTCCTATTTTTGGCACCACTACAACCACCTTCTCTGCCCACTAATACCTCCACGTCATAGCCCCGACCTCCACCATCCTCGCCAGGACCCACAACCACCATGATTCCCTTCCTCTTCGCTCTACACACCCCACGAACCTCATGCCTCCAACTCCACCTCCTTCTTATAAATAACCAGCCTCCGGCCAACTTCCACCCTATCCGCCATATCAAGAGGTGTCCTAGAGCTCCAAGCTTCTCATTGGTGACATCAATTGAGTGTGTAAGCGAGCGACGACAGGTCTCCACCTCCGGCGAGATCCGCGACGATTCTTCACCGCGTCGCAACTCCTCCAGCGAGCTGCTTGAGTCAGGCCAGCTACTGACCTTCGAGCGATGATCGGAGCCGCTACAGTAAGCCTCCAACCCCAGGTAACTTCGCCCATTATCCTTTCAATCTTCATCTTCTTTCCTTTGAGTTTTCTCGCAATTTCTTCGCCTTCTCCGATCGAGTTCACCGTCCATTAACTATCCATCGAGCGTCGCCTTGAAGCTCTAGTCTTCGCGCATCCCTTCGTTCGTCCATACGACACCTCGCATCTCCTCCAACCAAAGCTCCGCCTTCACGACGAAGGAAGTCACCGGATCACCTTTCGCCCCGCTCCAAGGCCTCACCGCACATGCAAGCATTCCCACGATCACGAGCACCATTTGTTTTGGCATGATCTAACCCTGCAGTAGCTCCCTCTTCACTGGACGGAGCTTCGCCGGAGCTGCATTCGAGCTTCAAAGTTTCCGGCCTCTGTACTGCCTCTGCTTCCCCCAAACATCCCGGCGGCTTCCTGACACTTCCACGACCGATCTGAGTGAACCAGGAGCCACTGGTGAGCTTCATCGAGCACAAGGGAGGGCGGCGGAGCCAGAGCTACCTCACTAGAGCCCCGCGAAGTCCGCCGCAGGAGGCGGCACACCGGAGAAGATGACCTACAGCTGTAGTTGGATCACCTTGATGCAATGGTCCTCTTCACGACACGTTGCTCCGCGCCTGCCACCATTGGATCAGGAGGACCTAATAGACAGCATCGTGCGACCTCGCCTCTCTCCAGCAGTCAAATCCACCGTTAGATCTTCCTTGATCTGAAGGAGCCCAGCGAACCACGTCTCCAGCACCAGCAGCTGTTAGATCTGTCTTGATCTAACGGTCCAGCATGCACCACGTCACGCCCTCCGAGCCTCTTCCCTGAACCTAGGCTCAGAGCACCTGAAGAAGACCCGAAGCAAAGTCCGAGCCTCCAGAGCCTTCCAAGCCTCCGCCCAAGCCTCCTACGCCTTCCGAGCCTAGCTCCTCATGTGTTTCTCATGTGAGGGTTGGGTAATTTGCACCGAGGCTCCTGTAACTTTCAGAAATTGCAATTCAGCCCCTTCCAGGAGCATCATGTGAGGAGCACGTGTTCCAGTGGGAATTTTGCATCCATAACCCCAACATTATAGGTATTTGCACTTTAGTCCCTATATGCACATTTTATTTTGAGCAATTTTAATTTTTTATTTTGCAATTTGGTTCATGTGTTTGCACGCATATTTAGGTGTCCATTTCTCATTATTTTTAAATTCCAAAAATTGCTTGTTGTAGTTTAACTTGTCCTTTATCTTTTGTGACACATGTCATATTTTTGTGAGCTGCATTTAATTTAATAATAATATTCTTGTGGAATTTGACATATTTTGCCCATTTTATGCCTTTATTTATTATTAAATTATTTGTTGATCCAAAAATCACCATAAAATCACATTAGACTTAGGCTAAGTTGCTCTACACTGTGCCCAAAAATCATAGCATTTGCATGCAACACGAGGCCTTAATACATCAAATTGTATGTTGCCCAATTGATTTTTAATAGGTTCAATTTATATCAATCTTTAGGTTTATTGATTTTCCTGTATTCTTCTCACATAGATACATCTAGGATAATTTTAATATTTTTAAAATTAATGTACCTTTGTATTTATTAAATTTAATTTTGCAAAAATAACTTTGCATCCTTATTAAATTCATTTCTAATTCATTTTGAGTCAAAAAATTCCAAAAAATTTACAATAAGCTTAGTCTCATCACATACCATCTTCTGGTCAAGTTTCATTAATTTTGGACTTCATCTGATCATCTTTTGTGATTTAACTTAAAATTTGGCTAGAAATTGCATTGTGTTTTCTTTAATTGCATAAAAAAGACCAAAAATATTCTCCTGAAAATCCGATCTCGGAATTAACTTAAAATATACCTAAGGAGACAACTGCCTCCCTGAGTTCGACCTTGGGCTTGCCCAAGTAAAATAAATTTGTCGCTTGATTTAATCGAACATTAAATTTGAGTGGTGTTTTTGACGAAGTCTCGATTACCCGACTGCAACGAACGACGAATTGGATTCGATTGATAACTTGGTTGAATTAACAAGGGTACCTGAGGCGCTCGTCAACCATCTCTTGTGTATTAAGTATTTTTATTTATATGATTTTGTTTGCGAATATGCCCTTGGAGTCAATGTTGAATAACTTTTGCATATGAAATCAGATTTTAATGAAATTGGTCGCGTTGGATTCATAATTTAATCATATATATAATGTACATTAATTTTTCTGATGTGATGTATATTAGGAGATTCACTTACAGAATAAGTTCCCTATGTATTTGAACTTCAATAAAGTGCTTTAAAGTTATTTTAGCTCCAAAAATTGCATAAAAATTTATGACTCGATTCTTATTTAATCTACTTCCTTTCTAAATTAGTTTTGGATTGATTTGAATCAATTTGGACCCCTGATTAGAGAGGAATAGTTGTTCAGTTGTTGAGGAACATAGATGCTCTGATTTTAACTTGATTTATCATTAAAGTTAACATCTAATTTGTGTACTAATCATAGAATTAACTACTATAGACCAATTTAAGATATTTTCACATCTAATTCATGAGCTATTTATGATTTGCATGTTGGTTTGTACTACATTTAATAACATATATCCACATTGCAATCTATGATATTTTGCATGTAAAATACCAAAAAAATCATGCATGAGTTTCATTGATCACAATAACACTATAGTCAATTAAATATATATTTTAACCTAGATTGAATAACTTAATAGCATGTATCCTTGAGTTACCTTGGACATACCTAGGTAAAAATTATGAGGCACCTCTTTATGGAGACATTTTAATGCAGCTTTGCATAGTTCACCATTCACCATAGTATAATTCGACCACTTTTAAAAAGCAAAAAAGCGAATTATCACTGTTTCTCTATTATCTTTCTGTAAATAATTTTTAGATATCATTAATTGATAAAATATGCTGATAATTTGTTATCAACTTGTGTCCTTAAGTTGTTGAGTAGAACTTAATATTGGTCATCTAATCACCAATTAAGATTGCAATCTATTGGTCCGAAAAAGTACATGGAGACATACCTTGCTTCCTCTTTCAGGCTAATGACTAACAAGTCTCTCCTCTCTCCTCTCTCAAGTACATCCACTCAACAGGATTGTGTCCTTGATGTTGGTTGTCCCCCTGCCTCTCAAGGTCATCCCCTTGTAGGGATAATGCCCATAATTTTGGTCTAACCTGATGTTGTGCTGACAAATCAATTCAATCGATATCATGTAGGGTTTCCTCATCCTTGGTTCCTCATGATCACCATGAAGAAGGATGATTTCGTATATCAAAATCAGGATCAAGAGGTGTTAGATTGTCTACTTAGACAACGAGAAGTATGTGGTTCATCCCCATGCCCACAAGTGATGCGTTTGTCGGAAAGGACTTCAGACAGGAGGTCTCTTATTTTACAGACTAGAGGATCATATTCACGCTTCAAGAGGTAATTCTATACTCGTGTGATTTTGATGACAGAGATTGGATATGGTTCCCAATCCATGTGGTTCCATCAATTTTTTTTCATCACTATTGAGACTTGTGTGACAATCTATTTTGGATAAGATATGATTCAATCCAAATACTTCTATAAAGCACGAGGCCTAATCTTCCTCCCTTCACTGACGCCTCACAACTATTGGATCGCTTGATCCAATGGTCATTGTTCATCATCCACCTCGAGCACCTCCACTCTCTCATGTCACCTACGACTGCTAGTACTCATTCACCCCTTTCTCCCCAAGCCTCTTCTTAGCCTCTTTGGACCCTATCTCTACCAGACAACATCCCATTTATCCCACTCTCTTGCAACCACCTCATATGAGCTTTCCACATACACCCACCCCCACACTCCGCCAAACCTTCAACTAGCTCATTGTCCACCTCCTCAAAATCATCAGTACTTGCCTCCATCGCACGCTATCTGCCTTCACAAGAGTTATACTTGAGACCCCTGCTCTCCAGGTGATAACTCCAAGCGTTAGGGTCGAGCGAAGATTGGTCCCTACTCCGACAAGATTCATTGGTTCGTGCACTACAACTGCTCGAGTTACATGTCACCATCACGTTGAGCAAAGGCTTGAAGCCACTCCACACTCCAGCCAAGGAATCTTCAATTGGATATGCAAGCCCACAACGAGCCATTATACAGTAATTATTATTGCAAATATCTTTCCCTGATCTAAAATGAAGAATAAATAATTTGCATTATAGGTCCCTTAGTATAATTAGGGTTATGTACCATGGCCTTCTTGATGATCATGCAGTTGTTGATTCAATTATTGAATCATAGAGGCTGGTGGTACGATGAATATCTAAAGAGTTAGATTGAGGACTCATCAAGTACCGTCAAATGATTATTAAGAGATGATCTCCAGCCTGAGTAGGAGATGGCAATCCTTTCTCATAAGGCTGATATCTAACTGACCTCTTGATGCAGGTCCTTTGCATAAGAATAGAGATCCGAAGATGTTAGATAAGTTAGGTCAAAGAGTTGACTTAATAAGATTGAGATAAGCAAAGTCCTATATCGTATGCTGTCATGATATAGGCACACATCCTCTGACCGGAGACAGATGTGTTACTATATGTCTAAGTATGTACATTTGGCAGACCAATAGGTTGGTGACCTAACCAAGGTCTATACACTGGTGCGCTGTTGTGCATGTAAGGGCATATGAGTAATATGATCTCTCAAAGGGATCACACAGGTTCATTTACTGAACTGGAACGCATGAGCTCATTCATGAGATATTGGGAAGATCAAATTCTGTACACGATCGTCTCGCTTTAGAAGCTTGAATGAATTTGTAGGTTTGATATATACTTTTGGAAAGTATATGATCAACACCTGGGTATGATATATGCTTTTGGAAAGTATATGATCGATACCAACTCACAATGATCGAATGAGAACCTTAATGATAAAACCCTGAAGTAGACGGTCTAAAAGAGATCTAAAACTTCAGGTTCATTCTTGGTCTTCTGGTATGAAGGATGTACATGTATTAGGAATACCTGAGGGTGATGTGATCATAAACGATTGTATAACCATGACGCTTCAATTCCTAGGGAGTGATAAAACGGGTCTAGATTTTAGTGACTCCTCTCAATAGAGAAGTGATATGATCTTGGTCCAAATGTTTGACATTGATCTGAATGTGATTCAGATGCAATAAGAAGATTATATTTTGCGGGTTTGATTTAATCAAACCTCTATGGGAAGTCTGTAAGATCTGGATTTGAGATGTGATCTCAATATCTATGTCACTATACGTGGAACAATACAGTCGCCTTGTCCTTATATCCAAGTATCCGCAGAGAAAGGGCATTATCCTTGAAAGAGTTCGAGGATAATTTCATTGTTGATATATGTATCCAAGCATTGATAAAATGGATAATTAAATGTGATTTAATTAGCATGAATAATATGAATTTGATTCATATTATAAGGAGAGTTATCTTAGATAATTAAATGTGATTTAATTATCAAAGATGTGAAAAATGTGAATGTGATTCATATTATTTGGGAAAATGAGAATAGAGATCCAAGATGATTAAATCTGATTTAATTATCATGGATATGAATAATGTGTATAGCACTATCCATATTAATCACGTATATTATAAATATGATTTATGATATATAAGAGAGAGATATTTATAATTTACATTTGTTGATTAAATGTTGATGTGAATTGGATTCACATTGGACATTAAATTGAAATTGTAATTTACATTTTATTTTGGGCTGTGAATGTGATTCATAAATCTTCAATGGCAAGATTGTAATGTTCACAAGATAAATTGGATTTATTTTTGTGAAATAATTTGCAACAAAAGTTGTTGCATATATTGGAGAAATTCATGGGATAATGAAATCTCATGGAATAAGAGGAGAAAGCCACCTTCCTTATAGAGAGGGTGGACAGCCACAATTCCTACATGGAATGTGGTGACCGTCCACTCCTTTCATGGAAGGAGGCTTGCCTCCATCTTATTTCTCCAATAGAGATTGATTTAATATAAATCAAATTATATTCAATATATATTTGATTTATTTAAATTAATTATTGATGTGTTTTTAGAAACAAGTTCAAAGCCATTAAAAGAAACACAAATCAATAGAGCCACTGGATTTGTGTTGTCCAATGATTGAGATCCATGGATCCCAAAATATTATAAATAGAAGGGAACCCCTTGCTCTTCATGTTAAAAACATGAGAACATAAAGCTCTCTCTTTTTCTCTCCTTCTCTCTGCACACTATCTCTCCCTCTCTCTCTTGTGGCTGTCCACCGTGATGTCCTAGAGAGAGTCTCCATCGCCCCAGTGTCGTCGTCATGCTACTGGATTGTTTGCTCGTCGATCTTGTCTCGTTCGGTGCTCCTGGCTCGTGAAGAAGATTTCGTATTTCGTGTGACGAGATCAGGAGATTCATCGCTTGGATCATCAACATAGATTGCGAGGAGCACAAGTTTCATTAACGCGTTCACAAGCGTCTCCTCCATCGGATCAGACTTGAGATAGGAGGTCTCTTCATTTGGAGACTTGATCGCAACCACGATTCAAGAGATAACCCTAATACTTGTTTGTGGTTTAGATGAAATAATCCGAGAAGTGTTCTTGGATCATGTGGTTTCATCGCATGATAAATTTTTAAATTTTGCTGCCTCGAGTTACTAATCCGACTAGTCTCTCCCGATCGCATACGATGCGATCTTCACGCTTTCGTGAAGGGTCGCCTGACGGGCACCCCTAAGGAATTCTACTAAGCAGAGCTTTGTTTTCGCTTGACATCTCATCCCTCGTCGACACTCGGACTATAAATTCGCTTAAAGGCTCACCTGGAACAAATATAACTAGAAGAATTCCTGACCTCCTTCAGCTTGAGACCTCATTAAAGGCCTAGCATAGGACAGGGTATGTACGATGTTTCATTTATTATCCTTAGAGTCGTAACGCTTAATAGTGTGTTGTGCGTTTAAGGATCTTTCCATATCCTTCAAGTGGTATCAGATCCAGGTTGGAAGTTTTTGATACAATCCATAAACCTAGGACGACCTGGGTTTATGAGGGTTTGCGAAATTTTTATCGCATTTCATTCACTTCTCCCTTAGACCTTTTAGTGGATTTATCAGCACATTGGAGTAGAGATAATGACTTTTTGAGAGGTCCTAACTCCAATTTGTAGTATAAGGCTAAGGGTAGAAGATTGATTGAAGAACCATTATCTAGTAGTGTGTGTGCAAATGCAATGCAGCTGATGTGACTCTCCACATAGTGAGCACCCATGTCCCTCTTTTTTCTTGATAGATGCTGATATTTGACACGTCTGGTAGTTCACACTGTCAAGATATGAGTCTCCACAAATTGATTTGGTTTCTTCCTGCGAGTCTGGGTGGGAGTGCATTTCATTTTCAAGTATTTTTGAAATGTCAAATTGTTAGCCACATATTGATGAAAAGGTACTTTGATTGTAATGTTTTTTTGGCAAAATCATTTCATTTCTGGGTCTTCTTGAATGATTTTCTTTGGTTTGCATTTTCCTCCCATAAGAGCATGGGGGAAAGGAATGGAAGCAGTCGAGACAGGAGTTAAAGAACCCGAATCATAAATAAAGCATCTTTATTAGAAATAGAGTTCTTATTACAATCATATTTATTTTTCTATTGATAATAATAAAGATCATGTTGCTGAAAAGTTGACAAAGGTATATTTGCAGCAACTAGAGGTGCAAGGTCCTCTGTAGACTCTGTGGATGCTTTTCCTTTCTCATGGGTTGGGATCTTTACTGGCACTGAATTCAAGTTTCCTTCTTCACTCTCGGAAATATCCTCCGGTTGATCTCATGAGTCTTCTTGATCCATTCCCCTTACCTGGTCACGCACTTCCACAGTCCTTCCGCTCTTAAGTGACATAGCATCGATGTTGTCAAATGAAAGGATCTCATGTTCAGGTATGGGAAAGTCTGAGTAGTATACCTGGCCATTTTGTTGGGAAGATCAAGATTTGTTCAAGCTATTAATTTTAGCTTGAACTTGGACGGGAATGGTTGTAGCAGGTGATGTCTATTCATCTCTCCAACGGGACAAGCGATTTACATCAATTCGTAAATGTTGCAGTTCATTTCGAAAATAGCGAATCTCCTCGAGCATCTGCTGTTGGATATCTACAGGTTCTGTCTGAGAATTGGATGGTTGAGATGGTTGCTTTGAGGGATGGCCTTGTGGTGCTTGGAATTGTTGCCCCTGCTGGCATTGGTTCTGGTGGTTGTACGGTTGTTGCAGCTGTTTCTGATGTTAGGAAGGGGTAGTATTCTGAGGGTGTTGTAGGGCGGGTGGAAATGCGGCATTATAGAAAGTGGTGGGATGTCGATAAGGCTAACGGTCCCCCGTATTACCCTACCGGGTAGGGTCTTGAGTGTACCAGATGTTGTTCACCTCGAACATTGGAGGTGGTGTTTCTTTAACGATCTTAGCTGGTGAGGGTAACTGCTGAAATGGTTGGGCATAGGATTGGTCCTGAGCCCATTGTTGTTGTTGTCCTGATCCTGGCAATTCTTTCACGTGATGCACGCCATAAATGGGAACCGCAGATGTAGCTGCAGCTGGTACGCCAGTCTTGGATACCTTCTCGGTTAGCTTCTCCATTTGCTTTGGAAACTGAGAGATAATGTTGTCGATGTCATTCATCGTCTTGTAAATCTGATCCACAACCACTAACTTATCAGCAATTATGCTCATGTTTGGAATCAAATCCTCAGCTATTTCTGCAACAGTCTGCTTTCCTCCTTTCGATTGAAGTGTGTTGAGGGAATCAGTTTACGCTCTACTGGTAATCTGCGAGTGGCTTGTCTTAGCCATTTGCTCCAGTACTTTCCAAACGGTTTCAGCACCATATTATGTATAGTTGCCTCCGCAGGCAGTGCTCACTAATCCCTGTGTCTCGTAGCTGAGGCTAGAATAGAGTGACTGGACCAAGATGTTGTCATCCATATCATGGCACATACACTTTTGTAGTAAATCTTTACATCTGTCTCATGCATCACAGAGTGATTCATTAGGCATCTGAGAGAAACTGGTGATGCGTGTCATCATCTAATTGGTCCGACTCAAAGGGTAGAATGTTTTAAGAGCAGGTTTTTGAACCTATCATAGGTGGTCACCGTCACTCCTAAATTCTTCACCTAGTAGTCTGCCTTTACTTTCAAGGAGAAAGGAAGTGCAGTGAAACGAATGTAATCTTAGCTGACTTGGGGATGCCTCAGATTAGAGCATACTAGATCTAAGTCTCATAAGAATTCATATGGTTCTTCAGTAGCATTACCATGAAACCGTGGCAGTTGGTTTAAGACGTGTGGTTTCAGTACATAGTTTATTGCTGGTTTGAGTGGCTGCAGATAATTCCTCACTCTGTACTGGTCAGGGTTGTATGCTTCTTCCATTGTCGGTTCTCCCCCGGCATTTAACTGCTCTATTGTCCTCGCAATAAAAGCTGTTGCTGCTCAGATGCAACCAATCTTTCCAAAATCATCTGCATCGGATCTTCATTAGGTTCATTTTCATGATCTTTTTTCTTGGGAGGCATCTTCTTCAAATTCTCTTCTTTTTCTTCACCTTCAGAATGTGAGACATCAGAGTCAATAGAATGGAAAGAATCAGAATGAGAATCATAGAGGTGAGAGTCTTCCTTGATGTGATCAGGAGATAGAGAGAGTATGGGTTTGACCTCCTTCTAGGAAGATGAAGGAATCATAGGAAGAGGATTCTTGGGAAAGGTGTCCTCGAACCCAATGTGGTCCGAAGTAAGATGTCTCCGAACCTTTGAGATTGGTAAGTTTGTGGTTGTCAGTGGAGGGTTTGCAAAGTCCGAACAAAAATCACCACAATATTCCATTCTAGATTTCAAATTATTTGAAAAAGGGTTATGATTCATGATTGAGGCACAAGTGTGCGGTATTAGATGATTGTCCTGAATCTACGCACAAAACAAACACAATACAAATACTTGTTTCACCAACTCACACAGTGAAGGCCGCAAGGGTTCGGCCAGTTATCTTGTCAATTTTAATTGGTGATAATTCCAATCTTGCAAAATTTAACCGAGATGTTAGGTGCCTGTATTTTCCTACCGACTGGCCCGAATTCTTATGACAAGTTGCTTCCTTTTTCAGCCAGTATGAGTGTAAGTACGGACCGTAAAACGGCTACCTATGTTACTTAAGGATGGAGCCTTACACAATTTCCTTTAAATCACCCACTCTACTAAGGAAATCCGGATCCTTTACCGGCTACCTGTAGATCCTCACTGAGAAGTAGCTAATCATTTTTTGTAAAATCAGTAGTCAATATGAAAATCCTGGCTTGGTTATATCCTAGTGTGTGCCTCTCTCCTCTCTGCAAGATAAATGAACACAAGGTCAGGGTTGCTCTCCTGCAAAAATTTTTGATTTTATGAGTTGATTTAGTAGGCTTTATTTAGCAGTCCCAATTTTAATTAGGCGATCACTGAAAAATTAGATGAGCACAAATACACCTCTAAAGCCCAGTCCCAATTTCCTTTTAAAATTATGTGACAAAACAAGAGGGGGAAATTTGGGAAAAGTCAATGCACGTGAAACAATGGTGTATGCTTAGTTAGAAGATTTATAGTGATTCCTCGCAATCTTCATTTGGGACACAACACAAGAATTGAAAAATTAATCAATATGAATGCAAGCTGATAAAAATCGCACCTAGCAGAATGTTCTATTAGCTAGGAAGAAATGAGTTAAATTTTTGACTAAGTTGAACGATCTAATGTATGTCTCGATTAAAGTGCAGTGTGGTCCTAGATTCTACGAGCACAATCAAAAATTTAAAATCTCTAATAGTCGTATGTGCAGGTATAACCTACGAGCCACTCAAGTCAGACCCCACCCTGACCGGAGACTAAAACAAACCATGACACATCGTATAAAAAGTTTAAGGTCTTTTTACACACGCGAGAGTCCGAACGGACACCGCTATAAATGAGCAAATAATTCTAAATTTAAAATTGCAGAAAAAATAAATCCTAGACTCTACGCTCTCTCATGACTCGATTCGATTTAATTTCATTTGCATTTTTTTAGATATCGATGAACATGTGTTGGTTTTTGTGAGAAACCGCTCCATATACGACTGATACCTCGCAAGAAAAATAAGAGAGAGAGTGTGAGAGAGTGATACAAAACTTAATCAAAAATAAAATACATGTTGGAAATAAAATAAATACAAGAAAAAATGGAAAATATACAGTGAATATTCAGGGGTCAGACTACCTGAATGTGTCGAAAACTGAACATAAAAAAACTAGATAAAATCTAAGTTGTTTGCCTCCCCGGCAACGACGCCATCTGACAAGTCTTAAAACCCTAAGTTAATCGGTGTGAATTATTATGTGTCATAGTAATTATGTCAGGAATTAGGAATCGATCAAGAAATAACCACAGTTAATTAGTTAATTTGTAATCATTATGGTTTAATGTTTATTTTACTTTGGCAATTCTCAAGGTCGAACTCAAGGAGGTAAAGGAACAACCTAGAATATTGTCTATCAAAGTTTATTCATGATTTTTGATACGGTATATTTTTTGGTATTTTTCATGCAATTTTGGAATGCAAAATGCAAATGTGGCCAACTTTAGGGACTAAAATGCAATTTTCAATCAAACAATGTCCAAAAACTACGAAATTTGGCCGAGATGTCAATTATGATGAAATGAATGTACTGAAATTTTTTTGGAATTTTTTGATGCAAAATAAATAATTCATATGAAATGAATGTACTGCAATTTTTTGGAATTTTTTGATGCAAAATAAATAATTTATGAATTTATGAATGCAAATAAAGTAAATTTCAATAATTAATTATAATAAATATTAAACCTATTTATTTCCAAGAAATAAAATTATCCAAAATCTAACTAGGCGATTTATCTGAGAAAAATCCTAAACCTTAAATATTCGAGATTTAATACCTATAAAAAATAAAGATTGAAATTTGCAAAATGATTTTTGAGGGCAAACCATACATGCAAATGCAATTCTTTTTGGGCATGATGTTAAAAACAACTAATTCTATAGTCTGCGAAATTTTGGCAATTTTTCGGGCAGTGGTTAATTAACTATGAATTTTAAAGCACATAATGGGTAAAATATGCAATTTTCCACGAAACAAATAATTATTAATTAACCACGGAGTGTAAAAACATCACAAGCAAGCCATATGGTATAGAATTAATTGTATAACATCATACTCTTTTTGAATAAGACAAATAACGTCATGTAGAGGTTCAAAGTAAATGGGAAACACATGGGTCTCAGTGCAATATTATAAAATAAATAAAGATGCAAACGGAAGGATCTGACAGGAATTATAAGTACTACTAGGATAATACCTGCAAAATTACTAAAGGGCCACGTGCGTCGCACGTGCCCTCTGGACGATGAGGGATTCTTTGGGAATATGCAGAGTTCTAGGGGAGATTTGCAACTTTTCCAAACCTCATGTGCGGAGCACGTGAGAGTCTTGGTCAGGATCCAACGGAGGGGGGGCAGTGTAGGCAGCGGGCCAATGAGCAACTAGGGCATAGGAGGTGCGGGGATGAAGTTCCTGTGGCTGGCACACGGTCGGCGGATGTCGGTGGTAGAGTTGATAGAGCTGTAGAACTTGAAGTGGGTGAGGACGGCTTGCGCGATTGAAACCGAGGTCGATGACGAGTGGGCCAGTCGACACATGACCGGCTATTAGGGATGGTTGAGGCAGAGTGGTTTCAGCGGACGAGCAAGCGGTCGGCGGAGGGCTCCTGGACGAAGGTGGTGGCGAGCGATGCTCCTGGAGGTTGATCACGAAGTGAGCGGATGTGTTGGCTCGACCACCTAAGACCGGAGCAAAGCTCGACAACCAAGGAATGGTCAAAGCGTGGAGGATGATGAGCGGAGCAACGATGATCGAAGGAAGTGAGAAGCAAGGAGATTGAGTGATTAGAAGACAAGCGGAGCGGTGAAGGGGAAGAAGGTGAATAATGGAGGATAGGGTTTACCTAGGGTACACGCTCAACGGCGATGTGGGTTGCTGAGCGAAGTAAGTGGTGAAGTCATGTGCTGCAATAGTCGCGAGGCCACTAAATCTTGTCGTGGAAGGAAGGTGCTCTGGGCTGTCACCACCGGGCGGAGTTTCTTCGTGCTTGGGGTGTATCGGCGGATGAGTTGGTCGTGGGGCAGCGCAATGATTTTATAGGGAAGGGGGGAATCGTCAGAGATGGAAGGTGAATCAGAGATAGGTTTCAATTGAAGGATGATTAAGCAGAATAGGAAGTTGGCGGTGAGAAGGGGTGGCCATAGATGGAAGGAGATCGGAGACGAAGGGATTCGTGGTGACATCGACAGAGATTTCGGAGGAGTGGAGCCGCTTCCCGATTGGGAAAGGGGGACGAAGGTGGACGACACTCCTCGGCCATCAAATCGGTCGAGATCGATCAGCTGAGGAAGTGAAGTGCCACATGGTGGTGCCTAATTAATTTTTTATAAAATAAATGAAAAATAAAGGTTAAAAATGGGTGAAACGTGGTGGCTCTAGGAGCTGCCACGTGTCAGCCCCAAAAAAATCAAAAATAAAAATACAAAGATAATAGAAAAGAAATAGCAAACGACCTCAGATCAAAAACTTTTCTTCACAAATGTTGTTCATCTCGATGAGATCTACAACTTTCATGAAAAGATCAAAATCAAAATCGTTCATTTGCACAAAGTCATATTTTTGGGGTTCTCTATGTACATAGAATACCTCGATTTTTGGGTTTTATAATTTTTTTATCGATTTTAAACTAGATAAAAATACAAAAAAATATGATAAAATCAAAGATAAATACTTACAGATTTATCTAATTTTATTGGATTTTTAGTAATTAAGAAAAAGAAGAAATAAAAATAAAATGTGAAAATGACAACTTTTGTACAAACGGTTAATGAAGATTCGGACTCAGTTAGTTTCTTTGATTTCAAGCTCAAATTGAATTTGGATTTTTTCACATTTTAATAAAACTTTTATCAAAGAAAATAAATGAAAAATAAATAAAATAAAATGGACTAATTATGTACATAAAATAATAGGTCAAAAACAACTAAAATACAAAATGAACAAAAGAGGCCTAAAAATTAACTTTCACATATGAGCTCTGATTCACTTGAACTTGATCTTGTTTTGAAGGTAATTGAATGCACATGAGTTAAAAATGAGTAGAATCAAATTGGACCATGGATGAGGAAGATATCGATGTTTTAGTTTGAGAAATTTGTAACTAGGGTTTGGGTTTTTGGTCCTTTTACTTAAGTTTGTGTTTTTTTTTGTATTTTTTTACTCTTGTTAGTAATATTTACACAATGGAGGTGGTTTCAGATCATTTGGAGTTAGCATGAATTAGTTAAAAATCAGGGAAGTTAGGCTATTTTACATGTCATTTTGGCTGAGATTTTTGGCTTCTTATTTTATGCAATTATGAGTGATAAAATGCAATTATTATCAATACATGCTTGAATGCTAATTATGTTGAATAAATGAAGGAATGCCAATGTATTTTAGGGATTTGAGCTTAATTAATCATTTTTAGAGTGACGAATCTGAGATTCATCAGTTCACAGAGTACATATCACATATCGTCTACCAGTACAGTAGCAGAGGTCATTGTAGAGCCATATAAGACCCCACCTGAGCTCAAGATTTTACCATCGACGTTGAAATATACCTCCTTTATTGGTCTCCCCCAAATGTTTTCGATCATCCTCAGCTCGCAGTTGACCGCTGAACAAGAATCTCGCATGCTAGAGGTTCTTAAGAGAAACCACAAGGCCATAGGATGGAATATCTCAATCTCTGTGGGATTAACCCAACTTTGAGCTCGCATCATATCTACCTAGAGGATGACTGTAAACCCTCCCGTGAATGTCAGCGTTGTTTAAATCCAAATCTAAGGGAGGTTGTTGACGAGTCCGATATCGATACGTTAAAGATGTGTATTTATCGTCGTGCGTAAAAATTAATGTGTTGTTCGTTGTAGGCGGCGATCAGAATCGGTCAAGAAATAACCACAAAAATTATTCGTCAATTTTAATCAAGTGGTGTTATGTTTATTTTACTTGGGCAAGTCCCAAGGTCGATCACAAGGAGGCAAAGGAACAACCTAGAATTATGTCTATCAAGATTCGTGCACGGTTTTCGAGGCGGCCTTTTTTGGAATTTTTAATGCAAATAAGGGATGTGAGATGTAATTTCGGCCTATTTTAGGGACTAAAAAGTTAAAGTCGATCAAACACTGTCCGAAAAATACAAAACCTAGCCACAATGTAAATTATGATGAAAAGAATGCACTGTAATTTTTTTGGAATTTTTAGATGCAATATGAATTTTTTATTAATTTTTAAATGCAAACAGATAGACTTTCAATATTTAATTATAATAAATATTAAACGTACTTGTTTTCAAAGGATAAAATTATCTAAGATCTATCAGTAGGTGATGGATCTCAGAAAAATCCTAAGCCTCGAAAATGTGGGGGTTAATACCTATTAAAAATTAAATACTGAAATGTGCAAAATGATTTTTACAAGGCAAATTATGCATGCAAATGCAAATCTTTTTGGGCACAATATTAAACACAATTAATCCTACAATCTTTGTTTTTTTGGGAATTTTTAGAGCAATGGTTAATCAATGGTAAATTTAATAGCATAACATGGGCAGAGTTTGCAATTTTCCACAGAATAATTGATTATTAATGAACCATCAATCATAAAAATATCCACATCATGTAAAAGTGTAGAGAATTAAAAGACGAACATTATGCTATTTTTTGATAAATAAATAGATGTCATAAAGAAGTTTCAAACAGAGGGAGAACACAGGGTCACAATTGTAATATATAAATATGAAAATAAGTAGATGGGGAACTACGTTTAATTACAGTGAATGCTGGGGGGATTTCTGCAAAACCTCCAAGGGGCACATGCTATGCACGTGCCCTTGGATTAGGGGGTCTGTGGAGCAAATCAATGGAGTGGCAGGGGGCTCTTTGTAAATTGCCCAGAGGGCACGTGCAAGGCACGTGACTCCTAGGGATGGCTCTTCTGGCATTCCCCCACGATGCACGTTCCTCGCACGTGCGTGGGGGGCCTCGGACTGAACCCGGCCATCAGTGATGCAGAGGCGGAGTGGAGGTCCGGCCACAGGCGGTGCTGGAGGAAGAGATGCAGAGCTGCGGTGGTTCCGGTGTTGACGCATCGGGGTGGAAGGGCGTTGGCGCATGGTCGGAGACGGGTGTTGGCGATGGAGTGTCGAATGGTGGTCGTAGTTGGTGGAGTTGGAGAAGCGAAGGCGGAGGTATCGTTGTGGTTGTAGCTCCAGTGGTTGTATAAGAAGACGGTGGGGACGGCGGAGATGAACGCCGTTGGCTTGACGGTAGGCGAAGACCGGAGGTTGGCAGTACGGCCTTGCGGCGCTGCGACGAGGGGCGGAGCACCCTCGGACCTCGTCGGCGAAGGATGGATCCAAGGCGCTGTCACCGCCTTGGTCTTCTGACTTGATGTGTATCAGGAAGATGATCTTTGGAAGTCGGCGGCGGAGGTTCTTAACTAGGGTTGGGGATTCGCCGACAAAGGAAGTAGGGATGTCGCGATTTCTGGGATTTTGGAGGATCGGGGAGAGAGGTTTGATTCATCGAAAGGCGGCTGACGAGATCGTGACGGGGGTTGAAGAGATCGGTCGATTGGGCGGCCGCAGGATGCGCGGCGGAGATCTCGTGGTGATGGAGGATGGGTTTCCAAAAGGGGGCGATTCTGGGAGGAAGACGATGATGTGGGGTCGTCCGATCGGTCGAGATCGGACGGCCCACGTGGTGGCGCGTGGCGTCAAGGGGAGAGGGTGGTGGCACATGCTGGGCGCGTGCCTGGGAGGCACGTGCCCCCCACGTGTGGTCGCTTTAATTTTTTAAAAAAAATGAAAAAAACGAAAATATAAATAAGCTAAAATTTGCTGACACGTGGCGGCCCCAGGAACTACCACGTGTCAGCACTAGAAAATCGAAAAATAAATAGTTTGTAAAATAAAAAGGTAATAGTAAATGGCCTCGGATCGAAAAAGTTCCTTCAAGAAAATTGCTCGTCTCGATGAGATCGACAACTTTCATGAAGACATCAAAACCAAAATCGATCAAATGCACAAAATGTTTTTTTGGGGTATCCCATGTACATAGAAAACCTTGATTTTTTGAGTTTTGTAATTTTTATGTCATTTTTTAAACCAGATAAAAATCCAAAAAAATATGATAAAATCAAATATAAATATTTACACATTAATCTATTTTTTCTGAATTTTTATTAATTAAAAAAAAGAAATAAAATAAATCATGAAAAAGACCAATTTTGTATAGGAAGCTAGTGAAGACACGGACCCAAATTGTTTCTTTGATTTCAAGCTCAATTTGGATTTGGATTTTTGTGTATTTTAATCAAACTTTTATCAAAGAAGACAAATGAAAAAGAAACAAACTAAAATAGGTTAAATATGTACATAAAATAATAGGTCAAAATCAGCTAAAATACAAAATGTACAAAAGAGGCCCAAAACCCAACTTTCACATATGAGCTCCGAATCACTTGAACTTGGTCTTGCTTTGAAGGTAATTGAATGTACATTAGTTCAAAAGTGAGTAGGATTAAAACAGACACTGGATGATTATTCGGGTTAGTTATTTTTTTGTATTTTTTATTTATTCATGTTAGTGATGTGTACACATTAGAGGTAGTTTTGGGTCATTCTGAGTTAGCATGAATGATTTAAAAATCAGGGAAATTAGGCTATTTAAAGGTCATTTTTGGCTTCTATTTTTGGCTTCTTATTTTTTGCATAAATTAGTGCTAAAATGTGATTCTTATGAAAACATGCATGAATGTTAATTATACAGAATAGATGCAGATATGCTGTTGATTTTGAGGAATTTGAGCTTAATAAATGAGATTTAGAGTGATGAATCCGAGATTCATCATCCCCCTATACTTAAACCATGCTTGTCCCTGAGCATCCAAAAGAAATAGCATGAGGTGAAATGAGATTGGGTTCCATACCAAGACCATGAACTGAAGGTGAAAGTGAAACTAAACTCGACCTTTGGATTATTTGTGTGTCGGAACTTCTGTGAGACTTAGAATTTAAAATCAACAACCTTCAAGTTCTACACATCATTGTCATAGTTTCGGCTCAGAGGTCATCTTAGATCGATCCTCTTCCCAAAGTATACCCTATGAACATTGAACAATTGACTCATGTGTGTGAAAGGTTTTAGCTCTTCCCATCCAGAATGCCAGACTACCATGCTCCTCTCCTTTCCAGTAACTTGTCCTCGGGGAGTCAGGTATTTTCTTCTAAGGTCTGTCGCGTTGTGTTCACAATCGAATTGGGGGGAGAAGATAGAAGAAGGAGAAAAGAACTGGAGGGTGGTCAGTGTAGTATCCACCAAGATCTATAGGTTTCTTGAAGCTTGGACCTTTTTTGTCAGATTTTATTTGGTAGAATGCTTCTTTGTATTTGAAATTTTTTGTGGTTCTGCTTAGATCTTGTTGTGCCCCTACGGATATAGAATCTTTTTATTTCCGTACATTTTTTGAGGTCTTAGAAACCCAACCGTCCATCCCTTTCCCGATGCTTTATTTCAACCCGTACTCCGGTCTTTAGATTTCCACTCTACCATAAAAGAGACTCACACAATCTTTCAATATCTCGTCTGAGTTGAGCTAAGTGCATAGTGTGAGAGTACAAATTAATTCCCTATACCAGAGTTGTACCCAGAATGAAGAGACCAGGTTAGACACTAAGAGTCAAACGTTGCACATTTGTCATGTTGAACTCAAAGAATTAAGTCAAGGACCAGAAGCTTATAAAATCCTATTTCTCGGTGAAGTTCCTCTGAATATGAGGTGGATTAAGGTCAAGTCCAGACCACTCTCAGTTTCTGCTCACAACTCGGTTCAGAACCCAATGACTTTTCACAGATGCAAATGGCTGTGATGATGGATGAAGTGCAGGTGTGTGAAATGCAGATACGTTTTTTTTTGAATTTTTTTATGCAAGGATTTTTGGTTTTTTTTGCAAAAAAGAATAAGAAGCCATATTTTCACAAAATTTGGGTACAGTTAGTGTTAGTAGCAAAACTTTTTTTATTTATTTTTTTTATTTTTTTGTTTTTTTAGTTTTTTTGAATTAGTTACCCACCCTGTAAATACATATAGACTTACACGCAAGTACGAGATATGGGTAAAATATATACAAAGTATATATATGCAAACCCCAGTATATTTAGCGAGTGATGTGTCCTCAGAGCACAAGAAGCGTAAAGAATACATAGCTCGGGCTAAGCGTAAGAGAGTGAAAAAGGAAAAGAAAAAAGAACAAGATTTACAGAATCGCTCCCCTATACTTAGACTGTGAACAGTCTAAGTATAGAAGAAGAGCGAAAAAAAATGAAGCGGTCAGGGGTATGTGAATGAGGAGAATATATACAAGTGAGCATCGGTTCCCCCTATACTTAGGCTCTGGTCGGCCTAAGTATAAGAGAAAGGTGGAAATGGAGCGATCGGACGATAGGAGAAGAATGGTATATACAGATGGCATCGGTCCCTCCCTATACTTAGGCCTTGGCCTAAGTAGAGGAAGAAGCTATACAAGGAGACCAATGTGGTCGGGAGGGAGGGTGGGTAGCCGATGATTAAGGCGGTTTTCGGCTGATCTTTTTGTGAACCTGTGATGGGATATCGGTATAACCAGATGGAGATGAAGCATATGATTCCCAACTATTATCAATGTCATCCTCAGAAAAATTATGATGGATAGTAGATGAAACATTTGAGTCAAATGAAAGGTAGCGATCATCAGAGTTATCCTCATAGGAATAGTATTTGAATGTGGACACACTCTAGATATTCATGTCTTTTTGTTTCTTCAATTGTTTCCTCAAAATTCATTCCTTTTTGGGATCAAGTGGTTTGTCCTCAGATGAATACTCGGAAGCACTGGTCTCAGTCAGCTCATAAGAAATAATTCCAGTGTGCTTGAAGAGGGCAGGAGCATCAGCTTTGGATGAGTAATAATTAGGAACGAGAGTTGTCCACCAAGAGTCGATTTTTGGATCCTTGCGAAGATATGGTTTTAGAGCTGCTGAACAGACTTCACTCATATAGACTACTTTTTCTGGACCTGATGAGGGATCATCAGCTGATTCCTCTTCTGAAAGGTCAAAGGTGACTTTCTTTTTTCTTGTTTTGCGAAGGTGTCGGTTCACTTGAGTATCCAGATGAATAGCCATTGGAAGTCTTCTCCTTGATCAGTTTTCGTCCTGCGTGTTTGTTCTTGGTCTTCTGAATGTTGGCGCACTCTCAATTTGGGATGATTTGGTCAAGATATTCATAGTAGGTTGCCTATGGGTGCGACCATGCATATGTCTCGGGATCATAAAAGAGATATTTGTCTATTTTGAGATCCGTGGGAATTGAAATACAGGGGAGAGTCTCTGCATGTTCATTCTCAATTGATTTGACATTGGAGCATTCCTCTATCAAGTTGATGTGATCCATGTAGTCAGAATAGGTTGACCCAGGGTGTGCCCATGCATAAGTCTCCGGATCATATGATTCATGTACTTGATTCTCCATGGTGAGAGCTGCGGGGAATGGAGCAGAGGGAAGATTATCTAAACCAATAGTCTCATCAACAACCGCTATCTCAGGTGCAGCAGTGGGGTAGGGCTCTTATATCTCTTCATGGTTTCGACGGTCGGGGACTTCATGGGTTTCCTCAGAAGATCATGGTTCCTCAAAGACATGGTCGATTCTAAGTGCTTCCAATGCTTTAAAATTGATTTCCCGAGTCTCACAATCAACAATTGCCTTAGCCAATGCTAAGAACGGCTTTCCGAGAATGATTGGAGACTGGGTGAATTCTCCTTGATGCTCAATATCAATGATCGTGAATTCTACTTTGAGCGGAGCACCTTGGAATTTCATGATGACAGAAATGATTCCTCTCGGCCGCTTTATTGATCGGTCCGCCAATTGAACAATCTCTCGTAATTTCTTGATCGGCCCGAGTTTGAGTTCATGAAATATAGAGGTCAGGAGGATATTGATGGGTGAATCGTCATCAATCCGAGCATGGGTGAAAATTGTGTTTTTGATTTCACAGTCAAATTTGGGCAACCGCTTCACTATGCGGCTCTTGGTTTTTCTCCTCAACACCAAGGAGGACGCCATTGACAAGATATGTCTTTCAGTCTTTGTCTGTATCCTGCCCGACTTTTTCATAGTTAATTTGTCCATTACAAATTCTTTAAGGTCGGGGAAGTGTTCAATATCCTGTAGAAAGGGAAGTTCAAAAATCAGTTTCTTTTCAAGTGCTTCCCGTGCAACAGGATCCAAATTCCTCAGATCTTCTTCAGTCTCTATTTTATGAAATGTTCTAGATTTTTTATTTTTTTGGTATTTTGAATATTCCAATTTTTTGGTATTTTCTGCGTGGTGTGGAGATGTGGTGCGTTCTTCAGATGAGCAGGGGCTGTGATGTTCGGAATAAGAGTCAGAGACATAATCATTCCTAGGAGAGTAGTATGCAGAGGTGTTGATGTCGGAATCGTTCCTAGGTTCCTGAATATCCTCAAAATTTTCAATATGAGATCCATCATTTCCTCATTCATTTTTATGTTTGTCGGTCGGCAAATTTTTGAAATCTATCCTACATTAATTTGAATCTTTTATTTATCCTTGAAATATCATCCTCAAAATTCTGTTCATGATCAATCATGGGAGCAGTCAGTTTGTGTTCAATAATTTCATCTTCCATTTTCTTGTATGTGCCGAGAGGAGAATTTCATTGAATATCCGATATATGATCATCATTTTCTGAAATTTTCTCCTCAAAAATTATGGAGGGAGGCTACTCGGTGGAAAGATTTTCGGGAATGTGTAGGTCTCGTACTCAACATGCTGTGACTTGGGCATATAATCATGGTCTGAGTAGATTCTACTTCCATGGCCATGATCGATCGTATCCTCGAATAATGGAGTCATACAAGGTATATATGTGTCAATATCATCAGTTGGGTCATCTGTATGTATAGGCTAATTAAATGAGTGATATTCATGTTGGTCAATATAGATTTGATCGGTGCAGTTAATCCAACGCTAATGATCATTAAGTGTGGATCTTTCTATCTAGATTTGATTTCCCGGCCAGTCATGAGATTCAAAAGTAATTTAATCTTGCATTGATTCATTTGTGAGAAACTGAGAATAATATGGTTTGGTCCAGGATGGAAATTGGTCATGTGTGGTTGAATGATTTGAGGAGAAAATTAACGAGGGGGCCAAATTCGTCTGCGGGTGAAAATTTTCTGCAAATGTGGGAGGATTATTGAAAGAAGAGGATGTAGTTGATTTGGGCCTAACCGAGACGAATTCATTTTCATAGTATAGCACTGATGGATTTTTAGATAAAGGTTCGGTCAATTTTGAAAGATCTGAAAGAAATGATGGATTGCGTCTGTAATGTTTTGGAAAAAGTTCCATGATGAGAATCAAGAAAGGAGAGAGATGATTGCACAGGATAGTCAATAGATATTTTATCAAATGTACGGCTTTTGATCTTCGATATCGGTTCACGCACACCAATGCAAACACAAATCAAACCCCAAGTTCACCAACTCACACAATGAAGCCGTTAGATGCAATATGAATTTTTTTATGAATTTGTAAATGTAAACAAAATGATTTTCAATATTTAATTATAATAAATATTAAACCTACTTATTTCAAAGGATAAAATTATCTAAGATTTATCACTAGGTGATGGATCTCAGAAAAATCCTAAGCTTCGAAAATGTGGGGTTAATACCTATTAAAAATTAATACTGAAATGTGCAAAATGATTTTTACAATGTAAATTATGCATGCAAATGCAAATCTTTTTGGGCACAATATTGAGCATAATTATTCCTACAATCTATGTTTTTTCGGGAATTTTTAGAGCAATGGTTAATCAATGGTAAATTTAATAGCATAACATGGGCAAAGTTCGCAATTTTCCACAGAATAATTGATTATTTATGAACCATCAATCATAAAAATATCCACATCATGTCAAAGTGTAGAGAATTAAAAGACGAACATTATGTTATTTTTTGATAAATAAATAGATGTCATAAAGAAGTTCCAAATAGAGGGAGAATACAAGGGTACAAACGCAATATATAAATATGAAAATAAGCAGAGGGGAAACTACGTTTAATTACCGTGAATGCTGGGAGGATTTCTGCAAAATCTCCGAGGGGCACGTGTTGCGCACGTGCCCTTGGATTAGGGGGTATGTGGTGCAAATAAATGGAGTGGCAGGGGGCTCTTTGTAAATTGCCCAGAGGGCTCGTGCAAGGCATGTGACCCCTGGGGATGGCTCTTCTGGCGTTCCCCAACAACGCACATGCCTCGCACGTGCGTGGGGGGCCTCGAGCTAGACCCGGCCGGTAGTAATGTAGAGGCGGAGTGGTGGTCCGGCCACAGGCGGTGCTGGAGGAAGAGACACGGAGCTGCGGTGGTTCCGGTGTCGACGCGTCGGGGTGGAAGGGCCTTGGCGCGTGGTCGGAGATGGGTTTTGGCGATGGAGTGTCGAACGGTGGTCGTAGTTAGTGCAGTCGGAGAAGCGAAGGCGGAGGTATCGTTGTGGCTGTAGCTCCGGTGGTTGTCGAAGAAGACGGCGGGGACGGTGGAGATGAACATCGTTGGCTCGACGGTAGGCGAATACCGGAGCTTGGCAGTACGGCCTTGCGGTGCTGCGACGAGGGGCGGAGCACCCTCGGACCTCGCCGGCGAAGGATGGCTCCAAGGTGCTGTCACCGCCTTGGGCTTCTGACTTGATGTTCTGTGGATGATCTTTGGAGGTCGGCAGCGGAGGTTCTTAAATAGGGTTGGGGATTCGCCTGCAAAGGAAGTAGGGATGTCGCAATTTCTGGGATTTTGGAGGATCGGGGAGAGAGATTTGATTGATCGAAAGGCGGCTGACGAGATTGTGACGGGGGTTGAAGAGATCGGATGACTAGGCGGCCGCGAGATGCGCGGTGGAGATCTCGGGGCGGCGGAGGATGGGTTTCCAAAAGGGGGCGATTCTGGGAGGAAGAAGATGATGCGGGGTCGTCCGATCGGACGGCCCACGTGGTGGCATGTGGCGTCAAGGGGAGAGGGTGGTGGCACGTGCTGGGCGCGTGCCTGGGAGGCATGTGCCCCGCACGTGCGATCGCATTAATTTTTAAAAAAAAAGGAATACATAAATAAGCTAAAAATTGCTGACATGTGGCGGCCCTAGGAACTGCCACGTGTTAGCACCAGAAAAATCGAAAAATAAATTTTTTTAAAAATCAAAAAGGAATAGTAAATGGCCTCGGATCGAAAAAGTTCCTTCACGAAAATTACTCGTCTCGATGAGATCTACAACTTTCATGAAGACATCAAAACCAAAATTGATCAAATGCACAAAGTGTTTTTTTGGGGTATCTCATGTACATAGAATATCTTGATTTTTTGGGTTTTGTAATTTTTATGTCATTTTTTTATACTAGATAAAAATCCGGAAAAAATATGATAAAATCAACGATAAATATTTATACATCAATCTAATTTTTTTTTGGATTTTTATTAATTACAAAAAGAAGAAATAAAATAAATCACGAAAAAGACCAATTTTGTACAGGAAGTTAGTGAAGACACGGACCCAATTTCTTTCTTTGATTTCAAGCTCAATTTCTATTAATAGTTTTGCGTATTTTAATAAAACTTTTATCAAAGAAGACAAATGAAAAAGAAACAAACTAAAATAGGTTAAATATGTACATAAAATAATAGGTCAAAATCAGCTAAAATACAAAATGTACAAAAGAGGCCCAAAACCCAACTTTCACATATGAGCTCCGAATCACTTGAGCTTGGTCTTGTTTTGAAGGTAATTGAATGTACATTAATTCAAAAGTGAGTAGGATTAAAACGGACACTGGATGAGGAAGATATGAGGTTTTTAGTCCGGAAATCCTGAAACTAGGGGTTGGGTTTTTGGTCCACTTATTTGGGTTAGTTATTTTTTTGTATTTTTTGTTTATTCTTGTTAGTGATGTGTACACAGTGGAGGTAGTTTTGGGTCATTCGGATTTAGCATGAATGAGTTAAAAATAACGGAAGTTAGGCTATTTACAGGTCATTTTTGGCTTCGATTTTTGGCTTCTTATTTTTTGCAGAAATTAGTGCTAAAAAGCAATATTTATGAAAACATGCATGAATGCTAATTATATAGAATAGATGCAGATATGATGTTGATTTTGAGGGATTTGAGTTTAATAAATGAAATTTAGAGTGATGAATCCGAGATTCATTAGTAGTCATGATGGAGATCAGAAAATGGTGTGATGCTGGCTTTATATATCGCATTTTGGATTCCAAGTGGGTCAGCCCTTTACTTGTGGTCCCGAAGAAATCTGGGATTAATATCATAAAGAATGACTATAGGAGGAGATTCCGACCCGGGTACCTACTTCATGGTGTGTCTGTGTAGATTACCGATTCCCGAACTCAGCTACCAAGAATGATCACTTTCTGATGCCCTTTATTGATCAGATTATTGAGAGGTTGGCAGGGAAAGAGTTCTTTTGCTTCTTGGATGGGTACTGGGATACAACCAAGTTGCTATCGAGCCTGAGGATCATGTAAAAACTGCATTCACTTGTCCATTTGGCACTTACGCCTTTAGACGGATGACCTTTGGATTGTGTAACGCCCCCGCTACATTCCAAAGGTGTATGTTGGCCATTTTTGCCGATATGGTGGGTAGTTTCCTTGAGGTCTTCATGGACGATTCTTGGTCTACGGGGATAGTTTTGACACATGTTTTGCTCGTTTAGACCGAGTTCTTCAATGTTACTGTGAGGGAAACCTAGTGCTCTTGTGGAAGAAGAGTCACTTTATGGTGACTAATGGAAATGTATTGGGACATGTCATCTCCAAACATGGTATGGAGGTTGACTCGGCTAATATTGATGTGATTTCCAAGTTAGAGCCACTACAGAATTTGAAGTAGTTGAGGTCATTTCTGGGACACGTAGGATTCTATAGACGATTCATAAAGGACTTCAGCAAGATCAACAGACCTTTGACTGAGCTTCTATGTAAGGAGAGTGATTTTGTTGTCGATGAAAAAGTCCTCCTTGCATTCAATCAGACGAAAGATATGATTACCAGTGCTCATGTCTTACTACTACCTGATTGGTCTCTTCCTTTTGAGATCATGACGGACACCTTACATTTCGCAGTTGGAGCAATTTTAGGACAGAGAAGGGATGGGATACCATTTTCTATACACTATACTTGCAAGAATCCGGATGAAGCACATTAAAATTATACAGTTACAGAGAAGGAGATGTTAGCAGTTGTGTTTGGGCTAGAGAAGTTCAGATCATACCTCATCGGTTCCCACATTATTGCGTACACGGATCACACTGCCATACGATACTTGCAGGCAAAGAAGGATGCCAATTATATGGATCCTTCTTCTCAAAGAATTTGATTTAGAGATTCGAGATAAACCTGGAGTGAACAGTGTTGTAGCAGATCACCTTTCCCGTATCACGGATGTAGAGACCTCCGAGAAGTACATGATCCCTATTTCCGAAACCTTTCCAGATGAGGCCATTTTGTCTATGGAATCACTCCCATGGTATGTTGATATTGTGAACTATCTTGTCTCCAAGAAAGTTCTACACGATTGGCCGAAGTACAAGGTCGACAGATTTCTGTCAGAGATTCATTATTACATATGGGAGGATCCGTACCTATTTCGCGAGGGTGCAGATTGTATCTGGAGAAGGTGCATTCCTCAGGAGGAACACACCAGTGTACTTGAACACTATCACAGACTAGAATCTAGTGGGCATCATTCGGGGAAACGCACGGCAGCAAAGGTTTTACAAAGTAGTCTATGGTGGCCCACATTGTTTAAGGATGCTACAAAGTATGTTCGAGGTTGTACTGACTGTCTGAAAATGGGAGAAACCATTGGTTCCAAAGATACCATGCCCCTAAGATGCATACATATTTTTGATGTTTTTGATGCTTGGGGCATAGACTTCATGGGCCCATTTCCTGTCAGTCACAGATTTCAGTACATCCTGCTCGCCATGGATTATGTTAGTCAATGGGTGGAGGCTATCCCCACCTGAGCCGTAGATAGTCGTACAATGTGTTCCTTTCTCAAGGACCACATTGTTGCACGATTCAGGATTCCCAAAATACTGATTTTAAATGGGGGAAGCCATTTCATTAATAGAGAACTAATGAAGCATGTGAAGGAGTACGCCATTGAGCACAAAGTTGCGTCTCCTTAACACCCTCAGACTATTGGCTTGGCAACAATTTCAAATAGGGAGATCAAGATATTGCAAAAACTTGTACGTCCATATAGGAAGAACTGGTCCTAGATGCTTGATTCAGTTCTATGGGCTTATCGGATAGCATATAAGTCTCCTTTGGGTATGTCTCCCTACAGGTTGGTGTATGGAAAGCCTTACCACCTGCCAGTGGAACTAATTCACAATTCCTTATGGGCACTCCGTGTATGCAATCTTGATTATGAGAAGGCAGGAAAGAAAAAGAAGTTAGATTTGAATAGAATACTGGAATTCCTAGATTTTGCATATGATAACTCACTCATGTATAAGGAGAAAGTCAAACGTTGGCATTATAAACGCATTTGAAGGAAGACGTTCTCTCCTAATCAAAAAGTTTGGTTATTTGATGCTAAGTTGAAGATGTTTCCAGGAAAATTTAAAAGCAAATGGTCAGGACCTTTCATTGTGAGAGTTGTGCGTGATAATGGGAGTATTGTTATATCCGGGTTGTCATCTGACATACAACCATTTGTTGTGAATGGAGAGTTGCTGAAGCCATATCTAGACAATGATACATTCATGTCTGCTATTGATTCTATATATGTGGTATCAAAGGGTTATCTTTTGATTCCATCTTTTGCATCTGATACATGAGCTAACAACCTCTTGTATATCCTTTCGTTTCATTCATTCTTCTCCCGCATTATCATTCACCCCTTTAAGTGTGTGTATATATGCTATACTTAGGATGTGCTTTATCGTAAGTATAGGGAGGTGAATGATTTGTGGTGTTCATATTCGTCTTGTTCATAACTCATGTTGTTGGTTATACTTAGGGATACTCTACCCTAAGTACAGGATGAGTGATGCTATTCGTCTCTTTTGTGTTTTTATTCTTTTGTTCTCTCGGTTGTCCCTCAACTTTGATATTCTGTACTTAGGGCTATTCTACCCTTAGTATAGGGGGGCAAGTTGAGCCGTTGAGTCTGTTCATTCTTTTTTATCGGTTTTTCCCTTTTGTACAGTTTTATAATGAGGATTACTTGATCCTAAGTATAGTGGGGATCACCGACTTCTATTCCTTTCATCTTTTCTTTTGAATCGTTGTAGCATGGGAGTCTTTTCACTTTTCTTTACTTAGCACGAGTTATGTCTTCCTTTGCCGCTCTCTGATCACTATGAGGACATAGTTCGAGCTAAGTATAGAGGGGTGTCATATACATTGTATATATACTTTAGACACAACTCGTACTTTTAAATATTATTCTTTGGGGATATGTATATAAATTCGTAAAATCGACATATATATAGACTTTTATCATTTTTTATTAAAAAACAATAAAAAACAAAAAAAACAAAAAAACAAAAATTTATATATAAACAACAAAAAAAACAAAAAAACAAACAAAAAAACAAAAACAAACAAAACAAAAATGAACAAACAAAACAAACAAACAAAATAGAATAAAAAAACAAAAACAAACCAAAAAAATCCTTTTATATACTTGTATATATTTTACTAACCCTTTTCCCTTTAAAAAAATCCCTAAAAGTCTATAAAAAATTACATAATTAAAATTTCAAAAAAAACTCTTTTTACATGTGCATCATTTTTTCCTTTATTTCCAAAAATCCATGAAAATTTCAAAATTAGAAAATTGTGAAAAAAGGAAGATTTTGCTTTCTTTTTGCATTGTACATGTTTTCTAGCATTTGCATGTGCATTTTTCAACATAGTATTGACAACTAAACTAAGTCTGGAATAAAATTGAAGAATGGAGCTTAGTTGGACCTTAATCTACTTAATTTTAGAGGAACCTTATAAGAACTAGAGTTAAGACTTTTCAGGTTCTAATGACTTAATTCTTTGAGTCAATAAGACTATGTTCATATGTCGTCATGATTAGTCTAAGTAGAATATTTAACAACACACGCATGATTCTTTCAGACTGTGGCTTATCTTGGACAAGCACTCTACACGTAGCTCTTCATGGAGGAGGTAGTGAGGAGGCAGAATCTTTTGGCTTGGAGTAGCATACGAGGGTAGTACCTCTATGCGGAACCTCTCGACTTCCACTAGGGAGGGTTATGCATCTCAACCTAATCTTGTAGCATTGAGGTCTAAGGACAGGATGTTTTGGGATTGCAATAATGCTTCAAAAGAGGGATAGTCTACTAGCTCAAGAGGAAAAACTCCTTATGTACATGTTGCACCTTGTATATATTTTCAAAAAAAAGGAAAGAGAAAAATGCAGAATCTCTAAAAGTGGACATGCCTAATTAAAAAGTAAAATGCCTGCTGGAGTGTATATACAAGGATATATATATATATATATATAATAAGAGCTTCGAAGTCAATTTTTTGTTAGCTTGCAGCTGGATGACTTGACTACACTGGTCATGCATCCAGGGATAGGTAGCTACACTGGATACCGTCCATTATTTTCTCCATCTCTTCTTGAGCTGGTTGTACTTGAACTTAGAAGGGAATATCCTCGCTCCTCGAGGAAAGAGTTGCTGGACAAGGGGACTAAAGTTACCTTGTTGAGAGAGGTTGTTTCTTTGCTACTTTTGAGATAGGGAGCTATATTTCACTTCCACCGTACAAGTAAAGATTCATAGTCATTTGTGTATGTAGACTTAATCTAACCTGACTATTGAGGAGACTTGATAGGAGTCTTGTGGAACTTAGAGGCTGTTAGGTTGTAAATCCATTTCCCATTAAGGTTCTGCTACTCTAATAATCCGAAGTCTAACAGACCTCCATACTACAATTTTATGAAGATAAGTTTAATACTTAATATTGTCCTAATTTCTTTATTTTTCCTTTCTTTTTCTTTTATTCATTTATTCTTTCAAATAAGTGTTTGCTAAGGAACTAGCAAAGGTAAAGCATAGGGGAATGATGAATCTGCATTTCATCATCTTTATTCATTTATTTTAGTATAAAATCCCTTATAAAATACATGTATATAATACTAACTCCATATTCTTACTAACTTGCATCTGTGTGTAAATATTGTACATATATTGTTATTTTAACCTAAAATAAATAAAAAAATAAAGGAAAAATAAAGAAAATAAAAAAAAGACTTTATATATGTAATAGATACATGCTAACCCGAACCTTGAGAGAAGGTCAAGACTTGACCTAATCGACAAGGAATAAAGTAGGGGAAGATAGGTTCCTTAATCATGAAATCCAAAAAAAATATTGTAAATACTTTTCTGTGTATAAAACTCACAGTATTTTATTTGTACATAAATTGACCTCAAATTAAATAATTTTCAAAACGAAATTTGTAAATAAAAAAGTTTCCAACATAATAAAACTATTTGCAAAATAAAATCATGTACAAAATAAAAGAAACCACATCCGAAAAAGGCCACAAAATGATAATTGACAGACCAATTCTGGCTCAATATGAACTCAAACTGAATCAAACTCACATCCATTGTATTCTAAATTAAATTATCTTTAAAATGGATGTAGTTTCATAATTTTTGGAGTTAAGTTTGAAAGACGATTTTTCGGGGTGGTTTGTGCAATTTTACCATTTATTTATTTTTACATATTGTATTTGTACATATTTTTAATAATTATTTAAAATAAAAATGAAAAAATATAATAAAAATAATAAAACAAAAAACTAATTTCCTTATTTAACTATGTATATAATGTACCATATGTATATAGTTTATGTATATAATTAAATCCCTTAAATAACCCTCACAAAAAATAAAAAAAAATAACATTTATTCTTTAATTAAATAAAGTGATTAAAATAAAAAAATTATTATGTAAATAATTTTAATATTAATTCCCTTTCTTATCTTTATCTCATTTTAATTTTTTCTTATCTCTTATCTTCATTTAAATTTCTGAAATTCAAACTCCATTCTTTATCTATTAATATTGCTCCTCCTCCATCATTTAAACGGGATTATTCTGTGGTGAGAGGAGCCTATTCTGAAAGAGTCTTCTGGTTGTAGAGAGGTACCTAGCCTCTGAGCTGTCCGATAACAGCGAGTCGGCCTTCATCGAGGCCATTACGATATTTTCCGCTCCCACGGTGAGATCCACATTTTTCTTCTCTTGTTTTTAACCAAGGTTAATCATAGTTCGATTTCTTGTATTTTTATTTCATTGTCATTTTGTTGTTTCTAGATCTTAGTTAATCATTTTTTATCACGCATCGCAATTTGATCCGCCTTCGATTTTGATTTCATCTCATATTCTCGATTTCTCCACCTTCATGTTCTACCTCACACGACCTCTCATCTCTGGCCACGTACGGTGGTCGGATACTAGGTTCCAATCCACCACCTACGACAGAACCCCTTCGCCCACTGATTCTCTATTTGATTATTTTTTTAGAATCATTTTTTATCTATATTTTTTCTGGAATAAAAAACTACAAAAAAATATAGTTGATGCCTTTAAAAAAATCAAAAAAAATAAAATAAAAGAGTTTCTGTTGTTTCTATTTTTACAAAAAACAATATAATAAAAAAATTTCATCTATTGTTTCATAAAAAATAATAAAAATAATAAAAAATCATCAATCAACCGTAGCAGGCGTCACTCTCCAGCCCGTTGATGGCGCATGCCGCCCTTCCATTGTCTCGCGAGGCCCCACAGCAGCCCCACGCCTTAGCCAGGAGATTGGAGCTCCGCCAAATCCGCCTCTCCTCCATCACCGTCAATAGAAGATTGTCACCAAAGTAACGCCTTCGTCTCCACATCCGCCCTCAACCACGATCTCCATGGAACAACCTAGAGCCCATCGCCACGCACCTCTGATCTCTATCGCCCGCAAACACCTCGTGTAGAACCTCACATCCGCCATGACCAACAACTGTACGTTGAACCACCAGCGGCAAGTCCCACGCCCGCCACTCATCTTCAGCCAACCACCTGGAGTTCGGCCAGCGAGTCGCTGATTCGTTTCCGACCTCCGATCGCTCTCTCCATCCGCACCACCATCTGAGTCGCACCTCCTACTTGGAGAGAGAGAAGAGGGTGACGCCCCCTTTCCTAGGGCTTGGAAGAGAAGAAATGAAGGACTCCCCTAGAAGAACCCTAATATATATACATATATAATAACTTTTTGGGTAAATTGCAAAGACGCCCTCTGCATGTGTTTACAACGTAAATTACGCTTTTATACCTACATTTTTTTCTGTAATATTCGATGCAAAAACAATAGATATTTGCAATCTAGTCCTTCATTTCCATACTTTATTTTGCATGTTTATTGTCATTAAAATAAATACTTTTGTTGGTCAATAAATTTTGCAAAAATCATGTTATGCTTCTGATTTGTTCCTCTTCATTATGTACAAATTTCATTGCATTTTATTTTTATTTGTTATTATTAAAAAATAAAAAATATGGCATTTTTTCAAGTTTGAACTTTGAAAAATCATAAAATTTCAAATATTGCTTTACAAAATTCTAAAAAAAAAATTAGAGTAGTTTTATTTTGTGTGTTTAATTTCTTGTTTAATTTTCGTGCATTAATTGCTTATAAAACTAAAAAATGTAAAATACTAAAAATCTTTAAAAAAACATATAAAATTATAGATAAAAAGTGATTTGAGTTCTTGTTTGTAGATAATTTCCTCTAGTTTTTAATAAAAATAATTGCTGTAATTTTTGAATTCATTTTATATTTTTCAATTGTGAAATAATCTTGTGTGCTCTTTGTTTGCATTTTTCATGTTTTATTCATTTTAAAAATACTAAAAAAATCAAAAAATCTCTAAAAAAATTGCAAAAATAGTCAAAAAAGTCTTCAAAAATACAAAAATATTTTATTTGGATATTTTTGATCATTTTTATCGTAATTCAAATATCAAAAATTAATTTATTTTGAAAATTGCATTTTCAAAATTAAAAAAATGCAAAATTAAAATCCACTAAAAATTTGAAAAATAGAAAAAAAATTGAAATAAAAAAATAAAAAATTCACAAAAACCAAGATAGTTAGCTTTTGAGATTCTCTTTTTCTCTTAATTGATTTTCTTTCGATTATTTGAACAACCCTCAGGAATTGTAGCCTCCCTGAGTTCGATCCTGTTAGCTATACAGGTAAATTAAATAGCAAAAAATATCCTTGCTACTTTTTTGTACATAATTTGGTTTGAGAAGAAAAAACTATTTTTTTTTCTTGTGGGATATTTGGGTTACAACGAACACTACACATTTATTTCATCTGATTTAAAAATAACCCAAAAAATTCTGTTCAAAAGTGGGTGGTGACCAAAAAAGCGGGCCAAATGGGCGGCTGAGGATGTGCCACGTGGCCCAATCAGAAGTAGGATAAATGGAACATGAGAGAAAATTAGAGTAAAAATAATTAAGAGTCGAATCAAGAAAAGTGTCGAACATGAAAGTTGTAGATCTCGTTGAGATCTACAACTTTCATGTTGAAGTTAAAGAGATTAGAGGTTGTACATAGATAAAAATTAAAGACCTAATAAAACTATATGAAACATTTTTAATTTTCCTTTTACTTTTTTTTTTAATTTTAATATATGTTAATTTATTTATATATAATATTCTTCTAATTTTTATCTAATTTTTAATGAGGAATAAAAACTTAAAATATTAACACAATAATAGGGTTATATGATATATATATATATATTAAATTGTGTTAATTATTTACAACACAATAATTAGTAATTAGTATTATTAGTTATTGAGTCTTATTGATTAACTTAAGCCAGAGAGATAAATGTATTGAATTAAGCTGATAAATCTAGCCTTTATCATCCCCCTATACTTAAGCTAAGCTCATCCTCGAGCTAATAAGAATGAATTAGAGAGTCAGTTTAATTAGTGAGATCCCTGACATGTGCAAGTGAATATACCAGGCTTGATTTAATCTAGAACACTAGGTTTTAGGAATCCTAAAACTCTAAGTTGATCCAAGTAGTAATCAAAAGGAATTCAACTCCTCTATTGTCAGACTCTCAATGTATACCTATATATAAGAAGTATGACTTAGTGTAGACTGCAATCATGAGAGTAGAGTCAAAATATCACCAAAATTTCCAATCTTAGAAGCTCTCCTAAAGACCTAGCCCTTAACACTAGGAAATATATATAGTCTTGCTTCAATCCACTGTCTCTTTTGTCTGTCAGACTTCAAAGGAATAGATGGAAGGCTAGATCATGGAGGGTATAGGATTGTGTACTTATTTTCTCTTCCTCTTTTTAGAATAGGATTCTCTAAAGTGCCAATACTCAACACATTTTTTATTTTTATTTTGCCAAACAACATGTCTGTCAAGCAGAAATTTGAGTCGTCTGTACTTATTTTCCTGAGAATACACCGAGGTATGTCTTCTTTAAGCATCTAACATACTTGTACCCAGATTTGCGGCGCTGTCGAAGCAGAGTCCTTTTTAAGGTACTGGCCTGACTCATAAAAGATTAATGATTTGGTCCAAGGGGAAACTTAAAGGTTGGGAGCACTCGCCTTGAATGTAATAGGTCATAAGATGTAACTTTGTTATATGATGAGCTTTTCTTTTTATTTCGTCTTTCATTTTTTTATTTGAGGGAACTTCCCTTCTTATTTACTAGATCCACTGCCTTTACCAAGGATTGGTGCATATTGATCAAGTTATAATTTATTATCACACCCTGACACTTTAGGTCAAAGTCAAGAGATAGCATGAGATCATATCCCATACTGGCAAAAATGCTGACACCCAGGTTTCATGAAGCCTTCATTATATTTATCCTATCCTTAAGCATCATATAGATCAAGTCCAAACTCAAGCTTCAAATACCAGTCTCCATAGTGATACTTTGACTCATCAATCATGAACGTAGTCGTGCATGTGAGTGATAATCAAATTCCTTTAGAGGAGATTAAGCATGCAATATAGCATGCATATCTTTTAACTAGGGAAGTGTGAAATTTTAAGTCTGTGACCCTAATGATTAAGACAAGATAACTCTAAGCTGTGGAGTCCTTAAAACAAGTGTTAAATATCATCTCAAGCCTTGAGTGCAATGTCAAAATGTCAGGGAAAGACACCTATTAATAAGTCAATCTTTTTGTGTTTTTTTATTTTTCCATATTTTTTTGAATTAAGTTAGAGAGTTAAACAATTAATTATTCTAAATTACACCCTTAGCTTTCTAAATATTTTTGAAAGCTATTTTCAAACATTATCACATATAAATAGAAATTTTCCTAACATTTTACAAAAATTTTCAAAACAAGTAACCCCATTTTCAAACCTCGGTAAAACATTTATCAAAATAGTGTCATATAAATATAGGTCTTCCACATTTTTTATAAATGATTTTCCAAAACATGTCAATCCATATTTTTACAAACCATGTAAAACACTTGAAAACCATGATAACTATATATACAATTTTCAAAATCATTTTCAAAACATTTTTACAAAAATCAGTTCTAAGAATGTAGTACGATACCTGTAGCCCGAAGAGTTTGAAAATTTAAAAAATATGAGCTATGGATAAAGTATATATGTAATATATAAGGCAGACCCCCTTGTACTTAACTTTTGCTATGTCCTCGTAGCACAAGGTGATATGAAGCCATAGCTCAACTAATTATAAAAGAATGTACAAGAACTGAGTCAAGAATCACAAGTGCATAATGAGTAAAAGAATCAGTTAAAGATAACAGGAACTCGGGTCTCCCTATGCATAAGCTGAAAAATAGCTTAAGTATAAATATATGAATAAAACTGGGTGACTCGAGGGAAACAATCAGAACGAAATTGGATCCCCCTATACTTAGGATGAAAATAAGTAAATATAGGGAGCTAAGTGAAGAAGGGATCAATGTTACCTAAATCTCTAGATGATAAATCTCAGTAGATGAAAATGGAGCCTAAGGGTTCGGGAGGCTGAAGAGTCAAACAATATTAAATAAACATGATTATTTCACCAACGCACACAGTGAAGACTATAAATGTGGTCTAATTATCTTTCATTTTTTTTATTGGTGACAATATTATAGATTCCATTACGAGCAGGATGACTTAGGGTTTGTGCTCTATCCTATGGATATGTCCTCACCTCTCAACCAATGCACAAGTACCTGCAAATAATGCATGGTTTTCTCTTCCAAAACAAGGTGTATTTTACATTAACTTGCATTAATAGTCTCAATTTTTAGAGGTTAGGTTATCATTTGTATTAAATCTCTGAACACATAAGTTATCATCTACCGTCTAGTCCCATTCCATATTATCCGAAGTGACAAATCAGGAAAAGAGAAAATCATGTAGCATAAAATCATAATGTCATGCTTAAGAGAAATATTTACAGTGGCTCTAGCTCTCTTTATTGGATTAACCGTGATGATAAAATCCCTATTGACCAACCTGAATACCACTCCTTCGACCAACCTACACATACAGAGGACCAAATGAATGATATCGACACATATGCACCCTGTATGACTCCAGTATTTGAGGATACGATCAATCATAACCATGGAAGTAGACTCTACTCAAAATCAGGATTACATGCCCGAGTCACGGCATGTTGAGTATGAGACCTACACATTCCCATAAAATCCTTCCACTGAGCAGCCTCCTTCCATAATTTTTGAGGAGAAATTTTTAGAAAATAATGATCATATATCAGATATTCCAGGAAACTTTCCTCTCAGCACATACAGGAAAATGGAAGATGAAATTATTGAATCTCACATGCAAAAACACATACCGACTGCTCCCATGATTGATCATGAACAGATTTTGAGGATGATATTTCGAGGATAGATAAGAGATTCGATTTAATGGAGGATAGATTTTGAAAGTTTGTCGATCGATTAATTTCACTCTATGGTAGCTCAGACATAAAAAAAAAGAATGAGGAAAAGATTAGATCTCATGTTGAACATTTTGAGGAAATTCAGAAATCTAGGAATGATTCTGACAGCGGCACTTCTGCATATTACTCCCCTAAGAATGACTATGCATCTAACTCTTACTCAGAACATCAAAGCCCCTTCTCATCTGAGGAAGACACCGCATCACCACACCACACAGAAAATACCAAAAAAATTGAAATATTCAAAAAACCCAAAAAATTGAAAATCCAAAGAAATTCATAAAAATTGAGACTGAAGAAGATCCGAAGATTTTAGATCCTATTATACGGGAAGCACTGGAGAAAAGGTTGATTTTTGAACTTGCCTTTATACAGGCCATTGAACACTTCCCCGTCCTTAAAGGATTTGTAATGGATAAATTAATGATGAAAAAGTTGGACAGGATTAGAACAAAGACTGAAAGACATATCTTGTTAATGGCCTCCTCCTTGGTTTTGAGGAGAAAAACCAAGAGCCGCATAGTGAAGTGGTTGCCCAGATTTGATTGTGGAATTAAAGACACAAATTTCACTCATGCTCGAATTGATGACAATTCACCGATCAATATCCTCCTGACCTCTGTATTTCACGTACTCAAACTCGGACCGATCGGGAAGATATGAGAGCTTGTTCAATTGGCTGACCGATCGATAAAGCGGCCGAGAGGAACCATTTCTATCATCATGACATTCCAAGGTGCTCCACTCAAAGTGGATTTCATGATCATTGATATTGAGCATCAAGGAGAATTCACTCAGTCTTCAATTATTCTTGGAAAGACATTCTTAGCATTAGCTAAGGCAATTGTTGAGTGTGAGACTCGGGAAATACTTTTTACAGCATTAGAAGTACTTTGATCTCAACAAGTCTTTGAGGAACCACGATTTTCTGAGGCAACCAACGAAGTCCTCGACAGCCGTAACCATCAAGTGGTAGAAGAGCCCTACCCCGTTTCTGCATCTGAGATAGCGGTTGTTGATGAGACTATTGGTTTAGAGACTCTCCCCCTGCCCATTCCCGGCTGCTCTCACCATGGAAAATCAAATATATGAATCATATGATCTGGAGACTTATGGATGGTCGCACCCTGGGTCAACCTATTCCCGACTACCTTGATAACATTAACTCGACACAGGAATGCTCCAACATCAAATTAATTGAGAATGAAAATGCATAGACTCTCCCCAGTATTTCAATTCCTGTGGATCTTAAAATAGAAGAATGTTTCTTATATGATCCTGAAACATATGCATGGTCGCACCCAGGGGCAACCTACTCTGAATACATTAACCAAATCATCCCAAATTAGGAGTGCACAAACATTAAGAAGACTAAGAACAAACACGCAGGACGAACACCGACCATAAGGAAGAATTCCAATGGTTATTCATCTAGAGACTCAAGTGGACCGACACCTTTACGAAATAAAAAGACTACTCCTTCATCGAAAAAGAAAGTCACCTTTGACCTTCCGGAAGAGGAATCAGTTGATGATCCATCATCAGGTCTGGAAAAGGTAATCTACGTGAGTGAGGTCTGCTCGGTAGTTCTAAAACCATATCTTTGCAAGAATACAAACTTCGATTCTCGTTGGACGATTCTCGTTCCTCACTATTATTCATTAAAAGATGATGCTCCTGCTCTCATCAAATACACTGGAATTATTTCTTATGAGCTGACAGAGACTGGTGCTTTTGAGTATTCATCCGAGGACAAATCGCATGATCCCAAGAAGGAATGAATTCTGAGAAAACAACTGAAGAAACAAAAAGACAAGAATATATGGAGTGTGTCCACTTTTAAATACTATTCCTCTTAGGTTAACTCTCATGATGGTTACCTTTCATCTGACCCATACGCTTCATCTACTATCCATCATAATTTTTCTGATGATAACACCGATAATAGTTGGGAATCATATGCTTCATCTCCTTCTCATCATTACGATCTCCCACCACAGGCTCACAAAAAGATCGGCCGAAAACCACCTTAATCATCAGCTCCCACCCTCCCTCCCGACCACATCGGTCTCCTTGTACATCTTCTTCCTCTACTTAGGCCAAGGCCTAAGTATAGAGGGGACCAATGCCATCTGTAGATACCATTTCTCTCATCAAATTCCTTCTCACAATCGCTCCATTTCCTCCCTTCTTCTGTACTTAGGCTGGCCAGAGCCTAAGTATAAGGGGAACCGATGCTCATCTGTATATACTCTCCTCATTCACATACTCCGACCACCTCATTTTTTCGCTCTTCCTCTATTCTTAGATTGTTCACAGTCTAAGTATAGGGGGCGGTCCGATCCATCTTTTTATTTTTCTTTTTTACTCTCTTACGCTTAGCCCGAGCTATATCTTCTTTACGCTTCTTGTGCTCTGATGACACAACACTCACTAAGTATAGAGGGGTTTGTATATATACTGTGTATATATTTTACCCATATCTCGTACTTTTGTGTAATCTATATGTATTTACGGGGTGGGTAATTAATTTGAAAAAAAACAAACAAAAACAAAAAGAAAAAGAGTTTTGCTACTAACACTGACCGTGTCTAACCGAAAACTTTTGAAAAAATATGGCTTCTTATTCATTTTAGCAAAAAAAACCAAAAATTCCTTGCATAAAAAAATTTCTCCATTTCACACACCTGCATTTCATTTATTTAGTGAAAAGTCTTTGGGTTCTGAACCGAGTTATGAGCGGAAACCGAGAGTGATTTGGAATTGACCTTAATCCACCTAATTTTCAAAGGAACTTCACCAAGAAATAGGATTTTAGAAGCTCCAGGTCTATGACTTAATTCTTTGAGTTCCACATGAAAATGAACAACGTTTGACTCTTAGTGTCTAACCTGGTCTCTTCATTCTGGGTACGACTCTGGAATAGGGAATTAATTTGTACTCTCGCACTATGCACTTAGCTCAACTCAGACCGGATGCTGGAAGATTGTGTGAGTTTCTTTTCTGGTAGCGTGGAAATCTAAAGATCGGAGTACGGGTTGAAATAAAGCTTCGGAAAAGGTATGGACGACTGGGCACAATTTTTTCTAAGACCCCAAAAAAAGTACGGAAACAAAAAGATTCTATATCCATAGGAGCACAACAAGATCCAAGCAGAACCACCAAAAATTCAAATACAAAGAAACCACTACCAAATAAATATCTGACCAAAAATTTCCAAGCTTCAAGAAAACATGCAGATCTTGGTGGAGACTCGGCTACACTGACCAGCTTCACAAGGAGAGGTGACTACAATAGCTACCCTCCAGTTCTTTTCTTTTTCTTCTAACGTCTCCCCCAATTCGATTGTGAACATAGCGCGACAGACCTTAGAAGGAAATACCTGACTCCCCGAGGATGAGTTACTGGAGAGGAGGTTTGCGTAATAGTCCGACATTCTGGATGGGAAGAGCTAAAATCTTTCACACACATGAGTCGATTGTTCAATGTTCATAGGGTATGCTTTGGGAAGAGGATTGATCTAAGATGACTTCTGAGCCGAAATTGTGACAATGATGTGTAGAACTTGAAGGTTGTTGATTTTAAAATTCTAAATCTCACAGAAGTTCTGCCAAATTAATAATCCAAAGGTCGAGTCTAGTTTCATTTTCACCATCAGCTCATGGTCTTGGTATGGAACCCAATCTCATTTCACCTCATGGCATTTCTTTTGATACTCAGGGACGAGCATTGTTTAATTATAGGAGGACGATGAATCTCATATTCATCACTCTAAATCTCATTAATTAAGCTCAAATCCCTCAAAATCATTGGCATTTCTTCATTTATTCTGCATAATTAGCATTCATGCATGTTTTAATAAGAATTGTATTTTAGCACGTATTTCTGTACAAAATAAGAAGCCAAAAATCCCAGCCAAAATTGACCTATAAATAGCCTAACTTTCTTGATTTTTAACTAATTCACGCTAACTCCGAATGACCAAAACCACATCCACTGTGTACATATTACTAACAAGAATAAATGAAAAATACAAAAAAATCACTAACCCAAATAAGTGGACCAAAAACCCAAACCTTAGTTTCAGGATTTCCAGACTAAAACCCCCATATCTCCCTCATCCAGTGTCCTTTTGATTCTACTCACTTTTGAACTAATGTATATTCAATTACTTCAAAACAAGACCAAGTTCAAGTGAATCGGAGCTCATAAGTGAAAGTTAGATTTTGGGCCTCTTTTGTACATTTTATATTTTAGCGGTTTTTGACATATTATTTTATGTACATAAATAACCTATTTTATTTTATTTCTTTTTTTATTTATCTTCTTTGATAAAAGTTTTATTAAAATACATAAAAATCCAAATCCAAACTGAGCTTGAAATCAAAGAAACAAATTGAGTCCAAGTCTTCACTAATTATATGTACAAAAGTTGTCTTTTTCATCCTTTATTTTATTTCTTCTGTTTCTTAATTATAAAAATCCAAAAAAATTATATTAATGTGTAAATATTTATCTTTGATTTTATCATTTTTTCCAGATTTTTATCTAGTTTAAAAATGATGAAAAAAATATCAAACCCAAAATTCAAGGTATTATATGTACATGGGATACCCCAAAAATATCACTTTGTGCAATTGATCGATTTTGGTTTTGATGTATTCATGAAAGTTGTAGATCTCATCAAGACGAGCAATTTTTGTTAAGAAACTTTTTCGATTCGAGGTCGTTTGCTACTCATTTTTGGATTTTTCAAAGTTTTTATTATCCGATTTTTGTGGTGCTGATACGTGGCAGCTCATGGAGTCGCGACGTGTCACCCATTTTTGAACTTATTTTTATTTCATTTTTTTATAAAAAAACAAAAAAACAAAAACAATCGCATGTGCAACGCACGTACCGACCAAGCACGTGCTCTGCACGTGCACCGACCTCATTCTCTACGGCTGCCACCTGTCATTATTGTGGACATCCGATCTCGGCCGATCAGACGGCCACTGTTCATCGTCTTCAAGCTCCGCCTTTCCCATTCTGGCCACCTCCCATCGCCGGTGATTTCTCCTCCATCACCTCATCGAATCTTCATCCGATCGACCTTAATCTCCAATTAGATCAATCAAAACCCTTCCGCCTTCCCTTCTTGAATCGCCCCCGATCCCTCGTCAAATCCCCCGACAGCCCCCTTTCCATCTCCAGCGAGAACCCCATACCCTATTTAAAACCCTCCACTGCTTCATCATCGCCCATCCGTCAGCTGCTTCAATACAAGAGGAGGTCAGTGGTGATAGCCAGACCCCCTCTTCCTTCTCGACGAGATCCGAGCCACATATGCTCATCGCTCCTGTCCTCGAAGGTCGAGCTTAGCTCTGATCCTTGTCGTCTGTCGAGCCCACGACTCCGCTCAACACCATTCTGTCGCCCTTTCTCCATCAACAACCGTTGAGCCTCTCCGATTACCCCCACGACAACGACGGTGCTTCTACAGCTAAGACCTCATTCAAGCTATGCCTTCTTCATTGACCTACGTCTTCATCGACTGCAACCCAAGTTCTTCAAAGCCATTCACCTCCCCGATGTGCTTCCATCATCTCAATCATGGCCGGAGCTTTGCCGGCCCTCCGTAGCACCGCTCCCCTCCTCCACCTCCCGCAAGCCACCGTCGGGCAGTGGGCCCGAGGCCCTCCCCGCGTGCAAGGCACGTGACGGGAGCGATCATTTTGTTATTCACCCCAAGTTTTCATCAATTTTGCAGAAGAGCCCCCCAGTCACGTGATCAGCACGTGCTGGGTGGGTGTTTTACGCCAAAGCCCCAGAAGATCCCATAATCGCATATCAGCCCTCCAGCCATAGGTCATGTGCCTCGCACGTGACCCTCTAGCAATTTTGCAACAAAATACCCCCATAGTTACGGTAATTACAATTCAGATCTTCTTGCAAATTATTTTATATATTTATATTATGCATAAAGACCCATGTATTCCCCCTCATTTTTGGACCTCTACATTGCATTTTTTTATCAAAAATAGGCATTTTGTTCCTCACTTATTCTCTATATCATGACATATTGTGGACATTTTTGTGATCAGTAATTAATTAATAATTAATTATTTTGCGGAAAATTGCATATTTTGCCCATCTTGCTTTGAAATTTATAATTAATTAATCGTTGCTCTAAAAATTTCCAAAAAATCACGGATTGTAGAATAATTGTGTTTAACATTGTATTAAAAAAGAATTGCATTTGCAATCATAGTTTCCCTTGTAAAAATCATTTTGCATATTTCAATATTTGATTTTTAATAGATATTAAATCTCACATCTGAGAGGTTTAGGATTATTTTGAGATCCATCACTTAGTGATAGATCTTGGATAATTTTATACCTTGAAAATATGTAGGTTTAATATTTATTATAATTAAATATTGAAATTTACTTTGTTTGCATTTAAAAATTCTTAAAAAGTTCATCTTGTATCCAAAAATTCTAAAAATATTACAGTGTATTCATTTCATCATAATTATCATATTGGCCAAGTTTCGTATTTTTCGGACATCGTTTGATTGATATTTACATTTTACTCCCTAAAATAAGCCAAAATTGCATATTGCATCCCTAATTGCATTAAAAATTACAAAAAAAGACCGCCTAAAAAACCGCAGACAAAATTCTAGGTTGTTCCTTTGCCTCCTTGTGTTCGACCTTGGGACTTGTCCAAGTAAAATAAACATAAAACCACATGATTAAAAATTGATAAAATTTTATTGTGGTTATTTATCGACCGATTCCGATTGCCCGCCTAGAACGAAACGACACATTTTTTAACGCACGACAATGCACGACATATATTTAACATCGGCTATCTCGGAAACGTTAGCTCCACACCCTCTGTGGAGATAAGAAATCTATCCAACCGAGATCTGGACCGAGTACTCCGCCAAGTATACGCACAACCAGCTGCATCAATGATCGTGAGTCCCAAGGCATGTATCTGGTTCTTGAAAGCTTCTGATCCTGAGTCCCTTCCACCCCCTCGCAACAGAATGTCATCTTGTAATAAGTATCATTCAGGTCTCCCCCGACTAACCAAATACCTTCACCTCTGTCAGCCCCACCTCTACGATATGAGCAGCCAAACATCCCGCCATCGAACCCGTGGGACCATATACGTTGGTCACAGTAAACAAGACCCCATCCACTTTCCTCTTCAGTTGTACAGACAACGAGAACAAAGAAACCTTTTCTGTCAGCATCTCAAAGTCTCCTCTCCTCCATCTGGTCATGAGCCCTCCTGCCATTCCTTGAGCCCTAACTTCTGCAAAATCGAAGCAAGTGCCGCCACCCATCCCTCGCCACACCTTCTCCCCAAACCTCAAAATCTTTGTTTCTTGTAAAAGCACAATATCTGCGTGTGCTTCGGCAATCAAATTCTTGACCCTTAAACATTTTTCGAGATGGCCCAACCCTCTTGCGTTCCAAGAGAGAACCTTCATGAGGAAACAAATTTAGTCTTCCCACGAGGCGGTAGTACGCCTAAGCTTTCAGCAAAACTCCGGTCGAGCAGACTGAAGAAACTGGGTTTCCCGATAGTAGACCGTGACTCCTCCTCCGTGCCCCCAGAACACAAGACTTCGTCCTACTCCAAACTCCGGGTTGCCACTTCCAACGACCTTCTCTTCCCTTTCTTCTTCTACCCCCGCGGTTTCCGCTCGAAGAACCAGCCAAATCGTTGCCCCCCAGCTTGCTCCGATCCCACCACCCCCTGTTGCCGCCCCTCCATCTCCTTTAGTTTTCTCCCTTCGCCTCGCAGTTCAATTCCCATCCCCTCGTCAACCAACCCTTCACGACGCTGCAATAGACTGGAAGAACCGTCTTCCAAGGTGCACCGCCCTCTCCCAACAAAACCACCGCTCTCTCCCTCATTGCAAATCACCGCATCGGCCTCTACCCTCATCACAAGGCAACTGCTGCCAGACCCATCCGCCAGATCCCTTGGTACAGAAGACTCTGGAGGCCTCAAGCTTCCTTCATCCCTTCTTCTTTTGTCAAGTGACTCAGCTTTGAAGCCGTCTCCTTGTTTAAATCCAAAGCAGACCGAAGAACTACCACCAGACCTAGACGTGCTTCCCTCTCTAAAGTCCCAGCAGCCTCTCATTCCGTGATCACCTCTTCACACCCGCAGATGCCCGACGAGAGATTATCCAACCCGACCTCTTCCCTCAGTTGGGTCCAGCCCCTTAGCAATTCCCACCCATCTGATTCATGCTCCACCCGACCCGAAACTGTTAATGCTTGTTCAGAAGATGTGGTCCCCACTCCCGTGAGAAATTGTCCCACCATATCCGCCCTTCCAAATTAATGGACCGCCGTTGCATGCAAAATCCTGGATTGATTTAATCTCTCAAAAGCAATCACATAATCTCCTTAATTATAAGAACTAGATTCGATTTAATCTTAGTAATGATTCGATTTACTTAATTGATTCATTGTGAGAACTGGATTCGTAATATTAATCATCATCTTTAACATGTATGGATAAAGTCATAAGATAATATCCATGGTCTCATGTCATTACAAAGGTCAGTCTCACTATGGATTATATTTTGGAGATGTGCAAAGTTAGCACTCTAGAATACAATCTCCAGTGGATCAGACCACTTAACTTCTCGAAATAGACGGGTCATATGTGTAGAGACCTCATTATTGTTCCTCATATAATTGAGATAGTATTGGATTGCACATAGTGTGAAATTTTTTCTTATTGATATTTGGTTTAAATAATAACATGTCAGTGATGCCTTCTAGGTGATGAGCATGGGTATTAATAATTAAACTTTAAGAATGAATCTTGGGCTTGCATGGCAGAAGGATTTTATATTTTTTTCACCGTACTTGAATTTTCTCACAATATTGGGGTGTGGCAAAAGTGGAAAGGAGATCCCAAAGTCTTCTTGAGGTATTTTGATTAGCATGCCTTTTTGAAAGTTAGAAAGATAATGAACTTTGAAAAAAAACAAAAATATAAGACACCTTTGATTAAAAATAATTTCACCTCGATGTATAGTAAATGTAAATTGGTAACATCCTGAACTTAACCCATTCAATAAATATATTCAATATTAACCAAATGGATTGGATCATGTGGTTAATTTGGATGTAGTACTTATAACCAAAAAATAATGTATGTTTTTACCAGTGTAAGATATACGAAACCTTATAATGAGGAGGATAGAAAATTTAGTTGGGATAGAATAGCAAACAAGTGCTCGTGTATTGCTATAATCCTCGTTTCTTATCAAATGCTCTTTGAAAGCAACATGTTAATATGGATAACATTTTCGAGATACTTTCAACTCGAGGGATGTGTTTTAGCAATGTAAAGCCCTCTCAACATTTCAAAATCATAAAGGACATGGTTCAATGCTTAATATACGAAGATAGTTCCAAAGGACTGCTCGAACTTAAAATATTTAATTACCTACTTGAATAAAGTTATTGGAGTCAAGATGGATGAGTGTATGATGGTTGTAATCATTCCAGTGTCTCTACCCATGTACTTGATGAATTTCATAGTTTCATCTCATATGAAAAAGATCAAGTATATGAATGTTGAAGATACTTAATATGTTGAAGTCCTTTGAGGACATGGCCAATCTGAAAGACCCTCTATCTATACAATGATTTTCTAGGACTAAGAGAAGCATAGTGGATGCACAGGTTTAACCGAAAGAAGAAGAAAGAACAAAGAGTTTATCACACTTCTATAACTTCCACCCATCTGACATCCAAATAGATGGATAATTGCTAATGCTGCAACAAGCCGAAATACTAGAAGTATGACCATGCAGACTACATATAATCATTACAGAAGGATACAAGTAGTTCGTTGAAATAATCTACGTACATGTTTCATCATTGAAATCAACTTTCTTAGATGAGAAGATAGTTGGATACTGTATCTGATGTCTCTACTAACATTTGTAATTTATTGTGCCTCTTTTAAATTCACATTAATATTTAAATTGTGAATCTTATTCACAATTATTTCTCTCTACGATATTGTGGATCACATCCACATTTCCATGATTGTTATTGATAGTGCTATCCATATTAATCTCATTTATGATAATTAAATCCAATTTAATTATCCAAGATGTCTCTACATATTTTTAAATAATGTGAATCATATACATATTGTTAACAATAATTAAATCCAATTTAATAATCACTATTTCTCTTTATTTTCCAATGCTCAGATTTCATCTAATGGAACTACTGTTGAACTCTTTCACAGATAGTGTGCCTTTTCTCCAGATACTCGAAGATAAGGATAGGACAACTGTATATTCCATGTATAGTGACTTGGATAGTGGGATCTAATCTCACATACAGATATAGGAAACCTCTCAAAGATGTCTGATCAAGTCATAATAATATCCAATCTTCTCGTTGCATCCGAATCATATTCAGATCAATGTCCAACATTTGGACTAAGATTGGATAACTAGTCTATTGAATGGGTTTGCTAAAATATAATCATGTTTCATCACTCTCTCGAAATGGAAATGTCATGGTTATACAATTGATTAAGATCAGAAGATCCTCAAATATTCTCAATACCCATGCATCATGCATACTAGAAGACTATGATTAAATATGAAGTTTGATCTTTTTTGAACTATTTCCTTGACGGTTTTACGTTAAGTTTTTCATTTGATTATTTAGGAGTTGGTATCGATAATATGCTTTCCAAAAGATTATATCATACCTTCAAATCCTATCTTATTCCTGAAACAAGATGACCAACGCTGAAATTTTATTTATCCCAATATCTCATGAGTTATCTCATATCTTCCAGTTTAGTTGTGAACATGTATGATTCCTTTGAGAGATTGTATTACTCATATGCCCTTGTATGTACATAAGCTCATCGATGTATACACTTCGATTAGGTGATCAAACTAATGGTCTGCCTAATGTACATACTTAGATATATAATAACACATCTATCTCCGCTCAGATGATGTGTGTCTATACGTGACAACATATGACATAAGTCCTAGTTATCTTGATCTTACAAAGTCAACTCTTTAACTTAGCTCATCCAACATCTCCAAATCTCAATTCTTATACGGACGAATTGCTTCAAGAGGTCGGTCGGATATTGGCCTTTGGAGTAAGGATTGATATTTCCTTCTCAGGATGGAGATTCCTTCTTGATAATCACTTGATGGTGTAGTTGAATCCTCAATCTAAATCTTTGTATATTCAACCTTGCACCAACCTCTATAATCCAACCTTTATATTAACAATTATATAATATCAAGATAACCATGGTACATAACCCTATTTGTACTTAGGGATCTATTATGCATATATTTTATTCTTCATTTCAGATTAAGGAATGATCTCAATAACCTTTATTGCATAATGGCTTGCCAAGTCTCACATGTCCAACAAACCCTTCCTTGAACCGCATAAAGTAAAAATGGAATGTTCCACCATACCAAGATAACAAAATCTTAGACTGAAAATAAAAAGGTTGCATCTAGTTGGATGCTATGCACCAAAAAATAAGAAAGGTTAAACTGCAATAGATGGATCGACCGATTCTAGGCAGAGGTTGGAGTAACTTTTTCTACCTTGACAACATGCTTACAATGAGTTCTAGGATGCGAGCGACTGATATCCATTAGTTCTTTCCTAGAGAGATAAGAGGATAAGTTGTGGCATAAGTGAGATTGGTTGAGTGCATTCCACTAATTTATGACCCATACTCAAGAAGGAATTTAATGCTTTCATCAATGATAGATGGAGGGTAGGAGGTACCCTGGAAAGTTCGCATACATCTCTCCTTCCAGGTAAACCACCAAAAAGATGCCTCTTGGCTTTGAGCTACCGATAAGTATGATATAGGGAATGTAATTTTGGGACGTTTAAAAATTTACCCAAACAACAATCAAAACATCATCATTTGGTAAAAGCAAGAATGTGTTTGGTAAATGCACATTCAAGAAATATATGTGAGGAGGTTTCGACATCTGCAAGACAAAGCAAGCTTACGTTAGCAGAGGTGATGTTAATATATGTCTAGCTTGTCATGAGTGTTAAGCTTGACATGTTTAAGGGACCATAAGAAATATAAGACCTTTGGGTGGAAATAGACAAAATTTCTCGTGTATGTTCACAACCATGCCCCCATATGTGAGGGTAAGGTATAACTTCCTATTAGTTTGGTGGGGTCCCTAGCATATGGAGAATAAGATAAGGTCAAAGCTTGCATTTACAAAAAGGATTCTTCTTATTTGATTTTTAAATGCCCCTAGTATGATAGCCAAGAGGTGAGAAGAAAGTCATAAAAGTGCTTTGAGATAATTTTTTTATTCACCCTTAATGCACCAGATGCCCAAGATAATTTTTTTGTTCACCCTTAATGCACCAGATGCCCAAGCTACCATAGCATATTTGTAATCAGCATTGGCCCAAAGTAATCAAAGTGATGTCTGTTTTCGATCCCCTTAGGGTTTTGGAGCACGAATTATGAATATCAGAATCAACTAGCGATAATGGTCTAGAGTGGTGGTAATGTGCGTTTATAATTGACGTGTACAAGGAGTTAGGTTTTTTATGAAGGGAAACCCACATCTTCAAAAGCATGGACTTGTTAAAGGCCTCAAGGTTGATGTTGCCCCACTTGTTATTGAATTTAGGATGGAAAATGTGCTCCCACCTAGCCTCTTGTTAGTGGTTCTCATTGGAATTTTTAGATCATAGGAATCTTCGTCTGATTTTGTCAATCACTAGTATAGTGTGCTTGGGAACTCGAAGAGAGACCAACATGTGATTAATCTGGGGAATCAATGTGGAATTAAGGAATGCCACTCGGAATTAGGGATGGAATTTTTGCTTTTCAACCAAGTAACTTCTTTTCAAAATTTCCATCACATCTTGCCAATTGACTCTTTTCAGGGGATATAAGTGATAGTGTGAAACCCAAATAGTTGATGGAGAATTCAGCCAAGCTCCATCCCAGTGTGGATGATGTAAAGGATTTTTTGATGTTAGTTAGGTTTAGGCTGTGAATTGAGGATTTATCATTTGTTAACCCATAAACCCAATATCTCTGAGAAGCTTTTGAGTGTGAAGTTGATGCGTCGCACAATGCTCATTGTACTTTTGAAATATAAGTATATCATATGCTAAGAGCATATTAGTGATATGGGTGTTTGAGCCAGGGACAGAGCAACCCTCTATTTGATGAGCCACATTATATTTCACAACATGCCATCAAGTATGCTGATTGTGTTTATAAATAGGAGAGGAGGAAAAGGGTCATTTTGTCAAACACCACAATGGTTTAAAGAAGTCCAAGTCAGAGTTGTTTATTTTAAAGGAGATAACTGCTATTTCTAGGATAATGAAAATCCATTATATGAATTTAGGAGGACAATCAGTAAGATGGAGTGCCATCTTGATCGTGTGCCACTAGATTGTGTTGAATGCCTTCCTAAGATCAAGCTTGTGAACAATGGCATTGTTCTTCAAGTTGTTATATTTGTATGAATCTTGAAGGTAATAGTGAAAGCGTCAGGCTGCACGCCCTCCTTAGGAATGGATATTGGGTCGGGGGGATGAGCACAACGATTAGCGAGGATTTTTGAAATAATTCGCATAGACAAATTGATAAGGATGAAGGGTCTATAGTTGGAGATGTCTTCCGGATTGTCTTTTTGTATATGAGTGATGGTTGAGTTGTTGAGAAATTTTAATTTCATATGGTCGAAATCATGGTGAAAGAGTAAGTGGGTGAGGCCCTAAAATCATCCTTAATATTATTTCGATATTTTTAAAAGAATCCAAGGATGCGTCCATCCGAGTTGGGGGCATTGATCGGGAGAGTAAGTGAAGCACCTGAATTTTCTAGCATTGGAATCAAGGAATATCGTTTTGTAGCAACCGATGGAGATACATGGAATTTCAGGTGTATTAGTGAAAGAGATACCACTATCATCACAGAGGACGAGAATGTGGTCTCTATTTCTTTTAGAGGGGAAAGGCATCTTCACATCTATTTTTAAAAACCCGTTCAGCGATCTTCGTTCTTATTTAATGTGATGCAGGGAATCACCTTGCCAGCATCATGAATGAACCAGATATATCCACCTCTTCTTTTCCAAGTATAATAGATCCGGCATGGCTCTATATGATCGATGCTGGGCTCTCATAATAACTTCACGAGTCTAGCAAGATACCTCTCTCCCTCATTCGATATCCATAAGCCAACAAAAGGGTAATATCCAACCATACGATGAGAGCCCCTGCAATTCCCTTCCACAACCTTATCTTTTCAAGTTTTCGAGCGCGCTCCGCCCTCTCAACGTACGCCGTCACTATCTCCCCCCTCCCCACCCCCACACACAATACATATATCGGTATCGCTCACCCCCGCTCTCTCTCTCTCTCTCAGAACAAAACAAAGCCCCGACTGCAGCTCTCACACAAAAAAAAAAACAAAACAATGGAGAGAAAGAGAAGAAGAAGAGTCACGGGTTTGTCTTGAAACCCCAAACTCACATAGAGCACAACCCTCATCTCTCCCTTTCTCCATCCCTCCTTTTCTCTCTATTCATTTGGATGCTTCAGATAGAGACATCCAGACACATATTCCCCAACTACAAGACAACCCACACCACACCCACACACACTCCCACACACGCAGACCCCCCTTCCTCTCACATGGCCTCTTAATCTATCCCTCTACCATCTCCCAACTCCCAACCCATATACGATACATACTTTCACGCCTTCCTCTAGTCGTCGTTACCAGTACTAACCAAAGGATGTCTTTGCTCGACAGTGGCGGCGGCAGTGGAGACGGCTCTCTTCTGTTATCGCTGGAGCCGCACAAAGCGGTGCCCGCACCCTTCCTCACAAAGACCTACCAATTGGTCGACGATCCCTCCACCGACCACATTGTCTCGTGGGGAGACGACCACACCACCTTCGTCGTCTGGCGCCCCCCGGAGTTCGCGCGCGACCTCCTCCCCAACTACTTCAAGCACAACAACTTCTCCAGCTTCGTCCGTCAGCTCAACACCTACGTAAGCAGTCACAATCAATCTCAAGTCACGTTTCACGTATATATATTTTTATGCTTGCCAGCCATGCAAGACGACTGATCGGCGATGAATAATGCAGGGGTTCAGGAAGATAGTCCCGGAGAGGTGGGAGTTTGCCAACGAATTCTTCCGGAAGGGCGAGAAGCACCTCCTCTGCGAGATCCACAGGAGGAAGACTTCCACGACCACGGGCACGTGCGGCGGGAACCCGCAAGCGCCCCCGCACTTCCCGTTCCAATCATACCACCCCACCTTCCGGGGCTTCCAGGAGGATGGCCTCCACCTCCCAAGCTGGTGCGACCCGCAACCCACCTACTTGGCTAACGGGATTCGCATGCCTTCGGAGGCCACTGCCTTGATAGAGGACAACGAGAGGCTCAGGAGGAGCAACGTCATGCTTCTCTCCGAGCTGTCCCACATGAGGAAGCTCTACAATGACATCATATACTTCGTGCAGAACCATGTGAAGCCCGTGAGTCCGAGTGGCTCCTACCCAACTGCTCTCTTGCATCCGAAGTACTACCCCCAGGGATTGGGGGGCTGCATCAACTCCTGCAACAACACGGCCACCTCCAGCAGCTCTCTGACCATTGCCGAGGAGCCTGTGGTGCCCAAGCGGGAGGGGAATGGTGATAGTAGCAGTGATGAGGAGGAGGGACCGTACAAAAACATGAAGCTCTTTGGTGTCTCCCTTGGGAAGAAGAGGACGCTACAGTTGGAGGAGATGTGCTTGAGCTCGACTCCCAGTACCAGAGCTCGCGTTGGTGTTGGGAAGGAGGAGTTGAGTCTTGATCTTATGCCCTCTTCTTCTCCTCATTAGGTTCTCCTATCTAACACTAATGTCAGGTAGGGTCGAAGTTATTTCGCAATCTGTACATTGTCATCTAGCAGTTGGTTCTTTTATGTAAGTTGGAGAATTGGCTTCGTGATCAACTAATTAATTACCTTTTTTTGGAGCCAATTCATTAGGTTCCTTTTTATTTATTTTTTCATAAAGGAATATGGAAAAATCACTTATGCTCGAAAATATTTATCTCCTTTTTCTACATTTTTCGAGAGTAGAAAGAGAGGAAAAATGGCACAGATTCTTCGGGTTCACGTGTCGCTGTTGAAGCTCTCTTCCGTTGGCAACACCCATGAAATAGCGTGTACTGGTGTTGTTGCTCTGCTGATATGAAAGGAGAGGACCACTAAGACGAAATTGTTGAAAAGAGTTGAAGGTGTAGGACGAAGATGAAATTGTAGGTCTTCTGTACACCATACGAAAAGTTTTTGATCTGTTGTGGCATGAGAGTTCGATGTTATCTGTGAGCATTTTTAGATGTCCAAGGAGGACATCATATTTAGTACATCTTGCCCGGATGCGTCAAGTACAAGAAGAGTAATCAACGTGAATACATAACAATTTATCGTTTCAACATCATCATTAACTTGATGTCGTATAAGCTTCTGGTTGCAATTTTGTGATTCTGCTACAAGTGCAAGAACCAGCAAAACAAAACCCACATCCGAACAAACTGCTCGGACCTGCGTAATATAAAAAAGTTTGGGGCCGTGTCAGCCCCTCCGATTTTTAATACCAAGCGGTTCTTCGAGTAATATTCAAACGTTTTTACGTTCCGATCAAAGCTTGCAGAAATAATCATCGCGATTATCTGAATGCAGAATCTTGAACTAGCCGATGAGCTTATGTTTTTCTAAAGCAAGGAAGGATGTCATCAGAAGTTTCTAACTAAATTAATAGTGACAGTATTTTATCCCTGTAGATGCTAGTATGCTACAGAGGATCTGTGCCCTGAACTCAAAATTTATTTTCTGACTGCCAGCAAAGGGAATCTAATGATTTTTTATCCTGCTTTCTTCCTTTCCGCAGTTGGGCGTCCACATACACCTTCCCATCTTAATGAGTTTATTGTGCATGCAATTTCCATTTAATCAGAGAAGCTACCCTCTTATACCATGCACGTGTCTGATGTATAATCCTTTTGGCCAAGCTTAGGGCGTGGCAGTGTAAGCTTAAGAATAAAGGCAGTGAGTCGTGCAATCTTCAGCAGAGAGGTTCTTAGGTTTGCAAAGGTAAGGGAACAACTCCTTGAGCAAACCAATTTCTCAACATCTAGTATAAAGTTCCTTTCACACTCCTGATAAACCGAAATCCGACCCGCGTTTAATTAAAGAAAAGTGTCGTCGGTGGAGAAGAATCGCGGAGATCGGATTTCGATCGATCAAACAAAAATTTCAGATAAAATAAGAGAGAGAAAAAGAATGAAGGAAAAGAGTCGGCTCTCCTATTTTATCCTTAAAGTAATTTTTAACCAGGTAAGTTCCCTGGGTCGAACTCTATGAGGCAGAATAATTGTACTTTGGTTTTTGAGAAAAAGAGATATTTCGTGATTTTTTATTTTTCTTGAAAAGACAAGAAAATGCTTCAAAACTGATACAAGTTTAGAAAAATCAAATCAAGCAAAATATATGACAAAATCGGCGAAAAATATCAAGAAACTTCACTAGGGTAGTTGTGTAACTACCCCAGAAAATTCAAGAAAAAATAATGTAAAAACGATGTCCAAAACTACCCTACAGTTCAGTGGTAGAAGTGCAAAGAAAACTAAAAATGCATGTTACAATAATTTCCTTGTCCAGGGACTGAATTGAAAAGAAACTAAATTTTATTACATTTAGGTCCCTGCACGGGGACCTAAACGTAATTCTGGAAACTTGCTGGAGCGTCTTTGAATTATCTCAAACTGCTTGGGCTACTGGTGCAAATTTTCCACCATTTCATCAGTAACGGCTCAGAACAGATCGCAAGGCGTGATCGTGGCCGTCGGTTGGCGCCACACGTCTCAAGGCTATGCGCTCCATGTTCTCCGTGTTCTTCTCTCTTTTCTGCGCAAGGCGACGATGGTCTTCGTTCTCTGAGCTATCTCCAGTGATGGTTGATCGTTAGTCCTCCAATAGGGCCAGGAGGGGATCGCCTATCCCCTCCGATCTCTCCTGCAGTGTGAGATGGTTGGAGAAGGTTGGATGGTGAAGATCACGACGATTGAAAGTAACTAGGGTTCAAACCCTAGTTACTTTCCTGTTCTCCCTCGATTTGGTTAAGGTGATGAATTGCAATGCTCCAGATGTAAAGATGTTGCTCCAGATACAAATGCTAACCTACAAACAAAATCTTGATGCTTGATTTCCAAGGGAATAGGCCCAAATGTTACAGAGTAAAGAGAACTTGCAGGTAAAATAAAGTTCCAGGAATAGGTTTTGCATATCCAAATAGGATGTGATTTGGTATGAATTGAAGATAGAGTCGAATCACAAACAATAGATGGATGATTAACGTATCTTAATTGTATAATTAACTAGATTAATTAGGGTATGAAAATCGATAAAATCGAAAGCTAAGATGGATGAAGTACATGTGATTGCAGAGTATATGACTCTGTTGGTCACTGCTCAACGGGGAAGCTTTCTGGAGCTGGACGCACGCGGCGGTGGCGATGCAAGGTGAACTTGGGTCTTGGAACTATACTCCGACGATCCTTCTTCCATGCTAGAGCCTCAGATCGAGCTGTCACCTCCGGATCAGGGCGGGGCACGGCGGGGAAAGTGGGTCGACGACCACTGGAACTGGAAGTTAGAAGAGTTAGTATGGAATGATAAAGTTGAGGGGTTTTTAAAGGTGAATCGATGGAGGGTTAGTTGAAGATCGATGACCGACGCATATTATAGTAGTTAGGAGTAGGTAATGAAGGGGCTAGATCGAAGGAAGAAGCTAGGAGGTGGCGGGTAGAATAGGTTGAAGGTCAGGCATTGGAACATAACGAACAGACTTCTTGTTGAAGAAGAAGGCCCCAGGTGCTGACACGTGCCAGCACCTGGTTGGCCAGATGATAAGAATACATTAATAAATAGATAATAAATTGTAAATAATGGAATTTTAAATAGGTATAAAAATAAAAGATGTAAATAATTAATTTATCTAAATTATGGTACAATTAATTTTTTATAAATAATAAATAAATTATGAAATATAAATATTATATTAATAAATAGGTATAAATACTACTTGATAAATAGATAATGATTTTTAGATTAATAATTAATAAAAAAATACATTATTTTTATATTTTCTTTATTATTAGAATAATAAAAAGATTATATATGAATTTTTTTGGATTTTAATAAATTAATTTAAATATATTAATAAATATGGATATAAGTTATGTAGTTCAATTTTACCTATAAAATAAGGGTATTTATTTATTTAAAATAATAAACAAACTCCAAAAATTATGAAATAAATTAGGGTTAAACTACAAGATCATGAAAATAATTTAAAATTATAAAAAACTTAAAACTATAAAAAGCATGTTCCAGATAAAATAAATAGCCCAGAAATCCAGTTGTGATTAGGTCCCAAAGCTGACTTTTTGCAAACGGACTCCGATTTTAGAATAATTAGAGAATATTATTTTATGAACTTTAAAGGAGAGTAGAGTGAAATTGGAGTTCGTATGAGAAAGTTATGATGCTCGAAAGTTGAGATTTGGACAATTGTTTAAGCTGGATTTCTTGGCATATATCAAAGATAACATTTTTAGCTTATTTTTATATTTTTCTATACATTTTTAAAAATAGTTTAGAAAAGAGTTTGGTGAAAATATTTTCATTTGAATTAATTAAAAATCATTGAAGATTTGATATTTATTAGATAAATAATGAAGAGCATGTAGAGTGGAAAGTTAATTATTTTTTATTGTTTTCTTTCCTTATCTCCCCCTACTTATTTGTTTGTCGAACAATCCATGATGACTTTGTCTTGGGGGTTAGGTTATAAATATATATTTTAGGTATAATTTTATAAGTCACATTGTGCATATATACATATCTATAATTTGCCTTCTTTTTATTTTTTTATTTTTATTCTTTTATTTATTTACATATTTTAGATGCTTAAAGTTTATTTTTATTCATGAGGATGGTTTTGTTAAATGATGAAAATTGATGAATATCTACATCTATTTGTTAAGGGTTTTAAGACAAAATGCAGAAAGAATATTAATGAATCATGGATTCATTAACCCCCTATACTTAAACTTTGCTAGTCCCTTAGCAAACACTTATTTGAAAAATAAGGGAAAAAGAAAGAAATTTAGAATGAATTTGTTTTCCTATATTAATTCATGAGAACAGACAAAGGACAGAGCTCGATCGGGCTTGAAACAAGCATTTTGTCGGAGCCTTAACTAGGATTAGGATTTTAGTCTCAACAGTCCTCAAGTTCCATAAATCCTTATTTAGGTTCACCTCAACAGCTAGTTCAGATCCACTTATTCATATCGTGAACTCTATCAACCTTGAAGTCAACCTGTACTGTGTGTGAATTGTTTTAGTTTTTCCCGCTTGAAAGAAGCGAAGAAACCACCCATCCCAATAGTACACTCCCACTAGGCCCTCATCCAGCTACTCTTTCCTCGAGGAGGGGCGTATTCCCTTCTAAGGCCAGGTCGTGCTGTGTCCACAATCAAATATAGAGAGAAAGTAGAAGAATGAGAAAAGAACTGGAGTGCGACCAGTGTAGAGAAATCTCCTTGTGAAGCCCAGCCAGTGTTGCTAAGTCTCCACTAAGATGTGCATGATTTTGGTGGAAGTTCGGACCATTGTGATCATATTTGTATTTAGTGGCTTCTTCTTTGAATTAGCTTTGTAATGTTGCTTGCACTGCATCAATGTTTTTGTGCCTCGACGAATATAGCATCTTTTCATTCTGTCTATTTTTTGAGGTCTTAGAAAAATTGTGCCAACAGATCCTTCCCTCATACGAAGCAAGTATTGCAACCCCAATCTCTCCCATATTTAGACATCACGGCACTAGACAAGGATGAAAATGCACCGCTAAAATGGATTGCCCTTTGCAGCCCCATGCAAGCCGAGCTAAGTGAAAAGTGCATGTGTCCAAAATTGGTTCACTGAAGAAGAGTTGAATGGATGACGCCAAGTGTTCTACTTAAGCACATTTAAGTTGACTTCCCAAACATGGTCTTATGGAACCCAAAGATTTAAGTCAACTTCTAGTCATTTATTCTTCAAATAAGTGTTTGATAAAGGACTAGCAAAGGTATAGCATAGGGGGTGATGAATCTGCATTTCACCATCCTTATTCATTTATTTTAACTTAAAATACATTATAAAATATCTTAAAAAATCAATAAATCTCTTATTTTTCTAATCTTCATTCTTGTATAAATATTGTATATTTATTATTATTTTACCTAAATTACATAATTGAAAAATAAAGAAAAATAAAGGAAACCAAAGACTCTATATATGTAATAGATACATGCTGAATATGACCCGAAGTAGGTCAAGAGTTGACCTAATCAACCAACAATAAAGTAGGGGGATATAAGGCCTATATACAAGAAAATCAAGAAAACTAGCCCTCACTTGTGTATATTCATCACATGTATATCACTATATATAATACATATTCTTTACACTAATTTATTAATTAGTAATTTCACCTCAAATAAAAATATTTTCTTCTTGAAATTTATACATAAAAATAAGTTGTAAATAATAAAAACAATTAGAAGAAGAATCATTGTACATTTTGTAAAAAACAATACTTTGAAAAAGCCACTAACCTCAACTTGTCAGATCAATATCTCTCCATAAAAACTCAAAATTAACCAAACTCTCTTTCATTTTACTCAAAATTAAATAGTCTTTAAAATGAAAGCGTCTCATAAAAATCAAATTTAAGATGAGAATTGTGGCTTTTTGGCGTGTTATTGTATAATATGCCTATGGGCATTATTTGTATATATATTCCTTGTATTTTTGTATATATTGTATTTTTAACTATTTATATATATTGTACTTGACTTATATAAAACACAAATAAAAATCACAAAATCAAAAATAAACTAAAATAAAATAATGTATATATTGTGCATGCATCTCTATGTAGATTGTAAAATATTACTATTTTATTACCCTAATAAATCATCTCAAAAAAATAAAAATATCATTAAAATCCTTGTAAAATGTTTCAAATTAATAAATTATAAAATTATATGTATATTTGTAAAAATAAGAAATTAAAAATCATGGTGTTGTATATATAGGTATATAGACCTATGAACAACATATTTAATTATTTTTACTCTTGTATATATATTGTATTTAATTCATTAAAAACCGCAAAAAATAAGCTAATTTAATTACCAACATTTTTTATTTGTAAATGTTTTTATTTCATTTTATTTGATTTATTTCTCATTTTACATGTTATTTTATCGCGTAGTGTGTTTTGTCCTATTCTAGGCGACCTCTTATTAGTTAAGCCAGGGTCTGTTGACTCAGATGAAGTCCCCAATCCATGTACCCATCTGCATTTCTCGCTCGCTAGAGTTACTTCTCCTCATTTTCCCGCAGACGTCAGTCATTAACTCATACCGTCTTCTTATCCGAGTTGTAAGCAAGCCCTAATCATCCTCTCTATCGCTAGATCGTCATCTTCACCAGTCATGCCTCGGATTACGCGTACTTTGAATTTCAAACTTCATTAGACCTTCACCCCTATTTATAGACCCCATTCAACTCCATTCATGGTTGATCCATTTCCCCCCTCTTCTTCACCCAAGGTCAAAGGATGGAGTATGCTTATGTGACAACGATGTGTACCCACGATCAAGACAGCGAAGAAGCACATGATTAGCGAGATTCCATACGTGGCCAGAGCTATGTCGCCACGTTTGCCTCTCCGACGTTCATAACCGATCGAGGCTTAATCTTCATCCTTCCACCCTCAAGTAACGTAGATTAACCTCTCTTTGATTTTGCAATTTAAAGTGCTTTGATTTCCAATATTTAACGTAAACCAAATCTTACCATTTTTCCTCTGATCTGCTCGATTGGAGGTGCTTCCTTCACCAAACTTCAACTCCAACCATCGCCTCATGCTTGCCATTGTTTCTTCACCCTTCTCCCCATTTTCTGATCCTCAAATCCCTACATATATGCAATTCTGACTCTACCTCCGACTTTCCTTCGCCAGAGTTACACGCCCACCACCATTTTACCTTGTGTTTCTGCTAATAACTTGGCCACAGTAGCCTCCGAGCAAGAGCAACTATTTGTAGGTGCTTAGAACTTATCTGGCACTCAGAATAATGACCTTGAGTTCACCCAAAGTCGTTGACCATTTGAAGGTCAAGATCCTTCCCTGACGACCTTTCACACTTCAGTAGACCAACAGATCAAAAGAGGAGCACCTTAGGAGTGGGTACAGACATGCAGGATCCACCCTCGACCTAGATCGGCTTAGTTCAGGCTTATTGAAAGTTGTCGGTGGAGACATTCAAATGTGTTCTTCAAGTAGATGATGAGCGGAAAAATCAATGCGACTAAGGTGGAAAATAAATCACAATGTCGTTGTCCTTAATCGATCAATTCGGTCAACAAAAAAATAATTAAACCACTTAAGAATAGATAAATCAATAAAAACAATGTAACCGGCTTTCGCTATTCTTTTTACCTGGTATAGCGACCAGGGTCGAACACAAGAAGCACAATTTAAAAACTATGCAGTCAATTTTCAGAAGTTAATTTTTAGTGATTTTTTTATTTTTTTTAATTTTTTTATTTTTTTAAAACAAGTGCAAAGGAACAAAAAGTGTACAAACACCACACTTTTTTATATTTTCAAAATAGTCAAAATTGTTTAGAAAATTATAAAGAAAATATTTTTATATTTTATATATTTTAAAATATTTTTGGTAATTGTTTCGGATTTTTCTAATATTTTTATGATTTTCTAAAAATAAAACAGTGGAAAATAAAGCAAACAATGCACAATCAGGATTATTTTGCAAATTAAAAATCTTTTAAATTCTCAAAATCTCTGAAACTTGTTTTTAAAAGAAACTAGATATAAATATCTAAAATTACAAATTGAAATCAGATTTTTTTGGATTTTTCTAAAATTTTCTACATTTTTTAAGATTTTTCATTTTTCGCACTTTTTTGGAGTTTTATAAATGGAAAATGCACAAAATTTGGTCAGAAATTAAAAGAGATCAAAATACACCTACATTATTTTTTTTAGAATTTTTAAGCACTTTTTCGATTTTTTTTATGAATTTTCAAAGTTTGGACAGTCAAAAAGTAACTGTTTTTGATTTTTTAAATATATCAAAATTCCACAAAATGCTATAAAAATTCAAACAATGTAAAACAACATAGCATGAGCATATACAAATTTTTGCAAAATTTTCAGAGCATTATAAACATTTATTTAATCACAAAAAGTAAGGAAAATTAATGTCTGGCAAATAGGGACTGAAACGCAATATTTCAAAAGTTTCTGCCTTGTTCTTAATAAAAATAATATAGGAGATAGAACTGCAATTTACCCAATATTATATTGAAAACCCCTAGGGTTTCCTTTCGTTTCTTGCTTTCCAATCCAATAGAGGGAAGGTGAGGTGGCCGCCGCCACTACCCACAAGAGGAGATGGCGGACGGCGCGTGCACGACATCGCCGCTGGAGGGCGCGGATGGAGTCAATGGTAGATCGGGCACGCGTGTGGGCACGGAGGAGTGAGATCGCGCGGTCGGTGGTGCGGAACGTGAGGCGCGGTTGCAGGTCGACGATAGGCGCGGGGGTCGCGCAATGACGGCGCAACGCCGGAGCAGTGGCCTGCTTCGCGCGGGCTGAGCGGCCGGGCGGCGCGCCGGGCGGAGGGGCCGCGCGCTCAAGCCTGGGCGTAGGAGGGCGCGGGAGGTGCGGTGCTGCGGCAGAGCGTGGTGTTGTGGGCAGCACTACCGCCTGCAGACGGGGAGCGGCGGTGTTTTTATTATTATTATTATTATTTTTGATTTTTTATGTAAATTGTAAACACTGATAATAGTAAAAAAATGTTGTTTTTTTTCTAAATTTTGTTTAACTGGAAATGAAAACAGTGACAATTTTTTTATGTTTGTTTTTTTTTGAATTATTTTTTTATCTTTTTTTTATTTTCCTGCAACAAAAGATATCAGAGATAAAAACAACAACTAAGGGCTCGTTTGGTTGCAGGGTTGGGCAGGGTTGGCTTGGTCCAACCCGGGTTGGCCCTGCAACCAAACAAGGTTCTCCTCCTCACAGTTTACTATTCACAGGGGTACCCCTGCCCAACCCAACCCTGTCCAACCCTGCAACCAAACGGACCCTAAATGTTTTTTTATTTTTGTTATTTGTTCATGAAAAATAAAGATTAGAGACAACAAAAATTTATTTCTTTTTTTAGTTTTCCCTGCAAAAACAAATGTGAGATGAACATGAAAAACAATTATATGATTTTTTATTTTTTTATTTATGTATGCACAACAATAGGAAGTGTGAACGGTTGGATCTTGCGGTCGTGGTGGAATGGATCCGGAGATCCGACCACCGTGCGTGGTCGGATGTGAGAGGTTGTGCGAGGTAGAATGTGAAATGAGGAGATCATGAAATGAGATGAAAAATTAGTTGGCGAAAATGTGTGTTGGAGATTTTTTTTAATTCTAAGATCTAAAAACTCATCACTACACCTACGCAAAATCTAAACCTACGATTTAACCTAGGAAAAATGACAAGAAATAAATTAGATCTCACCTCGGGGTTCGGACAAACTATGATGGCTTTGACGAGGGCCGACACGCTGTCACCGGACGGCTCGGAGGCTAAGCACCCTTCTGCAACAAGAAACCTCTCGGAGATCAGGCTCCTCTCCACCAAAGATGGATTAAAGAATGAAATGAGGGGAGGAGCCATTAAAAAGAGAGAAAAATGAAAAAGGAAGGTGTGTACAAATGGGAAAAGTTTTTATTGGTAAAATTAAAATAAATAAATTAATTAATTAATTAATTAAAAACGAAATTCAGAATAAAATTAATTCAATAAGTTAAATAATTAATGAAAATCAATTAACCACCATAATGGTGGCCATATATGGTGTGGAATAAAATCATATATACAAGGCAAGTTATTAAACCAAATAAATCCAAATAAATCCAATAAATTAAATAATTAAATATGAATTTCTTAATTAAACAAAATGAATTAATTAATGTGAGATAATTAATTTTTTGATGATTTTTATTTAAGGAAGTTAATTGTATACACATATTATACACATATAATACAATATACATAGGTACAAATAAGGAAATAATTTTTATAAAAGATTTTTTTAATTTTTAATTTTTTAGTTTTTATTTTTAATTGAAAATAATATTTACAATTATATACATTATAAAATAAATATTAATAAATATGTACAACAAATATTGGTTAAACTGCACAAAACACCCCAGAAAACCGACTTTTTAACCGTAACTCCAAAAATTATGAAACCACAGCCATTTGAAAGATATATTAATTAATAGTATTATGGAAGTGAGTTTGGTTCAATTTAAGCTTGTATGGAGCCGAAATTGTGTTTCAATTGTCACTTTGCGGCTTTTCTAGGTGCGACTATTTGCAATATATACATTAATTTATTTTACACTTTTTTTTTATTATTTACACCACATTTTTATTTACAACTTTTGTTTACAAAAATAATTAATTTGAGGTCAAATTATGTACAAATAAAATAATGTAAGTTTTGTACAAATATACAGGAAAAAATATTCACAAAATATTTTTGGTTTTTCTAACAGAAGACCTATCTCCCCTACTTTATTCCTGGTTGATCAAGTCAAGTCTTGACCTTCTCTCAGGGTTCGGGTCAGTCTTTATTTATTGTATAAACACATCCTTTCTTTTTCTTTTCTTCTTTATTCTTTTATTTATGTGCAAAAAGTGTTAAAAATGCAATTTTAACAAATGCATGTAAAATGGTAAAATTATGGAATTAGTGGGTATTTACAGGTATTTGACTAAGGAAAAGAGACTAAAATAAAAGAATAAAGGCGATGAATCGTAGATTCATCATTCCCCTATACTTTACCTTTGCTAGTCCCTTAGCAAACACTTATTTGGAAAATAAGTGAAAATAAAAATAAAGAAAAGAAAAAGGAAAGAATGTAGAACAACATTGACTTTTAAACTTATCTTCATAAAAATGTAGTATGGAGCTCCGTCAGACCTTTGGATAATTAATGTGTCAGAACCTTATTGGGATATGGATTTAAAATCTAACAACCTCTAAGTTCCATAAGACTCCTATTCATGTCTCCTAAATAGTCAGATCAGAACAAGTCTACATACACAAATTCTTATGACTATGAGTTCTTACTTGTACGGTGTAAGTGAATATAGCTCCTCATCTCAAAAGTAGCAAAGAAACAACCTCTCTCAACAAGATAACTCTAGTACCCCGATTTGGCAACTCTTTCCTCGAGGAGCGGGGATATTTCCATTCTAAGTTCAAGTACAACCAGCTCAAGAAGAGGAGTTGGAGTAGAGAATGGATGGTAACCAGTGTAGTTACCTATCCTTGGATGCATGACTAGTGTAGACATGTCACCCGTTGCAAGCTCACAAATATATGTCTTTGAAGCTCTTATTCTTTTTCTTTTTTTTTCACTTGTATATACACTTCGGTAGACATTTTATTTTTCTATCAGGCCTGTCTACTTTTGGAGATTTTGCATTTTTTTTCTTTTTTTTTTTATTTTTGACAATATATACAAGGTGCAGCATGTGCCGAAGGAGTTTTTCCTCTTGAGCCAGTAGACTATCCCTCTTTTGAAGCATTATTGCAACCCCACAGCATCCTGTCTTTAGACCTCAACATCACCAAACCAGGTTGAGACGCACTTCCCTCCCTAGAGGAGGACGAGAGGTTTCGCCTAGATGTACTACCCTCGTATGCTACCCAAGTCAAAAGATTCTGCTCCCTCACTACCTCCTCCATGAAGAGCTACGTGTAAAGTGCATTGTCCAAGGTAAGCCACGGTCTGAAAGAATCATGCGTGTGTTGTTAAATGTTCTACTTAGACTCATCAAGATGACATGTGAACATAGTCTTATGGACTCAAAGAATTAAGTCACTAGGACCTGAAAAGTCTTAACTCCAAATCTTATAAGGTTCCTCTAAAATTAAGTGCATTAAGGTCCAACTAAGTTGCATTCTTCAAATTTATTCCAGACTTAGTCTAAATGTCAAAATTATCCTGAAAAATGCAAATGCAATTGCAAGAAAGTATGTACATGCACGGAAAAGAAAACAAAATCTTTTTGTGAAATAATTTTCAAATTTTGAAATTTTTATGGATTTTTTATTGAAAAATGATGCTCATGCAAAAAGTTTTTTTGCAAATAGTTAGTAATATATACAAGATTTTTTTAGGGATGAGATACATATTTAGACAAGAGTGAGTTGATTATTTTACAAGAATAAGATGAAAGGATTTACAACTTGAGTAATTTATACAAGTATATACAGAGTTGGTTTTTTTTAATTTTTATTTTATTCATTTTTAATTTTTGTGATGCATATATTCCTCAAATTTATTTGAAAATGATTTTACAAAGAATTTTGAAAACTATAGTCCAAAATAATTTTTCCAAACAATTTTACAAACATTTACACACATTTGAAAACTATTTTGCAAACATTTTTCAAATAGTATATATAGATTTTCAAGATGATTTTCAACTATTTTTCAAAACATTTGCAAATAGTTTTTATAAAATAATTTTTTCTCAAACAAAGAGAAAATTTTACAAACCACAATATCTTTACAAAGATTGAAAATATTTTTCAAACATTTTTCAAATAGTTTTTAACAGATTTTTCAAATAGATTTTCAAACTACTTTCAAATACTTTTCAAAATATTTTAACCTGATTTTTTAATCAGTATATGCAAAAAGAATTTTGAGGAAATATCTGCATCTTTTTTATTAGTTAGTTTTTTTACAAGTTTTTTTGAGTATTTACACAGTATTTTAGCCATATTAAAAATATGAAAGTACGAGTTATGGCCAAAGTATATATACAATATATACGACACCCCCTATACTTAGCTTGAACTATGTCCTCATAGTGATCAAAGAGATGGAAATAAAGACATAACTTGTGTTGCGTATAGAAAAGTGAAAAGAATAATATACTACAACGATGAATAGAAGAATATAAAATCAATAGAAGTTAGCGATCCCTCTATACTTAGGATAAAGTAATCCTAAGTATAGAAGACTGTACACAAAGGGAAAATCGAGGAGTAGAATGTACAGAGTCTACCTCCCCTATACTTAGGGTAAAATATCCCTAAGTATAGGCAACAAAATAGAGACAAAAAGAATCAAAAGAAAAATCACAAGTCTGACACCCCCTATACTTAGGGTAAAGTACACCCTAAGTATGGAATGATCAGAGATGGATATGGGGTGTGAGACTGAAACAATGTATGATATGGACAGAATGATCTATACATATGTAATCAATGTTGAGGTGCCTCTCAACAAGCGCTAGAGTTTATGCCCCTAGCTGGGCGCAAATATTAGGATAACGCTGTATCAAGGTTCAGGATGGCATCTGTAATGCAAATACCGTACTGTTGTTGTTGTCTCGATGGAAGAACAACAACGGAGTCAGGAGGGTCAAGAGTGTAAATGATAACACCCAGGTAATCAATCAGGTAGGTGTTTGCTACTGGGTCAAGATATGAGAAGATGAAATCGGGCTCCGGTAGCACAAAAGAAATCGTCAGCTCAAGATCTGTAGGGAGTGAAAGGGCAGAGCCGAAGAAGTCAAATGTGGAGAAGGAAGGGTCTAGCAGTGAATCCTCCACGTTAATCACCTTCTCGAATAGATATGGAAGGTCATGATCATGAGACTCGCTATAAAGGCTGAGATCTGATGTATATAATGTAGACAAATCAGCGAAATCGTCGAATACCTCAAAGATCGGGTCATCCTGGCGATGGTCATCGAGGAGAGAATCCTCAAACTCATGCCCAGAAATATCAAAATACTCGGTCTCGTGATCCGATAGATCGGATACACTCTCAGAAAGTGAAACCGAGTACATATGGTCCATGGCATCCTCCCGCAGATAACCCTCGGGGAGTAATGCCGAACCATCAGAAATTGGGGATCAATGCTGTCAAATGTCATGTCCTCCAAAACTGTATTGACCTCATCAAATGGGAGGACACATGACTCAAATATGGGACTAGCAAGGTCTGTCAAATCAAAAATCGGTCCCTCATCAAGCTTTCTATGCTGAGATGAATCCAAATATATCTCTGAATCTGAGAAAATCTTCTGACGAATAGACACTGCATCAACTGTGTATGGACACTGGAATAACTCAAAGGATGGTTGAGATGTGGGCTCCTCCTCTATCTCTTGGGATCCTAGCAGATCTAGAATCGAAGAATCTTCTACGTTATAGAGTGGGACTGGCTCAAAATCTAACTGTAAATCCAACTGGTCCTCAACCAATGTCCGGCTCTGGGAACTCACAACAATAGGCAACACATCCATCAAATGAGAAGTAGTAGCATCCATATCCTTTGATTTGTGTGTGCTATCAAGATCGGCATGGTGTGTCATACACTCAACTGTTGTCATCTCTCCCTCATGTGTTGTCCCGAATAAATCATCTCGTGTATATGCAAGATCAGAAAGTGTATCCAAGATGGTCTCAAAACTAAATCCAGGTCGGAACAGTGGTGTGAACCACCACATGAGGTAATGACATATGTAATCTGTTCTGCGGTCCTTCCCCTCATGGCGATATGGATAAGGTCAGTCATCGAAAATCCATGATCAGGAAATCGCCTCAAAAGTTCTCGTAACCTCAACCATGAATCTATCAATGGCTTCTGGGGGTTAACTGAAAAATCATGAATACACGACCGCATCATCTCTGCTCTATGCTAGGGGTAAAATTTTTGCAAAAATAACGATCGTAAATCTCCCCACGTAGTAATCTTCCTTCCCAATCGTCTGTACCAACTATTAGCTCTACTCTGAAGTATAAATGGGAAGGTAATCAACATCATGTCCTCAGAGGTGATATTGGAATATGATCGTGATTCACAAATATCCTCAAACTCATCGATATGTAAATACGGTTCCTTGTGCACTTCCCCTAAGAATTTTGGCAATAGATCAATGAACTCTAAATCCAGGACGAATGGTCTCAAAGTAGAAGTGGACTGTGCTTCATGATCTGTGTACTCATCCAATGTCCCAGGATAAAAGTCATCTAAAGCACGCAACTGCACCATATGATCGCCTATGGGATGTACTCTCATCTCAGCAAGGTGAATGCCCGGGTCTCGTGTTTGGTCAATATGGTTTCTTTGGGCTTCACTCACAGCATGTCCCAAATGGGAGGGTGGGTAGGGAGAATATGGGAAATCAGACAGGGTTCCGACCTCCCAAGAGAGTGGATGGGAGTGATGGGTGTGAAATGAAGAAGCCACAAAATCCGGCTAGAATGGAAAGCGATGCATCATGAAGAGAGAAAAATGAAGGGAGGGAGGGAGGGAGGGATAGAAGGGAGTGAAAGAAAGAGAAGGCAGGAACGAAGAGAGAGATAGAAGGGAGGGAGGGTGGGATAGAGACAGAAGGTGACTGCTAATGATAGAAAAATGATTATAATCGACTCACACCAAAGACATACAAAACACAAAGCAAACCCTCAATTCACCAACTCTACACAATGTGAAGACCGTGCGATTTGGTCTTTTATCTTTTCAATCTTAGAGTTAGGTGATCAACAAAAGTTGTACAAACACTTAAGAGGCTTGAATAGGATTTGGGAACTACTCCTTAGTGTGTACGTGAGCAATTAAAAGCGCAGACAATGAGGGGGTTGCTCTCCCAATAAAATGAAGTGATCAATTACGTTTAATTTTAGACTCAAGTTCAATTAGAAGTCCCAAATTTTTTATTTTCTATTTTTTTGAATTTTTTCAAAAATAATGCCTAACGAGTTTTTCGATTTCCTCTTTGATTAATTTGAATCGAAAACAGGGGGAGGAAGTCGAAAAAGCCAATGCACGGTCAAACACGATGATGCATGCAGAGATAGAAAATGCGTACCTTACTCCAGCACTCTACATGTAATATGATCCACGCATAAATTAAATACAGAATGTAAACTAACTATAATGATGCAAGTGGAAATCGGCCTTAGAGAAGCAACTTCTATTGATCGTGAAGAACAGATAGCTAACTAATCAGAGAGAGAGGTCTGAGTCCGATCTCTGTTGCCGATCGGTGTCCTCCACAACGGATCCTGTCAGCGCTATATACGGCCTCTAGCGGCACGTGACCTCTTAAACGATTAAGTTAAATTTTTCAGTTAATTTTTATCAAGGTCCAATTACGTTCTATAGGAACAGATAATCTATTAGGTGTTGGGCTTTAGAATATTACGTTACAATTAACCAGAAAATCCTATGTCTAGGGGCTAAAACCACGAAATCAAATAGCGAGTTATGGCGGTTAAATCAAAAACACGAAAAACAGAGGTGATGTCCCCAAAGTACACCGACACTTGGCGAAATAGACCCCAAAAAAATAGTCCAAGTCCACAGTTCAATGTTTAGAGTCCTAAATTATTACAAGTATGCATAAATGTTCTCTCAAATATAATAAAAATCTTCTTTAATTCCCTGCTCTTCCTCCTGTGCGGATCCTCAAAAAGTAAACTCCAAGTCGTATCCAAACAGTTCCTCGCACAAAAATCAAAGAGAGAAGGTCAGAAAATAATTATAATATAGAGAGACAAAACAGAAAAATGACTACAAAACCGTTCTCCCCGGCAACAGCGCCATACTGATGAGCACGAAAGGTCGATGCGACTAAGGTGGAAAATAAATCACAATGTCGTTGTCCTTAATCGATCAATTCGGTCAACGGAAAAATAATTAAACCACTTAAGAATAGATAAATCAATAAAAACAATGTAAGCGACTTTCACCATTCCTTTTACCGAGTATAGCGACCAGGGTCAAACACAAGGAGCACGGTTTAAAAACTATGCAGTCAATTTTCAGAAGTTAATTTTTAGTGGTTTTTGAATTTTTGATTTTTTTATTTTTTATTTAAAACAAGTGCAAAGGAACAAAAAGTGCACAAACACCACACTCTTTGTATATTTTCAAAATAGACAAAATTATTCAGAAAATTATAAAGAAAATATTTTTGTGTTTTATATATTTTAAAATATTTTTGGTAATTTTTTCGGATTTTTCTGATATTTTTGTGATTTTCTAAAAATAAATAGTGGAAAATAAAGCAAACAATGCACATTCAGGATTATTTTGCAAATTAAAAATATTTTAAGTGCTCAAAATCCCTGAAACTAATTTTTAAAAGAAACTAAAAACAAATATCTACAATTACAAACTGAAATCAGATTTTTTTGGTTTTTTTCTACAAATTTCTACAATTTTTTTAAGATTTTTTGTTCTTCGTATTTTTTGAAGTTTTATAAATGGAAAATGCAAAAATTTGGTCAGAAATTGAAAGAGATAAAATACACCTACACTAATTTTTTTGGATTTGTAAGCAATTTTTCGATTTTTTTATTAATTTTCAACTTTTGGACAGTCAAAAGTTACTGTTTTTTATTTTTTAAATATATCAAAATTCCACAAAATGCTATGAAAAATTTAAACAATGTAAAACGATATAGCAGGAGCATATACAAATTTTTACAAAATTTTCAGAGCATGATAAACATTTATTTAATCACGAAAAGTAAGGAAAATTAATGTCTGGCAAACAGGGACTGAAATGTAATATTTCAAAAGTTTCTGCATTGGAAGTTAATAAAAATAATATAAGAAACAGAACTGTAATTTACCAAATATTATATTGAAAACCCTTAGGGTTTCCTTTCGTTTCTTGCTTTCCAATCCAAAATAGGGAAGGTGAGGTGGCTGCCGCCACCCACAAGAGGAGATGGCGGACGGTGCGCGCACGGCAGCGCTGCTGGAGGGCGCGGATGGAGTCGATGGAGGATCGGGCACGTGTGTTGGCGCAGAGGAGTGAGATCGCGTGGTCGGTGGCACGAAACACGAGGCACGGTTGCAGGTCGATGATAGGCGTGGGGGTCGGGCAACGACGGCGCAGTGCCGGAGTAGTGGCCTGCTTCGCGCGGGCTGAGCGGCCGGGCGGCGCGTCGGGCGGAGGGGTCGCGCACTCGCGCCTGGGCGTAGGAGGGCGCGGGAGGTGCGGTGTTGCGGCGGAGCGTGGTGTTGTGGGCGGCACTGCCGCCTACGGGTGGGGAGCGGCGGTGTTTTTTTATTATTTTTTTGATTTTTTTATGTAAACTGTAAACACTGATAATAGTAAAAAAATGTTGTTTTTTCCTTCTAAATTTTGTTTAACTGGAAATGAAAACAGTGACAAATTTTTTTTTATGTTTGTTTTTTTGAATTATTTTTTTATCTTTTTTTTATTTTCCTGCAACAAAAGATGTTAGAGATAAAAACAACAACTAAATGTTTTTTTTATTTTTGTTATTTGTTTCTGCAATACAAAGATTAGAGACAACAAAAATTTATTTCTTTTTTTAGTTTTCCCTGCAAAAACAAATGTGAGATGAACAGGAAAAACAATTATATGATTTTTTATTTTTTTATTTATGTATGCACAATAATAGGAAGTGTGAACAGTCGGATCTTGCGGTCATGGTGGAATGGATCCGGAGATCCGACCACCGTGCGTGGTCGGATGTGAGAGGTTGTGTGAGGTAGAATGTGAAATGAGGAGATCACGAGATGAGATGAAAAATCGGTGTTGGGAAAAAATGTGTGTTGGAGATTTTTTTTAATTCTATGATCTAAAAACTCATCACTACACCTAAGCAAAAACTAAACCTACAATTTTACCTAGGAAAAATGACAAGAAATAAATTGGATCTCACCTCGAGGTTCGGACATGCTATGATGGCCTCGACGAGGGCCGACACGCTGTCACCGGACGGCTCGGAGGCTAAGCACCCTTCTGCAACAAGAAACCTCTCGGAGATCGGGCTCCTCTCTACCAAAGATGGATCAAAGAATGAAATGAGGAGGAGGAGCCCATTAAAATAGGAGAAAAATGAAAAGGAAGGTATGTACAAATGGAGAAAGTTTTTATTGGTAAAATTAAAATAAATAAATAAATAAATAAATAAATTAATTAAATAAATTTAAAATAAAATTCGGAATTAAACTAATTAAATAAATTAAATAATTAATGAAAATTACTTAACCACCATAATGGTGGCTATATATGGTGTGGAATAAAATCAAATATACAAGGAAAGTTATTAAACCAAATAAATCCAAATAAATCTAATATATTAAATAATTAAATATGAATTTCGTAATTAAATAAAATGAATTAATTAATGTGAGATAATTAATTTTTGTGGTGATTGTTATTTAAGGAAGTTAATTGTATACACATATTATACACATATAATACAATATACATAGGTACAAATAAGGAAATAATTTTTATAAAGATTTTTTTAATTTTTAATTTTTTAGTTTTTATTTTTAATTGAAAACTATATTTACAATTATATACATCATAAAATAATTTTTAATAAATATGTACAACAAATATTGGTAAAACTGCACAAAACACCCCAGAAAATCGACTTTTTAACCTTAACTCCAAAAATTATGAACCATAGCCATTTGAAAGATAATTTAATTTAGAGTATAATGAAAGTGAGTTTGGTTCGATTTGATCTCATATGGAGCCGGAATTGGTGTTTCAATAGTCACTTTGCGGCTTTTTCTGGTTACGATTATTTGCAATATATACATTAATTTATTTTACACTTTATTTTATTATTTACACCTCATTTTTTTACAACTTTTGTTTACAAAAATAATTAATTTGAGGTCAAATTATGTACAAATAAAATAATGTAAGTTTTGTACAAATATACAAGAAAAATATTCACAAAATATTTTTGGTTTTTCTGACAGAAGTCCCTATCTCCCCCTACTTTATTCCTGGTCGATCAGGTCAAGTCTTGACCTTCTCTCGGGGTTTGGGTCAGTCTGTATTTAGTGTATAAATACATCCTTTTCTTTTTCTTTTCTTCTTTATTCTTTTATTTATGTACAAAAAGTGTTAAAAAAATAATTTTAACAAATGCATGCAATACGGTAAAATTATGGAATTAGTGGGTATATACAGGTATTTGACTAAGGAAAAGAGGCTAAAATAAAAGAATAAAGGTGATGAATCATGGATTCATCAGTACCCAACAGAGCAGCATGATCAAGAACGAGGAACTCCAGATTAAATCACAACCATGAAAAAGCCCCAAACCTCCGCCGTTGATCGACGAGCAAAACATATCAATTCAGAGTCGTCCCCATACTTTCAATCTCACAAATCAGATCACAATCGAGGATGCATCTCAATCGTACGAAATGCCACGTGGACTGGTATAAAACTTGCAATCCAACTATGTTGTTTTTACATTTTATTAATAAGTCCTTGTTTGGACACGTGTCAGAACCTATGTGCTTGAATATTTGCATGTTAGCCCGTGTTCTTTATTTTATTTGCTTTTAAGTCCTATTTGAACTGAAGAGTGTGCATCGCACGTGTTTTCTTGGGTCTTTCGCAATAAAAGTACAATACCTTTGTGTTATTATTTCAACCCCAAAGTTTTCAAATATATGCATAAAGGTCCTAACCAGCTCTTCTCACATGTGCTGGCACACACATTTCTAGATAAATTGCACAATTAGCTCTGTATTACCTTTATTTGTTGTCAGTATGGTCCTATAAATATTTTTTTTGCAGTTTAGTCCCTATGAGTTAGAATATTATTTTTTTGTTAAATTGAGCTAATAAATAACTGATTATCATAAAAAATCAATAAAAATCACCTTAACCTCCTACTAATATCTTTTGTTCATGGTAATTTTGGTTTCACATTTTAATTGTTTTTCTTATTTTCAATAAATAAAAAACCCAAAAATATCTCCTATTTACATTAGAAAATTCATTAAAAATTGAAAAACATTTGGAAAAATTCAAAAAATAATGTATATGTGTTTTTATTTAATTTATTTTCATACCAAATTTGAGTTGTTATTTCCTCGTAAAAACCAAAAAACAGAAAAACTTTGAAAACACTAAAAAATTCCTGGAAAATCATTAAAATTCCAAAAAATTCATAAAAATGCTTTATGGAAAACTGAAAATTTCATCTTTTGGTTTTTCCACAATTTCTTAATTTTTGATTTTATTTCCTATTTAAAAACCCAAAAACATTCGCATTCTTTTCTGTTTATTGTTTTTCATGTTTTCCATAACATTAAAAAATATAAAAGTTTTAGAAATTCACAAAATAGTAAAAAATACCGTAAAATTCAATAAGAATTTTATTTGATTTTTTGTACAATTTTTCTTATTTTAAAAACACAAAAAACTTGCATTCTTTTCTTTTCTCTTATTTCTGTTATTCATTTATATTTTCTTTTATTGCCAAAAATTTAAAAGTTTGCAAAATTTATAAATCATTAAAACTTGCATAATCAGAAAATTATAAGCATGCAAAAATTAAAATTCTATAAAAATAAAAAAGACAAGAAATTCCACAAAAACCAAGAGTATTGTGCTTAGACTTCCTTCTTTTATTTCATTGATTTTTCATTGACTTAATAATCCTTGGGATTTTTGTAGCCTCCTTGAGTTCGATCATGTACGCTATATAGGTAAATAAATAGTAAAAATCTTTTCCTTACATTTCTTCATTTTATTTTGGCCTTAGAGTTCTTCAATAATTTTCTTGGGGGAATTTTAGGGTTGCAGCAACACTGCATTAATTTCACTAAATTAAACCTCGAATTTCCCTTTTCAACAAAGACCTAGATCAATGAATTCATTCACTCTTATTTAAGAATTAGTTTCTGATAAAACGACAAGGAGGCTCATGTCCCTGTTCATAACCTTAGTAGACTTGCCGAGTTTTAAATATTTCACATATTCAAAAGTGTGGTATTCTACATGATATTTGAGATCGTCTCCTACACTACGATGTTAAAAATGACCTTTTAAAGATGTGATTTAATAGTTCACCATACCACGATCTTCTAGCTCCATCACTGCTCCCTTAGGCTTTCCACTTCACACCACCACCCTCACTTTCATCGGACAAGGCCACTTGAAGAAGATGGGACTTTGCCCTACAGCTACCACTTGATGAGGATGAGGTTGATCTAATTGTAACATACACCCCTCAGGTTCCAGATCTGAGCATTCCACCCTGTAGCAAGTCTCGGATGAACTAAACCATCCTTACACGCTACATGGAGGTACCTGAACCGAAGCTCAGCCCATGCCTCCTGAAGCACGCATGCCTCATGTGCAGTGCGAGAGATTTGCATGCCAGCACCCACGCCTTCCTAGAATTACACATAAGACACCACCTCACACGTGCAGCATGCATCCTTGAGTTAATTGCAAGGAGCACCTCATAATCATACCAAATTGCCCTTCAGTCCATCGAAGCACCAGACACACAATTAACATGCCCCCACTTTGGAAAAATTTTCGGCATGCACCTCCTTGTTTGGGTAATTAAAGAAGCACCATTTTACACTATTTTCTTTACGGAATTTTTTAATTGCAATGTTGCCCCTATATTAAAGTAGTTGTATAGACCTTTATTTGTTAGCGTATTTTATTTTCCAAAAATACATTATGAAGAATAATTAATTTCCTAGATTTGTGGTATCTATTTGTATTTTTTGAGCTCGAATAATTTCGTAAAAATTGAATTGGTGTAAAATTGCATAATTTTCCCATCTGAGCGTCTGAAATTCACATTAAATTATTTATTGCTCTAAAAATTCCTAAAAATATCACACTTGCTGGGATTAAATGTTCTGTATAATGCATCCAAAAATCAGTTCATTTGCATTCATATTTAGGTTTTGAATAAATAGTTTGATGAATTTTATATTTGAGTTTTAAGTAGCTGTAATATTTTTGGGATTTAATATTGTTCATGCATACATATTTACTGGATACATCTAGGATAATTTTATGTTTGGAAAATATTTAGTTTTGCTAATTATTAAAATTCATTTGTTACAAATCACACTATTTGCATTGTTTAATTGATTGAAAATTCATTTTATATCAAAAAATTCCAAAAAAATCAGAGTATCTTACTTTCACATAGTTAACATTCTGGCCAAGTATGAGGTTTTTTGGATTTGAATTGTCTGAAAAACTACAGATTACTCCTTAGACATAGATAAAATTGCATTTCACATTAAATTACACATAAAATACCAAAAAATACTCCCATAAAAACTTAATATCTAAATAATATAACAATTAATCCTAAAGATAAAGTAGCCTCCCTGTATTCAACCTTAGGCTTGTCCAAATAAAATAATTCGACCACTTCACACATAAATTGATTAATAAATTAAGTGGGGTTTTCATTTATACTTAATTACGACTACAACAACGAAATAAACAAATTAATAAGGATGATTTCGGGGTTTTCACATACTCCCTCACAAGTATGTATATTCCAATTTAGTTTTTAAAGGTATGCATTGACTTCCTCATGCTACCCTTCCCTAAAATAGATCCTACTAGACATTCAGATATGTTGAGAGGGAGCATTTCATTGCATTGCAAGGTGCCAATTAGTTAACCAAGTCAGCACAACCAACTTGAACATCTTTATCTGTCATGCCCCTAGGGTCCAGATACTCAGCAATATACATCTACATATACCATTCTACATTCGAAGTACCAAGCTATACTAAACATCCAAGAGAACAATAAAGAAAGAAGTACGTATTAGTTTCCATTCCATCTTCATTTATAACATCATGTCCATCAAAAAATGTGTACAAGTCGTAGGAATATACCAACATGTATAAATACATCATATTTCTCAAAAATAAATATAATTACAAATAAATAAAAGAACAAGAACCCATTGTTCGATAAAATAAGCTGAACCAAGTAAACCACTGACCGCCTACAGTTGTGGCCACTACTTCTGTGAACCTGTCGAATTCACGCAAATAGATTTATGAGAAAAGCATCTAGTACTGATATAAAACAACAACTAAAAAGACAATCAGAAAAGTGTATAAGAAACAGTTATGAAAATCCACAAGATATAGCCATCTTCCTAGTTCCCAACATCCACTAAGAAGCGACACCTCACAAAGGACAACTATCCCACACTAATTGGTTTCCACCCACTTGGATTTTAAATCCAACCTAGATATGGACATGTATTGAATAATAATTCTAAACATAAAGAGAGTGGGACCCTGATGACACGTAAATTGATAGGTTAAGAGATAAATAAATCACAATTGTCGTTGTTCTCAATCACTCGAATCGGTCAACGAGAAAAATGTATTTCAAACCACTCAAAAGATAAATAAATCAATCACAACAAATGTAAGTGGTTTTCGTTATTCTTTTTACATGGTATAGCGACCACGGTCGAACACAAGGAGCACGATTTAAAAACTAAGTAGTCAATTTTTGGAAAGAATTTTTAGAGGTTTTTATTTATTATTTTTTTAATTTTTTGAATAAGGAACAAATCATGAAAACACACAACACCACACTCTTTTTGTATTTTTCAGAATATTAAAAAATTCTTAGCAAATTTTGAAGAAAATATTTTTGTGTTTTAAAAAATTTAAAATATTTTTATTAATTTTTTTAGATTTTTCTGATGTTTTTGTGATTTTATAAAAATCAAACAGTGAAAAACAAGGGAAATAGTGCACAACCAAGAGTATTTTGCAACATAAAAATATTTTAACCCAATATTCATGGAAATCATTTTAAATATAAGTTATAGATAAATATCTACAAACAAATACTGAAATCACAATTTTTGGATTTTTTCCAGAATTTTCTACATTTTTTAAATATTTTTCGTTTTTCGTAATTTTTTGGACTTTTATAGAGTTAATGCATCAAAATTGGATAGAAATTAAAAGACAACAAAACACATCGACATTGATGTTTTTCGAAATTTTTAGGCAATTTTTCAAATTTTTATGAATTGTCTAATTTCGAGTTTGCAAAAAGATGCAGTTTTTGATTTTTTAAAGATATTGAATGACAATAAAAATTGATGAAAATTTTATACAATGACAAACACAATAGAAGGAGCGTACACAATTCTTTTGAGAATTTTTAGAACAATAAAAACATTTATTTAATCACAAAGGGTTTCAAATCCAAGTCTGCAAGTACACGAACTGAAATGCAATTATTGAAAGTTTTTGCAACTAAATAAAACAAAAATAAACTTGCAGGTAAAAAAGTGAAATTTACCCAAATATGTATGCTAGCAGGGGGCATTGCGTGATTACGAAAACTCCTAGGGTCTAATATGAAATTTTTCCAATATTTTATAGTAAAACCCCTTAGGGTTACTGTTCTTTGTTTCCCCAAAACCAACAAAAGCACAAGGGCGCCACCCACGCTGCTCGCGGATCTGATGGAGGCACGGTGGAGAGCCGACGTCGACAGAGGAGGGAGAAGGCTGGCTAGATCGCAACAAAGGTGGGGGGAGGAGCGATCTGGGCGGCCACAGGGCAGACAGTGCCGCTACCGCACGGAGGGCGTGAGCTACAGGACGGAGTCGCGTTGGAGGGGAGAGGCAGGTCTACCGTGCAGGAAGAGGCGACGCTTGGAGCAGCGGAGGGGTCGCGCCACCTTGCGCACAGGCTGGCGAACGACGACACAATTCTGGGTAGGAGGGCTAGGGCTACACCGCCCTGGAGGAGGCACGCGTCGTCGTTAATGAGCGACGCTGGTCGCGGCGGGAAGCGCCACCTTGCGTAGAGGGGAGCGGTGCCTTATCGACGGGGGGTGTGCGGTCGCGCCGCTGGGGGGGCACGGTACCTGACGGCACCGCCCATGACCTGTCTTTTTTTTTATTATTTTTTTAATGTAAGCAGAAATAATAAAAAATTGTAAATGAATTTTCTTTTTTTTAATTTGTTTGAAACTGTAAACAGGAGGTGTAAAAGGATTTTTTATTATTTTTTTATATTTTTCCTAAAAATAAAGATTAGAGAGAAAAGATAAACAAAAATTTTATTATTTTTTTAATTTTTCTTGGAAAATAAAGGTTAGAGACAAAAACAATTATTTTTTATTTTTCCTGCAAAACAAATGTGAGATGAAGATGAAAAACAATTATATGATCTCTTTATTTATTTATTTATGCACAAAAATAGGATGTGTGAACGGATGGATCTTGCGATATGATGGAATGGATCCGAAGATCCAGTCACCGTACATGACTGGATATGAGAGATTGTGTGATGTAGAAAAAGAATATAAGAATCAGAAAATGATATGGAAATCGATGACAGATCGGAAAATGTACGGTGAATATTTTTTTGGATCTTTTTAATCCCTAAAGATTAATAAAATGGGAGCAAAAACTAGACCAATGATTTACCTAGAAAAAACGACAGGAAATAGAAGTGGATCTCACCTCAGGGTTTGGAAATGCCATGATGGCCTCGACGAGGGTCGACGTGCTGTCACCAGACGGCTCGGAGGCTAGGCACCCTTCTTCAACAAGACAGCTCTCGTAGATCAGGCTCCTCTCCACCAAAGATTGATCAAGAGGAAATGAGGGAGAAGGAGCCCATTAAAAAGATGATAAAAATAAAAATGGAAAGTATCTACAAACGAGGAAGGTATTTATTGGTTAATTAAATAAAAAAATAAATAAAATAAATAAATAATTAATTACGAAATTCAAAATAAATAAATTAAATTAATGAATTAATTAAAAATTAATAAGCCACCTTAATGGTGTCTATTTAAGATATGGAATAAAATCTAATATACAAGGCAAGTTTTTAGACCAAATAAACGAATTAAATAATTAAATATAAATACAAAATTTGTAAGTAAATTAACTTTATTAATTAATTTTATAAATATAATTTTTTTGGTATTTGTATATAAGGAAGTTAGTTGTATACACATATTATGTACATATAATACAATATACACATGTACAAATAAGGAAATAAATTTTATATCCTTTTTTTAATGATTTTTTATTTATATTTTTTTGTTATTTTTAATAAAAATAATATTTTCAATTATGTACATTAAAAATAAATGTGGGTAATTATACAAATATGTAAGTGGTCAAACTGCATAAAACACCCCAGAAAACCGACTTTTTAACCGTAACTCCAAAAATTATGAAACAACAACCATTTAAAAGATAATTTAATTTAGAGTATAATGGAAGTGATTTTGATTCAATTTGAGCTCGTATGGAGCCGGAATTGGTGTTTCAATTATTGTTCTACAACTTTTTCTGAGTGTAATTATTGGTAATATGTACATTATTTTATTTTACAATTATTTTTATTATTTACAACACATTTTTATTAATAACTTTTATTTATAAAAATAATTAATTTGAGATCAAATTATGTACGAATAAAATAATGTAAGTTTTGTACAAATATACATAAAAAACATTTACAAAATATTTTTGGATTTTTGAATTGTAGACCCTATCTCCCCCTACTTTATTCCTGGTCGATCTGGTCAAGTCTTGACCTTCTCTCGGGGTTTGGGTCAGTCTGCAATTATTGCATAACTACATCCTTTATTTTTCTTTACTTTTTCTTTTCTCCTTTATTCTTTTATTTATGTACAAAAAGTGTTAAAATGCATATTTAATAAATGCATGCAAAATGGTAATTTAATGCAATTAATGGATATTTACAGGTATTTGACGAAGGAAATGAGGCTAAAATAAAAGAATTAAGGAGATGAATCATGGATTCATCATTCCCCTATACTTTACCTTTGCTAGTCCCTTAGCAAACACTTATTTGGAAAATAAGTGAAAATAAAAATAAAGAAAAGAAAAAGGAAGAAGTTAACAATGTTGACTTTTAAACTTATATTCATAAAAATGTTGTGTGGAGCTCTATCAGACCTTTAAATTATTGGTGTGTCGGAACCTTAATGGGAAATGGATTTAAAACCTTACAGCCTCTAAGTTCCGTAAGACTCCTATTCAGGTCTCCTCAACAGTCTGATCAGAACAAGTCTACATACACAAATTCTTGTGACTATGAATATTTTCTTGTACAGTGTAAGTGAAATATAGCTCCTCATCTCAAAAGTAGCAAAGAAACAACCTCTCTCAACAAGGTAACTCTAATCCTCCATTCTGGCAACTCTTTCCTCGAGGAGCGGTGATATTCCCTTCTAAGTTCAAGTACAACCAGCTCAAGAAGAGGGGATGGAGAAGAGAATGGATGGTAACCAGTATGGTTACCTATCCTTGGATGCATGACTAGTGTAGACATGTCACCCGCTGCAAGCTCACAAATATTTGACTTGGAAGCTCTTATTCTTTTTTTCACTTGTATATACACTCCAGCAGGCATTTTACTTTTCTATCAGGTCTGTCCACTTTTGGAGATTTTGCATTTTTTCTCTTTTTTTGACAATATATACAAGGTGCATCATGTACATAAGGAGTTTTTCCTCTTGAGCCAGTAGACTATCCCTCTTTTGAAGCATTATTGCAACCCCATAGCATCTTGTCTTTAGACCTCAACATCACCAAACCAGGTTGAGATGCACTTCCCTCCCTAGAGGAGGACGAGAGGTTCCCCCTAGATGTACTACCCTCGTATGCTACCCCAAGCCAAAAGATTCTGCCCCCTCACTACCTCCTCCATGAAGTGCTACGTGTAGAGTTCATTGTCCAAGGTAAGCCACGGTCTGAAAGAATCATGCGTGTGTTGTTAAATATTCTACTTAGAGTTATCAAGAGGACATGTGAACATAGTCTTATGGACTCAAAGAATTAAGTCACTAGGACCTGAAAAGTCTTAACTCCAATTCTTATAAGGTTCCTCTGAAATTAAGTGGATTAAGGTCCAAATAAGCACCATTCTTCAAATTTATTCCAGACTTAGTTTAAATGTCATAACTATCCTGAAAAATTTTTCATCCAAATGCAAGAAAATATGTACATGCAAAGAAAACAAAATCTTTTTGTAAAATAATTTTCAAAATTTTGAAATTTTTATGGATTTTGAAAAATGATGCACATGCAAAAAGTTTTTTATGCAAATAGTTAGTAATATATACAAGTATATACACAATTTGTTTTCTTAATAAGGGTTCAGGGTGAGATACATGTATTTACATATGGGTGAGTTAATTATTTTACAATAATTAGATGCAAGAATTTACAACTTGAGTAATTTATACAGGTATATACATAGTTGGATTTTTTATTTATTTTATGTATTTATTATTTCTCTGTGATGCATATATTCCTCAAATTTATTTGAAAATAATTTTACAAATAATTTTGAAAACTATAGTCCAAAATAATTTTCCAAACAATTTTATAAACATTTACACACATTTGAAAATTTTTTTGCAAACATTTTTCAAACAATATATAAATATTTTCAAAATAATTTTTCAACCATTTTAAAAACATTTGCAGATAGTTTTTACAAAATAATTTTATTTCACAAAAAGAAAAAAATACAAGCCAAAGAACTTTGAGGAATTTTCTGCATCTTTTATTAGTTAGTTTTTTACAAGTATTACAAGTATTTATACAGTATTTTAGCCATATTAAAGATATAAAAGTATGAGTTATGGCTAAAGTATATATACAATATATACGACATCCCCTATACTTAGCTCGAACTATGTCCTCATGTGATCAAAGAGCTGCAAAGGAAGACATAACTTGTGCTAAGTATTGGGAAGTCAAAAGAATGCTTTTCTACAATGACGAATAAAAGAATGTAATCAATAGGAGTCGGTGATCCCTCTATACTTAGGATTAAGTAATCCTAAGTATAGAAGACTGAGGGGAAAATCGAGGAGTAGAATGTACAGAGTCTACTTCCCCTATACTTAGGGTAAAATATCCCTAAATATAGGCAGCAAAACAGAGGTAAAAAGGATCAAAAGAATAATCACAAGTCTGACACCCCCCTACACTTAGGGTAAAGTACACCCTAAGCATGGAATAATCATGAGATGGACATGGGGTGTGAGACAGAAAGAATGTATGATATGGACAAATGGATCTATACAACTACGAACAATGTTGAGGTGCCTCTCAACAAGCGCTAGAGTTTACGCCCCTAGCTGGGCGCAAATGTTAGGATAACGCTATATGAAGGTTCATGACGGCATCTGTGAGGTGAATACCGTACTATCATCGCAGTCTCGGTGGGAGAACAACAATGAACTCAACAGAGTGAATGATGCTAACACCCAGATAAACAATCAGGCAGGTGTCTGCTATCGGGTAAAGATATGGGAAGATGAAATCAGGTTCCAGTAGCACAAAAGAAATCGTCGGCTCAAGATCTGTATGGAATGAAAGGGCAGAGACGAAGAAGTCGAACGTGGAGAAAGAAGGATATGTAAGTGAATCCTCCAAGTTAATCACAATCTCAAAAAGGTACGTAAGGTCAAGATCAGGAGATTCACTAGAAAGGCTATACCCGATGCATATAATGTAGGCAAATCAGTGAAATCATCGAATACCTCAAAGATCAGGTCATCCTCGTGAGGGTCGTCGAGGAGAGAAACCTCAAACTCATGATCATAAATATCAGAAGACTCAGTCTCATGATCCGTCAGATCGGATACACTCTCAGAAAGTGAAATCGAGTACACATGATCTGTGGCATCCTCCCGCAGATAACCCTCTGGAAGTAATGTCGAATCATCAGGAAATTGGGGATCTATGTTGTCAAATATCATGTCCTCCAAAAATGTATCAACCTCATCAACTGGGAGGACACAAGGCTCAAATATGGGACTATCAAGGTCTGTCAAATCAAAAATCAGTCCCTCATTAAACTTTTTCTACTGAGATGAATCCAAGTATATCTCCAAATCTGAGAAGAACTTCTGAAGAATAGACACTGAATGAACTGCATATGGACACTGGAATGACTCAAAAGATGGTTGAGATGTGGGCTCCTCCTCTATTTCTTAGGATACTAGAAGCTCTAGAATCCAAGAATCATCAACGTGGAAGTGCAGGACTGGCTAAAAATCTGATTGTAAATCCAATGGAAACTCAATCAATGTCTGGCTCTCGGAACTCACAATGGTAGTCAACACATCCATCATATGAGAAGTAGTAGCATCCATATCTTCTGATTTGTGTGTGCTGTCAAGATCGGCATGATGTATCACACACTCAACAGGTGTCATATCTCCCTCGTGTGTTGTCCCGAATAAATCATCTTGTGAATATGGAATGGCTGAAAGTATATCCAAGATGGTATCAACTAAATCTAGGCCGAGACAATGGTGTGAACCACAACATGAGGTAATGACATATGCAATCTGCTCTACGGTCTTCCTCCTCATGGAGATGTGGATAAGGTCAGTCATCGAAAAACCATGATATGGAAATTGCCTCAAAAGATCACGTAACCTCAACCATGAATCTATCAATGGCTCATGGGGGTCAACTAAAAAATCATGAATACAAGACTGCATCATCTTTGCTCTACGCTTGGGGAAAATTCTCTGTAAAAACAATGATCGTAAATCTCCCAACGTAGCAATCTTCCTTCCCAATCGTCTATGCCAACTCTTAGCTTTACTCTGAAGTGTAGATGGGAAGATAATCAGCATCATGTCCTCAAAAGTGATATCAGAATATGATCGTGATCTACAAATATCCTCAAACTCATCGATATGTAAATAAGGTTCTTCATGCACTTCCCATGAAAATTTTAGCAATAGATCAATGAACTCTAAATCTAGAATGAAGGGACTCAAAGTAGAAGCGGACTGTGCTTCTTGATCTGTGTACTCATCCATCATCCTAGGATAGAACTCATCTAAAGCTCGCAACTGCTCCATATGATCGCCTATAGAATGCACTCTCATCTCAGCAAGGTGATCGTCTAGGTCTCGTATTTGGTCAATCTGAACTCTTCAGGCGTCACTCACAGCATGACCCAAGAAAGAAGGTGGGTAGGGAGAGGATGGGAAATCGGTCGGAGTTCCGACCTCCCAAGAGAGTGGGCAGGAATGATGGGTATGAAGTGAAGAAGCTGCAAAATTCAGCTGGATTGGAGTGTGACCCATCATGAAGAGAGGTAAATGAAGGGAGGGAGAGTGGGATAGAAAAGATGGAGTGAAGGAGAGAGAGAGTGGGATAGAAAAGAGAGAGAAGGTGACTGCTAATGATTTAAAGATAATCGTAACCGACTCATACCAAAGACATACAATACGCAATGCAAAACCCCCAATTCACCAATCTAAGCAATATGATTTGGTCTTTTGTCTTTTCAATTTTAGAGTTTAGTGATAAGACAAAGTTGTACAAACACTTAGGACGCTTTAATAGGATTTGAGCACTACTCTTTAGTGTGTACGCGAGTGAGTAAAAGCGCAAACAGTTAGGGGATTGCTCTCCCAATACAATGTGGAATCAATTACGTTTAGATTTAGAGTCAAGTTCAATTAGCAGTCTCAATTTTTCTATTTTCTATTTTTTGGATTTTTTTCAAAAAATAATGCCTAACGAGCTTTTTTATTTCCTCTTTGATTAATTTGAGTCGAAAATAAGGGGAGGAAGTCGAAAAATACGATGAATGGTCAAACATAATGATACATGCAGAGATAGAAAATGCGTACCTTACTCCAGCACTCCACATGCAATATGATCCGCACATAAATTAAATATAGAATGTAAACTAACTATATGATGCACGAGTAAATCAGCCTTAGACGAGCAGCTTCTATTGATCGTGACGAACATATAGCTAACTAATCGGAAAGAGAGGTCTGAGTCTAGTCTCAGATGTCGATCGGTGTCCACCACAACGGATCCTGCACGCATTGTATACGACCTCTAGCGGCACGTGGCCTCTCAAACAATTAAGTTAACTTTTTCAATTTTAATTTTTAGCAAGGTCCAATTACGTTCTATAGGAATAGATAACCTATTAGGTGTTGGGCCTTAGCTATTTACGTCACAATCAACAAAAAATCCTACATCTAGGGGCTAAAAGTGCGAAAATCAAATAGCAAGTTATGGCGATGAAATCAAGAAAATATGAAAAACAGAGGTGAGGTCCCCCAAGTGCACCGACACTTGGCGAAACAGACCCTGAGAAAAGTCCAAGTCCACAATTTAAAGTCCTAAATTATTACAAGATAAATAATTGTTCTCTTAAATCAAATAACAGTCTTCTTCTCCTCCCTACTCTTCCTCCTATGCGGGTCCTCCAAAAAGAAACTCGAAGTCATCCTCCAAGCAGTTCCTCGCATAAAAATCTAAGAGAGAAGGTCAGAAAGTAATTATAATATAGAGAGACAAATATCACAAATTGAAAAATGACTACAAAGCCGTGCTCCCTGGCAACGACGCCATTCTAAGGATAAATAAATCACAATTGTCGTTGTTCTCAACCACTCGAATCGTTCAACGAGAAACATGTATTTCAAACCACTCAAAAGATAAATAAATCAATCACAACAAATGTAAGCAATTTTCGCTATTCTTTTTACCTGGTATAGAGACTAGGGTTGAAACAAGGATAACGATTTAAAAACTAAGTAGTCAATTTTCGGAAAGAATTTTTAGTGGTTTTTATTTTTTATTTTTTTATTCTTCGAATAAGGCACACATGATGAAAACACACTACATCACACTTTTTTTGTATTTTTCAGAAAATTAAAAAATACTCAGAAAATTATGAAGAAAATATTTTTGTGTTTTATATATTTTAAATATTTTTAATAATTTTTTAGATTTTTCTGATATTTTTGTGATTTTATAAAAATCAAACAGTGAAAAACAAGGGAAACAGTGCACAACCAAGAGTATTTTGCAACTTAAAAATACTTTAATGCCCCAATACTCCGGGAAATTATTTTAAATATAAACTAGAGTTAAATGTCTACAAACAGAGATTGAAATCATAATTTTTGGATTTTTCTAAAATTTTATACATTTTAAGGTTTTTCATTTTTTGTAATTGTTTGGAGTTTTATAAAGAGTTATGCATCAAAATTGGAAAGAAATTAAAAGACAACGAAAATAGGAATTTTTAGGCTATTTTTCATTTTTTATGAATTTTTTAATTTTGGGTATGCAAAAAGATACAATTTTTAATTTTTTAAAATATTAAATGACAATAGAAATTGATGTAAATTTTATATAATGACAAAAACAACAAAAGGAGCATACATTTTTTTGAGATTTTTTAGAACAATAAAAATATTTATTTAATCACAAAGGGAATGCAAATCCAAGTCTGTAACCAAAGGGACTGAAATGCAATTATTGAAAGTTTTTGTAACTAAATACAACAAAAATAAACTTATAGGTAAAATAGTGAAATTTACCCAAAGCTGTGTGCTGGCAGGGGGCATTGTGTGATTACGAAAAATCATGGGGGCTAATATGTAATTTTTCCAATATTTTATAGAAAACCCCTTAGGGTTACTGTTCTTCGTTCCCCCAAAACCAATGGAAGCACAAGGGCGCCGCCCGCGAATCTGATGGAGGCGTGGTGGAGAGCTGGCGCTGACGGAGGAGGGCGCGGGCTGGCTGGCTCGCAACGGAGGTAGGCAGAGGAGCAATCTGGGCAGCCACAGGGCAGACAGCGCCGCTGTCGCGCGGAGGGCGTGGGCTGTAGGACGGAGTTGCGCTGGAGGGGAGAGGCGGGACTACCGCGCAGGCAGAGGCAGTGCTTGGAGCAGCGGAGGGGTCGCGTCGCCTTGCGTGTAGGCTGGGGAACGACGACACGATTCTGAGCAGGATGGCTAAGGCTGCACTGCCCCGGCTGAGGTGCACACGACATCGTTAATGGGTGGCTCTGGTTGTGGCGGGAAGCGCCGCCTTGCGTGGAGGGGAGCGGAGCCTTGTCGGCGGGGGGCATGCGACTACGCCGCTGGGGGGGCACGGTGCCTGGCGGTGCCGCCCGTGATCTGTCTTATTTTTTATTTTTTTATTTTTATGTAAACATGAATAATAAAAAAACTGTAACTGAATTTTATTAAATTTTTTATTTTTTTTGAAACTGTAAACAGGAACTGTAAAAGTAATTTTTTTATTTTTTATATTTTTCCTGCAAAACAAATATTAGAGAGAAAAGACAAACAAAAATTTTATTATTTTTTTAATTTTTCCTGCAAAGTAAATGTTAGAGATAAAAACAATTATTTTTTATTTTTCCTGCAAAAAATGTGAGATGAACATGAAAAACAATTATATGATCTCTTTATTTATTTATGCACAAAAATAGGATGTGTGAACGAACGGATCTTGCGATTTGATGGAATGGATCCGGAGATTCGGTCATCGTACGTGATCTGATATGAGAGATTGCGTGAGGTAGAAAAAGAAATATAGGGATCGGAAAATGATATGGAAATTGATGGCGGATTGGAAAATGTGCGGTGAATATTTTTTTGGATTTTTTAATACCTAAAGATTAATAAAATGGAAGCAAAAACTAGACCTATGATTTACCTAGGAAAAATGACAGGAAATAGAAGTGGATCTCACCTCGGGGTTCGGAAATGCCATGATGGCCTCGACGAAGGCCGACCTGCTATCACCGGATGGCTCAGAGGTTAAGCACCCTTCTTCAACAAGATGGCTCTCGGAGATCGGTCTCCTCTCCACCAAAGATTGATCTAGAGGAAATGAGGGAGAAGGAGCCTGTTAAAAAGAAGACAAAAATAAAAATGGAAAGTATCTACAAATAAGGAAGGTGTTTATTGATTAATTAAATAAATAATTAAATAAATAAAATAATTAATTAATTATGAAATTCAGAATTAATTAATTAATTAATTAATTAAATTAAAAATTAATAAGCCACCTTAATGGTGGCTATTTAAGGTATGGAATAAAATCTAATATAAAAGATAAGTTTTTAAACCAAATAAACAAATTAAATAGTTAAATATAAATAAAAAATCGTAATTAAACTAAATTAATTAATTAAAGTTAGGTATTTATTTTTTTGTAATTTTTATATAAGGAAGTTAGTTGCATACACATATTATGTATATATAATACAATATACACATGTACAAACAAGGAAATAATTTTTATATCCTTTTTTAAATAATTTGTTTATTTATATTTTGTATTATTTTTAATAAAAGTAATATTTACAATTATGTACATTAAAAATAAATGTGAGTAATTATACAAATATGTAAGTGGTTAAACTGCACAAAACACTCCAGAAAATCGACTTTTTAACCGTAACTCCAAAAATTATGAAACCACATCCATTTGAAAGATAATTTAATTTAGAGTATAATGGAGGATATTTTGATTCAATTTGAGCTCGTATGGAGCCGGAATTGGTGTTTCAATTATCGCTTTACAACTTTTTCTAAGTGTAATTATTGGTAATATGCACATTATTTTATTTTACAATTATTTTTATTATTTACAACACATTTTTATTAACAACTTTTATTTACAAAAATAATAAATTTGAGGTTAAATTATGTACAAATAAAATAATGTAAGTTTTGTACAATACATGAAAAATATTTACAAAATATTTTTGGATTTTGAATTACAGACCCAATCTCCCCCTACTTTATTCCTGGTCGATCAGGTCAAGTCTTGACCTTCTCTCGGGGTTTGGATCAGTCTGCATTTATTGCATAAATACAACCTTTATTTTTCTTTTCTTTTTCTTTTCTTCTTTATTCTTTTATTTATATACAAAAAGTGTTAAAAATGCATATTTAACAAATGCATACAAAATGGTATTTTATGCAATTAATGGAAATTTACAGGTATTTGACTAAGAAAATGAGGCTAAAATAAAAGAATAAAGATGATGAATCATGGATTCATCAGACCCTAATAAAAATATAACCCAAGTTTCACTGATAACTATGATTTTGGTTCGGGGAGACCTCATACTATGAGTCTAAGGCAAGAAGAAGGTCTTAGGGTTGGGGTGCCTCCGAAGGTATGAAGTGGGGTACAATGCATCCTAAATAAGTTCCCAACATGTCCACTAGCTTAACTTAAAAAACTGTAATTCTGATTACCAATTCAATTTTCAACCCGTACATCATCGCGAACTGCCATGTTTAAGTTCCATTGATAGAGTTCCCAGTGGAAGGGTACGATATGATTCAATACATTTGATCCTAGATAATCATTACTAATCACATAGTCTTATAGCTTTTCTTAATAATTTCAATGTCTTTCCTCATAGGGGTAAAATTGAGTACTTATACGTGGGGTCAACACCTATAAGTACTTAGAAGTCATGTCAGTACGGAATGATGATCTTGTATTGTAGTTTAATGCTTCTTACGTCACCATTCACACCCCCTGTTAGTAACACACATTCTCAAGAGGAGTCACATAGAGCCCGTAAGCCTCATCACCAAGCGAAGAACACAGAAAACGCATCGCGTACCACAAATCACAAGGCAAATAATAGAGGGCACATGTTCGCTCGACACCATTGAAGAAAAATACTAAGATGGCAAAAAAAGCATTAAGCAACACACACAACACACAGTGAGCTAAAGCAACATTAATATCTCGATCAGGTTATTACGGTTGTCCAAGTCTCTATCTGAGTTCAAATGAGGCATGCTTCTCCTTAGAGATTTATTTCTTTTTGTAAATAAGCTTCATACTCAAAATGATTAATATGAGATCACTTAGGCACAAACTCAAATTGAGTTGAAATCTCGTATTCTCACATTTGTTCACTGTTTTCATAACATTATATACATAATAGATCCACTATGTAAAGATAATACTCATAAATAATTCAAGCAACTAAGGTCATTTAATCCACCGGTTTATGTAACAGACTTATTAATAATAATTTTGATTGCAAACTGGAACTGATTCTAGTCTCGGTGATGGAAGTGATATAGGAATAATGGGTATTATTGGTATTCAATCTAAACATTATGAACCATAAAACATCATTCGATCTCAACATTATTCGAATAAGATGAGGGTACACAGATGTAAAGAGATGGATTCAAACCCTTACGGACTAATGATCCAATTTTATATGCCTAGCAATTTTTGTGCATGCGACCCAAATCCCACTCCACAATGGGACTTCATGTATAAGACAAAAATGGAGATAATATGGTGTGAATATGGTAGCAAGGGGGAGTAATCATACCTTACAGAAATGAGAAATGAGTCCCCCACGATGAGATCTTTGTGTTAGCTTTCTCGGCTCTCGATCGAATAAATCTGGCGACCTCGGGCAGCGCTCTAACGAGCTACGGGATGGAGCTCTGATAGCTAGGGTAGGGAAAATGAGGTTTGGTTGACCTAGACCTAACCATGCCCCCTTTTATATCTGGGTTTGGTTAAACAAATCCGATTTCGGATCTAGATCGATTTACTGACCCACGATCGTAAAACGATCATATTTCCCTCATCCAATGTCGGAATTTATTAGTATTATTGGAAAGGTCTCGAAAAGTACTACAAAATAAAATATTCATATGCCTTATTTACATATTCCATGCGGTTAGAAATATAAAAATAAGAGAACAAAAGTATAAAAGAGTCGGACTGAATTACGAGTTTTGAGCCGTATTGAGATCGTATTTGAATGTTCAGTACCTAAACCATTTTATTGTAATTCTGTGTATATAAGTTTCAGGATCTTACATTACCATCCTAATTCAGGACAACACAATTGATTCAACTTGTACTTGTTATTTTATCCATCTTTCAACGTACATTATACTATATAATAATATCTCAAAAAATTTAGGAATTTAAAATCTTTTTTATTTTCTTAAATTTCTAACTTATAAAGAAATAAGTTGTTTTTGCATGTGAATGGTTTAAATACAACTATTGCAGTTTTCACTTAGGGTTTGTCATGAAAAAATCAATCAATTAGGGTCTTTAAAAAACAAATATTTCTTTAAATAATTGATTCAACATCTAGTCAAGGGAAATATTCAATTTTCGTGATTTATTTTGAATAAAAAATACAAATAAAGTTGTCATCTAGATGATCTCATCATCTTCCGATCTAAGCCAACTAAATATCTAATATCTAGGGCCATGAGACTCAAAATAATGTGAAATAAATTCATGTGGTTTGGTGATTTTATTTAGGATATTAGTAATGTATTTTTATAATGTTTTATGATAGGAAAATAGTAACAAAGTATTCACAATTTACATTTAGGACATTCATGAAAAAACAAGACATTGCAAGAAACTTTCGAATCTGAATCATTGCTCGATCATCGCTAGCTCTTGGCATGACTTTTGAGATCATATCTAGACACTCTTATATCCCAAAATTCATTCACACCAGTAAAATATATTAGAAATATCTCATATGCATAAATTCAATTCGAAATGCGAACAAACAAGTTCCTGTGCTACTCAATATCCAAAGCCTTATCTTCTTATAGTTTGGATCATATCCAAGATCTTCAATCAAGGCTCTAATACCACTTATGGGAGGCAACATTACCTCACTGTAGCACTCCAAATATAGTACAATATCTAGTAGTCACAAAGTGTGGTAGTAGCTTATAAGTAGATGGGGCTACTACTAGTCAACCTGGTCTTAAGCATTTTGGGTTGTGGTTGAGGGCTCCAGTTGGGCTCAAGCTCAATAGGTTATCTAGGACAGTAATCCCTGATAACCAGGTCAGTGTCCCGAGACATTACATATGGTATTAGAGCAGATTCCCTTTAATTATGGAAAGGCCTGCCTAATAGGTGGAGCCACCCTTACCATAGAGTTAGGAGGAAAGGGCTACCAAAGAGGTGAAGCGGTCACTATTGCTAGAAATAGATCATGGGCCATTACGTAACGAGGACATTGCAAATATAAGTGAGTGATTGTAGCATCCCAAACATAGTACCACCATATAGTAATCACAAAGTGTGGTAGTAACATATAAGTAGATGGGGCTACTACTAGTCAACATGGGCTTAAGCATTTTTAGTTGTGGTTGAGGGTTCCAGTTGGGACCAAGATCAACCGATTGTCTAGGCCAGTAATCCCTAATAATGGGTCGGTTCTAGGGCTCGGGACTTTACATATGGTATCAGATCAGATTCCCTCTCATTGTGGAAAGGGCTGCCCAAGAGGTGGAACCACTCCTACCATAGAGTTAGAACGAAAGGGCTACCAAAGAGGTGAAGTTGCCACTATTACTAGGAATAGATTAGGGTTCACTACGCAGTGAGGACATTGCGAATATAACTGGGGATGAGTATAGTACCCCAAACATAGTACCGCATCTAGTAATCACTAAATATGGTAGTAGCTTATAAGTAGAAAGGGCTACTATTAGTCAACCTGGGCTTAAGCATTTTGGATTGTGGTTGAGGGGTCTGGTTGGACCCAAGCACAACAAGTTATTTAGGTCAGTAATCCCTGATAATGGATCGAATCTAGGGCCTAGAAAGTTACACTTACGCATCATAGAAACGTGAGAGTCAGATCGTATCCGATAAAAATCACAGTAGCAATGGAATTTGATTGTTTTCGATGGAACCATATGGATTGAGAATTATTCTTTATTCATTCCATCATGATCACATGAGTATAAAGGTTACCTTTTGAAGCGTTATTGAAATCTTCAAGACTATAAACAAAGAGACCTCCTGACTCAAGTCTGATTTAATGGAGACAGTACTTGTAGGCGTGTAGATGAACTACATGGCTCCTGCAATCCATAGACATATTCTGAGATGCGATATTCCTTTATCCTACGAAATCCTTATTTAAGAGAACAAGGCACCGAAGAAGCAGAATCTCCATGTGAGATCGATCGAATCGATCTGACAACACGGTGGCAGGGCAGTGAATGTCGTTGACTCCATAAACCTGAGGCAAGGGGATGACCACATGGAAATGGGGAGAGAACAAAGGTGGACATGTATATGGTGAGAGAGAGAGACTTCAATTTCTTGATCTCGAGGAAGGCTAGGGTTGCATCCTCTTTTATACAATTTTGGTTGGTTAGGATGCATTCCTAAAATTAATTAGTAGCAAAGGTTATATGTAATCTCAAAGATTACAACCAAGATTACAACTTGCAAAGATTCTCACAATATTTCCAACCAATGTAATCTTAATAAGAAAATCTTCTCATGAATAATAAAGGAAGGAGAGAAAGCCTCCTTCCATAAGGAGTGGACGGTCACGACGGTGGATCCTACTATGGCCATCCACTCCTAATTGGAGTGGATTCTTCTCTTTCTTTTAATCCTAATTTCATGTAATCCTATTATCATCAATTTTTTCATTCATAGAATTATTTTATCAACAAATTATCACCAAATATTTCAAAATTATTTGTGACAGTTGCAAACAAGTCATTGATATTTATGAACATATTCATACATCTAAAATTAAATTCAAGTCCCATTTATATGTGTTTGTACAATGTGAATCCAATTCACATTACCATTAAAATTGTGAATCCTATTCAAGATAATTATTGTTGAGAGTACTATCTATATTAGTCCTATCCAAGACAATTAAATCTAATTTAACTATGGTAGGTGTCTTTTTATATATGTCCAAATAATGTGAATTATATCCACATTATTCCTGGTAATTAAATCAAGTTTCAATATCATCCTTTTTCTTTATTTTCCAATACTTGTGTATTCTCTAAATGGAACAATCTTGAACTCCTTTACAGATAGTGTACCTTCTCCTCGGATACTTAGAGATATGGACATGGTAAGTGTATAAGTAATGTATAGTGACTTGAATAATGAGATTTAATCTCATTTCCAAATCTAGAGGAGCTCTCAAAGATGTATGATCATGTCAGATATGATACCCAATCTTCTCATTACATCTGAACCATATTCAGATCAATGTCCAACAATTGAACTAAGATTGGATAACAAGACTACTAAGTGGAGTCTCTAAAATCCAAACCTATAACATCACTCCTTCAGAATGGAAGTATCATTGTATAAATCGATTAAGATCGCATCAGCTCGATTATTCTTAATACCTGTACATCATGCATACTTGAAGGTTGTTATTAAATCTAAAGTTTGGATATCATTTGAATTGTCTTCGTCAAGGTTTTACCATTAAGTTTCTCATTCGATCATTGGGAGTTGGTATTGATCATATTCTTTCCAAAAGTTTATATCATACATATAAATTATGTTTTGCTTCTAAAGCAAGATGACCATCGACGGAGTTCGGTTGGGGTCGAAATATCTCACGAGTGAGCTCATGTCTTCCATTTTAGTAGTGAATTGGTATGATCACTTTGAGTGATTGTATACTCATATGCACTCACATGCAGACCATCGTACATGTGCATAGACCTTGAATAGGTCATCAACCTAATGGCTTGTCAAAGTACATATTCAGACATACATTAACACATCTGTCTTCGGTCAGAGGATACACGCCTACACATCTATCTTCGATCATAGGGTATCGGATGAGTTAACTTCAGATGGGTTAACTCATCCGACACCTCTAAATCTCTATTCTAATGAATAGGACATGCATTAAGAGGTTGGTTGAAGATCAGTCTTTAGAGTAAGGATTGTCATCTCCATCTCAAGCTAGAGATCCCTTCTTGATAATCACTTGCTCGTGCAATTGAATCCTCAGTCTAAGTCTTTATATCTTCAACCATGCACAAACCTCTATGATCCAACCTTTGGATCAACAATTGTATAATATAAAGATGATCATGATGCATAACCCTAATTGTACTATGGGACTATGAAAATTAGTTATTAATCATTTCAGATAAGGAGTGAAATTGCAATAACTTTATTGTAGAATGGCTTGATGTTGACTCACATGTCCAACACAAACTCACCAAGGAGATATGACTACACCAATCACACTTCAATGAGCTACTTCTTCTTATCTTCTTCTTCTTCTTCTTCTTATTCTTGCAAACCAATCTGAACTTAGAAGGAGATACCCGAAAGATATAAGAAAGATGTTCAATAGAGTGATTGTTCAGAATTGGATAATAAGATGAATTAAGAATATAGAGTTGTGGAACTTGAAGTCAGTTAGGAGCCTTAAATCATAAATCAGGTTTTGACACATATTTAATCCAAATATCTTGTTTATGCTTAATTTTTGGTCTATGACATGAATTGGACTGGAGCTGATTTTCAATTGAAAGTGTTTTTCCTATTCTTCCAATAAGCTTTTGCTCGAGGACATGCAAAGCTATATGGGGGCGTTGAATCTCCTTTTCATCTACCTAAAATCTGTGAGTTGATCTCCAAATTGAGTAAAAACATTAGACTTTGCATTTAATTTCATGTTTTTATCATTTGTATATGCATTTTTAATATTGCATGATTAGTGAAATCATACAAAAATCCTATATATGTATAAACCTAAAAATCAAGAAGAATGTACATATCCATACTGACCAGAAAAAAAGAAATACTTAGTCAACAAGCTTGTGTATTTTTTCTAACCCTAGAGACTTGGTAAAAAAAGTCAATCGATTACTATTGTTACATGATTCATCGCTAGAGATATAACAATGTCTATGATGTTTGAGAGAATTTAATGATTGCAACGATAAATAATCTTCATTATTATAAATTCAACAATAAAGGATGTAACAAGGAATACTGGACCTTTCATTGCATTAGGCCAAAGTTTGTATGGTGCAAGAATCTATAAGAATTAGAATAGAGGAGGTGGGCAGGGTATCCACAGGAGATCTCATGCAAGCACAACTCAAAGTTCCGATCTTATGATCCAAATACAAGAGATAATTGATTACATGTTCATATTGGATGATATCTCTAGTTTGCTTGTTAATATGAGTCCCTTTCTTCTGTTAACCGCTCTTGTATGAAGGGGGTAGAGCGATGACATGGTAAGGAAGGGAACTCCTATATGAAATGCCCATCCTATTGCAAAATAGCAACAAAGCCATCATAGATGATGGCATTGAAGTAACAAATCATACTATCATGCCATCACTTGGTATCTTACCTTCAAAATGACCATCATCTTCCGCTTGGTAGTAAACCCAAACAAGGGTGGACAAAAGATTTTCTACAACATTAAAAGTGATAACGAGACTCCTTAGCAGCTTGATGTCTAGTCCCAGTTTGATAAATGATAGAAAATAGCTTGTTGCTGGCAGTGTCGTTCCTGGCATTTTGTGGGCTCGAGACAAAAGGGAAAAATGCCCTTATAATTTATTTTAGAGAAATACTATTGGGAATCGTTGCTTGCATGTGACATAATTACCTACGACTTTCAAGGCAAGTGGTGCGAGTCATGGACGTGAAAATATGAGTGCATGCATATTAAATACTGCATGGAATTAAGATTAGAATTTGATATATATATATATATATATATATATATATATATATATATATATATATATATATAGGGTAAAATGGGGCTGCCCCCATGGGGGGAGCTAACTTGGCTCCCCCACCCTATTTCATCAATTTTTTTATTTTTTTTGAAAATTTCTTCCATGGATTTTCATCTATATATCCTTATATTATGTGATTAAAATTTCGTACAAAACAGAGACTCCTACGACCTCCATCCAGACGAGGTCATGTTTAGCAATTCTGTTATCGTTAATAAATGACTGTCTGGATGGAAGCCGTATGATTCCCTGTTTCACACGAAATTTTAAAGACATAATATAGGGATATAGTGATGAAATTCCACGGAAGAAATTTTCGAAAACAAATAAAAAAACCTCGCGAAACGGTGCGGGGGGAGCCAAGTTAGCTCCCCAGGGGGCAGCCCCATTTAACCCATATATATATATATAGAGTGGCGATCCTGTGAGATGGGGATTCTGTGAGATGGTGAGATGGGTAATCTCAACCACCCATTTTACCATCATTCACGGCATGAAACTTGGGGGATTTAGATAAAATAATGAGTGAAATGTGTGCTTCAAATTTCGTGTAAAAACATCCCTAACATGTCCATCTGGAGGAGGTTGATTTCAACAATTCTGAGACCGTTAAAATTTGACAGTCTTGATGGAGGGGATAGAAGTCTCGAATTAAGTTGAATTTGGAATAACACCATGATGGTATATAGTGATCTAAATCCGCCTAGGTTTCATGCCGTCAATGATGGTAAAATGGGTGGTTGAAATTGCCCATCTCACCATCTCACAGAATCCCTATCTCACAGGATCGCCACTCTATATATATGAGTCGCGATCATGTGAGATGGGGATTCTGTGAGATGGTGAGATGGGTAATCTCAACCACCCATGTTACCATCATTCACGGCATGAAACTTGGGGGATTTAGATAAAATAATGAGTGAAATGTGTGTTTCAAATTTCATGTAAAAAAACATCCCTAACATGTCCATCTGGAGGAGGTTTATTTCAACAATTCTGAGACCGTTAAAATTTGACAGTCTTGATGGAGGGGATAGAAATCTCGAATTAAGTTGGATTTGGAATAGCACCATGATGGTATATAGTGATCTAAATCCGCCCAGGTTTCATGCCGTCAATGATGGTAAAATGGGTGGTTGACATTACCCATCTCACCATCTCACAAAATCCCCATCTCACAGGATCGCCACTCTATATATATGAGTGGCGATCCTGTGAGATGGGGATTCTGTGAGATGGTGAGATGGGTAATCTCAACCACCCATTTTACCATCATTCACGGCATGAAACTTGGGGGATTTAGATAAAATAATGAGTGAAATGTGTGTTTCAAATTTCGTGTAAAAAACATCCTTAACATGTCCATCTGGAGGAGGTTGATTTCAACAATTCTGAGACCGTTAGAATTTGACAGTCTTGATGGAGGGGCTAGAAGTCTCGAATTAAGTTGAATTTGGAATAGCACCATGATGGTATATAGTGATCTAAATACGCCCAGGTTTCATGCCGTCAATAATGGTAAAATGGGTGGTTGAAATTGCCCATCTCACCATCTCACAGAATCCCCATCTCACAGGATCGCCACTCTATATATATGAGTGGCGATCCTGTGAGATGGGGATTCTGTGAGATGGTGAGATGGGTAATCTCAACCACCCATTTTACCATCATTCACGGCATGAAACTTGAGGGAGTTAGATAAAATAATGAGTGAAATGTGTGTTTCAAATTTCATGTAAAAAAACATCCCTAACATGTCCATCTGGAAGAGGTTGATTTCAACAATTCTGAGACCGTTAAAATTTGACAGTCTTGATGGAGGGGATAGAAGTCTCGAATTAAGTTGAATTTGGAATAGCACCATGATGGTATATAGTGATCTAAATCCACCCAGGTTTCATGCCGTCAATGATGGTAAAATGGGTGGTTGAAATTACCCATCTCACCATCTCACAGAATCCCCATCTCACAGGATCGCCACTCTACATATATGAGTGGCGATCCTGTGAGATGGGGATTCTGTGAGATGGCGAGATGGGTAATCTCAACCACCCATTTTACCATCATTCACGGCATGAAACTTGGGGGATTTAGATAAAATAATGAGTGAAATGTGTGTTTCAAATTTCGTGTAAATAAACATCCCTAACATGTCCATCTGGAGGAGGTTGATTTCAACAATTCTGAGACCGTTAAAATTTGACAGTCTTGATGGTGGGGATAGAAGTCTCGAATTAAGTTGAATTTGGAATAGCACGATGATGGTATACAGTGATCTAAATCCGCCCAGGTTTCATGCCGTCAATGATGGTAAAATGGGTGGTTGAAATTGCCCATCTCACCATCTCACAGAATCCCCATCTCACAGGATCGCCACTCTATATATATGAGTGGCGATCCTATGAGATGGGGATTCTGTGAGATGGTGAGATGGGTAATCTCAACCACCCATTTTACCATCATTCGCGGCATGAAACTTGGGGGATTTAGATAAAATAATGAGTGAAATGTGCGTTTCAAATTTCACGTAAAAAACATCCCTAACATGTCCATCTGGAGGAGGTTGATTTCAACAATTCTGAGACCGTTAAAATTTGACAGTCTTGATGAAGGGGATAGAAGTCTCGAATTAAGTTGAATTTGGAATAGCACCATGATGGTATATAGTGATCTAAATCCGCCCAGGTTTCATACCGTCAATGATGGTAAAATGGGTGGTTGAAATTACCCATCTCACCATCTCACAGAATCCCCATCTCACAGGATCGCCACTCTATATATATGAGTGGTGATCCTGTGAGATGGGGATTCTGTGAGATGGTGAGATGGGTAATCTCAACCACCCATTTTACCATCATTCACGGCATGAAACTTGGGGGATTTAGACAAAATAATGAGTGAAATGTGTGTTTCAAATTTTGTGTAAAAAAACATCCCTAACATGTCCATCTGGAGGAGGTTGATTTCAACAATTCTGAGACCGTTAAAATTTGACACTCTTGATGGAGGGGATAGAAGTCTCGAATTAAGTTGAATTTGGAATAGCACCATAATGGTATATAGTGATCTAAATCCGCCCAGGTTTCATGCCGTCAATGATGGTAAAATGGGTGGTTGAAATTACCCATCTCACCATCTCACATAATCCCCATCTCACAGGATCGCCACTCTATATATATGAGTGGCGATCCTGTGAGATGGGGATTCTGTGAGATGGTGAGATGGGTAATCTCGACCACCCATTTTACCATCATTCACGGCATGAAACTTGGGCGATTTTGATAAAATAATGAGTGAAATGTGTGTTTCAAATTTCGTGTAAAAAAACATCCCTAACATGTCCATCTGGGAGAGGTTGATTTCAACAATTCTGAGACCGTTAAAATTTGACTGTCTTGATGGAGGGGATAGAAGTCTCGAATTAATTTGAATTTGGAATAGCATCATGATTGTATATAGTGATCTAAATCCGCCCAGGTTTCATGCCGTCAATGATGGTAAAATGGGTGGTTGAAATTACCCATCTCGCCATCTCACAGAATCCCCATCTCACAGGATCACCACTCTATATAGGATTTCTTTCAAATAGGACTTGATCTTTCCATCCCTAAGGACGGCCAGCTCCTTTTTTGTATAAAACATGACGACTTTAGTAGAATACATATACAGATTGTTTTACAATGTGCAGTTTTAATGTTTGTATTATAATATGTCATTTTGTATGCGGTTTTGTATTTATAATGTGCAGTTATAATACAAACTGTATACGCATTCTACTAAAGTGCTCGTGTTTTCTACAAAAAGATGGTGGCCTTCCTTAAGTCAGGAAGGATGCATCCTATTTGAAAGGCCACATATATATATATATATATATATGGGTTAAATGGGTCTGTCCCCATAGGGGGAGCTAACTTGGCTCCCCCGCGCCATTTCGCCTGCTTTTATATTTTTTTTGAAAATTTCTTCCATGGATTTTCATTAATATATCCATATATTATGTCATTAAAATTTCGTGTGAAATAGAGTCTCTTACGACCTCCATCAAGATGGGGTCGATTTTAGCAATTTTGTTATCATTAAAAAATGATTGTCTAGATGAAGGCCGTAGGACTCTTTGTTTCTCATAAAATTTTATTGATATAATATAGGGATATAGTGATGAAATTCCACGGAAGAAATTTTCAAAAAAAAGTAAAAAAATCAGGCGAAATGGGGCGGGAGAGCCAAGTTAGCTCCCCCAGGGGGCAGCCCCATTTAACCCATATATATATATATATATATATATATATAGAGTGGCGATCCTGTGAGATGGGGATTCTGTGAGATGGTGAGATGGGTAATCTCAATCACCCATTTTACCATCATTGACGGCATGAAACCTGGGCGGTTTTAGATCACTATATACCATCATGGTGTTATTCCAAATCCAACTTAATTCGAGATTTCTATCCCCTCCATCAAGACTGTCAAATTTTAACGGTCTCATAATTGTTGAAATCAACCTCCTCCAGATGGACACGTTAGGGATGTTTTTTTACACGAAATTTGAAACACACATTTTACTCATTATTTTATCTAAATCCCCCAAGTTTCATGCCGTGAATGATGGTAAAATGGGTGGTTGAGATTACCCATCTCACCATCTCACAGAATCCCCATCTCACAGGATCGCGACTCATATATATAGAGTTGCGATCCTGTGAGATGGGGATTCTGTGAGATGGTGAGATGGGTAATGTCAACCACCCATTTTACCATCATTGACGGCATGAAACCTAGACGGATTTAGATCACTATATACCATCATGGTGCTATTCCAAATTCAACTTAATTCGAGACTTCTATCCCCTCCATCAAGACTGTCAAATTTTAACGGTCTCAGAATTGTTGAAATCAACCTCCTCCAGATGGACATGTTAGGGATGTTTTTTTACATGAAATTTAAAACACACATTTCACCCATTATTTTATCTAAATCCCCCAAGTTTCATGCCGTGAATGATGGTAAAATGGGTGGTTGAGATTACCCATCTCACCATCTCACAGAATCCCCATCTCACAGGATCGCGACTCATATATATAGAGTGGCGATCCTGTGAGATAGGGATTCTGTGCGATGGTGAGATGGGTAATTTCGACCACCCATTTTACCATCATTGACGGCATGAAACCTGGGCGGATTTAGATCACTATATACCATCATGGTGCTATTCCAAATTCAACTTAATTCGAGACTTCTATCCCCTCCATCAAGACTGTCAAATTTTAACGGTTTCAGAATTGTTGAAATCAACCTCCTCCAGATGGACATGTTAGGGATGTTTTTTTACACGAAATTTGAAACACACATTTCACTCATTATTCTATCTAAATCCCCCAAGTTTCATGACGTGAATGATGGTAAAATGAGTGATTGAGATTACCCATCTCACCATCTCACAGAATCCCCATCTCACAGGATCGCCACTCATATATATAGAGTGGCGATCATGTGAGATGGGGATTCTGTGAGATTGTGAGATGGGTAATTTCAACCACCCATTTTACCATCATTGACGGCATGAAACCTGGGCTGATTTAGATCAATATATACCATCATGGTGCTATTCCAAATTCAACTTAATTCGAGATTTCTATCCCCTCCATCAGGACTGTCAAATTTTAACGTTCTCAGAATTGTCGAAATCAACCTCCTCCAGATGGACATGTTAGGGATGTTTTTTTACACGAAATTTGAAACACACATTTCACTCATTATTTTATCTAAATCCCTCAAGTTTCATGCCGTGAATGATGGTAAAATGGGTAGTTGAGATTACCCATCTCACCATAGAGTGGCGATCCTGTGAGATCGGGATTCTGTGAGATGGTGAGATGGGTAATTTCAACCACCCATTTTACCATCATTGACGGCATGAAACCTGGGCGGATTTAGATCACTATATACCATCATGGTGCTATTCCAAATTCAACATAATTCGAGACTTCTATCCCCTCCATCAAGACTGTCAAATTTTAACGGTCTCAGAATTGTTGAAATCAACCTCATCCAGATGGACATGTTAGGGATGTTTTTTTACACAAATTTTGAAACACACATTTCACTCATTATTTTATCTAAATCCCCACAGTTTCATGCCGTGAATGATGGTAAAATGGGTGGTTGAGATTACCCATCTCACCATCTCTCAGGATCGCCACTCATATATATAGAGTGGTGATCCTGTGAGATGGGGATTCTGTGAGATGGTGAGATGGGTAATTTCAACCACCCATTTTACCATCATTGATGGCATGAAACCTGGGCGGATTTAGATCACTATATACCATCATGGTGCTATTCCAAATTCTACTTAATTCGAGACTTCTATCCCCTCCAACAAGACTGTCAAATTTTAACGGTTTCAGAATTGTTGAAATCAACCTCCTCCAGATGGACATGTTTGGGATGTTTTTTAACATGATATTTGAAACACACATTTCACTCATTATTTTATCTAAATCCCCCAAGATTCATGCCGTGAATGATGGTAAAATGGGTGGTTGAGATTACCCATCTCACCATCTCACAGAATCCCCATCTCACAGGATCGCCACTCATATATATAGAGTGGCGATCCTGTGAGATGGGGATTCTGTGAGATGGTGAGATGGGTAATTTCAATCACCCATTTTACCATCATTGACGGCATGAAACCTGGGCGGATTTAGATCACTATATACCATCATGGTGCTATTCCAAATTCAACTTAATTCGAGACTTCTATCCCCTCCATCAAGACTGTCAATTTTTAATGGTCTCAGAATTGTTGAAATCAACCTCATCCAGATGGACATGTTAGGGATGTTTTTTTACACGAAATTTGAAACACACATTTCACTCATTATTTTATCTAAATCCCCCAAGTTTCATGTCGTGAATGATGGTAGAATGGGTGGTTGAGATTACCCATCTCACCATCTCACATAATCCCCATTTCACAGGATCGCCACTCATATATATAGAGTGGCGATCCTGTGAGATGGGGATTCTGTGAGATGGTGAGATGGGTAATGTCAACCACCATTTTACCATCATTGACGGCATGAAACCTGGGCGGATTTAGATCACTATATAACATCATGGTGCTATTCCAAATTCAACTTAATTCGAGACTTTTGTCCCCTCCATCAAGACTGTCAAATTTTAACGGTCTCAGAATTGTTGAAATCAACCTCCTCCAGATGGACATGTTAGGTATGTTTTTTTACATGAAATTTTAAACACACATTTCACTCATTATTTTATCTAAATCCCCCAAGTTTCATGCCGTGAATGATGGTAAAATTGGTGGTTGAGATTACCCATCTCACCATCTCACAGAATCCCCTCTCACAGGGTCGCCACTCTTATATGTAGAGTGGCGAACCTGTGAGATGGGGATTCTGTGAGATGGTGAGATGGGCAATTTCAACCACCCATTTTACCATCATTGACGGCATGAAACCTGGGCGGATTTAGATCACTATATACCATCATGGTGCTATTCCAAATTGAACGTAATTCGAGACTTCTATCCCCTCCATCAAGACTGTCAAATTTTAACGGTCTCAGAATTGTTGAAATCAACCTCCTCCAGATGGACATGTTAGGATGTTTTTTACACGAAATTTGAAACACACATTTCACTCATTATTTTATCTAAATCCCCCAAGTTTCATGCCGTGAATGATGGTAAAATGGGTGGTTGAGATTACCCATCTCACCATCTCACAGAATCCCCATCTCACAGGATCGCCACTCATATATATAGAGTGGCGATCCTGTGAGATGGGGATTTTGTGAGACGGTGAGATGGGTAATCTCAACCACCCATTTTACCATCATTGACGGCATGAAACCTGGGCGGATTTAGATCACTATATACCATCATGGTGCTATTCCAAATTCAACTTAATTCGAGACTTCTATCCCCTCCATCAAGACTGTCAAATTTTAACGGTCTCAGAATTGTTGAAATCAACCTCCTCCAGATGGACATGTTAGGGATGTTTTTTTACACAAAATTTGATAAACACATTGCACTCATCATTTTATCTAAATCCCCCAAGTTTCATGTCGTGAATGATGGTAAAATGGGAGGTTGAGATTACCCATCTCATCATCTCACAGAATCCCCATCTCACAGGAGCGCCACTCATATATGTAGAGTGGCGATCCTGTGAGATGGGGATTCTGTGAGATGGTGAAATGGGTAATTTCAACCACACATTTTACCATCATTGACGACATGAAATCTGGGCGGATTTAGATCACTATATACCATCATGGTGCTATTCCAAATTCAACTTAATTCGAGACTTCTATCCCCTCCATCAAGACTGTCAAATTTTAACGGTCTCAGAATTGTTGAAATCAACCTCCTCCAGATGGACATGTTAGGGATGTTTTTTTACACGAAATTTGAAACACACATTTAACTCAATATTTTATCTAAATTCCCCAAGTTTCATGTCGTGAATGATGGTAAAATGGGTGGTTGAGATTACCCATCTTACCATCTCACTGAATCCCCATCTCACAGGATCGCCACTCATATATATAGAGTGGCGATCCTGTGAGATGGGGATTATGTGAGATGGTGAGATGGGTAATTTCAACCACCCATTTTACCATCATTGACGGCATGAAACCTGGGCGGATTTAGATCACTATATACCATCATGGTGCTATTCCAAATTCAACTTAATTCGAGACTTCTATCCGCTCCATCAAGACTGTCAAATTTTAACGGTCTCAGAATTGTTGAAATCAACCTCCTCCAGATGGACATGTTGGGGATGTTTTTTTACATGAAATTTGAAACACACATTTCACTCATTATTTTATCTAAATCCCCCAAGTTTCATGCCGTGAATGATGGTAAAATGGGTGGTTGAGATTACCCATCTCACCATCTCACAGAATCCCCATCTCACAGGATCGCCACTCATATATAAAGAGTGGCGATCCTGTGAGATGGGGATTCGGTGAGATGGTGAGATGGGAAATTTCAACCACCCATTTTACCATCATTGACGGCATGAAACCTGGGCGGATTTAGATCACTATATACCATCATGGTGTTATTCCAAACTCAACTTAATTCGAGACTTCTATCCCCTCCATCAAGACTGTCACATTTTAACGGTCTCAGAATTGTTGAAATCAACCTCCTCCAGATGGACATGTTATGGATGTTTTTTTTTACACGAAATTTGAAACACACATTTCACTCATTATAGTATCTAAATCCCCATAGTTTCATGCCGTGAATGATGGTAAAATGAGTGGTTGAGATTACCCATCTCACCATCTCACAGAATCCCCATCTCACAGGATCGCCACTCATATATATAGAGTGGCGATACTGTGAGATGGGGATTCTGTGAGATGGTGAGATGGGTAATTTCAAACACCCATTTTACCATCATTGACGGCATGAAACTTGGGCGGATTTAGATCACTATATATCATCATGGTGCTATTCCAAATTCAACTTAATTCGAGACTTCTATCCCCTCCATCAAGATTGTCAAATTTTAACGGTCTCAGAATGGTTGAAATCAACCTCCTCCAGATGGACATGTTAGGGATGTTTTTTTACACGAAATTTGAAACACACATTTCACTCATTATTTTATCTAAATCCCCCATGTTTCATGCCGTGAATGATGGTAAAATGTGTGGTTGAGATTACCCATCTCAACATCTCACAGAATCCCCATCTCACAGGATCGCCACTCATATATGTAGAGTGGCGATCCTGTGAGATGGGGATTCTGTGAGATGGTGAGATGGGTAATTTAACCACCCATTTTACCATCATTGACAGCATGAAATATGGGCGGATTTAGATCACTATATACCATCATGGTGCTATTCCAAATTCAACTTAATTCGAGACTTCTATCCCCTCCATCAAGACTATCAAATTTTAACGGTCTCAGAATTGTTGAAATCAACCTCCTCCAGATGGACATGTTAGGGATTTTTTTTACATGAAATTTGAAACAAACATTTCACTCATTATTTTATCTAAATCCCCCAAGTTTCATGCCGTGAATGATGGTAAAATGGGTGGTTGAGATTACCCATCTCACCATCTCACAGAATCCCCATCTCACAGGATCGCCACTCATATATATAGAGTGGAGATCCTGTGAGATGGGGATTCTGTGAGATGGTGAGATGGGTAATTTCAACTACCCATTTTACCATCATTGACAGCATGAAACCTGGGCGGATTTAGATCACTATATACCATCATGATGCTATTCCAAATTCAACTTAATTCGAGACTTCTATCCCCTCCATCAAGACTGTCAAATTTTAACGGTCTCAGAATTGTTGAAATCAACCTCCTCCAGATGGACATGTTAGAGATGTTTTTTTACACGAAATTTGAAACACACATTTCACTCATAATTTTATCTAAATCCCCCAAGTTTCATGCCGTGAATGATGGTAAAATGGATGGTTGAGATTACCCATCTCACCATCTCACAGAATCCCCATCTCACAGAATCGCCACTCATATATATAGTGGCGATCCTGTGAGATGGGGATTCTGTGAGATGGTGAGATGGGAAATCTCAACCACCCATTTTACCATCATTGACGGCATGAAACTGTTGGACATGCGAGCCCACGGCGAGCCATTATGCAATAAATGTTATTGCAATTCACTCCTTAATCTGAAATAAAGAATACATAGTTTGCATAATAGGTCCCTTAGTACAATTAGGGTTATGTACCATGGCCATCTTAATGATCATACAGCTGTTGATTCAATTATTGAATCATAGAGGCTGGTGCTTAGTTGAATATCTAATGAGTTAGATTGAGGACTCATCAAGCACCGTCAAATGATTATTAAGAGATGATCTCCAGCCTGAGTAGGAGATGGCAATCCTATCTCATTTAGGTTGATATCTGACCGACCTCTTGATGCAGGTCCTCTGCATAGGAATAGAGATTCGGAGGTGTCGGATGAGTTAGGTCAAAGAGTTGACTTAACGAGATCGAGATAACCAAAGTCCTATATCATATGCTGTCATGATATAGGCACACATCCTCTGACCGGAGACAGATGTGTTACTATATGTCTGAGTATGTACATTTGGCAGACCAATAGGTTGATGACCTAATCAAGGTCTATACACCGGCGCGCTGGTGTGCATATAAGGGCATATGAGTAATACGATCTCTCAAAGGGATCATACAGGTTCACTACTGAACCGGAAGACATGAGCTCACTCATGAGATATTGGGAAGAATCAAATTCCGTGCGCACGGTCGTCTCGCTTTGGAAGCTTGACTGAATTTGTTGGTTTGATATATACTTTTGGAAAGTATATGATCAAGACCTAGGTATGATATATGCTTTTGGAAAGTATATGATCAATACCGACTCCCAATGATCAAATGAGAAACTTACTGATAAAACCCTGAAGTAGACAGTGTAAAGTTGATCTAATACTTCTGGTCTAATCTGAGTCTTCCAGTATGCAGGATGTACAGGTATTAGGAATACCTGAGGGTGATGTGATCATAAACGGTTGTATAACCATGACGCTTCCATTCCTAGGGAGTGATGAAACGGGTCTGGATTTTAGTGACTCCTCTCAGTAGAGAATTAATCTGATCTTAGTCCAAATGTTGGACATTGATCTGAATTTGATTCAGATTCAATGAGAAGATTAGATTTGCGGTCTTGATTTAATCAAGCATCTATGGGAGGTCCGAGATCTAGATTTGAGATGTGATCTCAATATCCATGTCACTATACGTGGAACAATACAATCGCCCTGTCCTTATCTCCAAGTATTCGCGGAGAAAGCGCATTGTCCTTGAAAGAGTTCATGGATAATTCTATTGTTGATATATGTATCCGAGCATTGAGAAAATGGATAATTAAATGTGATTTAATTATCATGAATAATATGAATTTGATTCATATTATAAGGAGAATTATCTTAGATAATTAAATGTGATTTGATTATCAAAGATGTGAATAATGTGAATGTGATTCATATTATTTGAACACATGAGATAAAGAGATCCAGGATGATTAAATATGATTTAATTATCAAGGATAAGAATAATGTGGATAGTAATATCCAATTATTCATAATATATTATAAATGTGATTTATAATGTATTAGAGAGAGTTAAATATAATTTATATTAGTAGATTAATTATTAATGTGTATTGGATACACATTGTCTAATTAATTGAAAATGTAAATTACATTTTGTTTTGGGTTGTGAATATGATTCACAATATTCCAATGTCAAGATTTGCAATATTCCCAAATTTAATTGAGAATTATTTTGGTGAATAAAAATCCCAACAAATAGTTGTTGGAAAATAAGTAGAGAGAAAATCAAGGAGATATGCAATCTCATGAGAATCCATGAGATTGCCCTCCAAAGGGGAAGGTTGATCTCCTTTATTCTCTCTCTCTCCTTATTTGATTGATTTAATTTGGTACTAATATTTATTTGATTTATCAAATATATTTAATCAAAATTAAATCACAAGTTGTTGGCTTTTACCAACAACAATCTTGACCATTGGATTGTCATAAATCAATCTCAACCATTGATTTTATATGACACATGGATTGAGATCCATGGATCCCAAAACCCTATAAATAGAGAGGCATACCCATGCTCTCTCTTTACACATAATGCTTGAGAAGCATCTCTCTCTTCCTCTCTCTTTCTCTCTAGAGGTCAGCCCTCTCTCTCCCTCTCATGGCCGTCCACCATGGATGCCATGGAGAGGTTCTCCATCGCCGCGGCATCGTCGTTATGCTGCTCGTTCTTTTGCTCGTGGATCTCCGTCTCCTTCGGTGCGCCTCGCTCGTGAAGAAGATGTTGGATCTCGTGTGTCGAGATCAGGAGATCTGCCGCTTGGATCATCAACATGGATTGCGAGAAGCACGCGGTTCATCCCCGCGCTCGCAAGCGTCTCCTCCGTCGGATCGGACTTGAGACAGGAGGTCTCTTCGTTTAGAGACTCGATCGCAACCACGCTTCAAGAGGTAATCCTATTACTTATTTGTGGTTTAGACGAAACGATCCGAGAAGTGTTCTTGGATCATGTGGTTTCGTCGTATAAAATTTTTAAATTCCGCTGCATCGAGCAACTAGTGCGACTAGTCGCTCGTCGTCGTATTCGATACGACACTCACGCTTCCGTGATGCGCTTAAGGATCTAACCATATCCTTCAGAAACCTGAGCGGATTTAGATCACTATATACCATCATGGTGCTATTCCAAATTCAACATAATTCGAGACATCTATCCCCTCCATCAAGACTGTCAAATTTTAAAGGTCTCAGAATTGTTGAAATCAACCTCCTCCGGATTGACATTTTAGGGATGTTTTTTTACACGAAATTTGAAATACACATTTCACTCATTATTTTATCTAAATACCCCAAGTTTCATGCCGTGAATGATGGTAAAATGGGTGGTTGAGATTACCCATCTCACCATCTCACAGAATCCCCATCTCACAGGATCGCCACTCATAGAGTGGCGATCCTGTGAGATGGGGATTCTGTGAGATGGTGAGATGGGTAATGTCAACCACCCATTTTACCATCATTGACGGCACGAAACCTAGACGGATTTAGATCACTATATACCATCATGGTGCTATTCCAAATTCAACTTAATTCGAGACTTCTATCCCCTCCATCAAGACTGTCAAATTTTAACGGTCTCAGAATTGTTGAAATCAACCTCCTCCAGATGGACATGTTAGGGATGTTTTTTTACATGAAATTTAAAACACACATTTCACCCATTATTTTATCTAAATCCCCCAAGTTTCATGCCGTGAATGATGGTAAAATGGGTGGTTGAGATTACCCATCTCACCATCTCACAGAATCCCCATCTCACAGGATTGCCACTCATATATATATATATAGAGTGGCGATCCTGTGAGATGGGGATTCTGTGAGATGGTAAGATGGGTAATTTCAACCACCCATTTTACCATCATTGACGGCATGAAACCTGGGCGGATTAGATCACTATATACCATCATGGTGCTATTCCAAATTCTACTTAATTTGAGACTTCAATCCCCTCCATCAAGACTGTCAAATTTTAACGGTCTCAGAATTGTTGAAATCAACCTCCTTCGGATGGACATGTAGGGATGTTTTTTTACACGAAATTTGAAAACACACATTTCACTCAATTATTTTATCTAAATCCCCCAAATTTCATGCCGTGAATGATGGTAACATGGGTGGTTGAGATTACCCATCTCACCATCTCACAAAATCCCCATCTCACAGGATAACCACTCATATATATAGAGTGGCGATCCTGTGAGATGGGGATTCTGTGAGATGGTGAGATGGGTAATTTCAACCACCCATTTTACCATCATTGATGGCATGAAACCTGGGCGGATTTAGATCACTATATACCATCATGGTGCTATTACAAATTCAACTTAATTCGAGACTTCTATCCCCTCCATCAAGACTGTCAAATTTAACGGTCTCAGAATGGTTGAAATCAACCTCCTCCAGATGGACATGTTAGGGAAGTTTTTTTACACGAAATTTGAAACACACATTTCACTCATTATTTTATCTAAATCCCCCATGTTTCATGCCGTAAATGATGTTAAAATGGGTGGTTGAGATTACCCATCTCAATATCTCACAGAAACACCATCTCACAGGATCGCCACTCATATATATATAGAGTGGCGATCCTGCGAGATGGGGATTCTGTGAGATGGTGAGATGGGTAATGTCAACCACCCATTTTACCATCATTGACGGCATGAAACCTGGGCGGATTTAGATCACCATATACCATCATGGTGCTATTTCAAATTCAACAAAATTCGAGACTTCTATCCCTTCCATCAAGACTGTCAAATTTTAACGGTCTTAGAATTGTTGAAATTAACCTCCTCCAGATGGACATGTTAGGGATGTTTTTTTACACGAAATTTGAAACACACATTTCACTCATTATTTTATCTAAATCCCCCAAGTTTCATGCCGTGAATGATGGTAAAATGGGTGGTTGAGATTACCCATCTCACCATCTCACAGAATCCCCATCTCACAGGATCGCCACTCATATATAAAGAGTGGCGATCCTGTGAGATGGGGATTCGGTGAGATGGTGAGATGGGAAATTTCAACCACCCATTTTACCATCATTGACGGCATGAAACCTGGGCGGATTTAGATCACTTATACCATCATGGTGCTATTCCAAATTCAACTTAATTCGAGACTTCTATCCCCTTCCATCAAGACTGTCAAATTTTAACGATATCAGAATTGTTGAAATCAACCTCCTCCAGATGGACATGTTAGGGATGTTTTTTTTACACGAAATTTGAAACACACATTTCACTCATTATTTTATCTAAATCTCCCAAGTTTCATGCCGTGAATGATGGTAAAATTGGTGGTTGAGATTACCCATCTCACCATCTCACAGAATCCCCATCTCGCAGGATCGCCACTCATATATATAGAGTGGCGATCCTGTGAGATGGGGATTCTGTAAGATGGTGAGATGGGTAATCTCAACCACCCATTTTACCATCATTGACGACATGAAACCTGGGCGGATTTTAGATCACTATATACCATCATGGTGCTATTCCAAATTCAACTTAATTCGAGACTTCTATCCCCTCCATCAAGACTGTCAAATTTTAACGGTCTCAGAATTGTTGAAATCAACCTCCTCCAGATGGACATGTTAGGGATGTTTTTTTACACGAAATTTGAAACACACATTTCACCCATTATTTTATCTAAATTCCCCAAGTTTCATGCCATGAATGATGGTAAAATGGGTGGTTGAGATTTCCCATCTCAGTATCTCACAGATCCCCCATCTCACAGGATCGCCACTCATATATATAGAGTGGCGATCCTGTGAGATGGGGATTCTGTGAGATGGTGAGATAGGTAATTTCAACCACCCATTTTACCATCATTGACGGCATGAAACCTGGGCCGGGATTTAGATCACTATATACCATCATGGTGCTATTCCAAATTCAACTTAATTCGAGACTTCTATCCCCTCCATCAAGACTGTCAAATTTTAACGGTCTCATAATAGTTGAAATCAACCTCCTCCAGATGGACATGGTAGGGATGTTTTTTACACGAAATTTGAAACACCCATTTCACTCATTATTTTATCTAAATCCCCCATGTTTCATGCCGTGAATGATGGTAAAATGGGTGGTTGAGATTACCCATCTCAACATCTCATTAGAATCCCCATCTCACATAATCGCCACTCATATATATAGAGTGGCGATCCTGTGAGATGGGGATTCTGTGAGATGGGTGAGATGGGTAATTTCAACCACCCATTTTTACCATCATTGACGGCATGAAACCTCGGCGGATTTAGATCACTATATACCATCGTGGTGCTATTCCAAATTCAACTTAATTCGAGACTTCTTATCCCCTCCATCAAGACTGTAAAATTTTAACGGTCTCAGAATTGTTGAAATCAACCTCCACTAGATGGACATGTTAGGGATGTTTTTTTACACGAAATTTGAAACACACATTTCACTCATTATTTTATCTAAATCCCCCAAGTTTCATGCCGTGAATGATGGTAAAATGGGTGGTTGAGATTACCCATCTCACCATCTCACAGAATCCCCTTCTCACAGGATCGCCACTCATATATATAGAGTGGCCATCCTGTGAGATGGGGATTCTGTGAGATGGTGAGATGGGTAATTTCAACAGCCCATTTTACTATCATTGACGGCATGAAACCTTGGCGGATTTAGATCACTATATACCATCATGGTGCTATTCCAAATTCAACTTAATTCGAGACTTCTATCCCCTCCATCAAGACTGTCAAATTTTTACGGTCTCAGAATTGTTGAAATCAACCTCCTCCAGATGGACATGTTAGGGATGTTTTTTTACACGAAATTTGAAACACACATTTCACTCATTATTTTATCTAAATCTCCCAAGTTTCATGCCGTGAATGATGGTAAAATAGGTGGTTGAGATTACCCATCTCACCATCTCACAGAATCCCCATCTCACAGGATCGCCACTTATATATATAGAGTGGCGATCCTGTGAGATGGGGATTCTGTGAGATGGTGAGATGGGTCATTTAAACCACCCATTTTACCATCATTGACGGCATGAAACCTGGGCGGATTTAGATCACTATATACCATCATGGTGCTATTCCAAATTCAACTTAATTCGAGACTTCTTTACCCTCCATCATGACTGTCAAATTTTAACGGTCTCAGAATTGTTGAAATCAACCTCCTCCAGATGGACATGTTAGGGATGTTTTTTTACACGAAATTTGAAAAACACATTTCACTCATTATTTTATCTAAATCCCCCAAGTTTCATGCCGTGAATGATGGTAAAATGGGTGGTTGAGATTACCCATCTCACCATCTCACAGAATCCCCATCTCACAGGATCGCCACTCTATATATATGAGTGGCGATCCTGTGAGATGGGGATTCTGTGAGATGGTGAGATGGGTAATTTCAACCATCCATTTTACCATCATTGACGGCATGAAACCTGGGCGGATTTAGTTCACTATATACCATCATGGTGCTATTCCAAATTCAACTTAATTCGAGACTTCTATCCCTTCCATCAAGACTATCAAATTTTAACGGTCTCGGAATTGTGGAAATCAACCTCCTCCAGATGGACATGTTAGGGATGTTTTTTTACACGAAATTTGAAACACACATTTCACTCATTATTTTATATAAATCCCCCTAGTTTCATGCCGTGAATGATGGTAATATGGGTGGTTGAGATTACCCATCTCACCATCTCACAGAATCCCCATCTCACAGGATCGCCACTCATATATATAGAGTGGCGATCCTGTGAGATGGTGAGATGGGTAATGTCAACCACCCATTTTACCATCATTGACGGCATGAAACCTGGACGGATTTAGATCACTATATACCATCTGGTGCTATTCCAAATTCAACTTAATTCGAGGCTTCTATCCCCTCCATCAAGACTGTCAAATTTTAACGGTCTCAGAATTGTTGAAATCAACCTCCTCCAGATGGACATGTTAGGGATTTTTTTTACACGAAATATAAAACACACATTTCACTCATTATTTTATCTAAATCCCCTAAGTTTCATGCCGTGAATGATGGTAAAATATGTGGTTGAGATTACCCATCTCACTATCTCACAGAGTCCCCATCTCACAGGATCGCCACTCATATATATAGAGTGGCGATCCTGTGAGATGGGGATTCTGTGAGATGGTGAGATGGGTAATTTCAACCACCCATTTTACCATCATTGACGGCATGAAACCTGGGCGGATTTAGATCACTATATACCATCATGGTGCTATTCCAAATTCAACTTAATTCGAGACTTCTATCCCCTCCATCAAGACTGTCAAATTTTAACGGTCTCAGAATTGTTGAAATCAACCTCCTCCAGATGGACATGTTAAGGATGTTTTTTATACGAAATTTGAAACACACATTTCACTCATTATTTTATCTAAATCCCCAAGTTTCAGGCCGTGAATGATGGTAATATGGGTGGTTGAGATTACCCATCTCACCATCTCACAGAATCCCCATCTCACAGGATCGCCACTCATATATATAGAGTGGTGTTCCTTTGAGATGGGGATTCTGTGAGATGGTGAGACGGGTAATTTCAACCACCCATTTTACCATCATTGACAGAATGAAACCTGGGCGGATTTTGATCACTATTTACCATCATGGTGCTAATACAAATTCCACTTAATTCGAGACTTCTATCCCCTCCATCAAGACTGTCAAATTTTAACGGTCTCAGAATGGTTGAAATCAACCTCCTCCAGATGGACATGTTAGGGATGTTTTTTTACACGAAATTTGAAACACACATTTCACTCATTATTTTATCTAAATCCCCCATGTTTCATGCCGTGAATGATGGTAAAATGGGTGGTTGAGATTACCCATCTCAACATCTCACATAATCCCCATCTCACAGGATCACCACTCATATATATAGAGTGGCGATCCTGTGAGATGGGGATTCTGTGAGATGGTGAGATGGGTAATTTCAACCACCCACTTTACCATCATTGACGGCATGAAACCTGGGCGGATTTAGATCACTATATACCATCATGGTGCTATTCCAAATTCAACTTAATTCGAGACTTCTATCCCTTCCATCAAGAATGTCAAATTTTAACGATCTTAGAATTGTTGAAATCAACGTCCTCCAGATGGACCTGTTAGGGATGTTTTTTTACACGAAATTTGAAACACACATTTCACTCATTATTTTATCTAAATCCTGCAAGTTTCATGCCGTGAATGATGGTAAAATGGGTTGTTGAGATTACCCATCTCACCATCTCACAGAATCCCCATCTCACAGGATCGCCACACATATATGTAGAGTGGCGATCCTGTGAGATGAGGATTCTGTGAGATGGTGAGATGAGTAATTTCAACCACCCATTTTACCATCATTGACGACATGAAACCTGGGTGGATTTAGATCACTATATACCATCATGGTGCTATTCCAAATTCAACTTAATTCGAGACTTCTATCCCCTCCATCAAGACTGTCAAATTTTAACGGTCTCAGAAGTGTTGAAATCAACCTCCTCTAGATGGACATGTTAGGGATGTTTTTTTACACGAAATTTGAAACACACATTTCACTCATTATTTTATCTAAATCCCCCAAGTTTCATGCCGTGAATGATGGTAAAATTGGTGGTTGAGATTACCCATCTCACCATCTCACAGAATCCCCATCTCACAGGATCGCCACTCATATATATAGAGTGGCGATCCTGTGAGATGGGGATTCTGTGAGATGGTGAGATGGGTAATTTCAACCACCCATTTTACCATCATTGATGGCATGAAACCTGGGCGGATTTAGATCACTATATACCATCCTGGTGCTATTCCAAATTCAACTTAATTCGAGACTTCTATCCCCTCCATCAAGACTGTCAAATTTTAACGGTCTCGGAATTGTTGAAATCAACCTCCTCCAGATGGACATGTTAGGGATGTTTTTTTACACGAAATTTGAAACACCCATTTCACACATTATTTTATCTAAATTCCCCAAGTTTCATGTCGTGAATGATGGTAAAATGGGTGGTTGAGATTACCCATCTCACCATCTCACAGAATCCCCATCTCACAGGATTGCCACTCATATATATAGAGTGGTGATTCTGTGAGATGGGGATTCTGTGAGATGGTGAGATGGGTAATCTCAACCACCCATTTTACCATCATTGACGGCATGAAACCTGGGTGGATTTAGATCACTATATACCATCATGGTGCTATTCCAAATTCAACTTAATTCGAGACTTCTACCCCTCCACCAAGACTGTCAAATTTTAACGGTCTCAGAATTGTTGAAATCAACCTCCTCCAGATGGACATGTTAGGGATGTTTTTTTACACGAAATTTGAAACACACATTTCACCCATTATTTTATCTAAATTCCCCAAGTTTCATGCCATGAATGATGGTAAAATGGGTGGTTGAGATTACCCATCTCACAGAATCCCCATCTCACAGGATCGCCACTCATATATATAGAGTGGCGATCCTGTGAGATGGGGATTCTGTGAGATGGTGAGATGGGTAATTTCAACCACCCATTTTACCATCATTGACGGCATGAAACCTGGGCGGATTTAGATCACTATATACCATCATGGTGCTATTCCAAATTCAACTTAATTCGAGACTTCTATCCCCTCCATCAAGACTGTCAAATTTTAACGGTCTCAGAATAGTTGAAATCAACGTCCTCCAGATGGACATGGTAGGGATGTTTTTTTACACGAAATTTGAAACACACATTTCACTCATTATTTTATCTAAATCCCCCATGTTTCATGCCGTGAATGATGGTAAAATGGGTGGTTGAGATTACCCATCTCAACATCTCATAGAATCCCCATCTCACAGGATCGCCACTCATATATATAGAGTGGCGATCCTGTGATATGGGGATTCTGTGAGATGGTGAGATGGGTAATTTCAACCATCCATTTTACCATCATTGACGGCATGAAACCTCGGCGGATTTAGATCACTATATACCATCATGGTGCTATTCCAAATTCAACTTAATTCGAGACTTCTATCCCCTCCATCAAGACTGTCAAATTTTAACGGTCTCAGAATTGTTGAAATCAACCTCCTCCAGATGGACATGTTAGGGATGTTTTTTACACAAAATTTGAAACACACATTTCACTCATTATTTTATCTAAATCCCCCAAGTTTCATGCCGTGAATGATGGTAAAATGGGTGGTTAAGATTACCCATCTCACCATCTCACAGAATCCCCATCTCACAGGATCGCCCCTCATATATATAGAGTGGCGATCCTGTGAGATGGGGATTCTGTGAGATGGTGAGATGGGTAATTTCAACAACCCATTTTACTATCATTGACGGCATGAAACCTTGGCGGATTTAGATCACAATATACCATCATGGTGCTATTCCAAATTTAACTTAATTCGAGACTTCTATCCCCTCCATCAAGACTGTCAAATTTTAACGGTTTCAGAATTGTTGAAATCAACCTCCTCCAGATGGACATGTTAGCGATGTTTTTTTACACGAAATTTAAATCACACATTTCACTCATTATTTTATCTAAATCCCCAAGTTTCATGCCGTGAATGATGGTAACATGGGTGGTTGAGATTACCCATCTCACCATCTCACAGAATCCCCATCTCACAGGATCGCCACTCATATATATAGAGTGGCGATCCTGTGAGATGGGGATTCTGTGAGATGGTGAGATGGGTAATTTCAACCACCCATTTTACCATCATTGACGGCATGAAACCTGGGCGGATTTAGACCACTATATACCATCATGGTGCTATTCCAAATTCAACTTAATTCGAGACTTCTATACCCTCCATCAAGTCTGTCAAATTTTAACGGTCTCAGAACTGTTGAAATCTACCTCCTCCAGATGGACATGTTAGGGATATTTTTTACACGAAATTTGGAAAAACACATTTCACTCATTATTTTATCTAAATCCCCCAAGTTTCATGCCGTGAATGATGGTAAAATGGGTGGTTAAGATTACCCATCTCACCATCTCACAGAATCCCCATCTCACAGGATCGCCCCTCATATATATAGAGTGCGATCCTGTGAGATGGGTCTTTTGTGAGATGGTGAGATGGGTAATTTCAACAACCCATTTTACTATCATTGACGGCATGAAACCTTGGCGGATTTAGATCACAATATACCATCATGGTGCTATTCCAAATTCAACTTAATTCGAGACTTCTATCCCCTCCATCAAGACTGTCAAATTTTAACGGTTTCAGAATTGTTGAAATCAACCTCCTCCAGATGGACATGTTAGCGATGTTTTTTTACACGAAATTTAAAACACACATTTCACTCATTATTTTATCTAAATCCCCCAAGTTTCATGCCGTGAATGATGGTAACATGGGTGGTTGAGATTACCCATCTCACCATCTCACAGAATCCCCATCTCACAGGATCGCCACTCATATATATAGAGTGGCGATCCTGTGAGATGGGGATTCTGTGAGATGGTGAGATGGGTAATTTCAACCACCCATTTTACCATCATTGATGGCATGAAACCTGGGCGGATTTAGACCACTATATACCATCATGGTGCTATTCCAAATTCAACTTAATTCAAGACTTCTATACCCTCCATCAAGTCTGTCAAATTTTAACGGTCTCAGAATTGTTGAAATCAACCTCCTCCAGATGGACATGTTAGGGATATTTCTTACACGAAATTTGAAAAAACACATTTCACTCATTATTTTATCTAAATCCCCCAAGTTTCATGCCGTGAATGATGGTAAAATGGGTGGTTGAGATTACCCATCTCACCATCTCACGGAATCCCCATCTCACAGGATCTCCACTCTATATATATGAGTGGCGATCCTGTGAGTTGGGGATTATGTGAGATGGTGAGATGGGTAATTTCAACCATCCATTTTACCATCATTGACGGCATGAAACCTCGGCGGATTTAGATCACTATATACCATCATGGTGCTATTCCAAATTCAACTTAATTCGAGACTTCTATCCCCTCCATCAAGACTATCAAATTTTAACGGTCTCGGAATTGTGGAAATCAACCTCCTCCAGATGGACATGTTAGGGATGTTTTTTTACACGAAATTTGAAACACACATTTCACTCATTATTTTATATAAATCCCCAAAGTTTCAAGCTGTGAATGATGGTATTATGGGTGGTTGAGATTACCCATCTCACCATCTCACAGAATCCCCATCTCACAGGATCGCCACTCATATATATGGAGTGGCGATCCTGTGAGATGGGGATTCTGTGAGATGGTGAGATGGGTAATGTCAACCACCCATATTACCATAATTGACGGCATGAAACCTGGACGGATTTAGATCACTATATACCATCATGGTGCTATTCCAAATTCAACTTAATTCGAGACTTCTATCCCCTCCATCAAGACTGTCAAATTTTAACGGTCTCAGAATTGTTGAAATCAACCTCCTCCAGATGGACATGTTAGGGATGTTTTTTTACACGAAATTTAAAACACACATTTCACTCATTATTTTATCTAAATCCCCCAAGTTTCATGCCATGAATGATGGTAAAATAGGTGGTTGAGATTACCCATCTCACCATCTCACAGAATCCCCATCTCACAGGATCGCCACTCATATATATAGAGTGGCGATCCTGTGAGATGGGGATTCTGTGAGATGGTGAGATGGGTAATGTCAACCACCCATTTTACCATCATTGACGGCATGAAACCTAGACGGATTTAGATCACTATATACCATCATAGTGCTATTCCAAATTCAACTTAATTCGAGACTTCTATCCCCTCCATCAAGACTGTCAAATTTTAACGGTCTCAGAATTGTTGAAATCAACCTCCTCCTGATGGACCTGTTAGGGATGTTTCTTACATGAAATTTGAAACACACATTTCACTCGTTATTTTATCTAAATCCCCCCAAGTTTCATGCCGTGAATGATGGTAAAATGGGTGGTTGAGATTACCCATCTCACCATCTCACAGAATCCCCATCTCACAGGATCGCCACTCATATATGTAGAGTGGCGATCCTGTGAGATGAGGATTCTGTGAGATGGTGAGATGAGTAATTTCAACCACCCATTTTACCATCATTGACGGCATGAAACCTGGGTGGATTTAGATCACTATATACCATCATGGTGCTATTCCAAATTCAACTTAATTCGAGACTTCTATCCCCTCCATCAAGACTGTCAAATTTTAACGGTCTCAGAATTGTTGAAATCAACCTCCTCTAGATGGACATGTTAGGGATGTTTTTTTTACACGAAATTTGAACATACATTTCACTCATTATTTTATCTAAATCCCCCAAGTTTCATGCCGTGAATGATGGTAAAATTGGTGGTTGAGATTACCCATCTCACCATCTCACAGAATCCCCATCTCAAAGGTTCGACACTCATATATATAGAGTGGCGATCCTGTGAGATGGGGATTCTGTGAGATGGTGAGATGGGTAATTTCAACCACCCATTTTACCATCATTGATGGCATGAAACCTGGGCGGATTTAGATCACTATATACCATCATGGTGCTATTCCAAATTCAACTTAATTCGAGACTTCTATCCCCTCCATCAAGACTGTCAAATTTTAACGGTCTCGGAATTGTTGAAATCAACCTCCTCCAGATGGACATGTTAGGGATGTTTTTTTACACGGAAATTTGAAACACACATTTCACCCATTATTTTATCTAAATTCCCCAAGTTTCATGTCGTGAATGATGGTAAATGGGTGGTTGAGATTACCCATCTCACCATCTCACAGAATCCCCATCTCACAGGATTGCCACTCATATTATATATAGAGTGGTGATCCTGTGAGATGGGGATTCTGTGAGATGGTGAGATGGGTAATTTCAACCACCCATTTTATCATCATTGACGGCATGAAACCTGGGCGGATTTAGATCACTATATACCATCATGGTGCTATTCCAAATTCAACTTAATTCGAGACTTCTATCCCCTCCATCAGGACTGCCAAATTTTAACGGTCTCAGAATGGTTGAAATCAACCTCCTCCAGATGGACATGTTAGGGATGTTTTTTTACACGAAATTTGAAACACACATTTCACTCATTATTTTATCTATATCCCCCATGTTTCATGCCGTGAATGATGGTAAAATGGGTGGTTGAGATTATCCATCTCAACATCTCACAGAATCCCCATCTCACAAGATCGCCACTCATATATATAGAGTGGCGATCCTGTGAGATGGGGATTCTGTGAGATGGTGAGATGGGTAATTTCAACCACCCATTTTACCATCATTGACGGCATGAAACCTGGGCGGATTTAGATCACTATATACCATCATGGTGCTATTTCAAATTCAACTTAATTCGAGACTTCTATCCCCTCCATCAAGACTGTCAAATTTTAACGGTCTCAGAATTGTTGAAATCAACCTCCTCCAGATGGACATGTTAGGTATGTTTTTTTACACCGAAATTTGAAACACACATTTCACTCATTATTTTATCTAAATCCCCCCAAGTTTCATGCCGTGAATGATGGTAAAATGGGTGGTTGAGTTTACCCATCTCACCATCTCACAGAATCCCCATCTCACAGGATCGCCACTCATATATATAGAGTGGCGATCCTGTGAGATGGGGATTCTGTGAGATGGTGAGATGGGTAATCTCAACCACCCATTTTACCATCATTGATGGCATGAAACCTGGACGGATTTAGATCACTATATACCATTATGGTGCTATTCCAAATTCTACTTAATTCGAGACTTCTATCCCCTCCATCAAGACTGTCAAATTTTAACGGTCTCGGAATTGTTGAAATCAACCTCCTCCAGATGGACATGTTAGGGATGTTTTTTTACACGAAATTTGAAACACACATTTCACCCATTATTTTATCTAAATTCCCCAAGTTTCATGTCGTGAATGATGGTAAAATGGGTGGTTGAGATTACCCATCTCACCATCTCACAGAATCCCCATCTCACAGGATTGCCACTCATATTATATATAGAGTGGTGATCCTGTGAGATGGGGATTCTGTGAGATGGTGAGATGGGTAATTTCAACCACCCATTTTATCATCATTGACGGCATGAAACCTGGGCGGATTTAGATCACTATATACCATCATGGTGCTATTCCAAATTCAACTTAATTCGAGACTTCTATCCCCTCCATCAAGACTGCCAAATTTTAACGGTCTCAGAATGGTTGAAATCAACCTCCTCCAGATGGACATGTTAGGGATGTTTTTTTACACGAAATTTGAAACACACATTTCACTCATTATTTTATCTAAATACCCCATGTTTCATGCCGTGAATGATGGTAAAATGGGTGGTTGAGATTATCCATCTCAACATCTTACAGAATCCCCATCTCACAAGATCGCCACTCATATATATAGAGTGGCGATCCTGTGAGATGGGGATTCTGTGAGATGGTGAGATGGGTAATTTCAACCACCCATTTTACCATCATTGACGGCATGAAACCTGGGCGGATTTAGATCACTATATACCATCATGGTGCTATTTCAAATTCAACTTAATTCGAGACTTCTATCCCCTCCATCAAGACTGTCAAATTTTAACGGTCTCAGAATTGTTGAAATCAACCTCCTCCAGATGGACATGTTAGGTATGTTTTTTTACACGAAATTTGAAACACACATTTCACTCATTATTTTATCTAAATCCCCCAAGTTTCATGCCGTGAATGATGGTAAAATGGGTGGTTGAGTTTACCCATCTCACCATCTCACAGAATCCCCATCTCACAGGATCGCCACTCATATATATAGAGTGGCGATCCTGTGAGATGGGGATTCTGTGAGATGGTGAGATGGGTAATCTCAACCACCCATTTTACCATCATTGATGGCATGAAACCTGGACGGATTTAGATCACTATATACCATTATGGTGCTATTCCAAATTCAACTTAATTAAGACTTCTATCCCCTCCATCAAGATTGTCAAATTTTAACGGTCTCATAATTGTTGAAATCAACCTCCTCCAGATGGACATGTTAGGGATGTTTTTTTACACGAAATTTGAAACACACTTTTAACTCATTATTTTATCTATATCCCCCAAGTTTCATGCCGTGAATGATGGTAAAATGGGTGGTTGAGATTACCCATCTCACTATCTCACAGAATCCCCATCTCACCGGATCGCCACTCATATATATAGAGTGGCGATCCTGTGAGATGGGGATTCTGTGAGATGGTGAGATGGGTAATCTCAACCACCCATTTTACCATCATTGACGGCATGAAACCTGGGCGGATTTAGATCACTATATACCATCGTGGTGCTATTCCAAATTCAACTTAATTCGAGACTTCTATCCCCTCCATCAAGACTGTCAAATTTTAACGGTTTCAGAATTGTTGAAATCAACCTCCTCCAGATGGACATGTTAGGGATGTTTTTTTACACAAAATTTGAAACACACATTTCACTCATTATTTTGTCTAAATCCCCCCAAGTTTCATGCCGTGAATGATGGTAAAATGGGTGGTTGAGATTACCCATCTCACCATCTCACAGAATCCCCATCTCACAGGATCGCCACTCATATATATAGAGTGGCGATCCTGTGAGATGGGGATTCTGTGAGATGGTGAGATGGGTAATTTCAACCACCCATTTTACCATCATTGACGGCATGAAACCTGGGCGGATTTAGACCACTATATACCATCATGGTGCTATTCCAAATTCAACTTAATTCGAGACTTCTATACCCTCCATCAAGTCTGTCAAATTTTAACGGTCTCAGAACTGTTGAAATCAACCTCCTCCAGATGGACATGTTAGGGATATTTTTTACACGAAATTTGAAAAACACATTTCACTCATTATTTTATCTAAATCCCCCAAGTTTCATGCCGTGAATGATGGTAAAATGGGTGGTTAAGATTACCCATCTCACCATCTCACAGAATCCCCATCTCACAGGATCGCCCCTCATATATATAGAGTGGCGATCCTGTGAGATGGGTCTTTTGTGAGATGGTGAGATGGGTAATTTCAACAACCCATTTTACTATCATTGACGGCATGAAACCTTGGCGGATTTAGATCACAATATACCATCATGGTGCTATTCCAAATTCAACTTAATTCGAGACTTCTATCCCCTCCATCAAGACTGTCAAATTTTAACGGTTTCAGAATTGTTGAAATCAACCTCCTCCAGATGGACATGTTAGCGATGTTTTTTTACACGAAATTTAAAACACACATTTCACTCATTATTTTATCTAAATCCCCCAAGTTTCATGCCGTGAATGATGGTAACATGGGTGGTTGAGATTACCCATCTCACCATCTCACAGAATCCCCATCTCACAGGATCGCCACTCATATATATAGAGTGGCGATCCTGTGAGATGGGGATTCTGTGAGATGGTGAGATGGGTAATTTCAACCACCCATTTTACCATCATTGATGGCATGAAACCTGGGCGGATTTAGACCACTATATACCATCATGGTGCTATTCCAAATTCAACTTAATTCAAGACTTCTATACCCTCCATCAAGTCTGTCAAATTTTAACGGTCTCAGAATTGTTGAAATCAACCTCCTCCAGATGGACATGTTAGGGATATTTCTTACACGAAATTTGAAAAACACATTTCACTCATTATTTTATCTAAATCCCCCAAGTTTCATGCCGTGAATGATGGTAAAATGGGTGGTTGAGATTACCCATCTCACCATCTCACGGAATCCCCATCTCACAGGATCTCCACTCTATATATATGAGTGGCGATCCTGTGAGATGGGGATTATGTGAGATGGTGAGATGGGTAATTTCAACCACCCATTTTACCATCATTTGACGGCATGAAACCTGGGCGGATTTAGATCACTATATACCATCATGGTGCTATTCCAAATTCAACTTAATTCGAGACTTCTATCCCCTCCATCAAGACTATCAAATTTTAACGGTCTCGGAATTGTGGAAATCAACCTCCTCCAGATGGACATGTTAGGGATGTTTTTTTACACGAAATTTGAAACACACATTTCACTCATTATTTTATATAAATCCCCAAAGTTTCAAGCTGTGAATGATGGTATTATGGGTGGTTGAGATTACCCATCTCACCATCTCACAGAATCCCCATCTCACAGGATCGCCACTCATATATATGGAGTGGCGATCCTGTGAGATGGGGATTCTGTGAGATGGTGAGATGGGTAATGTCAACCACCCATATTACCATAATTGACGGCATGAAACCTGGACGGATTTAGATCACTATATACCATCATGGTGCTATTCCAAATTCAACTTAATTCGAGACTTCTATCCCCTCCATCAAGACTGTCAAATTTTAACGGTCTCAGAATTGTTGAAATCAACCTCCTCCAGATGGACATGTTAGGGATGTTTTTTTACACGAAATTTAAAACACACATTTCACTCATTATTTTATCTAAATCCCCCAAGTTTCATGCCATGAATGATGGTAAAATAGGTGGTTGAGATTACCCATCTCACCATCTCACAGAATCCCCATCTCACAGGATCGCCACTCATATATATAGAGTGGCGATCCTGTGAGATGGGGATTCTGTGAGATGGTGAGATGGGTAATGTCAACCACCCATTTTACCATCATTGACGGCATGAAACCTAGACGGATTTAGATCACTATATACCATCATGGTGCTATTCCAAATTCAACTTAATTCGAGACTTCTATCCCCTCCATCAAGACTGTCAAATTTTAACGGTCTCAGAATTGTTGAAATCAACCTCCTCCTGATGGACCTGTTAGGGATGTTTCTTACATGAAATTTGAAACACACATTTCACTCGTTATTTTATCTAAATCCCCCAAGTTTCATGCCGTGAATGATGGTAAAATGGGTGGTTGAGATTACCCATCTCACCATCTCACAGAATCCCCATCTCACAGGATCGCCACTCATATATGTAGAGTGGCGATCCTGTGAGATGAGGATTCTGTGAGATGGTGAGATGAGTAATTTCAACCACCCATTTTACCATCATTGACGGCATGAAACCTGGGTGGATTTAGATCACTATATACCATCATGGTGCTATTCCAAATTCAACTTAATTCGAGACTTCTATCCCCTCCATCAAGACTGTCAAATTTTAACGGTCTCAGAATTGTTGAAATCAACCTCCTCTAGATGGACATGTTAGGGATGTTTTTTTACACGAAATTTGAAACATACATTTCACTCATTATTTTATCTAAATCCCCCAAGTTTCATGCCGTGAATGATGGTAAAATTGGTGGTTGAGATTACCCATCTCACCATCTCACAGAATCCCCATCTCAAAGGTTCGACACTCATATATATAGAGTGGCGATCCTGTGAGATGGGGATTCTGTGAGATGGTGAGATGGGTAATTTCAACCACCCATTTTACCATCATTGATGGCATGAAACCTGGGCGGATTTAGATCACTATATACCATCATGGTGCTATTCCAAATTCAACTTAATTCGAGACTTCTATCCCCTCCATCAAGACTGTCAAATTTTAACGGTCTCGGAATTGTTCAAATCAACCTCCTCCAGATGGACATGTTAGGGATGTTTTTTTACACGAAATTTGAAACACACATTTCACCCATTATTTTATCTAAATTCCCCAAGTTTCATGTCGTGAATGATGGTAAAATGGGTGGTTGAGATTACCCATCTCACCATCTCACAGAATCCCCATCTCACAGGATTGCCACTCATATTATATATAGAGTGGTGATCCTGTGAGATGGGGATTCTGTGAGATGGTGAGATGGGTAATTTCAACCACCCATTTTATCATCATTGACGGCATGAAACCTGGGCGGATTTAGATCACTATATACCATCATGGTGCTATTCCAAATTCAACTTAATTCGAGACTTCTATCCCCTCCATCAAGACTGCCAAATTTTAACGGTCTCAGAATGGTTGAAATCAACCTCCTCCAGATGGACATGTTAGGGATGTTTTTTTACACGAAATTTGAAACACACATTTCACTCATTATTTTATCTAAATCCCCCATGTTTCATGCCGTGAATGATGGTAAAATGGGTGGTTGAGATTATCCATCTCAACATCTCACAGAATCCCCATCTCACAAGATCGCCACTCATATATATAGAGTGGCGATCCTGTGAGATGGGGATTCTGTGAGATGGTGAGATGGGTAATTTCAACCACCCATTTTACCATCATTGACGGCATGAAACCTGGGCGGATTTAGATCACTATATACCATCATGGTGCTATTTCAAATTCAACTTAATTCGAGACTTCTATCCCCTCCATCAAGACTGTCAAATTTTAACGGTCTCAGAATTGTTGAAATCAACCTCCTCCAGATGGACATGTTAGGTATGTTTTTTTACACGAAATTTGAAACACACATTTCACTCATTATTTTATCTAAATCCCCCAAGTTTCATGCCGTGAATGATGGTAAAATGGGTGGTTGAGTTTACCCATCTCACCATCTCACAGAATCCCCATCTCACAGGATCGCCACTCATATATATAGAGTGGCGATCCTGTGAGATGGGGATTCTGTGAGATGGTGAGATGGGTAATCTCAACCACCCATTTTACCATCATTGATGGCATGAAACCTGGACGGATTTAGATCACTATATACCATTATGGTGCTATTCCAAATTCTACTTAATTCGAGACTTCTATCCCCTCCATCAAGACTGTCAAATTTTAACGGTCTCGGAATTGTTGAAATCAACCTCCTCCAGATGGACATGTTAGGGATGTTTTTTTACACGAAATTTGAAACACACATTTCACCCATTATTTTATCTAAATTCCCCAAGTTTCATGTCGTGAATGATGGTAAAATGGGTGGTTGAGATTACCCATCTCACCATCTCACAGAATCCCCATCTCACAGGATTGCCACTCATATTATATATAGAGTGGTGATCCTGTGAGATGGGGATTCTGTGAGATGGTGAGATGGGTAATTTCAACCACCCATTTTATCATCATTGACGGCATGAAACCTGGGCGGATTTAGATCACTATATACCATCATGGTGCTATTCCAAATTCAACTTAATTCGAGACTTCTATCCCCTCCATCAAGACTGCCAAATTTTAACGGTCTCAGAATGGTTGAAATCAACCTCCTCCAGATGGACATGTTAGGGATGTTTTTTTACACGAAATTTGAAACACACATTTCACTCATTATTTTATCTAAATACCCCATGTTTCATGCCGTGAATGATGGTAAAATGGGTGGTTGAGATTATCCATCTCAACATCTTACAGAATCCCCATCTCACAAGATCGCCACTCATATATATAGAGTGGCGATCCTGTGAGATGGGGATTCTGTGAGATGGTGAGATGGGTAATTTCAACCACCCATTTTACCATCATTGACGGCATGAAACCTGGGCGGATTTAGATCACTATATACCATCATGGTGCTATTTCAAATTCAACTTAATTCGAGACTTCTATCCCCTCCATCAAGACTGTCAAATTTTAACGGTCTCAGAATTGTTGAAATCAACCTCCTCCAGATAGGACATGTTAGGTATGTTTTTTTACACGAAATTTGAAAACACACATTTCACTCATTATTTTATCTAAATCCCCCAAGTTTCATGCCGTGAATGATGGTAAAATGGGTGGTTGAGTTTACCCATCTCACCATCTCACAGAATCCCCATCTCACAGGATCGCCACTCATATATATAGAGTGGCGATCCTGTGAGATGGGGATTCTGTGAGATGGTGAGATGGGTAATCTCAACCACCCATTTTACCATCATTGATGGCATGAAACCTGGACGGATTTAGATCACTATATACCATTATGGTGCTATTCCAAATTCAACTTAATTCGAGACTTCTATCCCCTCCATCAAGATTGTCAAATTTTAACGGTCTCATAATTGTTGAAATCAACCTCCTCCAGATGGACATGTTAGGGATGTTTTTTTACACGAAATTTGAAACACACTTTTAACTCATTATTTTATCTATATCCCCCAAGTTTCATGCCGTGAATGATGGTAAAATGGGTGGTTGAGATTACCCATCTCACTATCTCACAGAATCCCCATCTCACCGGATCGCCACTCATATATATAGAGTGGCGATCTGTGAGATGGGGATTCTGTGAGATGGTGAGATGGGTAATCTCAACCACCCATTTTACCATCATTGACGGCATGAAACCTGGGCGGATTTAGATCACTATATACCATCGTGGTGCTATTCCAAATTCAACTTAATTCGAGACTTCTATCCCCTCCATCAAGACTGCCAAATTTTAACGGTTTCAGAATTGTTGAAATCAACCTCCTCCAGATGGACATGTTAGGGATGTTTTTTTATACGAAATTTGAAAAACACATTTCACTCATTATTTTATCTAAATCCCCCAAGTTTCATGCCGTGAATGATGGTAAAATGGGTGGTTATATTACCCATCTCACCATCTCACAGAATCCCATCTCACAGGATTACCACTCTCTCTCTCTCTCTCTCTCTCTATATATATATATATATATATATATATATAGGGAAATTTATCCAATGCGCACAGGGCCCATTTGAGTTTTGGTGCGCACCATTTCTTGGCCACACACGTGTATTACCAATTTAGTGGTTACCTATTTCGAAGGATGTTGTTTTTGGAAGGAGATTAATATGCAAAGCGATTTAACAATAAGTAGTATTCCAATTATATCGCGTCCTAAAAAATAGGAAGATCGTTTTAGAAAGAAAACATTCGAATCGATTATTTCTTGCTGAAAATCGAGATCCAAATGCTCATGTCAGTAATATATATATAATAGTCAAGTAAATAGTTGTGCGAGATCAGTAATATCCAAAACAACGGTCAGTAATTTACATTCATTGTATTACATGGTGCAGAATTCAGTAATATATACACAATGGACAAGTAAGTGCGTGTTGTGATGTCAGTATTATCCAAACAACGGTCAGTAATACATTCATTTTATTACATGGTGCAGATTTCAGTAATATATACACAATGGACAAGTAAGTGCTTGTTGTGATGTCAGTAAAACCATAACAAAAGGTCAGTAATATTCATACGTTTTGTTACTTTGAACAAAATTCAGTAATTTAGAGATGATACTCAAGTAATATATATACAGTTATCAAGTAAATTATTGTTTGTGTTCAGTAATGTATATATCAATGTCTTATATCACATGTTCAGTAATGTGTACGATTCTCAAGTAATAGCTACTATGATATCAGTAATAACAAAGTAATGGTCAGTAAGTCATGGGCATTGCTCAAGTAAGAAAGTAACTATTTGTTAATGCAATGCACATTACATCAACAATGGTATTACTAACCATTTGTTATGTTATTACTGACCTCACAACACACATTTACTTGACCATTTTATACATATTACTAAATTCTGTACAATGTAACTATTTGGATGTAAATTACTGATCATTGTCTTGATATTACTGATCTCACAATAAGCATTTACTTGACCGAATAATATTTATTACTATCATAGCTTTTGGATCCGCGTGAAATCATTTATTTGAATTGCTTCTTTCCAAAACCGTCTTCCAATTTTTAAGGACGTTGTATAATAGGAAATATAGGATTTTTTTAAACACGTCGTAGCCTATAATTAGAAACATAATTATTGTTAATACACGTGTAAGGCCTAAAATGAGTGCTCATTGAAACGCTAATGCGCCCTGTGCGCAGTGGATAAGCCCTCTATATATATATATATATATATATATATATATATATATATAGGAGTGATCCTATGAGATGAGATTTTGTGAGATGGTGAAATGGGACATTCTGGACCACAAGTTGCTGTATTCTCTCTCCTGCCTTTCTCTCTCCTGTTTGGAACTAGTGGTCCAGAATGCCCTATCTCACCATCTCACCAAAATCCATCTCATAGGATCGCCCCTATATATATATATATATATATATATATATATCCATGCATTTTTTTAAAAAAGGCCAAAATTTAATGTGTCATGGCCCATTGCACCCCAAACTACATTCAGGAACAACGTTATGTTGTCAAGAAAGTCTAAAACGGTGCTTGGATTCGGGGTGGCATCCATGTCCAGAATATGAGAAGTTTATCTCATGACGGACAATATCAGGAGAGGTGATTACAACATAATTACGTCAAACATTATATATGTGTATACTATATTCATGATCCCTCAAATCTACCAGCCAAGAACGAAAGATTATGCCAGTTATTCCTTATTACACCTTATTTGTATCCATCATCCGAATGGAAAGATCGTGGATCAGAAGAAGGCTTCAAGGAATGATAATCTTTAAAATAAAACTATCTTCACTACTGGTGCTTTTCTTGTTACTAATGAACTTGTTCTTCCAAAGAAAATCTGGATGAAACCTTTTCCACCAAAAAGCTAAGGCAGCAGTGAACGGCTTCCTCTTTAGCTTTGACATTCGTGAAGTAGGAAAAACTGAATTCTATGTCTGTATGATCCATCACTATCTGCACTGACGGCAATGAGGTTCCCAGTTCCCACATGCACCATCGTTTGAGACTCTCTCTCTCTCTCTCTCTCTCTCTCTCTCTCTCTCTCCTATGCTGCAGCTGAAGACCCGTCCCTGTTCCATTCCAGATTCCCTATCGTTCTTTCGCAGTTACAATAAATGGTATCAGCATTTACGCTGTCTCCAGTAGCCGTAGGTCCCCCGTTATCTGTTTGTTCTAACATAAAAGCTACGGCTAATTCAAGACACCACTGTGTCCACGACAGCAGTGTCACTTCAGGAAGATTAACATGCCTGATATTGAACGAGTTTTAAGTGTAAAAGTTCAGAGCTGGGATTAGAAAGGGTTGATAACTTGGTTAAGGTTGTATCAAGGTACACAGTAAAATCAAATATAGCTCACTCTCGGAGGAAAAAATAATAATAACCAACTACCATTGACTCCAGCAGCTGAGAGTTTTTGGAGAAAAAAAAGTAAATTGCAAATACAACATTATATCAAAAGGATAATTATTTTATGATAAAAATCTTATCAATCCGTATATACCTCCTACATAAGTCCTACTATCGTTAAAAATGCAATGTAATACTCTTTATATAGACAATATAGCAGCCGAACTAATTTTTATACAAGTACTAGTGGTTCGACCCGTGCTTCATTGCTATATGATTTTTCGGTTATCTACAATAACTGTTTGCAGTTATAATAATATTAGTAAAAATATGTTATAATTTCTCATATTTATGAATTGTTGTTTAAAAGAAGTGAATCCGTTGGGAAGAAATATTTTAATGATGATTGATAGGATTTATAAATTTCTAATATATCTGAACAATTATCAAGAATGGTTGTTTAAAATACTAGATGAGTACAGTGAGTGAATAATGCACTTGAATTATTACTTCTCCTAGCGAGTGTTGTTAATATTCCTTACAAAAACTAATATTCAGGAACATGAAGACAATCTTTTTTCTGTTTACGCTAGCACACAACTGAAGACTCAGGTTTAGGCCTTAGCATATCACGGAAGCGTGAAGATCGCATCACATGCGATCAAGAGCGACTAATTAGAAGACTAAGTGCTTTTAAACAAGAGGTGCGGGAAATCGGAAGGGCAAACAGAACAAGGGCGGAGGAGGGGATTTCGGTCCTTGACAAATTAGAAGACTCTAGAGATCTGACAGATGAAGAATTGAAAGAAAGAAGCGGTTATATGAGGACCATTGCCTTAGAGGATAAGAAGAGGACCGTGGAGTGGAAGCAAAGATCGAGGCAGAGGTGGATCAAGGAAGGTGATGCGAATACAAAGTTCTTCCATGCGGTAGCTAGTGCAAGGAGACGAAGAAACCTGATCGGGGCAGTGGTAGTGGGAGAGTCAAGAATAGAGGGAGAGAAGGAAATTGGGAAAGCACTTTTGGACTACTTTAAAGGTCTCTCGAGAAAGGTGGCACCAAGATTGTGGAGATGGACGGGATCTGGGATGAACAGACTTCTTCCTGAGCAGAGAGAGCATCTGACTAGACCTTTCACAAGGGAGGAGCTAAAACACGCGGTTTCTGCTTTGAATGATGAGGGAGCACCTGATCCAGATGGTTTCCCTGTTTGTTTCTACACTGAGTTCTGGGAGATGGTGGGTGATGATGTTTTTGCTGTCCTGGAAGAGTTTAGTTCTGGAAATGCAGGCTTCAACAAAATCAACAAGGCTATGTTATTTCTACTCCAGAAGAAGGAGGGATCCGAACGTGTTGAGGATTTACGACCTATCGCTCTCTCGAATGCTATCTATCTGATTATTGCAAAGGTTCTCGCGGAGAGGCTCAGTGAGGTTCTTGATGACCTGATTTCTCCAGTGCAATCTGCGTTCATATCAGGGAGATATATTGGTGACAGTCTAGTGATGGCCTCTGAGATTGTAGCAGATTGGCAGCGGCGTCAGACAAAGGGGGTGCTGTGGAAGGTGGATTTCTCCAAGGCCTACGATAGTGTTGATTGGCGTTTCTTGTGGTCTGTCTTGCACAAAAAGGGATTCCCGGATCTATGGATCACTTGGATGAAGAGGTGTGTGACCACTGCATCTTATTCAGTTTTAGTTAATGGTCGTCCTGAGGGTGGTTTTTTCCAGCCCCAGCGGGGAATCCGCCAGGGATGCCCCCTTGCACCACTTCTCTTTGTCTTGGCTGCAGATGTTTTACCTTGTATGGTGAGGCAGTTAGTGACGCACGGTCTCACGAAAGGATATTCTTTGGGGGATATCTCTATTCCAATTTTCCAATATGCAGACGATACTATTTGTTTTGTTGAGGGAGGGGCAACTGAGGTGAGGGGGATGTCGATGGTGATGGAGATCTTTGGGGAGTTGTCTGGCCTTAAACTCAACAAAGAAAAATCCACCACGACCCCTTTTGGTCTGTCTGAGGAAGAGGTTGTAGCTTGTACTATTGAACTGGGTTGCCCTCTCAGTGCGAGACCGATTAGATATTTGGGTCTGCCATTAGGATGCGGTCGCATCCTTCTCTCTGATTGGCTACCGGTGGTGGAGAAGTTAGAAAGGAAGCTGGCAGGTTGGAAGGGCTCCTTGCTCTCTCGAGGTGGTCGCTTGATTCTGGTGAAGGCAGTTTTGGCGGCGATCCCAATTTTCTTCATGTCGACGAGACTTCTTCCGGTGGGGATTCACAATCGGCTTGAAAAGATCATGTGAAGGTTCTTCTGGGGTAGGGTGTGTAGTGATGGCCATGCTCTACATCTTGTGGATTGGCAGACTGTTACGCTACCAAAGGATGATGGGGGGCTTGGTGTTGTGAGATTGGAGCTTATGAACCGTGCACTTCTGCTAAAATGGGCCGCAAGGATCTGGAGTGAAAAGAAAGACATTTGTAGTAGACTCATTCGCAACATCTATGGAGTCGATGTGCGCTCTATTAGTGACTTTCATCACCTTCATTTTGAGACATCATTATGGAAGGGTATTCGAGCTATTATGACGGATCTTCCTCTTCTCTTCTGTCCACGCTTAGGTGATGGCTGTAATTTCTTATTCTGGAAGGATGACTGGATGAATTGTGGACCTCTGGCGACCCTTTACCCACGTTTATTTGCTCTAGCAGAGGAAAAAAATGCTCATGTGGCTGAGTTGTGGGAGGATGGGGCTTGGAGAATTACTTTCATTGGTGCCCTCTCTGAACGACGAATGCAAGATTATCAAGACTTGATGGAATCTTTATCTAACAGTGATGGTCCCAACTTTGGTAATGACCATTGGGTTTGGAGAGAAGGTGATTTCTCTGTCAAGAAGGCCTACTCTAGGTTGATAAAGGGAACAAAGCAACTTCAAGAGGACCTTGTTAGGGTTTGCATAATGATCTGGGAACTGAAGATACCGACCCGCATTAGAATATTCTTATGGCTCCTGAGGCATGAGAGGCTCCTTACGAGGGAGAGGCGGGCTCACATATTTTGCTACGAGGATAGCTCATGTGTTCTTTGCAGTTCTAACGTGGAATCCGCTGAACACCTGTTCCTGGGTTGTGAAAAGACAAAAAACTTCTGGCAATTGATGAATGTGAATTGGGTAGATTATGGCAACATGATGTCGTTCTGGGAATCTCTCCCCAACTCACGTTTTCGTCCAAATTCTGAGATTGGCACCAATTGCAGGTTTATGGGCTATCTGGCTTGCTAGAAATGGTGTAATCTTTCGTGCAGAAAGGTTCTATATTGAAAATGTAGTCCATTGCTCTCGGACTCTCCTCGAGTCTTGGTTGTACTAATTTTATTTCTAATTTAATAAAATGGGGTGGACACCTCTGCGTGTTTCCCCCTTTTTTGGATTAAAAAAAAAGAGCGACTAATAGTACAAGTTGCTCAATGCAGCGAAAATTAAAAAAATATTAAAGATGAAACCACATGATATGAGAACCATTCTCATATCGTTTCATCAAGATCACAAGCATGTAATAAGATTACATCTTGTAATGTGTATGCGATCGTGTGTATCTAAACGAAGAGATCTCATATCTTAAGTCTGGTCGAATGGAGTATGCATTTGCAGATGCGTAGACCCGTAATCGAAGTCGATGATCTGGGTGTAGAGTCTTATGATTTCGTCTCACAAAAAGCGAAGCCTTCCTCACGAGCAAGAAGCACTGAAGAAGGTAAAGATCTACGAGCAGTCGATCTGGTAGCACAACAATGTTTTAACAACGGCAGGGCTCCAACAAGGAATAGGGTGGATGGGCACAATATTGAGAGAGAGAGAGAGAGAGATTTCTTTCTTTCTTATTGTTGTAAGAGATAGAGAAAGGTCTAGCCTTTCTTTTATAACAAACTGTATGGTAGAGATGTAGTCCTAATCAAATCAGTGGGCATGATTTTGTTGCATAAATATACAATAATAATTAATTAATTTAAAATAAATTAAATATATTTAAGATTCACCAATATAATTTAGTTTGAATTAAATCAATTAATATATAAATAAATGGATAGAGGGCAAGCCTCCTTCCATACATAGGGTGGACGATCACCTTGAATTAGGACTTAAGGTGGTCGTCATCGTCTAATAAGGAATTGAGATTATCTCCTTCCAATTGTGCTGAGACATCTCATAAAAAATTCTACATTTGTAATAACTTTTATTGCAAAATTATTCATCATAATAATTCAAAATTATTTTGTGATAATTTTAATAATTTCACTGAAAATTATGAATGATATTCAACCATCCAATATAAAATGTAAAATCCATTTACAATTAAGTGTAAAATTTAAATCCAATTTACATCAATATTTAATTCGTAAATAATGTTTAAAATAAATCTCTCCAACATATAACAAATCACATTTATAATATTTATGATTATTATAGATATATTTATTCACATTAGTCATATATTTCATAATTAAATCATGCTTAATTATGTAAAATAACTATTCTCATTTTTCCTAATAATATAAATCATATTCAAATTATTCGTAATAATTAAATCATATTTAATTATCAATTTATTGTTGCTCAGATACATTATCAATAATAGAATTATTCTTGAATTCTTTCAAGAATAATGTTCTTATCTCCACAGATACTTGGAGATAAGGATATGGCGATTGTACATTCCATGTATAATGATTTGGATATTCAGATCATATTTCAAATCTAGATATCGAGGACCTCTCAAAGATGTTGATTAAATCAAATTGTAAATCTAATCTTTACATTACCTACGATTCATATTCAGATCAATGTCAAACATTTAGACTAAGATCATATTACTAATCTAATGAGAGGAGTCACTAACATTCAAACCTTTTTCATTACTCCCTCAAAATGGAAGTATCATGGTTATACAATCGTTTAAGACCACATCACCCTCGAGTATTTCTAATACACATACATCATGCATACTGGAAGACCCTAGAATAAACATAAAGTTTTAGATCTTATTTAGATTGTCTTCTTCAAGGTTTTATCATTAAGTTTTTTCATTCAGACATTAGGAGTTGGAATCAATCATATGCTTTCCAAAAGCATATATTATACCCACAATTTCTTGTCATGCTTCCAAAGCAAGACATGCATGGAATTTGATCAGTCCTATTACATCGTGAATGAGCTCATGTCTTCTTGTTCAGTAGTGAACATGTATGATCCCTCACACCAGGTCGTCGGTATATAGACCTTGATTAGGTCATCAGTCTAATGGTCTGCCTAATGTACATACTTATGCATATAGTAATACATATATCTCTGGTCAAACGATGCATGCCTATATCGTGACAACATACGACATAGGTCTTGGTTATCTCGATCTCCTTAAGTCAACTTTTTAACCAAACTTATCTAACACTTCCAAATCACTATTCCTATGCAGAGGACCTGCATCAAGAGGTCAGTCAGATATCAACTTTAAAGAAGGATTGCCATCTCCTTCTCAGGATGGAGATCCTTTCTCAACAATCTTTTTATGGTGCTCGATGAGTCATCAATCTAACTCTTTAGATATCATCCAAGCACTAGCTTCTATGATTCAACCATTGAATCAATAGTTGTATGATTATTAAGATGGTAAGGTACATAACCATAATTGTACTAAGGGATCTTGTAAGTGCATTCATTTAATCTCAGACAATGAGTGAAATAAATCAATAACTGTTATTGATATATTAAAAGATTACAATAATATTTATTGTAGAGATGATTTGCCCGAGGCTCATAGACAAACAACAACTTTGTCATTTTGCATTTAATAATGAGATTACTTTATCTCCTCACAGTCTTCCCTCTTTTTATTATTGGTAACCAATTGTTCCCAAAGATCTTACTTGAATAGCCTTCACTGGATTTCTGTCAAAACACTTAGGGCTTATACAAAAGATAATATAAGACAAATTAAAATAGAACAGAATATGTCGTTACATTTTTATTGGTTCATGTATTATGTGTTCATCACTTACTGATTTTTATTGGTTCATTGTACTGAACTATAATTATGTCGTTACATTTTCAAGGCTCTACATACTTTTAAAATAAGTAAGGTTACGTGTCATTGTTATTAGTTTGTTCTATTCTATTTTGAATTTACATGTACTGTGTTCTCTTGTTTGTTACTAGATCGGATTTTTGTTCTTATCTTACTTATACTATATTGTCAACTATCTTATTTTGACTACTATATTGGGACAAATGCATTGGTAGTTTATTGTTAATATTATTCGAAAGAGACAATGACGATAACTTCTTATTTTGTATTAAACAAAAAGATCAACCTTTAAAAACTAAAATTTTTTGAACTTTATTAAGATCCCTATAACTTTTATGATACACACTCTGAGATCTTCCTTTCTATATTTTGTTTTTCTTAGATTGTATTTCGCTGGTTGATGATATGATATCATTCTTAAGATCTTTTTTTACACAATTTTCCCTTATTTACATTCACTTAATAATATACTACTATTCTAGATTACAATCATTTAGGTGCATATGCAGAAATTGCATAATACTCTAGGAACAACTAACTAAGCTCTTTCTAACAGAGTTCTTATTATCTACTATCATATCGAGGAGGGGAAGGCTGTTTAGTATTCTTAACACTCAGTGCGACAGATGCGGAGAATAAGTTGAAGATGCATATCATTTGCTCTTTACATGTCCGACGTTTGAGCATGTATGGAAGGAGGTAGGGGTGTAATGGATTTCGGTAGGGGGCCTTTGATTTTTGGAAGTCGGTAAGGTCGGTGGGGGCAACTCATCTGATGACTGTGTCTTGCCTTTTGCGATCATTTGGGCCATTTGTGTGTGTGTGTGTGGGGGGGGGGGTGATCTAATTTTCAAAAATCATAGATTCTATCCAGAGAATGTACTCGCTAATTGTAACTCGTTACATCATTTCTGGCCTCCGAGTGATGTACCACAATCTTCTTTTAATATTAATTTAAAGCTATGAATCCCATCTCGAGATGTCACCCTCTCTTTATTCAAAAAAAATCTACTATCATATCAACTTTATTTCTTCTATCAGAATAAATCTCAGTAAATAAAAATCTTATAAGGTATTGGAACCAAGAAAAATTCCTAGGAACCATCCTAACATTGTAAGGACTTAAAAGTATGGTTATCAAAAGGTTCACATAACTATTTTGCAGAACTGAAGATATCCTACAATTGAGGACATTGTGAATCATAGTACATGATCATGTCATATTCCACATGATATGGCAAGGAGATCATGGACAATAGATGCTCCAAGAACATGACTGGAGACAAATACCACTTCCTCAATATAAAGGAAAGCTTAAAAATAACCATAAAGGAATGATAATTGGTGAAGGTACGAGGAAAACTTCCTTAATCTATTAATTGTGTTAGTCTTGCAGAAGGTCTAAAATACAACCTTTTAAGGATTTCTCAGATCCCTGACAATTATTTTCTAAAGATTGATTTGAAGTTATTAAAGACAACACACAAGAAGTTTTGCATAGGGAAGACATGCAAAAATGTATATGCATACTTAGGTTCAATGATTACTCATAGTTGGAAAGCTTGATGGCATCACAAGAAGAATTTTTACTCTGGAATAAAAGATTAGGTCATATTCAAGAAACCAGTTAATAGGCTTACCACACATACTTAATTAAAGACTTACCTAAGCTATCCTTCAAGAAGGTGTACACGTGATCAACATGTGAATAAAGGAAACTCCATAAAACAACCTTCAAAAGTAAGAATTCATTAGCACCTCAAGACCTTTAGACCTTCCACATCTAGATTTGTTTGGATTTACAAAATCAAAAAATTACGTGGATGTCATTACTATTCTGTTATAATAGACGACTATTCGTGGTTCACCCAGGTTTTGTTCATTTTTTACAAAGGCTTAGATTTTTCAGAGTTTGAATGCAAGCCGAGTAGATTTAGAAAACAATTGAACGACTATCACTACGTTAAGAAGTGATCATGGTGGGAAGTTCCATAATAAAAAATTTTCCGAGTATTGTGCAAAGGCTGGGATCAAGCATGAATTTTCGACACCTATAACAATTGGTCAGAATGGTATTGTAAAGCGAAAAATCACACTCTTCAATTTATGCCCACACAATGCTATGCGAATCTAACATGCCTCGATATTTTTGGTCAAAAGCTGTAAATACAATATGCTATGTCTTAAGAAAGACTTTAATCTGATCAAATTTAAAAAAGGCCCATTTTAAGCTATATTATGATTGCTTACCAATGATAAGATATTTTTATTTATTTGGATGCAAATGATTTATTTGCATCACTAAGGAAAATCATGACAAGTTTGACCTTAAGAGCAAAGAAGAAATCTTCCTAGGATACTCTTTATGTAGCGGAGCTTACAATCTCTTCAAAAATTAAATAATGACTATCATGGAAGCAATCAACATTTTATTTGATGAGAACTTGAGAAAAGATTCTTAACTACAAGAACTAGAAAATGAGCAATAGGCTCATAGACAATCCTTCAAGTATATATGAGAAAGAGAATTCTTACGGTCTACCCAAGGACTTTTATGTTGGTAGAGGTCATCTTAAGAAGTTGGTGATGGGATATGTCTCAAAGGGAATTCATATTAAAACACACTTTAAAACATTCACTATTTTTGCTTGTGTATCCCTAGGTTCACTGAAATCTATTAATGAGGCTAGCAACATTGATTATTGATTAATGTTAATGCAAGATGACTTGCCCAGTTTAAAAGAATTAGGTATGTGAACTTGTTACAAGACCTCTTAACCACTCGGCTGTAGAAACCTAGTTGGTCTTTAAGAATAAATTGGATAAGTCAGGGAATGTTGTTAGGAGCAAGGAAAGACTTGTTTCACAAGGATATACTCAACAAGAAGGCATCATTTTCGATGAAATATATGCTCATGTTGCAAGGGATGAGTCAATTAGAATGATGTTAGTATTTTCTTATTTCAAAGGAATCAAACTATACCACAAGATGCCAAAAGTACCTTTCTGAATGGCTTCAGCAAAGAAGTGTACATCAAGAAACAACTAGGTTCTTAAGATCCCTTTAAACAAGAAAACATGTTCAAACTTAAGAAAGATTTTTATGGACTTATGTAAGCTCTAGGAGTGTGGTATGACTGAGAAACCACTAAATCCTTTAAATAATTTGTTATTTTTTATGTATCAAGGAAATTCATTGATCAATCAAAACCACACAAAAATGTTAATCTACTGTGGTAATTATTTATTTTACTTGGGTAGGCCTGAGGTCGACACAAGGAGGCAACTTTAACAAGCCTAGGATCAATTTTAGATAATAAATGCAATGTTTTCAAAAAAAATATATTTTTATTTTACAAATTTTTATGTGTTTCAAAAACGAACTAAGAATGCGAATGGATTTATAAAAATTTTTATGCAAGAACATAAATGCAATGTCAGATATGAGAGAAAGGAAAACAATGCAATGTTTTTGGGTTTTTAATGAAATGTCAAAAAATTCCAAAATGAGATGCGAGTGAAGTCATATGGTCTCAATTAGATTTTCTGGTCCACAAAAGTATTTAGAAAAATGCTCGAAACTACAGATGATAAATCAATCAAAAATGATTACAAGAAAAATGTAGGTTAAGCAAATGTAACAATGATGAGTAGTTACAAAATTTCAGATAGTTCAATTAATTCCAAATCCTACTGTTCAATAATTTTCAATGAAATATGTCTCGTAAGTTTCTATATATAGTCCCCTCAAGCCCCTTTTTTCACAAATTTTATAATCAATAAAATGATTAGTAGAAAGTAAACATGCTCAAAAATACTGAATAACCAAAAAAAATATTAGTAAAACATTTCTTAAAGGAGTAAATAAAATAGATATAAAATAAAAAATATTTAAATGGAACATGAATATAAATTTTGGATAAAAGATGCTCAAGTTAATCATAAAATAGTTAAGGGGCCTAATTTTAAAGAAAAAGACCGATATGAAGTAGAAACTTCACCTTCTAGTGGAATGCTTGTAATACTATAAGTTAGGCACACTTCTTTTATAATTTATCTAAGGAGCGAGACATAGGTTCAAATTTTAAAAGTTACAAGGGCCTCGGTAGCAATTTTACCAAATCATGTGCGAAGAGCACGTGACTTGGTACTTTTATCAAATGGTTTATGGCTTCTCTCTCTACTTCGATCTGGTGGCGTGAGGGGCCCCATGTGTGTTATTGTAGTGCCGTTGATTTGGCACATCCAATCTCTCGTATTCTTACTTAGGTGGGACTAGGGTGATGAACGTAAAAATTGCCAGCTTAATCTATCATTTTTAGCATCGTAGTATAGGAGACGATCTTAGATTTCATTTAGAATGCCACACTTATGAATATGTGGAATATTTATAACTTGGGAAGTCTACCAGAGCCGAACACTGGGACAAGAGTCTCCTCATCGATTTATCAGAGATTATTGATTAAATAAGAGTGAATAAATTCTCTGATCTAGGTCTTCAGATGCAAACAAAATGTATTATCAGAGATTATTGATTAAATAAGAGTGAATAAATTCTCTGATCTAGGTCTTCAGATGCAAACAAAATGTATTCTTCATAGAATACACAAATAATAAATATGCATAAAATGACTAATGCAATTGTAGGGAATAAGAAAATAATAATGCACACAAAATGATAATGCAAATGATGATGCAAGATAAATAAACCATGACGCATGCAGAATATTAATGCACCTTTTTATTTTCATTAATTTTATTTTATGCAAAGTAAATTTGATACAAAATGCAAACAAATATGATGATGTATGCAATGAGAAACATGTAATTTGTATTTTGATTTTTAGCAATAAAATGGTGTAATATGCTAAGTAATGACTAACGATAATGTATGCACATAAAACTATGCATGCAAATCAGTGAGCAATAAAAGATAGGCTATTTTTAGAAATAAATGATGCATTCAAATAAATCAATGGCATTTCAGATTATTGAGCAAGAGATACAATAATAAAAAAATAAAGCATGATAAACAGATGTCTATTTAATGAAATAATAATGCCATCATGTAGAGAGTGAAATGAGCAACAAAATGAAATTGAAATCAACTTAATTGGAGTTAGGATGATCAAGATATAATCAATGGAGTCCATGATGAATCTGTGATTCATCACATCAAAAGTCAAAAATAGAGCCTTGTTCCCGAGAAAATAGAGGCATATTTCCTTTTATCCTGCATAAATAACACTCATGCATACATCCATAATTCATGCATTTTAGTAGCTCATCTGCATTTAAATAAGAAGCCAAAAATCCCCTGTACAATATCCCTTCATCAAATAAACTCTTCTTTATAATATATGTATATACTCCTTAATAATATAGGGAAGAAAGCCACAAATCACCCTTGTAAAATAGCCTAAATACCCTGAGCACCCTTGTACATTAAAACACACATAAAGCCCGCATACAGACTCCTACTTAGGTCTACTCACTATTAGAATACTACATATCAAAAGACCTTCAAAATAAAACTAATTTCATTGAAATTGGAGCTTGTATGAGGAACTTGGGTTTTTGGGTCATTTTGTATACTACCTATGTATATTTATGTATCTTTGTATTTATGTACCATGTTTGACCTCATCTCCGTCTTTGGTCAACATGAAACTTATAGATCTCATCAAGATCTACAACTTTCATGTTTTGAGTTTTTCCAAATTCGGCCTCCTCCTCTTTCTACACGTGTTTTCCCCTTCAACCATTTACAGCAGGCCACGTGGCGCCCTCTGATTGCGCCACGCGGCCCGCTGACCTTTGTCTGGTCCGCCTGCGATTCCCACCGTTGGATCGCGCTTCAGATCCAACGGCCCAGACCCGACCACGTGCGCGCACTCCCTCAGCCATCAGATCCACCAGCTCCTCATCTCCACCGTCCCTTAGCGCCGCGCTCTCAGCGAGCCACGTGGCGGCATCTACGCCGCTCGATCACGCCTCCGATCCTCTCATCACAGTGCGCCACGCGTCACCTCTTGAACCCTTAGATCGCATCACCTTGACCGGATCCTAGCCGCTCGCCCGCGCCTCGCCCCCATTACGCCACGTGTCTTCCCCCGATTCCATCCATCGCATCACCAGATCTAATCACGCCCGCTCACTTTGCGCTTCGATCTGGCCGTCGGATCACAAGATCCAACGGCCAGGACTTCGTCCCCTACCTCGGGCACCCCCTCTCTCCCACGATCTCCGCCTTGCGGGAGAGGCTGCCCCTTCCTATTCTTGGCCGCACTCCAGCCAACCTCGCCGGCCACTGACCACCCCACGATCATCCCCACTCATCCCTCTCCCTCGCCAGCTCCCTCGCACACCACCATCTCCGCCACACTCGCCCCACGACAGCCATGAACTTCGCCACTCACCCAGCTCTGCCGTCACCTTCCTCCTATAAATACTCGCCCTCCGGCCACCTTCATCGCCATCCGCCACTCCAGAGAGGAACCTAGAGCTCGGAGCTCTCGATTGGTGACAGGAATTGAGGGATTCCTTGAGCGAAGACGGCCCTTCTTCTCCGGCGAGATCCACGGTGCACCGCCGTGTCGCAGCCGCCCTCCGAGTAGCTGCACGAGCTCGAGGCTTTACCGACCTCTGGAGCGACGACCTGGAGCTCAAGACTGAGCCCCAAACCCCAGGTAACCTCCTCCATTTCTTCTCCGATCATCTTCTTCGTTTTCCTTGATCTTCTCTGCATTTATTCGCCGTCCACGGACATCTCCTCGCCTCCTCGACACTCCGACGAGCTCCGCGACGGAGCTCTCATCCTCGCTGACCCCTCCGCATCGCCGTTCACTCCACAACAACCACCATCGACCTGCAAGCTCCGCCACCTGGCCGGAGCTCTGTCACCCGACCACTCCCTTCTCCGCAGGCCTCACAGTTCACTTCACCTTCTCCACAATCACACGCACAAGCTTCGGCTATTCTTCTAACCTCTGCAGGTACCCGATCCATCATTGGCCGGAGCCTCGTCGGAGCTCTCCTCGAGCTTCATCGATCAGGAGCTCCAGCCCTCCTCCAGCCATCCAGAGACCACCGGAGGCTTCGCCGTCCTCTTCCGAGTCTTCCGAGCTAGGTGGGAGCTGACGAAGCTCACCACCGGAGCCTGGCAGTCGAGGCGGAGCTCAGCAGCCCTCACCGGAGCGCAGCCATCTCCTCCGCAGGCGGCGGAGGCCCGTTGAAGGAGAAGGAGCAGCAGCCGTTCGATCCTCAGATCGAACGGCCCTCGTCCCGCCACGCGTACCATTACCGCCATCGTTCTCGACCGTCGATCTCACCGCGGATCAGACGCTTAATCCGCTGCCACGCGTCTTCACCGCCCACCCTTGGATCAATCTTGATCCAAGGGCCTTCAGGCCGCCACGTAGCCCTATCCGAGCCTCGGCATCCAAGCCTAGGCTCGGGTACTCCGAAGCTGATCCGAAGCAAACCCGAGCCTCCGAAGCCCTCCGAACCTAGGCCGCCCCACGTGAGGAGCACGTGCGGCCTGGGTTAATTGCACCCACACCCCTGGAGGTTTCAAGAATTGCAGAAAGGTCCCTGTGAAGCAGACATCACGTGAGGCGCACGTGATTCGTGGAGAAATTGCATAGAAGTCCTGCATAGTATAGGTAATTGCATTTTAGTCCCTGTCAGCACGTTTATTTATTGAAATTTTATTTTCCAGTATTGCATTTATACCCTTGTGTTTGCACGTGTCCATAGCATGCATTTTTCATCATTTTGACATTCTAAAAATTGCAAGTTGTTGAGAATCTTGTCCTCTATCTTTCTGTACACGTGTTTGATTGTTGTTGGCTTCATTGAATTTTCAATAAATTAATTGGTTCATTTGTGACATATTTTGCCCAGTGATGCCTCTTGATTTTTAATTAAATATCAGTGCCTTCAAAAATCACCAAAAATTCACAGTAGCTTAAGGACATTATTTTTGACACTCCATAAAAATTTCATGTCATTTGCACGCATAACGAGGCCTGAATAAATAGTTGAGTGATTTCCTTTAAATAATTTTAATTAATTCATTTCACAGTGGATTTTGGTTCTGTTAATTTTCCTAGGTCCCTAATAATTAGACCTTCCTAGGATAATTTTAGTTCTTGGAGAAATTGTGGTTTGATATTTATTAAAAATTAAACACTGAAAATCACTCTGTCTGTTTAGTTAATTCACAGAAAATTTATTTTGAGTCGAAAAATTCCAAAAAAATTAGTGTAGCTTAATTTCATTCCATTTCATAATCTGACCAAGTTTCATAATTTTTGGACTTCATTTGATATCTTAAATTGATTAAATCTCAACTTGGCTGGATTTTTGCATGTGTCTGCATTGAAAATTAAAAATACCAAAAACATTGTTCCCCGAATATCAAACACTTGTAAATTGTTGTAATCAACCTAAGGAGACAGTTGCCTCCCTGAGATCGACCTTGGACTTCACCAAGTAAAAAATATCACTGCTTAAAATTGACCCGAAATCTGTCTTAAGTGGTTTTTGATTAACCTCCTGTATCCGACTGCAACGAACACATAAAATTGATTTGGACCGAATTAACTAAGGGTGCGGGAGCGATCATCAGTCCAGGAGAATAATTTAAATAAAAATGCAAAATAAAAAGGATAAATGTGCAAATAGGTCCCCGACGGGACATTTATGCAATTAAAAAGACCCGACAGGGCCTTCTTGCTATTCTACCAAGTGTGTACGTGAGACACACGTTCCTGTGAGTGACCTCTCTATAATAGATAAAAAATAGTAGGACACATACGTAAAATACTCAACCTGCACGTGCATGGCATGTACGTGGGCTAGGTTCAAGAAGAGGGCGAGGTTTGGTGTTGGTTCAGAGCCGTTGCAGGGACCTCGGACCATGTGGCAGACTGAGGTTCTTCGGATAGAGACTTGATTCCACTAAGCCGTAGAGCCTCATCGAGGTGACGTGGAATCTCCTAAACCGTTGGATGGCCGCCGAAGAGGTGCCATCCAATTGTAGATATATGATCTGGACCGCCCTCTCCATCGATGTTGAGCGACGTGATTGGAGCTCCAACGAGGCTTCTAGAGCTCCACCGCATCCCCTCGTGCATACTGAAGCTCTCGATGGTATGATGAGCAGTTGGCGATGAAGTCTGTAGCTAGGAGGAGGTGCAGGAGGTCTAAAAGTTGATCGTTAATGGAGCCTCGTCGTCGACGAAGCTCTAGAACTGAGCTCCGCCCAAAGTCCGACGAATGAAGGAGTACCTACAAAAGGGGTTAGCGGGGTAGATAGCCAAAGCACGTGGGGGGTGAATGGCGGTTAAGGGGAGTGAAGAAGCAGCGTCTGAAGTGGAATCTCCTCTTCCTCTAGCGGAGGAGATTGCCTAGTGTGGATATGGTTCAGAGGAAGAGATGTAATGAACAGATCGGTCGGTGAGGATGGGTGATGTGTACTGAAGGTGGAGCAAGCGTGAATTAAATGAAGGTCGGTTTGTGTGCGCCTGCATAAAAGGAAGAAAAATCAAAGAAAAAGCATAAGGGGAAGTACATGATCAAAGAAGGTAACATGTTGGAGGGATTTGGGCTGAGCGACAGTGGCTAGCTCGGGTTGTCGCACATCGAGTGCAGCTATTTCTCGATGCTGAACGGGGGTGGAGCTACCGTGAATCGATCAGAGATGCCAAGGATCGACACCTGTGACAAGGTAATCTTCACGTCATCAATTCACACCTCTACTATCACTGGAAGGGCGAGAGAAGTTGGGCCAATGTCCGTGAAGTGGTGGATGAGGGTGAAGTGAAGGGGGATTTAAATAGTTGGTGATCCCACCCATTTCAGTGGTGGTGGTGGTGGGGGGGGGGTGTTTGCAAGGGTCATGTGAAGGGCAGAGATCATGGTTTGCGGGCTTTGATGACCGCGCGAAAGGCGGGGATGTTAGGACTATGGGAGGGGACGTTTAGTTAGTGGAGAGAGAGCTCTGGGTGATGGCCAAAATAGGAAGTGGGCATGGGGATTACATGGGAGAGAAAGAACGAAGCTATAAGTAGGCAATAAAGAGGTGTTGTTGGATCAAGCGATCCAACAACCAAGACTTAGGTGCGGGTGAGTGGCGTATATCAGATCCACGATCTGATCCAAGGGTAGAGAGAAGAGTGGAGATGGACAGAGGAGATGGCGTTTGGGAATGAGATCTGACGGTGGGGGAGAAATAAGGAGACATGGCAGGTGATCAATCGTTGGATGGGTGACGCCATCCAAGGGCAGTGGCGAAGGAGGGCATGGGCGGTGGAGATATGACCAGTGGCAAGATCCAAGGGCTGAGGGAGAGGGGGATTGGGAAACTGAGACGAGGGCAGGCAGAGGGAGATCAGACAATGAAGAGAAAAGGTTGGTGGCACGAGGAGGAGTGAACGTGTGGGCATCCCAGAGGGCGCCACGTGGTTGACGGGTCCGCAATCGCCCTTACGTTAATTTGTGTAAATTATCGTACATTTAATTATGAATGTCATTTCTTTGTAGGCTAGCAATCGGAACCGGTCAATAAATAACCACAATAAATTAATTCAATTTTCAATCGTATGGTTTTTGTTTATTTTACTTGGGCAAGTCCGAAGGTCAAACTTAAGGAGGCAAAGGAACAACCTAGAAATTTATCTATCAAAGTTCGAATACGGTTTTCGAGACGGTATTTTTTTATATTTTAATGCAAGTTTGGGATGCAAAATGCAACTTTGGTCGATTTTAAGGACTAGAAAATGAATATCAATCAAATGATGTCTGGAAAATATGAAACTTGGCCAAGCTGACAATTATAATGAAATTAATGCACTATATTTTTTTTTGGAATTTTTGGATGCAAAATAAATATTTTATGAATTTATGAATGCAAACACAACGAGTTTCAATAATTAATTATAATAAATATTAAACCTAATTATTTCCAAGAGATAAAATATCTAAGATCTATCATTAGGTGATTGATCTCAGAAAATCCTAAACCTCAAAAATTACTAGATCTAATACCTACTAAAAATTAAATATTGAAATATACAAAATGATTTTTGTAAGGCAAATTATGCATGCAAGTGCAAATCTTTTTGGGCACGATGTAACATATCACTAAATCTATAATATGTAATTTTTTTGGCAATTTTCAGAGATGTGGTTAATTAGTTATGAGTTTTCAAGCTTAGAATGGGCAAAATATGCAATTTTCTACCAAACAATTAATTATTAATTAACAACAAATCACAAAAATACCTAACATATCCCATAATATAGAGAATTATTTGACGAACATCATGCTATATTTGAATAATAATAATAATGCAATGTGGAGGTTCAAAATAAAGGGGGAACACATGGGTATTACTCCAATTACAATAATTAAAAAAATACAAGGCATGGACAAAAATGTAAATACCTATAACCTTGGGGGTACACCTGCGAAAATCCCAGAGGGGCATGTGCATCGCACGTGCCTCTATATGGCGGGGGTGGTTCTATCAATAAGCTGAACTCCGGGGCTTTTCTGCGATAATTCCATGGGGCACGTGCTATACACGTGCCCTTGGATGACAGGGGTGCTTCAGCAATATGATAGACACCCAGTGAGCTCTACGTAATTAACCCCCCCTCCACGCACGTGCATATCACGTGGGCGGGAGGTTGCTTTCTGCAGACGTTTCCTCCCCACGTGCGCGGTACGTGGGAGGACCTCGGGTTGGCGACCCGACCGATGAAGGCGTAGTGGTGGACTGGCAGAGCCTATCGGTGAAGACGACGGGGTGGATGTACGGTCGTCATTCATGGCTGAAGCGTAGGCGTCGGTGGAGGATAGTCGATGTCAGAGGGTTGAGTCGAAGGCGTTGGTGGACGGAGGAGTAGCAACGGAGCAAAAGGTTCCTGGCAAGGTTGCGTTGGTGTTGACGACGATCAGCGGTGCGAATAGCTACAGCAGAAGAAGACAATGGCGTGGATGCAAGATGGCCTGAGGATTGAGTCGAAGGTGTTGGATTGATGGTATAAGGAAACTAAAGCAAGGGGAAGCTACTCGAGGGTCTCGGTCGTGCTACAACGAACCCAGCGAGGGGCTCGGATCTCGCCAAGGAAGAGCGGGGTTCCGGGATGTCACCACCAGACCATGTGCTTCGTTTTTGTGCAGACGATGGATAGGGGAGATGAGGGCGGAAACGATGGTTAAATAGGAGATGGGGTGGTGTCGGAGATGGAAGAAGAGCATCGGGCGAGATCGAGTGAGGATGATTGGCGACGCTCGAGATCCGCAGGATTTGGCTGAATCAAAGATTGACGATTGATTCGAAGGAGATTCGGGCTGATCTAGAAGGAAGGGTGATTGGTCGTAGATGGAACGACGGGCACGAGAAGGCGGAGATTTCGCGACGTTCATGGGGGTGGAGGCGGCAGTGCCTCCCAGATTGGCAAAGTTGCTGGAGGAAGACACACATAGGCCATCTGATCGGCCAAGATCGGACGCCTCTGATGCGCCCACGTGGCATTTTTTTAATTTTTGTTTTTTTAACTTTTTTATTTATTTATTATTTTTTTTATAAAAATGAGTACAAAAAAATCCCAAAAATGGGTGACATGTGTGACTCCAGGAGTTGACACATGTTAGCCCTTGAATATTCAGAAATAAAATAGAAAGATAATTCCGAAATAATTAGCAAATGACCTCGGATCGAAAAAATTTCTTAACAAAAATTGCTCGTCTCTATGAGATCTACAACTTTTATGAAGACACGAAAATCAAAATCGATCATTTGTTTAAAGTGATATTTTTGAGGTATCCCATGTACATAGAATACCTTAATTTTTGGATTTTCTATTTTTTTGTCATTTTTAAAATAGATAAAAATCCGAAAAAATATGATAAAATCAAAGTTAAATATTTACACATAAATCAAAATTTTTTGGATTTTTATTAATAAAGAAAGAGAAGAAATAAAATAAAACATGAAAATGATAATTTTGTACAGACAATTAGTGAAGACTCGGACTCAATAGTTTCTTTTATTTCAAACTCAGTTTGGATTCAGATTTTTACGCATTTCAATAAAAAAATTATCAAAGAAGAGAAATAAAAAAGAAATACAATAAAATGTATTAATTATATACATAAAATATTTGGTCAAAAACTGCTAAAATACAAAATGTACAAAAGAGGTCTAAAACCCAACTTTCACATATGAGCTCCGATTCACTTGGACTTGGTCTTGTTTTGAAGGTATTTGAATGTACATTAGTCCAAAAGTGAGTAGGATCAAATCAGACACTGGATGAGAAAGATATCAAGGTTTTAGTTCGTGAATCTTGGAACTAGGGTTTGGGTTTTTTGGTCCACTTATTTTGGTTCGTGATTTTTTTTTGTATTTTTCATTTATTCTTGTTAGTAATATGTACACAATGGAGGTGGTTTCGAGTCATTTGAAGTTAGCATGGGTTAGTTAAAAATCGTGGAAATTAGGCTATTTACAGGTCAATTGGACTATGATTTTTGGCTTCTTATTTTGTGCAATAATAAGTGATAAAATGCCATTCTTATTAAAACATGCATGGATGCTAATTATGCAATATAAATGAAGAAATGCCAATGATTTTTTGGGATTAGAGCTTAATTAACGACTTTTAGAGTGATGAATCTGAGATTCATCATCCCTCTATACTTAAACCATGCTCATCCCTGAGCATCAAAAGCAATGCAATGAGGTGAAATGAGATTGGGTTCCATACCAAGATCATGAGCTAAAGGTGAATGTGGATTTAGACCCGACCTTTGGATTATTAGTTTGGCGGAAATTCTGTGAGACTTAGAAGTTTAAAATCAACAGGCTTCAAGTTCTACACATCATTGTCACAGATTCATCTCAGAAGTCATCTTAGATGAATCCACTTCACAAAGCATTCCCCATGAACATTGAACAATTGACTAATGTGTGTGAAAGGTTTTAGCTCTTCCCATCCAGAATGCCGGACTACCATGCAAACCTCCTCTCCAGTAACTCGTCCTTGGGGAGTCAGGTATTTCCTTCTAAAGTCTGTCGTGTTGTGTTCACAATCGAAATGTGGGAGAAGTCATAAGAAGAAGAAAAGAACTCGAGGGTGGCCAGTGCAGTCACCTCTCCTTGTGAAACCTGCCTGTTTAGCCAAGTCTCCACCAAGATCTGTAGATTTTCTTAAAGCTTGGATCTTTTTCGTAAAATGTTTATTTGGTAGTAGGCTTCTTTGTATTACGAGTTTTGGTAGCTCTGCATGGATCTTGTTGTGCCCCTATGGATATAGAATTCTTTTTTCTATACATGTTTTGGGGTCTTAGAAAAAATTGTGCCCAGCCATCCATCCCTTTTCTGAAGCTTTATTTCAATTCGTACTCCGGTCTTTAGATGTCCACGCTACCAGAAAAGAAACTCACACATTCTTCCAACACCCCGTCTAAGTTGAGATAAGTGCATAGTGCGAGAGTACAAATTAATTCCCTATTCCAGAGTCATACCCATAATGAAGAGACCAAGTTAGACACTAAGAGTCAAAGGCTGCACATTGTCATGTTGAACTCAAAGAATTAAGTCATAGACCGTTCTAAAATCCTATTTCTCGGTGAAGTTCCTCTGAAAATTAGGTGGATCAAGGTCAAGTCCAGACCATTCTTGGTTTCGGCTCATAGCTCGGTTCAAAACCTAAGGACTTTTCACAAATGCATGTAATGCTGGATGAAATGCATGTATGTGAAATGCAGACACAATTTTTTTGACTTTTGATTTTTTTTAATTTTGATTTTTTTTGAAAAAGGTTTTTTATGCAAAAATAAATAAGAAGCCATTTTTTTCCAAAATTTTGGGTTGGACACAGTCAGTGTTAGTAGCAAAACCTTTTTGGTTGTTTTTGATTTTTTTTCAAGTTAGTTACCCATCCTGTAAATACATATAGACTTACGCAAAAGTGCGAGCTATGGGTAAAATATATACACAGTATATATACACACCTCCCTATACATAGCGAGTGTTGTGTCCTTAGAGAACAAGAAGCGTAAAGAAGACATAGCTCGGGCTAAGCAGAAGAGAGTGAAAGAAAAAGAAAAAGATTGATCAATCCGCCCCTTATACTTAGGTTGTGAACAGTCTAAGTATAGAAGAAGAGCGAAAATGAGGCGGTCGGGATATGTGAATGAGGAGAGTATATACAGATGGCATCGATGCCCCCTATATTTAGGCCTTGGCCTAAGTAGAGGAAGAAGATTGATGAATCCACGATTCATCGCCTTTATTATTTTATTTTAGCCTCTTTTCCTTAGTCAAATACCTGTAATTACCACTAATTCCATCAAATTACCATTTTGCATGCATTTGCTAAAATTGCATTTTTAACACTTTTTGTACATAAATAAAAGAATAAAGAAGAAAAGAAAAAGAAAAGGATGTATTTGTGCAATAAATACAGTCTGACCCGAACTCCGAGAGAAGGTCAAGACTTGACCTGATCGACCAGGAATAAAGTAGGGGGAGATAGGGACTTATGTCAGAAAAATCCAAAAATATTTTGTAAATATTTCTCTTGTATATTTGTACAAAACATGCATTATTTTATTTGTACATAATTTGACCTTGAATTAATTATTTTTGTAAACAAAAGTTGTAAATAAAAATGTGTTGTAAATAATAAAAATATTTGTAAATTAAAATATTGTATATATTGCAAATAATTACACCCAAAAAAAGCCGCAAAGCGATAATTGAAACATCAATTCCGGTTCCATTCGAGCTCAAATCGAACCAAACTCACTTTCATTGTACTATAAATTAAATTATCTTTCAAATGGCTGTGGTTTCGTATTTTTTGGAGTTACGGTTAAAAAGTCGGTTTTTTGGGGTGTATTGTGTAGTTTACCCATATACTTATTGTATATATTTTATTAATATTTTATTTTTTATATATAATGTATATAATTGTAAATATTGTTTTCATTAAAAATAAAATAAAAAAATTAAAAATAAAAAAATCTTTTATAAAAATTATTTCCTTATTTGTACCTATGTATATTGTATTATATGTATAACATGTGTATACAACTAACTTCCTTAAATAAAAACCACCAAAAAAATTAATTATCTGATATTATTTAATTAATTTAATTTAATTCTGAAATTAATATTTAGTTTATTGGATTTATGTGAATTAAGTAACTTAATAAGTTACCATATATTTTAGATTTGATTCCACACCTTATATGGCCACCATTATGGTGGTTAATTGATTTTCAATTAATTCATTTATTTATTTAATTTATTTATTCCGAATTTCATAATTAATTATTTAATTAATTTATTAATTTAATTATTTTATTAATTCACCCAATAAAAAAATTCTCCATTTGTACTTACCTTCCTTTTTCATTTTCTCTCTCTTTTTAAAGGGCGCCTCCTCCCTCATTCATACTTGATCGATCTTTGGTGGAGAGGAGCCCGATCTCCGAGAGGCTTCTTGTTGCAGAAGGGTGCTTAGCCACCGAGCCGTCCGGTGACAGCGTGTCGGCCCTCGTCGAGGCCATCATAGCATGTCTGAACCTCGAGGTGAGATCCAAATTTAGTTCTTGTCATTTTTCCTAGGTAAAATCGTAGGTTTAGTTTTTGCGTATATGTAGTGATTAGTTCTTAGATTAAAAAGCCCAAAAAAAATTCCACCATATATTCTTCACCCGACACCAATTTTCCATCTCATCTTCTCGATCCCTACATTTTTTGTTCTATCTCGCATAACCCCTCACATCCGATCACGTACGGTGGTCGGATTTTCGGATCTCCCTACCACTTCGTCAAGATCCAAGACATTCACCAACTCCACTTTGTTTATAAATAAAAAAAATTGTATCTTGTTTGCTAACATCTGTTTTTGCAAGATACAATAAAAAAATATTTTTTCTTCTTTTTGTTTAACCTCTATTTTTGAAGGAAAAAAAATTGTAGTTACTTTTCTCTAACATTTGTTTTGTAGGTTCATTCAATAAAAATTAAAAAAAAAGAAAATAAACAAGAAATCTTCTTTTTATATTCCTGTTTACATTTTTTATTTCAAAAATTAAATTTTTTTTCTATTACCATTTCTGTACATAAAAATAAAGACAAAAAAATAAAAAAAATCATTTGGCCATCCAACGCACCCCAGGCGCCCCTTGCGCGGCCGCCCTCCGCAGCCTTAGGCCAGCCCCTCCTACACCTCGCACCCCATGCGGCGTCGCCCTACCGCACCCTGCAGCCGCCTCCTTCGTGCGGAGATCCGCCAAGCGCGCGTCTCCTCCACCAAGGGCAGCACCACCGCCGTTCCCCGGCGCCTCCGCGCACCTGCATCCTTGTCCGCTGTCGCCACGCCGTCCTCTATCTCCCTTGAGCGGCGGCGGCCCCCTTGGGCTTTCTTTGCTGGAGAACGAAAGATTACACAAAAAACCCTAGGGTTATACATTTAAAATAAAATATCTTTTGGTCAAATTGCATTCAAGTTCTTGGAACGTCCTGGATTTGCAAAAGAGTCCCAGTCAGTTAGAGTCACATGCCAAGCACACTCTCACTAGGTAAATTATGTTTTTATTCTTGTATTTTATTTATGTCACTCAATTCATGTACAAACTTTGCATGTTTATATTTTGGTCCCTGGTATCGAGAGTATTTATTTTGCATGTCCTTTTTGATAAAATAAATGTTTTTCATGCTCAATAAATTCTGAGAAAATTCTTGTATGCTCCTGCTATGTGCTATATCATCTCATAAAATTTTCATAGCTTTTTGTAGATTTTTGTTATTTTAAAAAAATAAAAAACAATGTCTTTTTGTCTGTCCATACTTTGAAAATTCATAAAAATTCAAAAAGTTGCATAAAAATTTCAAAAAAAATACGGTAGGTGTCTTTTAGTGTAATTTAATTTCTCTCCAATTTTTGTTCTTTAAATCTTTATAAAACTCCAAAAAAATTGTAAAATACAAAAAATCTTACAAAAATTGTAGAAAATTCCATAAAAATCCAAAAATAGTAATTTCAGCTCTTGATTGTAGATATTATCTTGTAGTTTATATTAAAAATAATCTCTAGGAGTTTTGACTTTTTTAAAAGATTTTTAACTTGAAAAATACTCCTTTTTGTCCACTGTTTTCTTTATTTTACACTGTTTCATTTTTATAAAATCATAAAAACATCATAAAATTGCGAAAAAATTAACAAAAATATTTTAAAATATATAAAACTCAAAAACATTTTCTTTTTAATATTTTGAACATTTTTGTCCTTTTGGAAAAATTTAAAAAAAAGAGTGGGTTGTGTATTTTATCACTTGTGCATATTGTTCCTCATTTAAAAAAATAAAAAAAATATAAAAATAAAAACCACTAAAAATTTGCTTGGAAATTTGACTACTTAGTTTTTAAATCGTGCTCCTTGTGTTCGACCCTGGTTGCTATACCAAGTAAAAAGAATAGCGAATACCACTTACATTGTTTTTATTGATTTATCTTATTCTTAAGTGGTTTAAATATTGTTTCTCGTTGACCGAATCGCGTGGTTGAGAACAACGACAAAATTTCGATATTATTTCCCTCTCTTAACCGCGTCGGATTTTCGTGTCATCAGAATGGCACCGTTGCCGGGGAGCATGGCTTTGTAGTCATTTTTCTATTTTGTCTCTCTATATTATAATTGTTTTCTGATCTTCTCTCTCTGATTTTTGTGCGAGGTACTGCTTGGACGACGTTGAGTTTACTTTCTGAGGATTCACATAGGAGGAAGAGTAGGGAATTGAAGAAGAATTTTATTTTTTAAGAGCAAGCAAAATTTTTTGTAATAATTTAGACTCTTGAACTTTGGACTAGTGAACTTGAACAATTTTTTTTTCGAGGTCTGTTTCGCCAAGTGCCGGTGCACTTGGGGGACCTCATCGTTGTTTTTCCGAGTTTTTGATTTCATGACATAACTCGCTAGGTTATTCTCGTGGTTTTAGCCCCTAGACGTAGGAATTTTGATTGATTGTGACGTAAAGTTTCTAAGGCCCAACACTTAATTGCTTATCTGTTCCCATAGAACGTTTGGACCTTGCTAAAAATTAACATTAAAAAGTTATTCACGTTCAATAGAAGTTGCTTGTCTAAGGCCGATTTCCACGTGCATCATATAGCTAGTTTACTTTATGTATTTAATTTCTGCGCGGATCATATTGCATGTAGAGTGCTGGAGTAAGGTACGTATTTTCTATCTCTGCATGCATCATTGTTTTTGACCGTGCATTGGCTTTCTTGACTTCCTCCCCCTGTTTTTGGATTCAAATTAATCAAAGAGGAAATCGAAAAGCTCGTTAGGCGTTGTTATTGAAAATATCCAAAAAAATTAAAGAAATAAAAATTAAAAATTGGGACTGCTAATTGAATTTGACCCTTAAAATCAAACGTAATCAATTCAGACCATTGTTTTTGGAGAGCAATCCCCTCATTGTCAACGCTTTTACTCGCTCGCGTACACACTAAGGAGTAGTGCCCAAATCCTATTTAAGCCTCCTAAGTGTTTGTACAACTTTTTTTGATCACCTAACTCTTAAAATTGAAAAGATAAAGATCGAACTTTCACGGTCAGATTTGTGTTGAGTTGGTGAATTGGGGGTTTGCTTTGTGTTTTGTATGTCTTTGGTGTGAGTCGGTTACGATCATTCTTTGAATCATTAGCAGTCACCTTCTTTCTCTATCCCACCCTCCCTCCCTTCTATCTATATCTCTCTCCCACCATCTCTCACCCTCTTTCTATTCTTTTCCACCTTCTATCTTGCTCTCTTTCTACTCTCCCACCCTCCCGCCCTTCTTTTTCCTCGCTTCATGATGGGACGCCTTCCATTCCAGCCGAATTTTGCGGCTTCTACATTTCATACCCACCATGCCCACCCACTCTCTTGGGAGATCGGAACTCCGTCCGATTTCCCATCTTCTCCCTACCCACCTTCTTTCTTGGGACATGCTGTGAGTGAAACCCGAAGAGACCAGATTGACCATACATGAGACCCGTGCATTCACCTTGCTGAGATGAGAGTGCATCCCATAGGCGATCAAATAGGGCAGTAGCGAGCTTTAGATGACTTTAATACTGAGGTGATGGATGAGTACACTGATCAAGAAGCACACTCCGCTTCTACACTGAGCCCCTTCATTTTGGATTTAGAGTTAATTGATCTACTGCCCAAGTTTTTAGGGGATATGCACGAGGAACCATATTTACATATCGAAGAGTTTGAGGATATTTGTGAATCATGATCATATTCTGATATCACTTCTGAGGACATGATGTTGATTACCTTCCCATTTACACTTCAGAGTAGAGCCAAGAGTTGGCACAGACAATTGGGAAGGAAGATTACCACGTGGGGAGATTTACGATCGTTGTTTTTGCAGAAATTTTACCCCCAACGTAGAGAAGAGATGATGCGGTTGTGCATTCGTGATTTTTCAGTTAATCCCCAGAAGCCATTGATAGATTCATGGTTGAGGTTACGAGAACTTGTGAGGTGATTCCTTGATCATGGACTTTTGATGACTGACCTTATCCATATCGCCATGAGGGGGAGGACTGCAGAGTAGATTACATATGTCATTTCCTCGTGTGGTGGTTCACACCGCAATCCTGACCTGGATTTAGTTGAGACCATCTTGGGAACACTTTCTGATCTTACATATACACGAGATGATTTATTCGAGAAAACACATGAGGGAGAGATGACAACAGTTGAGTGTGTGACACACCATGATGATCTTGATAGCACACACAAATCCGAGGATATGGATGCTAATACTTTTCACATGACGGATGTGTTACCTACTGTTGTGAGTTCCCAGAGCTGGACATTGTTTGAGGACCAATTGGATTTATAGTCAGATTTTGATCCAGTCCCGCTCGATCACGTAGAAGATTCTTCGATTCTAGATCTGCTAGGATCCCAAGAGATAGAGGAGGAGCCCACATCTCAACCATCCTTTGAGTTATTCCAGTGTCCATACACAGTTGATTCAGTGTCTTGTCTTCAGGAGATATTCTCAGATTTGGAGATATACTTGGATTCATCTCAGTAGAGAGAGCTTGATGAGGGACTGATTTTGGATTTTACAGACCTTGATAGTCCCATATTTGAGCCATGTGTCCTCTCATTTGATGAGGTCGATACATTTTTGGAGGACATGACATTTGGCAGCATTGATCCCCAATTTCCTGATGATTCAGCATTACTCCCCGAGGGTTATCTGCGGGAGGATGCCATGGACCATATGTACTCGGTTTCACTTTCTGAGAGTGCATCCAATCTGTAGGATCACGAGACCGAGTATTTTGATATTTCTGAGCATGCATTTGATGATTCTCTCCTCGACGACCGTCACGAGGATGACCCGATCTTTGAGGCATTCGATGATTTCATTGACTTGTTTACATCATATGCATCGGATATTGGCCTTTCTAGTGAGTCTCTTGATCTTGATCTTCCATATTTATTTGAGACGGTGATTGACATGGTGGATTCACTAACAGATGCTTCCTTCTCCACGTTCGACTTCTTCGGCTCTGCTCATTCACTCCATACAGATCTTGAGCCAATGATTTCTTTTGTGCTACCGGAGCCCAACTTCATCTGCCCATATCTTTACCCGGTAGTAGACACCCGCCTGATTGATTACCCGGGTGTTATCATTTACTCTCTTGACCCTCCTGACTCCTTTGTTGTTCTCCCACCGAGATGACAACAAAAGTACAGTATTCGCATTACAGATGCTGTCCTGAACCTTGATACGGTGTTATCCTAACATTTGCGCCCAGCTAGGGGCGTAAACTCTAGTGCTTGTTGAAAGGCACCTCAATGCTGACCTACTCACATTTGTGTAGATCCAGATGTCCATATCACACATTCTTTTGTCTAACACCCCATTTCTATCTTATGATTATGCTATACTTAGTGTGTACTTTACCCTAAGTATAGGGGGATGTCAGACTTGTGATTATTCGTTTGATTCTTTTTACCTATTTTTTGCTGCCTATACTTAGGGATATTTTACCCTTAGTATAGGGGAGGTAGACTCTGTATATCCATCTGCTCGGTTTTCCCTTTGTGTACAGTCTACTATACTTAGGATTATTTGATCCTAAGTATAGGGGGATCACTGACTCCTATTGATTTTATTCTTTTATTCGTCGTTGTAGTATACTATTCTTTTCACTTTTCTATACGCGGCACGAGTTATGTCTTTTTTTGCAACTCTTTGATCACTATGAGGACATAGTTCGAGCTATGTATATGGGGGTGTCGTATATATTGTATATATACTTTAGCCATAACTAGTATTTTCATATTTTTAATATGGCTAAATATTGTCTAAATACTCAAAAAAACTTGTAAAAAAACTAACTAATACAAGATGCAGATATTTCCTCAAAAAAATCTTTTTGTATATACTGATTAATAAATCAGGTTAAAATATTTTAAAAATATTTTGAATGTAGTTTGAAAATCTTTTGAAAACTATTTGAAAAATGTTTGAAAAATATTTTCAACCTTTGTAAAAATATTGTGGTTTGTAAAAGTTTTTCTCTTTGAGTGAAATAAAATTATTTTGTAAAAACAATTTGCAAATGTTAGGAAAAATGGTTGAAATATATTTTGAAAATCTATATATATTGTTTAAAAAATGTTGTAAAATAGTTTTCAAATGTGTGTAGATGTTTGTAAAATTGTGTAAAAAATTATTTTGGACTATAGTTTTCAAAATTATTTGTAAAATTATTTTCAAATAAATTTTAGGAATATATGCATCACAAAAATAAAAAAATGAATAAAAAAATAAAAAAACCCAACTCTCTATATACTTGTATAAATTACTCCAGTTGTAAATTCTTGCATCTTATTCTTGTGAACTAATCAACTCACTCTTATGTAAATATGTATCTTTAAAAATTAAAAAAAATTGTATATACGTGTATATATTACTAGCTTTTTGCATTAAAAAAACTGTTTGCATATGCATCATCATTTTTCAAAAATCCATAAAAATTTCAAAATTTTGAAAATTGTTTCACAAAAAAGATTTTGTTTTCTTTTCCTTGCATGTACATACTTTCTTTCATTTGCATTTGCATGAGCATTTTTCAGGATGATCTTTGACATTTAGACTATGTCTGGAATAAATTTGAAGAATGGATCTTAGTTGGACCTTAATGCACTTAATTTCAGAGGAACCTTATAAGATTTGGATTTAAGACTTTTCAGGTCCGAGTGACTTAATTCTTTGAGTCCATAAGACTATGTTCACATGTCATCTTGATTAGTCTAAGTAGAATATTTAACAACACACGCATGATTCTTTCAGACCATGGCTTACCTTGGACAATGCACTTTACACGTAGCTCTTCATGGATGAGGTAGTGAGGGAGCAGAATCTTTTGGCTCGAGGTAGCATATGAGGGTAGTACATCTAGGCGGAACCTCTCGTCCTCCTCTAGGGAGGGAAGTGGGCCTCAACCTGGTTTGGTGATGTTGAGGTCTAAAGACAAGGGCTATGGGGTTGCAATAATGCTTCAAAAGAGGGATAGTCTACTAGCTCAAGAGGAAAAACTCCTTATGTACATGCTGCACCTTGTATATATTTCAAAAAAAAGAGAAGAAGAACAAAAAAATGCAAAATCTCTAAAAGTGGATAGGCCTGATAGAAAAATAAAATGCCTGCCGGAATGTATATACAAGTGAAAAAAAAGAATAAGATCTTCAAAGTTATATATTTGTGCGCTTGCAGTGGGTGACATGGCTACACTGGTCATGCATCCAAGGATAGTTAACTACACTGGTTCCCATCGATTCTCTTCTCCATCCCCTCTTCTTGAGCTGGTTGTACTTGAACTTAGAAGGGAATATCCCCGCTCCTCGAGGAAAGAGTTGCCAGACCGGGGGATTAGAGTTACCTTGTTGAGAGAGGATGTTTCTTTGCTATTTTTGAGATGAGGAGCTATATTTCACTTACACGTACAAGTAAGAATTCATAGTCATAAGAATTTGTGTATGTAGACTTGTTCTGATCTAACTGTTAGGGAGACCTGAATAAGAGTCTTATGGAACTTAGAGGCTGTTAGTTTTTAAATCCATTTCCCATTAAGGTTCCGAACACTAATAATCCAAAGGTCCGACAGAGATCCAGACTACATCTTTATGAAGATAAGTTTAAAAGTCAACATTGTTCTAACTTCTTTCCTTTTTCTTTTCTTAATTTTTATTTTCACTTATTTTCCAAATAAGTGTTTGCTAATGGACTAGCAAAGGTAAAGTATAGGGGAATGATGAATCCACAATTCATCGCCTTTATTCTTTTACTTTAGACTCTTTTCCTTAGTCAAATACCTGTAATTACCACTAATTCCATCAAATTACCATTTCACACGCATTTGCTAAAATTGCATTTTTAACATTTTTTGTACATAAATAAAAGAATAAAGAAGAAAAGAAAAAGAAAAGGATGTATTTGTGCAATAAATACAGACTGACCCGAACCCCGAGAGAAGGTCAAGACTTGACCTGATCGACTAGGAATAAAGTAATGGGATATAGGGTCTTATGTCAGAAAAATCTAAAAATTTTTTGTAAATATTTCTCTTGTATATTTGTACAAAACTTGCATTATTTTATTTGTATATAATTTGACATCGAATTAATTATTTTTGTAAACAAAAGTTGTAAATAAAAACGTGTTGTAAATAATAAAAATATTTGTAAATTAAAATATTGTACATATTGCAAATAATTACACCTATAAAAAGCCACAAAGCGATAATTGAAACATCAATTCCGGCTCCATACGAGCTCAAATCGAACCAATCACACTTCCATTGTACTATAAATTAAATTATCTTTCAAATGGCTATGGTTTTGTATTTTTTGGAGTCACGGTTAAAAAGTCGGTTTTCTGGGGTGTATTGTGCAGTTTACCCATATACTTATTGTATATATTTTATTCATATTTATTTTTATATATAATGGATATAATTGTAAATATTGTTGTCATTAAAAATAAAATAAAAAAATTAAAACTTAAAAAAATCTTTAATAAAAATTATTTCCTTATTTGTATCTACGTACATTGTATTATATGTATAACATGTGTATACAACTAACTTCCTTAAATAAAAACCACCAAAAAAGCTAATTATCTAATATTATTTAATTAATTTAATTTAATTCCGAAATTCATATTTAATTTATTGGATTTATGTGAATTAAGTGACTTAATAAGTTACCATATATTTTAGATTTGATTCCACACCTTATATGGCCACCATTATGGTGGTTAATTGATTTTCAATTAATTCATTTATTTATTTAATTTATTTATTCTGAATTTCGTAATTAATTATTTAATTTATATATTAATTTAATTATTTTATTAATTCACCCAATAAAAACTTTCCCCATTTGTACATACCTTCTTTTGCATTTTTTCTCTCTTTTTAATGGGTGCCTCCTCCCTCATTCACACTTGATCGATCTTTGGTGGAGAGGAGCCCGATCTCCGAGAGGTTTCTTGTTGTAGAAGGGTGCTTAGCCTCCGAGCCGTCCGGTGACAGCGTGTCGGCCCTCGTCGAGGCCATCATAGCATGTCCGAACCTTGAGGTGAGATCCAAATTTATTTCTTGTCAATTTTCCTAGGTAAAATCGTAGGTTTAGTTTTTGCGTAGATGTAGTGATTAGTTCTTAGATTAAAAGCCCAAAAAAAATTCCACCACATATTTTTCACCCGACACCGATGTTCCATCTCATCTTCTCGATCCCTACATTTCTTGTTTTATCTCGCACAACCCCTCACATCCGATCACACATGGTGGTCGTATTTTCGGATCTCCATACCACTTCGTCAAGATCCAAGATATTCACCAACTCCACTTTGTTTATAAATAAAAAAATTGTATCTTTTTTGCTAACATCTGTTTTTGCAGGATATAATAAAAAATATTTTTTCTTCTTTTTCTCTACCCTCTATTTTTGCAGGAAAATAAAAAAAATTTGTAGTTACTTTTCTCTAACATTTGTTTTGTAGGTTCATTCAATAAAAATTAAAAAAATAAACAAAAAATCTTCTTTTTATATTCCTGTTTACATTTTTTATTTCAAAAATTAAAAAAAATATTTTTTTCTATTACCATTTCTGTACATAAAAATAAAGATAAAAAATAAAAATAAATAAAAAAACCATCTGGCCATCCAACGCCCCCCAGGCGCCCCTTACGCGGCCGCCCTCCGCAGCCTTAGTCCAGCCCCTCCACCTCGAACCCCGTGCGGCGTCGCCCTACCGCACCCTGCAGCTACCTCCTTCGTGCGGAGATCAGCCAAGCGCACGTCTCCTCCACCAAGGGCGGCACCGCCACCGTTCCCCGGCGTCTCCGCGCACCTGCATCCTTGTCTGCCGTCGCCGTGCCGTTCTCTATCTCCCTTGAGCGGCGGTGACCCCCTTGGGCTTTCTTTGCTTGAGAACAAAAGATTACACAAGAAACCCTAGGGTTATGCTTTTAAAATAAAATATCTTATGGTCAAATTGCATTCAAGTTCTTGGAACATCCTGGATTTGCAAAAGAGTCCCTGCCAGTTAGCAAGTCACATGCCAAGCACACTCTCACTGGGTAAATTACGTTTTTATTCTTGTATTTTATTTATGTCACTCAATCCATGTACAAACTTTGCATGTTTATATTTTGGTCCCTGATATCCAGACTATTTATTTTGCATGCCCTTTTTGATAGAAAATGTTTTTTATGCTCAATAAATTCTGAGAAAATTCTTGTATGCTCCTACTATATGCTATATCATCTCATAAAATTTTCATAGCTATTCGTGGATTTTTGATATTTTAAAAATATAAAAAACAATGTCTTTTTGTCTGTCCATACTTTGAAAATTCATAAAAAAATCGAAAAGTTGCATAAAAATTCCGAAAAAATTACTGTAGGCGTCTTTTAGTGTAATTTAATTTTTATCCAATTTTTGTTCCTTAACTCTTTATAAAACTCCAAAAAATTGCAAAATACGAAAAATATTACAAAAATTGTAGAAAATTCCATAAAAATCCAAAAATAGTAATTGCAGTTCCTGATTGTAGATATTATCTTGTAGTTTATATTAAAAATAATTTCTAGGAGTTTTGATCTTTAAAAAATTTTTAACTTGAAAAATACTCCTTTTTGTCCACTGTTTTCTTTATTTTCCACTGTTTCATTTTTATAAAATCATAAAAACATATAAAATTGCGAAAAAATATAAAAAATGATTTAAAATATATAAAACTCAAAAACATTTTCTTTTTAATATTCTGAACGTTTTTGTCCTTTTGGAAAAATTCAAAAAAAGAGTGGGTTGTGTGTTTTATCACTTGTGCATATTGTTCCTCATTTAAAAAAATACAAAAAAATATAAAAATAAAAAAACCACTAAAAATTTGCTTGGAAATTTGACTACTTAGTTTTTAAATCGTGCTCCTTGTGTTCGACCCTGGTCGCTATACCTGGTAAAAAGAATAGAGAATACCGCTTACATTGTTTTTATTGATTTATCTTATTTCGAGTGGTTTCATTTATTTTTCTCGATTGACCGCACTTGGTGATTTGGGTCACAACGACCATTGTTTAATTGCATACTTAACCCGAGTTGTCAAGCATGTCATCAAAGATGTACAAGGAGACTGATGGGGTCGGGAGGGAGGGTGGCTAGCAGATGATTAAAGCGGTTTTCAACCGATCTTTTTGTGAGCCTGTGGTGGGAGATCATAATGATAAGGAGATGAAGAATATGATTCCCAACCATTATTGGTGTTATCATCAGAGAAATCATGCTGGATAGTAGATGAAGCGTATGAATCAGATGAAATATATCCATCATCGGAATTATCCTCAGAGGAATAGTATTTAAAAGTGAAGGCACTCCAGATATTCTTATCTTTTAGTTTCTTCAGTTGTTTTCTCAGAATTTGTTCCTTCTTGGGATTAAGCGATTGTCCTCAGATGAATACTCTGAAGCACCAGTCTCAGTCAGCTCATAAGAAATTATTCCAATGTTTTTAATGAGACCAAGAAAATCAGCTTTGGATGAATAATAGTGAGCAATGGGAGTCGTCCAACGGGAATTGAAGTTTAGATCCTTACGAAGATAAGGTTTTAAGACTGCTGAACAGACCTCACTCATGTAAATTACCTTTTCCCGAACTGATGAGGGATCATTAGACAATTCCTCTTCCGGAAGGTCAAAGGTGACTTTCTTTTTAGATGAAGGAGCAATCATTTTTTTCGTGAAGGTGTTAGTCCTTGGAGTGAGGTGTTGACACTTGAGTCTCTGGATGAATAATCATTGAGATTTTTCTCCTTGCTCGGTGTTCGTTCCGCGTGTTTGTTCTTAGTTTTCTTGATGTTGGTGCACTCCTGAGTTGGATTGATTTGTTCAATGTAGTCAGAGAAGGTTGACTCTGGGTGAGCCCATGCATATGTCTCAGGATCATATAAGAAACACTTTTCTATGGTGAGAGCCACGAGAAATGGAACGGTGGGGAGAATCTCTAAACCAATAGTCTCTTCAACAACTGCTATCTCAGGTGTAGCAACGGGGTAGGGCTCTTCTACCGCTTGGTGGTTACGGCTATCGAGGACTTCGTGGGTTGCCTTAGAAAATCGTGGTTCCTCAAAGATTTGTTGAGATCGAAGTGCTCCCAATGCTGTAAAATTGATATCCCGAGTCTCACACTCAGTAATTGCCTTGGCCAATGCTAAAAATAGCTTTCCAAGAATGATCAGAGTCTGGGTGAATTCTCCTTGATGCTCAATATCGATGATCATGAAGTCCACTTTCTGCGGAACACCTAGGAATGTAATGATGACCGAAATGGTTCCTCTCGGTCACTTTATCGATCGATCAGCTAGTTGAACGATCTCTCGTATCTTCCTGATAGGTCCGAGTTTGAGCTCGTGAAATACAGAGGTCGTGAGGATATTAATTGGTGAGTCGTCATCAATTTGAGCATGGGTAAAAATGTATCTTTGATTCCACAGTCAAATCTGGGCAGCCGCTTCACTATGCGGCTCTTGATTTTTCTCCTCGACATCGAGGAGGAGGCCATTAAAAAGATATGTCTTTTAGTCTTTGTTCTTATCCTGCCCGATTTTTTTTCGTTAATTTGTTCATTACGAATCCTTTCAGGTTGGGGAAGTGTTCAATGGTCTGTATAAAGGGAAGTTTAAAAATTAGTCTTTTCTCCAGTGCTTCCCGTAAAGCAGGATCTAAATTTTTCAGATCTTCTTCAGTCTCAGTTTTTATGATTTTGTCTGGATTTCGATTTTTTGGTGTTTTTGAATATTCCAATTTTTTGGTATTTTCTATGTGGTGTGTGTAGATGTGGTGTTTTCCATAGATGATGAGGAGCTTATATATGCCGAGTCAAAGTCATCCCTAGAGGAGTAATAGGCAGAGGTGTCACTGTCAGGATCGTCCCTAGAGTTCTAAATATCGTCAGAATTTTCAACATGAGATCCAATCTTTTCGTCATCCATTTTTATATTCGAGCTACCAGATAGGGAAATTACTCGGTCGGCAAACCTTCTAAATTTATCCTCCATTAAATCAAATCTTTTATTTATCCTTGAAATATCATCCTTCAAAGAATTTTCAGGAGCAGTTTGTGCAATTTCTCATTTTTGAATTTGAGATTCAATTATTACATCTTCAATTTTCTTGTATGAGCTGGGAGAAGATCATCTTGGGATATCGAATATATGATCTTTATCTTCTGAAAATTTCTCCTCTAAAATTATGGAAGGAGTTTGCTCAATAGGATAGAAACCGTATGTCTTATCGTGTGATTCAAGCATGTGTAATTGGTATGAGTAGAGTTCATTCCTTTGATCATGATTGGTCAGACCCATATAATGTGTACTCAACATACAAGGTTTATGTGTGTCGATATCATCAGTCAGTCCTCTGTATGAGTGTCATGTCTGAAGATGGGTTTGTCATGGTCAATCCAAGATGATATTTACTCATTTGTGTTTAAGGTTGGAGGAGGTGGTAGATGTGAAGAAGTGTTAAATTCGATCGGATTTATCATGTGGTTAGAATCTCCCATGAATGATGGATTGACATTTACAGAATATGAAGGATGGATTGTAAGATAAGAATATAGAGGATTGACATACGAAGAAGTGGAGACCTCGGTCGGTTGTTTGTTTGTATGATCCGTATGCAAAAGATTGTCATTCATGATGTAGATCGGATTTGTTGGATTGATTTTTGGGTGAGAGTCTCATGTAGAAGTTGGATGATGTCTAGTTGGAAGAGGTTTTGAAACTTTGGGTCTAACTGAGATGAATTCATTTTCATATTATAGCTCTGATGGATACTTGGATAAATGTTCCGTCATTTTTGAAAGAGCTGAAATGAATGACGATTTGGGTTTGACCAAGACGAATTCATTTTCATAATATAGATCAGATGGATACTCGGACAAAAGTTCCATAATTTTCGAAGGAGGTTTATCTATTGTCATCATGGATCTTGATCAACGATGGTCAAGTGCTTAGGTATTCAACATAAGAAACTGTAACTATTTCAGATCAAGAAAGGAGAGTGATGGCACAAGGGTGTGGTTTTTGGATATTCGAGATCGGTTCACGTACACCAATACAAACACCAATCAAACCCCATGTTCACCAACTCACACAATGAGGCCGTAAGAGTTCGGTAACTATCTTTTCAATTTTAGTTAGTGATAAATCAATCTAGGAAAATATTTAGCGAGCTCTTAGGTGCCGGAAATTTTCTTAATGACTGGCCTGAATTCTTACGACTAGTTGCACCTACTTTCAACCAATATGGGTGTAAGTACAGATCGTAAAACTTCTACCAAGTTACTTAAAGACGGAGCCTTATGCAGTGTCCTTTAAACCACCTACTCTGGTAAGGAAATCCGGACCGTTTACCGGCCACCCATAGATCCTCACTGAGAAGTAGCTAATCATTCTTATAGAATCAGTAATTAAAATAAAAATCCGGATTTGGGCTCTTGCCTTAAGTGTCGTCTCTCGCTCACTCAATCAAATAGAAGAATCCAAAGTCGAGGTTGCTCTCCTGCAAAAAATCTTGATTTTATGGGATATTTAAAATCGGCTATATTTACAGTCCCAATTTTAATTAGGTGATAACTGAAAATTTAAGGTGAGCACAAATGCACATCTACCGTCCAGTCCCAATTTCCTATTAATATTATGTGACAAAACAAGAGGGAGAAATTTGAGAAAAGTTGATGCATACGAAAAACAATGATATATGCTTAGTTAGAAGACTTACAATGATTCCTCGTAATCTCTATGTAGGATGCAATACAAGAATTGAAAATTTAATCTATATGAATGCAAGTTGATAAAAACCGCACCTAGCAGAAATTTCTATTAGTCGGGAAGAAATGAGTTAAATTTTTGACTAAATTGAACGATCTAATGTACGTCTCGATTAAAGTGAGGCGTGTTCCTAGGTTCTACGAGCACAATCAAAAATTAAAAAGCTCTAATAGCCGTATGTGCAGGTCTATCCTAAGCGCCACTTAAGTCGGGCCCCACCCTCACTAGAGAGTGAAACAGGCCACGACACACCATAGAAAAAGTTCAAGGTTTTTTATACATGCGAGAGTCCAAATGGACACCGCTATAAATGAGCAAATAATTACAGAAATTTAAATTACAGAAATATAAATCCTAGACTCTACACTCTCTCACGACTCGACTCGATCTTAATTTTTAATGTGGATTTTCAGAAGTCAGTGAAGATGTGTCGGTTCCCAAAAACTGCTTCACGTACGTCGGTTACCTCACAAGAAAAACAAGAGAGAGTGTAGGAGAGCGTCGAAAATTTAAAAAATAAGAAAATAAATGCTGAAAATAAAATAAATTTAGAGAGAAAGAAAAAAATGGATAATTTACAATGAAAATTCAAAAATAGACTACCCGAATAAAGAAAATCAAACAATAATATTTTAAACAAAAAAATAAGCCATTTGCCTCCTCGGCAATGACGCCAACTGACAGGTTCGTAATTGCCCTTATGTTAATTTGCATGAATTATCGTACGTGTAATTATGAATGTCATTTCGTTGTAGCGTGAATCAGAACTGGTCAACAAATAATCACAATAAATTAATTCAATTTTCAATCGTGTGGTTTTTGTATATTTTACTTGAGCAAGTCCCAAGGTCGAACTCAAGAAGCCAAAAGAACGACCTAAAAAAATGTCTATCAAAGTTTGAGTACGATTTTTGAGACGGTCTTTTTTTTGTATTTTTAATGCAAGTTTGGGATGCAAAATGCAACTTTGGACGATTTTAAAGACTAGAAAATGGATATCAATCAAACGATGTCCGAAAAATAAGAAACTTGGCCAAGATGACAATTATGATGAAATTAATGCATGTTTTTTGGAATTTTGGATGCAAAATAAATATTTTATGAATTTATGAATGCAAACACAATGAATTTCATAATTAATTATAATAAATATTAAACCTATTTATTTCCAAGAGATAAAATTATCAAAGATCTATCACTAGGTGATTGATCTTTGAAAAATCCTAAACCTCAAAAATACTAGATTTAATACCTATAAAAATTATATATTGAAATATGTAACATGATTGTTACAAGATAAATTATGAATGCAAATGCAAATCTTTTTGGGAATGATGTAACATACAACCAAATCTACAATTCGTAAATTTTTTTGGCAATTTTTAGAATTATGGTTAATTAGTTATGAATTTTCAAGCACAAAATGGGCAAAATATGTAATTTTCCAACAAACAATTAATTATTAATTAACCACAGATCACAAAAATGCCAAACATATGCCATAATGTAGAATTAATTGACGAATATCATGCTATTTTTGAATAATAAAAATAATGCAATGTAGAGGTTCAAAATAAATGGGGAACACAAGGGTATTACTGCAATTACAATATTTAAAAAATGCAAGGCAGGGATAAAAATGTAAATACATAAACTCTTGGGGTTACATCTGTGAAAATCCTAGAGGGACACGTACGATAGATGGCGGGGGTGATTATGTAAATAAGCTAAACTCCGGGGATTTTCCGCAACAATTCCAAGGGGCACGTGTTATGCACGTGCCCTTGGATGATAGGGGTGCTTCAGCAATTTAATATACACCCAAGGGGCTCTACGTAATTAACCCCCCTCGTATGTGCATATCACGTAGGCGGGGGTTTGCTTTATGCAGACATTTCCTCCCCACGTGTGCGGCACGTGGGAGGACCTCAGGTTGGCGACCTGGCCGATGAAGGTAGAGCGGTGGACCGGCGGAGCCTGTCGGTGAAGATGACGGGGTGGATGTGCGGTCCTCGTTCGTGGCTGAAGCATAGGCGTCGGTGAAGGATAGTCGATGTCAGAGGGTTGAGTCAAAGGCATTGGCGTCCTAAGAAAGGAACACACGAGAATGTGGGTAGATAAGCGATATGGTAGACGGATGATGAATCTGAAAATTGCCTGCTTAATCAGTGTGTGTTAAGCTTTAATGTGTCGTTGTAATTATGTCGGGAATTCGAAATCGATCAAGAAATAATCACGAGAAATTAATTAATTTTTAAGTGGAGCGGTTTTATGTTAATTTTACGTGGGCAAGTCGCAAGGTCGAACTCAAGGAGACAAAGGAACAACCTAGAATTTTGCCTATCAATGTTCGTGCACGGTTCTCGAGGTGGTATTTTTTGGGTATTTTTAATGTGATTTTGGAATGTGAAATGCAAATATGGCCAATTTTATGGACTAAAAAAATAAATATCAATTAAACGATGTCCAAAAATTACGAAACTTTGTCAATATGTTAACGATGACGAAATAAGTATACTATAATTCTTTTGGAATTTTTGGATGCAAGATAAATATTTTATGAGTTTATGAGTGCAAATAAAGTGAATTTCAATATTTTGTTATAATAAATATTAAACCTATTTATTTGCAAGGAATAAAATTATCTAAGATCTATCACTAAGTGATTGACCTCAGAAAAATCCTAAACCTCAAAAATATGAGATTTAATACCTCTTGAAAATTAAAGATCGATATATGCAAAATATTTTTTATAGGGCAAACCATACATGCAAATGCAATTCTTTTTGGGCACGATGTTAAATACAATTAATTCTATGATCCACAAAATTTTGGTAATTTTCAGAGCAATGGCAATAAATTATGAATTTCAAAGCACAACATGAGTAAAATATATTTTTTTCCGCAAAACAATTAATCATTAATTAACCACAAACTACAAAAATATCACAAGCATGCCATGATATAGAGAATTAATTATAGAACACAGTGCTACTTTTGTATGATAAAAATAGTGTCATGTAGAGGTATAAAATAACAGAGGAACACAGGGGTATTTGTGTAGTTACAATAATTAAACAAATATAAAAATTACATTGGGAAGGGTTAAAGTGGAATAACCAAAACCACGGGGCAATTTCTTGCAAACTTTCCAGAGGGGCACGTGTGTCACACGTGCCCTCTAGTCGTCAGGGTAGAGATGCACTTAAACTGAACTCCGGGGGGTCGAATGCAAAACTCCGGCAAGTTACGTGCGGAGCACGTGACTTCTGGATAGGGCTATCTGTGCAATTTCTGGATGCTCCAGGGGTATCAATGATAGTTCCCCCAATCGCACGTGCGTAGCACGTCGGTTGGGGTCTCGGATCTCGATGCCGGAGGAGGAGCGGAGCAGCGGATGTTTCAAGGCAGAGGAGGAGGTCCTGACGTGGGAGGGTTGCACTGCTCTTGTGGTGGTCGTCGTCTCAACCTCTAGGCATATGCGGGGAGCGCAGCAGAGCAAGCGGAGGAGACTCAACAATGGTAAAGATCTGGAAGTCGATGGCGGCAACTCCTGACTGAACAGTGGAGTCGCGATGAAGTGCAAATGGGGTTATCAGAGGCACTTTGGCTGGCGCGTGTCAAAGAAGGAAAAGGAAGTTGACAGCTGGTTCTAAGTGGATTCATAGCGGACCACTGTGGTGATCGAGCAGAGGAAGATGGATGGGGGTGGAGGCTGAGAAACGTTGTAGAGGTGTAACGATGGTTGATTGGAATAGCGGTGAAGATGATGGCGGATTGTGTGTTGTTGATGAATGAGATGCGAAGGGAGGAGGAGGTGAAGTACCTGGAGGCACATATCAATGGAGGAGGTCCGGAGCGGAGTAGACACGAGGTAGGGGATGCGTGCTGCATCAAAGCCCCGTTGGGCTTCGGATCTTGCCGGAAGAGGAGAGGGTGCACAGGCTGTCATCACTGGCGAGAGACTTCCTCTGTGGATGTAGTCAGCAGATGGGTTGGTTGAGGGGCGGCACAGTGGTTAAATAGCAGATGGTGAGGGGGCCGGAGATCGTAGGAGGGTGATCGGGGATTTTGGAGGATTCGATGAGATTTGATGAAAGTGGATCGCGGAGGTGGCGTTGACGAGATAGGACCGGGGATTCGATTGAAGGGTAGAGAAGAGGTGACGAGGATCAGCCATAATCAGAAAGGGGTAGCTGGAGATGGGATACGGAGGGTGGTGGAGATTCGCGGGCAGCGCTGCCTCCCGGTTGGGAAAATAGGGGGAGGAAGAAGATAAGCAGCGACTGTCTGATCGGCCAAGATCGGACGGCCCAGAGGCTACCATGTGGCATCCTAATTGTATTTATTTATTTATTTATTTATTTTTTTATAAATAAACGAGAAATAAATTTTAAAAATGAGTGACATGTGGCAGCTTCAGGAGCGGCCACGTGTCAACCCAAAAAAATTGAAAATAAAACTATAAACATAATTCAAAAAAGAAATAGCAAATGACCTCAGGTCGAAAAAAATTTTCACGAATGTTGTTTGTTCGTCTGAATGAGAGTACAACTTTCATGAAGAGACCAAAATCAAAATCGGTCATTTGCACAAAGTGATATTTTTGGGGTACTCTATGTACATAGAATACCTCGATTTTTAGGTTTTCTATTTTTTGTCATTTTTGAACAAGTTAAAAATCCTGAAAAATATGACAATTCAAAGATAAATATTTAAATATTATTCCATTTTTTATTTTATTAAGTAAGAAAATGAAGAATCAAAATAGATTGTGAAAACGACAACTTTTGTACAAACGGTTAGTGAAGACTTAGATCCAGTTAGTTTCTTTAATTTCAAGCTCATTTTGGATCTGGATTTTTATGCATTTTAATAAAACTTTTATAAATGAAAATAAATGAAAGATAAATAAAATAAAATGGGTTAATTATGTACATAAAATAATAGGTCAAAAACTGCTAAAATACAAAATATACAAAAGAGGCCCAAAACCCAACTTTCACATATGAGCTCCAATTCACTTGAACTTGGTCTTGTTTTGAAGGTATTTGAATGAACATTAGTTCAAAAATGAGTAGGATCCAATCGAACACAGGATGAGAAAGATATCAAGGTTTTATTCTGAGAATCTTAGAATTAGGATTTGGATTTTGGTACACTTATTTAGGTTAGTGAATTTTTTGTATTTTTCATTGATTCTTGTTAGTAATATGTACAGAATGGAGATGGTTTAAGGTCATTTGGAGTTAGCATGAATTAGTTAAAAATCAAGGAAGATAGGCTTTTTTACAAGTCATTTTGGCTAAGATTTTTGGCTTCTTATTTTGTGCAATAATGAGTGATAAAATGCAACTCTTAACAATACATGCGTGAATGCTAATTATGCAAAATAAATGAAGAAATGCCAATGAATTTTAAGATTTTAGCTTAATTCATAATTTTTAGAGTGATGAATATGAGATTCATCAATGGACAGAAGAAAATAAATGCGAATATATAACAAAGATGGATGTACAAAGGTCAAGAAGGTCGAAAGCGAACCTTCTTGCATTACCGCTGAGGAATGGATATGACAAGATGCAAGTCGATATTAGGGTCCTCGGTAGACAAGTGACAATAATGATCGATCTGGTGAAGATCCTCAGTGGTCCTTTTGTGAGAGGGCACAAATGGGGTAGTGAAAGAAGTGTAGCTCGGTCCGACCTAGGAAGTCTCAGCTAGGTCAAAACAAAAGGAACGAACTCATCATCGGAAGAAGTAAGGTCATATTCGTACTCTAATGTCTCAACTGAATCATAATTCTTATCAAAAGGTCTAAATTCCTTAATAAAAGAAATAAAATCAAATTAGGCCTTATCAGTCTCATCCAAATCTGCCCCCCACTCAATTGTATCAATCGTGTAAATCTCGCGGATGTCATCAACACATCTTCTAGTACTGATGCAGCTCGGATCCAATTGAGGTTTAAGTGTTTGGTTTGTCGGTGTAGAGAACCGTAAAGAGATCCGAGCTTTTACATCAAACAAAAATCGATTTATAAAAAACCTTACACTATTTATTTAGCCAGGTAAGTGTGCCTGGGTCGAACACAAGGAGGCAGAATAGGGTTATCTTGATTTTTGAGTGAAACTCTCTTTTTGTGAATTTTTTTAACTCTTCTTGAAATGAGTTGATTTTTAAATTTTTATTCAGTTTTATTTTTCCATTTTTTTATTTACTTTTTCAAAGTGATATTTTTCAAACAATTTACCTACGATATAATATGTAAGAAATATGTGGAATATAGGTGATATTATATAGTAGGTAAAGCGGACGAGCAACGGGCTCGAAGAAGACTAAAAAATAAGTCAAACTGAAGAGAACTTCGACAAATCGAAACATGATGAAAAATCGACAAGAATATACAAAAAATTACTGAAAACCTTATTTGGGTAGTTGTGTAACTACCCTAAAAAAACTACGAAAAATAGTGTCAAAAGTACGTCCAAAGTCACCTTACAGTACATGGGTAGAAATACAAGAAAAACTAATAAAAATTCTGCAGTTAAGTCCACGACAAGGGGCTGTTCTGTAAAGAAAATATGAATTATTGCAATTAGGTCCCTACGGAGGGACCTAATAGCAATTTCTGGAAACTTTGGAGGCGGTCTGGAAATCTAGAGATCTGATGGGCTTAATATGCAATTGTCACACCGCTTCGACCTGAACAACAGAGATTAGAACTTCAAGCGTGATCTGGGCCGTCCCCTCGAGGACATGTGTCGGGAGTATGTATCTCTGATGTTCTTGGGGTTCATCAGGAAGTCGACGCACGTAGCGAGGATGCAACCTTCTCCGAATTCTCGCCGGCAATAGATTCGCCTCTTGGTCCTCCTGCAGGGCCAGAAGGGCAGCTCCTCTACCCCTCGAGCTCACCCGCAGTGGACGACAGTCGGCGATGACCGAGAGCGGCGGCGAAAGGCTGAGAGAGATGGCGGTCAGTTTGTTTTGGAACTGAAGATCAAGTGGTTGTGTCTTCTTTGGCTGTGAATTGCGTGAAGATTAGAGCTCCAAATCACATGAGATCGCTCCAGATTCAAGAGGAACCTACAAAGAAGAGATATATATGCTCGATTTGCTCGGAAATCAGCCTACAAATGATTAATTGCAAGCTCAAATTAATGTTTCCAGCATACATGAAACATGTGTGTGATTGGCCGTGAAATGAAGCGCAATTTGTTGTGATTTTGAAACGAATGAAAGATAGGATTTGTTATGGCGTCTAAGAAGGATGCTTAGGATTGCTAATCAAGTACTTAACCATGCTAATTGTGGCATGAGGATCAAGAAAAAAAATTGACGAAGATGAATGAATAGATCTGGGAAAGTAGAGGTGTATTACCTCTGGTGATTGCTCGACGACTAATCTTTATCGGAGCTCCACGCGCACGCGACGGCGATGCAAGGCAGAGTTGACGCCTTGGAACTCCTCCCTGATGAACCTTCTTCCCTGCGGTCCTCCTTGGACGGAGCTGTCAGCTCCAGAGCGGGCGGAGCAAGGCTTGGTAGAGAGGTGATCAGCCACTGGAACTGGGTAGCTCAGTTGGATATGAAAAGTTGTTGAAAACCACCAACTTTGGGGGTTTTTATAGATAGATTACTTGAGTTTCAAGTTTAATCTAATGGCGACCGAAGGTGTTGGTTGTTAGGGGATTAGATTCAAGGGGTTGGATCGAGTAATATGCATCTAGCGTGCGCGGGAAAATTGGTTGAAGAAGGCCAGTTGGAACAGAAGCTGCACCAGCTTCTTAGAGAAGATGCACCAGGTGTTGATATGTGTCAACACCAGGGTGGCCAGATGCGTAAATACATTATATATTATATAATAAATAGTAAATAGCGTTATTTTAAATAGGTATAAAAACAAGAAATGTAAATAATTAAATTGTCTAAATTATAGAATAATTAATTTTTAAAAATAATAAATATTATTCGAGATATATATATTATATTAATAAATAAGTATTTATAAAAAAAGTTTTGGATTTTTAATTTAATAAATTAATAATTAAATATGAATTTTGTATTTTCTTAATTATTAGAATATAAATAAAGGTTTTGTGATTTTTATGGATTTTAATAAATTAGTTTATATATATTAATAAATATAGATATAATTTATCCAGTTCATTTTTATCCATAATTTAGGGTTTTGGATTTTATTAAAATAATAAATAAGATCCAAAAATTCTGAAATAAATTATGGTGAAAAACAATATCATGAAAGTAATTAAAAATTATAAAATTAACAAAATTATAAATAATGTGTTATACATAAAATAAATAGCCCAGAAACCCCATTGTCATTAGGTCCCAAAACCAACTTTTTGCAAACGGACTCCGAATTCAATGAAACCACCTCTATTAATTAGAGAATACTATTTTAAGAACTTTAAAGGTGACTAGAGTGAAATTGGAGTTCGTATGAAGAAGTTATGATGTTCGGAAGATGAGAATTTGATAATTTATAAGTAGGATTTCTTGGTATATGTACAAGAGAATATTTTTAACTTATTTTTATATTTTTATATACATTTTTAGCAATAATTAGGAAAAGAGTTTGGTGAAAAATATGTACATATGAATTAATTAAAAATCAATTAAGTTTGATATTTATTTGATAAATAGTGAGAAATGTGTGAAATGTGTCTTAATTTATTTTTATGGTCTTCTTTCCTTATCCCCCCCTACTTATTGGTTTTGTCAAGCAATCGATGCTGACTTGGTCTCGAAGGTTAGGTTATAAATAAACCTTGTAGTTATATTTATATTTACAAGTCATATTGTACATATATACATATCTCCAATCTGCCTTATTTTCTTTTCTTTGTTCTTTATTTATTTACATGTTTTTTATGCTTAAAAAGTGGATATTTGTTCATGAATGAAGTTTTTATAAAAGATGGGAATTAATGTATATTTACATGTATTTGTTAAGGGTTTTAAGAAAAAATACGACAGAAAAGTTAATGAATCATAAATTCATCAACCCCCTATACTTAAACTTTGCTAGTCCCTTAGCAAACACTTATTTGAAAAGTAAGTGAAAAAGAAAGAAAGTTAGAGTGAATTTGTTTTCCTAAACCAATTCACGAGAACAGACAAAGGACAAAGCTCGATCGGGCCTGAAACAAGCATTTTGTCGAATCCTTAACTAGGACTAGGATTTTATACTCATCAGTCCTTAAGTTCCACAAATCCTTATTCAAGATCACTTCATCAGCTAGTTCAGACTCACTTATTCATATCGGAAACTCTATCATACTTGAAGTCAATTTGTACAGTATGTAAATTGATTTAGCTCTTCTTGCTTAAAGAAACAAAGAAACCGTCCATCCCGACTATACACTTCTATTGCTTCCTCATCCAGCTACTCTTTCCTTGGGGAGGGAGGTATTCCCTTCCGAGGTCAGTTTGTGCTATGTCCACAATCGAGTATAGAGAGAAAGTAGAAGAATGAGAAAAGAAGTAGAGTGAGACCAGTATAGACGCATCTCTTTGTGAAGCTCAACCGGTGTAGCTAAGTCTCCACTAAGATATGCATGCATTTTTGGTGGAAACTTGGACCATAGTGGTCGTATTTGTATTTGGTGGCTTCTTCTTTGATTTGGCTTTGTAATTTCTTGCTCTGCATTCATCTCTTTGTGCCTCGACGGATATAGCATCTTTTGTTCCATCCCTTTTTTGAGGTCCTAGAAAAATTATGTCAGCAGATCCTTCCCTCATCCTAAGCGACTATCGCAACCCCAATCTCTCCCATCTTTAGACGTCAATGTTGCAAAGACAATGATAGAAACGCACTACCAAGATGTACTGCCCTTCGCTACTCCATGCAAGTCGAGCTAAGTGCAGAGTGCATGTGTTCAAGATTGGTTCACTGGTGTACAGTTATACATTTGACACCAAATGGTCTACTTAGGCACATATGACGATTTCCCGAATATGGTCTTATAGAACCCACATATTTTATGTCCAAAAGACCTGAAGAGTCTAAATTCCAAACCCTAACTAGGCTCCTTACAACGAAAGTTAAAAGCCATAATCAAGCTCCATCCTTTTGACTAAACTCAATCCTTAGTTTTATAAATCAAACTTATTCTGAAAAATGCGAATGCAAATGCAACCATGTTTTTGTGAAGTATATTTTTTGAATTTTATTCATTTTTATGGATTTTAAGGCTTTTGTAATTTTTATGACATTTAGGACTTTGTAATTTTTTTATGGATTTTCTGATTTATATAAACACATTTATGTGCATGAATTTTACAAGATATATTTTATTTGAATTAAATATCTAATGTATTTTATAGATTTAATCTACAAAGAATTTTACAAGGATTAAATGATTTTTACACATTTTTTAATAAATGGAGTTTTAAATAAGTATTATACTTATTTTAAATACACATCTTAATTACAGATTTTAACTACAGATTTTAGTCATAGTTTACTTATTTACTAGGATTTTATACTAAAGGTATAAATGGATTTTAAATTAACCCTCACCCACTTTTTATGGATTTTATAGATATAGAAAATACATAAAAGTACGAGTTATGGACAAAAGTATATATACAATATATACGCACCCCCTATACTTAGCTTGTGCGATGTCCTCATAGCGTCAAAAGAGAAAAAGGAGGACATAACTCGTGCTAAGTAAAAGTGGTGAACAAGAATAGAGAGTACAAGTCAGTCAACCCCCCTATACTTACGATCAAGTCATCATAAGTATAACAGAAGAGAAAAAACAAGGCGATTGAGTAAAAAGATTATACAACGAAGGAACAAAAGAAATAAGGAAAACGAAATCATTGAAATCACTCGGTCCCCCTGATGAAAGAGATTTTTTCATCGGTCTAAAGTAATCCGCACAAGGCGGAATCACAATGTCGTTGAGGCGACCGACAAAAGACCTCAAATCAATCAACAACTAACCTAAAATAAAATGTATGCAACAAGTATAAAAAATGTTTAATTTTATTATAACTCTACATGTAAATGTGTATAGGTGTAAGCACAAGTAGAGGTCGAACACTGGGAGGCGAAAGGAATGTATGTGTTGTATAATTTATTCAATCCATTGTTCATGTCCATTTATTGTTTTTGTGGGATTTAGATTTTATAATTTTTTATTAGTATTAATTTTTAAATATTTTTTATAATTTTTAGTTTGTTTTTATATTTTATATTTTTTATTTTCTTTTAATAATTTTAATTATATAATATATATATATTTATGTATATAAAGAGGTATATATAAGAGGAGAGAGAGAAGTAGTACAATATATGGATATATATATAGATATAAATGCTTAAAATATATAGATATAATATTTTTTTATTTTTCTATTTTTTTCTTATTTTTTCTGGAATATTTCTAATTTTTTTATGTATTTTCCATTTCAAAGAAATGTCCTTAATATAGGACTAATTAAATAGCCGAATATAATTTGGGTTTTAAAATTATAAAATAAACTCCAAAATTACCAAATTAATTTTAATACATTAATAATAATATACAGATAATTATAAAAGCGAAAATATATTTTTGGGGTTTTTTAAGGATTTTTCTCTTTTTTGTTTGATTTTGGAGCTTTTTGATTTTTTTATTCTTTTTTTTCATATTTTTAGGGTTTTTTAATTTCTGGACTCAATATGTATATAAATATGCCATATATAATTTTTTTGTAATTTTTCAAAAACATTTTGTATTTTTTTGTATTTTCTAATTTGAACAGTATAAAAGAGCTTCTTTTTCATTTTTAATAATTAGGAAAAATGCAAAAAATGCAAAATAAAATATGGGCGTAGAAGAACACTGCATGAAGCACCTGTCCTAATTTTTGTGGAATTTTAGGAGCCTCATAGGTATTTTTAATAAATAGATAAAAGACACAAAAATTAAAAAGCCTGGCAGGGGCATTTTTACAAATAAAATAAGTAACAGGGGCATCAGTGCAAAAATACCTAAAGAAATAAACATTTATGTAAAGTTTTGGGGCTCATTTACAATTTACAAAAAGCGCCAGGGTTGAAGTGCAAATTTCACGCGCCTCACGTGGGACTGCACGTGAGGCGCGGAAGGACCTATTTGTAATTCTATAAACCTCAGGGTCCTTTCAGCAAAAAAACACAATTTATTTACAACGTTAAAAATTATTTACAGAATTAAAAATTAAATACAAAACGAACGGGGGTTGGTTTTGCAATTTACCCCCAAAGGCGTTGGATCTAACGACTGGTCTTCATCCACTAATCCACGTGGCGTCTCCACGTGAGCTGATGACGGTTCGCGATACGACGTCTGAGATTTGATCACTCGCGCGATCCAACGGTGTGAGCGCTGGGAGATCGGACGTCCGTGATTCAACCTGGGCCTTCGTCTTCATCCAACGACGGCGAGCTCGCGTGCAAGAACAGGGAAGCAAGCTCGCCGGGGCGAGCTTCTTCCGGCCAGATCTCACTCCTCCGCCGGTCTTCGCCACACCTGAAGGTCCCAAAAGCTTCCTGGAGGGTTGCGCTATCTTCTGGAGGTGTTGGATCGGGCCGAGGTACCCTGGAGCGTCATTGAGAGCTCGATGAAGAAACACTGCTCCAGGTACCTCCGCCTGCTTGGATTTCGACTCCTGGCGCTTCTTGGTGCACTAGACCTATATAGGAAGAAAGCACGGCTTGAGGGCTTCACCCTCAACCTAGAATTGAAGCTGTTAGCACGAAAATGGGGTGAGGTGGCGAAGCTTCCGACGAGCGACGGAGCTGAAGCTTCGATTCGCGGATCCTGGTGGGAATCCGGTTGGACAGGGTGGCTGGGACGTGGAGAATGCATAGGGAATCGTAATGAATGCGAGAGGGAGTCGGAAAACGGGCGGAAACACGGTGGTGAAGTCGCCGGAGCTGAGCTCCGGCGAACTTCGATTTACCTAATCTACGCTACTCCAATAATCTAAATGCAAAATAAAAGACAGGAATAAAATGCAGGAACGAAAGCCTACCTAAAAATCATAAATGCGCAGTTTCGACTTGGCCGGAGGGCCAAGGAGCAGGAAGGCTGCCGTAGCGCCGCCGTGGGCGCATCTCCTTCATCCGCAAACCTCCTCGGAGCTTCAAGGGACCTCCTACTGTCACCAGGATGCACACTTGTCCGAAGGCGAGGGTTCTAGGGCTTAGGAAATGGCCGAAAAGCTCGGACGAAGGAGATGGGGTTATTTATAAATCCAAACAAATTAGATTAAATTATAAATACTCTTTCCATATTTTCTCTAACTTTATTTCGATTTTTCTCTAATTAAAAATGATAAAAATTTTAAAAAATAAAAATGTGGTATTTTATATCTATAAGGTACCTCCAAAAATACTTTTTATACAGATGACTTCCTTCGATTTTTGGTCCTTCACGGAAGTTGTATATCTTGTCGAGATGAGCTACTTTTATGTTGACCACTTTTTGATTTTACACCTTTTGTTATTTCTTTTTTATTTTCTTTACATTTAATAATTTTATTTTTCTAGGTACGACATGTGGCCGCTCCTGGAGCCGCCACGTGCCACCCTAATTAATTATTTATTTAATAATTTCGAATTTCATTTTATTTTATCATTTATTATATTATTTATATTATTTATATTATTTATTTTAATTTTTCATTTATTTAAATTTATTTATTTATTTTCTTTCTTCTACTTTTATTGTCTCTTCTTTATTTTTAGTAGCCTACTTATATTACTTCATTTTTTATTTTATTTTTTAACCCCTTTTACTTCTTCTTTACTTATTCCCCACACCAAGTCTCCACTTCCTCCACCATTGCTCCACTTTCTACACTTCTTTTCTAACTTCCTCCTCCTCCTTTTTATTTTCTTCTCATCCCTCATTTTCATCATCCACCAATTTCATGAGAAGAAATCCAGCTCCAAAGAGGTCGAGGTCATAGCGACAACCTTATTATGTAGTGTGACGACGAGTTCCATCCATCTTCGGATATTGGGGAGATCCACGAGCCTTGTTTGCGTTGCATCCCTCTACAAGGGGATTGCCCAGCTTCTCCGCTTTTCGCCAAGCTGATTGAGGCTACGACGGAGGCTGCACACCGCAGCCCCACCCTTCGGCGAAATCACAAGTAAGTTACTCTCTCTCTCTCTCTCTCTTTTCTTATTATTTTATTTTATCTAAACAATTTCTTTTCTTGTTGTCTTATCGTCATCATATCATCACAATCACCATTATCACCATCAACGACATTTTATTCCTACATTTTTTCTTGTTAACAAAAAACATTTTCAAAAAAAAGAAAAAAAAGAGACAGGTAGCCCGCCAGCCGCCTATCGCCTCCACCAGCCGCTCGTCACCTCCACCTGCGTGCCACCTCCTACAGCATCGTGCTCCTTCCTCCCCCTCAAACTCAACTGTTTTGTCCCTTGGCCACGTCCTAGGCATCCTCCAGTAGCTCCTTCTTGCGATCCATCCCTCGCGCATCATCCTAGGTGCCCACCTGCGCCACCGATCCATACAGGAGCATCGAGCGGCACCACCTACCAACCCGCAGATTGTGTGCGGCCTTACATCGCCCTCCACCTGTCCGCGGAGGCCTTACAACTCTGGTTAGTGCCTTCAACTCTGGTGCACCACCAGTGGCCACAAGGAGGCCGTCACCGCACGAGCAGGTACCTGACCGCCCCTCATCTCGCAGCAGCCCACGCCGAGCCTCCCTCGTCCTGCCACATCACGCCACCGCTGAGGCCTCTCGCCACCGACCCCTCACCGTCGCACGACTACCCCTCTAGTGCAAGCCATCGTGCACCTGCCAACGGCTCCGTCCAGCCCCCACGCGCGACCGCTTCGCTCGCCGCCCCCCCACGTCATCCACTTTGGCCATTATTCCATCGTGCCCTAACTTCCAATGAAACAGAAGGTTAAATTCTTTTTTTATTTGGTAAATTTACAGCTCATTTCCTGCAATTTTATTTAATCGCAAAAGTGCCCTTAGGCACAGTTTGTTTTTTTTCTGTATCGCAAAGACACCCTTACATTTACAAGTTATTTTGTACCTCAAAATTGCATCATTTTATTTAATCGAAAAAAGCATTTTTTTGATATTGTAATTCTTTATCTTTTACTATTTATTTGATTTTTGTGAGCACATGATAATTTATTAAAAATCAAAATTTAAAATTCAGTGATATTTTGTCCATTTATTCTATGAAATACTCTCATACTTAAATGTTGCACCAAAAATTGTGCAAAAATTCCAGATGATGCCTCTATATGCTTTTTAATTACTTTCCAAATTTTATATAAATTGGAATTGTGTTTTGCATAAAATAAACTATAGAGTGATTTCTGTAATTGATTTTTAATTAAATCCACTAATAGTATTTTTGGGAAATTTAAACTCTAATGTATTTCTCATTAAAATATCTTTTTGAGATAAATCTCTCTTTGGATAATTTGATTTCATGGATTTATTAGGAATTAAATACTCACATTCTCACTGTTTTCAGTAAATAATTCATAAAAAACATGTTTTGTCAAAAAATCCAAAAAATGTAACTTTATTTAATCATATTTAACTTCCAGTAAAAAAATCGTAAACTTTGCATTTTATTTGCACGAAAAATTGTATAAAACCCCTAAAAAGTTTGCATTTTTTTTGCTGCGTCTGAATCCCAAAAATTCAAAAAATATACATTTTGCATTAAACATTAGATTTTGTTTTCAGAAGAAATATAACTTTGCTAATTTGGATTAATTTCACATTAAAATCAATTTGTCTAAGTTGCTTGTTTTCTTAGTAACCTAGTTCATTTGCATTTTGTATTTGTCATTTCTTTTGCATAAAAATAATATAAAAAAATCGCAATTGGAAAACCGTGAGCTAATCCCTCTAACTTGATCCCATGTTGTTTCTTTACCTCCGTGAGTCGACCCTGGGGCTTGCCCAGGTTAAAAATACATCAAACTGTGCATTAATCAAGTTGTTGATTCATCGAATCGTGTGGTTAATTTTGGATCCCGACTACAACAAAAATAACACATTTAAACTAATAAGGGAAATTTTTGAAACAATCAAATGGCGCCATTGCGGGGAGGAAAACGACTTAGGATCATTTTAGAAAAATTAGAATTAGGTTTTCCCTTCATTCGAGTAGACTGACCCCCGAACCCACTTGTAATTATTCCTTTTTTTCAATTTTTTCTATTTATTTTTCTGATATCTCTCTCTGGCATAGATTTTATCTTTTTGTGCGAGGGCCTGGTGGACTTGGAGCAACTTTCATGAAGTCGACACATTTCGACGTGCATCGGTGGCTGACGATTGGTGGATCGAGTCGGCTGTTGAGACACCAAGAAGATCTTTGAAGAGAGATTTTCAATTTTGTGAATTAATTTGTAATAATTGCATAATTACAGCAGATTCTATTTGGAATCTTACGCGTGTACATGGACTCTTGACGTTGGACCCTTCGTGGTCGTTTGGTTTGCTTGACGTAGACTACAACCTACACTCGCGACTCTTAAAGAAAATTGTTTACTCGTGCTCGTAGTCTATAGGACCACACATCCCACTTAATAAGATGCACTTAGACCACAGAGCTATTAGACAAAATTAGATTGTTCATCACTCGCTAATAGAACAACCTGTCCAGGAACGGTTTTATTGCTTGCATTCCATCTACTATAAAAATTTTAATTCAGTTTTGCATCTTGCATTGTAGAGAGCTGGAGGCACTGTAAGTCTTCTTACTCAAGCATTCGTCATCGTTTTCTCGATTGCATCGGTATTTTCCAATTCCCTCTCTAATTTTTTCTAACTTAGGATAGAGGAATTGGGATTGGACGGTAGACGTGATTGCTTGTGTGGATTAACTACAGTAACAACTAATCTCTAAAATCTGCTAATTGAATTGGACCAAAAAAATGAACTAAAATTAACCTTTGTTTGCAGGAGAGCAACCCCGTCATTGTCTGATTTACTTGCAAGTGAGAGAGAGATGATACTAGGATAGAGCCAAGCCAGGATTTTCTTATAGACTGCTAGTTCTTTCTTTTTAGGCGATTAACTACTTTTCAGTGAGGATCTACGGGTAGCCAGTAAACGGTCCTGATTTCCTTAGCATAGTGGGAGGTTTCGAGGATGCCTTAGTCGTCAAGGAATGGGTAGCCATCTTTATACGGTCCTTACTTACTCCTATACTGGCTGAAAGTAGGTCCAACTAGTCATACGAACTGGGCCAGTCTGTAGGGAAGTACAAGCACCTAACATCTCATTAAATATTTCAAGACTTGCATTTTATCACAGACTAAAACTGACAAGATAAATCAGCCAAGCCTTTACGACCCTCACGTATTCAGTTGGTGAACTTGGGGGTTTTCTCTTGTGATTATTTTGTGTCTATTCGTGTGTGTTATCCTGTGTATTTGCATGTTTTCTACCTCGATCCTCTTACATTCATCTATTCCTCTTCAAGATGTCAGGATATTGGTCATCATATCCAGATCACTCCTCTTCGACCATAATCCGATCATCTTCACCTTCTTATTCCTCCCCATACCCCCATCCAGATTATGAAGCTAGACCTTTGACCGACTTCCCCACTTATTTGTATTTCTCACCTACCCCACCTTCTTACTCCCCGGATCCACTTCCAACTTGTGTTGGTTCACCTTATAGTCGGACGCTTGCTGGAATCAAAGAATCATTTGAATAGCAAGCTACTGCTAAGATAGAAAAATGACAAAATTATGTGTCCCCCACACCTTATTCTCACCTCAAGTAGGGACCGGAGAACAATTCACACATCCCGACTTGACCTTAGGGCATGACATTACCGATCGAACACACCAAATGGAGAGGCATCTTCTAGACTTGATTGACCCTAGTAATCAAGCCTACATTGACCAGCCTTCATACCACACATTCAGAGAGCCTACAGATTCAGAGGACTAGACTTATGAATTCAATCTACAATCCCCCTTATTATTGACTCCTTCATATGAGGCTATGACCAATATCTGCCATTCAGATGGTCCATACCCGACCCAAAATTACATGCCAGAGTCTACGTATGTTGAGTATGAGACCCCAAATTCTCAGCAATATCCTCCAATTGGATTTGATGTTGAAAATCAAGCGGACATTAGAGAATGCACACACTCTGTACAGCTGGAGTCTAGTCTACCTTCCTCTTCCACTAACCACTTACCCTCCAATCCAGAGTCTAACCATTCACCCATAAAAAATACCAAAAAAAATTGAAAATCTCAAAAAGACCAAAACAATTGAAAAACCAGAAAATCTCATAAAAATTAAATACGAAAATGACTTAAAAAAATGGATCCTGCTATAAGGGAAGCACTCGATGAGGAAATGATTTTTAAGCTTCCCTTAATAAAGGCCATAAATCACTTCCCCGACCTCAAATGATTTGTGAGAAGTAAATTAATGCATATGTGGTCGGGCAATAAGAGGACAAGGACTGAGAGACACATAGTGTCTATGGCCACCTCCTTGGTAATGGGGAGAAAGACCAAGAGCCACAAAGTAAAGCGGCTGCCTAGGGTTGAATGTGAGATCAAAGACATTATCTTTACCAATGCAAGAATCGATGATGACTCTCCGATAAATATACTCTCGACCCATGTGTTGACAAGCTCAAACTAAGGCCAATCAAAAAGTCGAGAGAGATCGTTCAACTGGCTGATCGATCTATGAAACAGTCCAGAGGGACCATTCCAGTCATCATTACATTCCAAGGTGCTCTACTCTAGGTAGACTTCACGTTCATTGATATTAAGCATCGAGGAGAGTTTACCCAGTCTCCCATTATTCTCGGGAAGCCGTTCTTAGTCTTGGCTTAGGCGACTATAGATTGCGAGACTCGAGAAATCAATATTACAGCATTGGGAGCACTTCGACCTCACCCATTCTTTGATACACTCTACTCTATGGTGACCCACAAAGATGCTGACAGTCGTGGACATCGAGAGGTAGACGAGTTCCACCTCTCTGCTACACTTGAGATACTGACTATCGAGCCGACCGTTGGTTTAGAGACTCCCCACACATCCATGACTCCTGCTGCTTGCATCACCACCACTGTGTCAGCTTAAATGAAAGACTTATAACCGGAAGTTGTCATTGAGTCGGGCACAACTTTTGCTGATTGTATTGACCATTTCAATGATCTGACATCAGTAACTAATAATGCCAAGCCATCTGAGATCACTATCACCTTCCCGAGACATGCGTTGACCCTTCAAGAATATTATAATCTATATGGTGGCTCGTCTGATGAGGAACCCATGATCCACAACGCACCACATCCCAGACCTTCTAAAAAGACAACTAAGACTAAATTAACCCCACCCAAAAACACGGTTACTCCCTCCACTATACGGTTATCTAGTGAGAGAAAGTTGAGAATTGATTCCTGGAGGTGTTCCCCCAAACCCCTCTAGGTGCATCGCTCTCCACTCCTTCTCAATGATTCAGGTTCTAGAAAACTAACTAAGAAGTGTCCTTCAAAATACCAGAGAAGGAATTTTCGGAGGAATCCTTATTGGGTTCGGATGAGATGATTTATATGTGATCCATATCTGAGCAAGCAGTCATATGTCAACCTCATTGGACGATCCCTACACCTCACTATTATTCATCTGAGGATGATTCCAACAATGACACATATGTATATTATCCACCTACTCGCTCCCTTAAGAAGATTCGTCATAAACCTACTTAATCCTTGTATATTCTCACTCCTCCTTGTAGATATTTTCTTTCCCTCCCTCCCCAATGGTTCGAATCACTCGCCCCGGCTCCATATCATTTCATTTTATGGCTATACTTAGGATGACCATATCCTAAGTATAGGGGGGAGAGTGACCCGAGTTTCTTCATCATTCTCTGTACATTCTCCATATTTCAGCGGTTCTCACACTCATTCATGACCTAGACTTAGGCTGACTTGAGCCTAAGTATAGGGGGGACCGATGCAAATCATGTATATATACTCATCCATTTCCCCTCTTATCCTCTCCCGCCCCATTTTTTATCTTCTTCTACACTTAGGCTACCAGAGCCTAAGTATAGGGGGCGGAGCGACTTCTATACTATTTTTTGTTATTTTAGCTCTCCTAAGCTTAGCACGAGCTTTGTCTTTTCCTCGATTCTCGTGCTCTGAGGACACAACACACGCTAAGTATAGGGGGTGTGTATATATTATATATATACTTTACCCATAGCTTGTACTTTCGCGTATTTTTGTATATATTATGCAATAATTACGAGGTGGGTAAATTTTGAAAAAAAATTGCAAAATTTATGTATAGTATATATATTGTATAAATTGTATAATGTGTAAAAAGTTTTAAAATTCCTGTAAATAATATTTTTGTAAAATTTGTTGTAAAATAGGAAGTATACCAAAAAAAATAAAAACAACAACAACAAAAAAAAAGTCTTCTTATTTACTCTTGTACATCATCCTTGCATTCAAAACAGTGTCTACATAGCATGTCATCTACATCTCATCTTCCTTTAGCATATGCAAAGTGAAAAGTTAGTGGGTTCTGAACCAAGTTATGAATAGATGTTGATGATGGATTTGATTTGACCTTAATCTACCTAATTTCATAGGAATGTTATAGGAATCGGAGTTAAGATTTTTCAGGTCAAGTGACTTAATTATTTGTGTCCACAAGTCTATGTTCACGTGTCATCTCAATTAGTCTAAGTATAATATTCCGTACACATGCATGATTCTTTTAGATAGTGACCTAACTGGGACAAGCACCGTGTACGTAGCTCTTCATTGATGAGGTGGTTAGGAGGTAGAATCCTTTGGCTTGGAGTAGCACACAGGTGGAAATATCTATCTTCCTCTAGGGAGGGTAGTGCATCTCAACCTAGTCTAGTGGCGTTGACGTCTAACGACGGGATGCTGTGGGTTGCAATAATGCTTCAAAAGAGGGATAGTATACTAGATCAAGAAGAAAAACTCTTGATGTACATGCTGCACCTTGTATATATGTCAAAAAAAAAAGAATGAAAAAAATGCAGAATCTCCAAAAGTGCATAGGCTTGATTGAAAAGTAAAATGCATGCCGGAATGTATATACAAGTATAGAAAAATAAGAAGAGCTTCAAAGCTTGCAGCTGGATGACTTGGCTAACACTTGTCAAGCATCCTAGGATAGGTAGCTACATTGGCTACCATCCATTCTTCTCTCCACCCCCTCTTCTTGAGATGGTCACATTTGAACATAGAAGGGAATACCCTGCTCCTCGAGGAAATAAATGCTAAATAGGGGAGTTAGAGTTACCATGTTAGAGGAGACTGTTTCTTTGCCATTTCTGATGTGGAGAGCTATATTTCACTTATACGGTACAAGTAAGAGTCATAGTCATCAGAATTTGTGTATGGGGATTTGTTTTGACCTGACTGTTGAGGCGATTTGAAAAGAAGACTTGTGGCACTTAAAGGTTGTTAGGTCTTAAATTCTGATCCCAATAAGGTTCTGCCACACTATTAATCCAAAGGTCGAGTCAAGCTTCATTTCACCTTTTGTTCATGACCTTGGTATGGAACCCAATCCCATTTCACTTTTGCATTTCATTTTAGTTTCTTGGGAATGAACAAGGTTTAAGTATAAGGGGTTGATGAATCTGTGATTCACACTCTAAAAGTTAAAAATAGAGCTTCGTTCTCGAGTAATTAGCTGCATTTTGCCATTTATTCTGTATTATTATCATTCATGCACCTGTAAATAATACATGCATTTTAGCATTCATATTTGCATTAAATAAGGAGCCAAATTCACTTGTAAATATTCACCTGTATATTAGCTAAAATACCTTATTTGTATCTATTTTATACTATCTCCAAATCCAATAAAATAAACTCTATAGTGTATATATTACTAACATTAATAAAGGAAAAATATCAAAAAAATACTAACTTGTAAAATTGTCCAATAAAAATCCAAATCCAAGTTTGAGAATATGAACCTTAAAATGACCATATCTCTCTCATACAATGTCCAATTTAGGTCTACTCACTTTTAAAGTAATATACATTCAAATACCTTCAAACAAGACTAATTTCATGAAAATCAAAGATCATATGTGAAACTTGGGTTTTGGGCCCCTATTGTATATTGTACATATTGACTAAACTGCCGTTCATTTTATCTTTTTATCCATATTTTCTCTAACTTTATTTTTATTTTTCTCGAATTAAAAATGATAAAAAATTGCAAAAGATAAAAATGCAGTATTTTATATCTATAAGGTACCCCCAAAAATACTATTTGTACAGATGACTTTCTTTGATTTTAAAACTTCACGGAAGTTGTAGATCTCATCAAGATGAGCAACTTTCATGTTGACTAATTTTTTATTTGACCCCTTTTGTTATTTCTTTTTTATTTTTGTTACATTTAATATTTGATTTTTTTGGTACGACACGTGGCAGCTCCTGGAGGTGCCAAGTGTTACCCTATTATTTTATTTATTTATTAATTTCGTATTTTATTTTATTTTATTTATTATTTATTTTATTTATTATAATTATTTATTCATTTGTATTTATTTATTTTCTTTCTTTTACTTTTATTTTCTCTTTATTATTTTTAGTAGCGTACTTATATTACTTAATTTTTTATTTTATTTTTAAGCCCCTTTTACTTCTTCTTCTTTACTTATTCCTCACTCCAAATCTCCACTTCCTCCACCATTCCTCTACTTCCTCCACTTCTTTTCTAACTCCCTCCTCCTTCTTTTTATTTTCTTTTCCTCCCTCATTTTTCATCATCCGCCAATTTCATGAGAAGAAATCCGTCTCCAGAGAGGTCGAGGTGACAACGACAACTTTATTCTGTAGAGTGACAACGAGTTGCTGTCATGTTCGGCTATTGGCGAGATCCGCAAGCCTTGTTCACATAGCATCCTTCCACAAGGGGATTGCCCACCTTCTCAGCTTTACGCCAAGCTGATTGAGGCCACGATCGAGGCCGCACACCGTAGCCCCATCCTTTGGCGAAATCATAGGTAAATTACCCTCTCTCTCTCTCTCTTTCTTTTTCTTATTAATTTAATTTATCTAAAAATTTTTTTCTTGTTGTTTCATCTTCATCATAACATCACAATCACCATTATCACCATCACCATCATTTTATTACTACATTTTTTCCTGTTAAAAAACCATTTTAAAAAGAAGCAAAAAAAGATACAGGTAGCCCACCAGCCGTCTATTGTGTCCACAACCGCTCGTTGCCTCAGCCCGCGCGCCACCTCCTGCAGCGCCGTGCTCCTTCCTACATGTCGCGCTCAATCGTTGTGCCCTATAGCCATGGCCTAGGCGTCCTCCAGCTGCTCCTGCCCATGATCCAACCCTCGCGCTTCAGCCTAGGCACCCACCTACTCGACCAACCCACACAGGAGCACCGGTCCCCACCTGCCAGCCTGCAGATCGTACATGGCCTTGCGTCACCCTCCGCCTGTCTGTAGAGGCTTTTAAGCCCACGACCGGTCCCCTCGTCTCCGGTGCACCACCAGTGGCCACCATGAGGCCGTCGCTGCGTGAGCAGGCACCTGACCACCCCTCGCCTCGCAGCAGCCTGCACCGAGCTTCCCTCCTTCTACCACGCCGCGCCACCGCGAAGGACTCTCGCCGCCAGCCCCTCACCGTCGCACGACCTCTCCTCTAGTATAAGCCGACGTGAGCCCGCCAACGACTCTACCCATCCCTCGCGTACGGCCGCTTCGTGCGCCACCCACCACGTCGTCCACTTGGACCTCTATTCCATCGTGCCCTAACTTCCAATAAAAGAGAAGGTTAAATGATTTTTTTTATTTGGTAAAATTACTGTTTATTTCCTACATTTTTATTTTATCCTAAAAATACCCTTAGGCACAGTTTGTTTCTTCTGTATTGCAAAGACACCCTTGTGTTTACAAGTTATTTTGGACCTTAAAATTACATCATTTTATTTAATCAAAAATAGCATTTTGTTGAGAAATTTATTCTTTATCTTTTATCTATTTATTTGGATTTTTGTGAGCACTGGATAATTTATTAAAAATCATAGTTTGAAATTCAATGATATTTGGTCCATTTATGCTCTTAAATTCGCTCAAACTTAAATATTGCTCCAAAAATTGTGCAAAAATTCCAGATGATGCCTCTACATGTTTTCTAATTACATTCCAAATTTTATCTAAATTGGATGTCTTTTGCATAAAAAATAATTATGGAGCGATTTCCATTATTGATTTTTAATTAAATCAATTGATAGTTTTTTGTGAAATTTCAACAGTCTGTACTTCCCATTAAAATATCTTTTCGAGATAAATTGCTATTTGGATAATTTGATTTTGTGGATTTATTAGGAATAAAATACTTACAATCACTCTGTTTTCAGTAAAATTTTCATAAAAAAATCATATTGTGTCAAAAATTCCAAAAAATACATAGCTTCATTTATTCATATTTAACTTCCAGTAAAAATTTCATAATTTTTGCATTCTGTTTGCACAAAAAATTGTATAAAAACCCTAAAAGTTTGCATTTTTCGTTGTTGCATCTTAAACCCCAAAATTCGAAAAAAAACACAATTTGCATTAAACATTAGATTAGGTTTTCAGAAATAACAATAACTTGGAAAATTTAAATAAATTTCACATTAAAATCAATTTGGCTAAGTTGCTTATTTTCTTAATAACTTAGTTCATTTGCATTTTGCATTTGGCATTTCTTTTGCATATAAAAAATACAAAAAATCCCACCTGGAAAACCATGAGTTAATCCCTCTAATTTTATCTAAAGTTGTTCCTTTACCTCCTTGAGTCGACTCCGGGGCTTGCTCAGGTTAAAAATACATCAAACCGACATTTATCAATTCGTTGATTCATGGAATCATGTAGTTAATTTTTGATCGATCTTGATTCCCCGACTACAACAAAAGCGACACATTTAAATTAACAAGGGCGATTTTCGGAACAATCATGTTGTCAAAGAAAGCTTCGAGCAATGAGGACTAAGCCATTCATCACCTTATGGGCGCTGCAAGTCAACCGAGGAGGAGATGTCACAGTCCTTGACCCGGTCGTGCAATGACTTGAGGGTTCCAGTGGCCGAAGGCCGATCCAAAAAGCAAAAGAAGTTAACCCAAGCTTATTTAAGAACATGGCAAGAGGGCTGCTAGGTCACGATACTATGGACGAAGGGAGCTTCGGTTGATGGTAGTGAAGAGTGGGTGAAATGACAGATCTAAGGGGAAGAGTTTCGATGAAGGCATCGAGTCTCCTCGATCGACAGATCACGCATGAAAATTAGACAAAGTTGGAGAGTTAGGTCGAACAATGTTTGTCAGAGAGAGGGTGAAGTAGGCTGTATAGTTGACTTAGGTCAATGAAGGGAAGTCCCTAGTTGGTCCACATGGACCAACCAAGAAAAAGATAGTTGGAAATTGCATGTAAATTCAATATTAATTAATAAATGAATTAATTTTGTTTTAGTTATAAAAAATGTTTATTATTTTTAGTAGTATCTTACTATGATTTGTATTTATTTTTTAGAGGTATTTATTTACAAGCTATCTTTTAGGGTATATATAGATATATTTATCTATGTTTTATAATATTTTATTTTTATTTTGTAATTTTTTATTATTTTCTTTTATTATTTTATATTTTTTACTTATTTTTATATACATAAATATATTTTCGTTAAATTTTTCTGATATAATAATTACACTTAGATAAATATGTATATTAAGTATATAGGTATAGATATACGTATTTCATCTATGTATTTTATATAAGTATTTTATTTTAATGTTTTATTTTAGTTTCAATATGTACATATAATATAAATAATATTTACAAAATAACTGAAATATAAAATAATATAAATAATAAATAATAAATAAAATGAATATTTTATTCGGGTATATTGTACAATAGGGGTCCATTTTATAGGTGGTCACCTAGAAATTCAAGTTCATTATGCATGGCTTAAAGATAGGTTTTGAGCACTATCCTAGGGATACATCCTCAACTCTAACAAATGCAATAAAAAACTGCGTACAATGAGGGTATTACTCTCCCGTAAACCAAGGTTCTTTTTATTCCATTTTATTTTGTCGACTTGTATTACAATCCCATTTGTTTGCTTAGGTTATCACTATATTAATGTGAGCACAAATAAATCATATATTGTCCAACAACCATTCTCAATTTCCTTTAATCCTATGTGATAAATAAAGAGGGAGAGATATAATGAAAAGCCAATAGAGACGATAAAATCATTATGCATGCTTAAGAGAAGAACTTACAATGCCTCCAGCATTCTCCATGCATATGCAAGACTGTATTTAAAATTTACGTACACATATTCAAGTCAAAGAAACCACACGTAAACATGAGACTAATAGAAGGAAGAATTGGATTAAATTTGTCTAGATAGATTGATCTCAATGAGTCAAGGAGACAAAGTGAATCTCCTTGACTCTTATTGTGTGTCCTAGCCTACGAATCAAGCACAAAATATTTGAAAAGAAGGAAGTTCAATGAGCTGCATGCCTGACGAGTCCACAAAATCTATTTTAATTAATGAGAATTAATGCGTGAATAAAATAAATGACTTTTGTTGTAGGTGGGTAATTGGAATCAATCAAGAAATAACCACTTAATTTAATTAAATTTAATCGAAGTGTTTTTATGTTTATTTATCCTGGGCAAGTCCCAAGGTCAAATTCGAGAAGGCAAAGAAACAACCTAGGTTAATATTTATCGAATTTTATGCACGGTTTTCAAGGCAAATCTTTTGGTATTTTTATGCTTTTTTTGAATGCAAATGCAAATGCGGGACAATTTTAAGGACAAGAAAATTAATACCAATCAAACGATGTCCAAAAATTATGAAACTTGGCCAAGATGTAAATAATGATGAAATAAATTCACTATAATTTGTTGGGAATTTTATAATGCAATTAGAATATTTAATGAATTAAATGCTGTAAATAATGTAAATCACAATAAATAATTATAATAAATATTAAACATGTTTATTTTTCGGAAATACAATTATCCAAGATATATTAATAAAAGAACTATCCTAGAAAAATCGTAAACTTTAAAAATATTGAGTTTAATACTATTAAAATTAATTACTGAAATATACAAAATTAATTTTACAGAGCAAATGATGCATGTAAATGCAATTCCTTTTTGAGAACAATGTGAAATATAATTAATTCTATGATCAAAGAATTTTCAGTAATTTTTCAAGTAATGGTTAATTTTATATGAATTTCTAAGCACAGATTGGGCAAAATATGAAAATTTCTACAAAAATATCAATTAATAATTAACCACTGAGAATAAAAATATAAAGAGAATGCCACAATGTAGAGAATGTATTGAGGAACAAACTGCAATTTTTTAAATGAGAAAATGATGCAAAATAGATGTTCAAAATAATAGAAGAATCTAGGGTTTTGTTTGCAATATTACAAGAATTAAATAAAATCGAAAATGTAGTGCGGGGAGTAATATGAAATTACCGACAACCCTGAAGGGTATTTTGCAAAATTTCCAAGGACCACGTGCTCCTCATGTGTCCCTGAGATGGCAGGGTCCTTCTGGTGAAGTGGTGAAACTGAGGGGGTCTTCAGTAATTATCGCTGCGCGCACGTAAGGATCACGTGGGGGAGGGGTTCTGTGCAGACGCTCCCCCTATGCATGTGCCATGCACGTGGATGGGGGCCTCAAGCCTTGAGAGCAGTGGTTGTGCAGAGTCGCTGCTGGTGGGGCTCCGGTTGGCGGGAGGAGATGCTCTAGAGCACGGTCACGTAGGAGCATAGGATGGTTGGTGGAGACGTGGCTCTCGGTAGCTGCGGTGCGGAGGAGCATGTAGGTAAAGTGTGGTGTGGTCTTGGAAGTCGATGAAGAGAGTCAGGAGAAGGAGTCGAAGAAGCAAGCGAAGCAGGGTCAGAGCCTCCTGCTCCAAGAACCGATGTCAAAGGTGCAAGGCTGTTGGTTATGCACATGGCCGAGTTGAGGAAGCACGGGCCAGAGAGATTGCTGCACCTAGAGATAAAGGCTTCGGGACAAACGGGGGTGCGAGGGTGTGCGACGGAGCCAGAAGTGGAAAAGGGTCACGAAGGGGGATCAGGGCAGAGGAGATGGAGACGACAGATGGAAGAGGAGAGCACAGTGAAGTGGAGATACCTAGAGTGGATGCTCGTCGACCGAGGTCAGAGTGAAGCATGTTCGACTGAGTCGTAACGAGATGTAATGAACCTCGGATCACACCAAGTAGGAGGGATACGTCGGAGGGGGAGGTGGGCATGACGCTATCACCGTCGATGCCCTGGTGCTCCTAACTACCAAAATCGACAGATAAGAATGGAGGAGGAGCGACTTGGGTCTTATAGAGGGCGAAAGGGTGGCGTGATTGGAAGGGGTGATCGACGATGAGGATACAATTGGAGATCTTGATGGATTGGGAAGGTGATCAGTGGTTGGTTATGGAAGGCAGTTGGAGATTAGTGTCACGAGATAGAGGGAGGAAATCTGATTAGGGTCCAAAGGAGGCAAGGTTGTGGGTGATGGTCATGGTGGAAATGGGGGCGGTCGTGCTTGATTTGGAAGGTGGATCGGAGGCCCTGGTTGCCCAGAAAGGAAAAAGGGAAGGAGTCGAGCGGAGGAAGGAGGCGATGATCATGCCACGTGGTGGCCATTTTTATTTTAAATAATATTTTTCTAAATTTTTTTATAAAAAATAAGTGAAATATAAATGCAAAAATGAGTGACATGTGGCTCCTCAAGGAGTTGCCACATGTCAACTCCAGAAAATTAGAAAATTAGAAAGAGAAGAAAAAGCAAAAAAAATAGCAAGTGACCCCAGATCGAAACATTTTCTTCACTACATGTGCTCGTCTCGATGAGATCTACAATTTTGGAGGTATTAAAACCAAAATAGGTCATTTGCATGAAGTGATATTTTTGGGGTATTTTATGTACATAGAATGCCTTGATTTTTGAGTTTTGTAATTTTTTGTAATTTTTAAATAAGAGAAAAATCAGGAAAATATGATAAAATTAAAGACAAGTATTTACACATTTATTTATTTTTTGGATTTTTATTAATTATGACAATGAAGAAATAAAATAAAGTACAAAAAATATGAATTTTGTACAGATTGATAGTAAATACTCAAACTTTGTCAACTTCTTTGATTTTCAATCTTATTTTAGATTTGGATTATTGTGTATTTTAATAAAACTTCAGTCAAAGAAAATAAATGAAAAAGAAATAAAAAAGAATTAAATATGTAAATAAAATAATATGTCAAATCGGGTAAAATACATAATGTATAAAAGTGACCAAAAACCCAACTTTCACATAAGAGCTTTGATTCACTTGAACATGGTCTTGTTTTGAAGATAATTGAATGCACATTGGCTCAAAAGTGAGTAGGATCAAATCAGACACTGTATGAGGAAGATATCAACATTTTAGTCTGACAAACCTGAAATTAGGGTTTGGTTTTATTTCTCAATTATTTTAATGAGTGATTTTTTTGTATTTTCCCTTGATGTTAGTGATATGTACACAATGGAGGTGGTTTCAGATGATTTGGCATTAACATGAATTAATTAAAAATCAGAGAAGTTAGCTTATTTTACAAGTCAACTAAGCTGGAATATTTGGCTTCTTATTTTATGCAATTATGCATGGTAAAATTCAATTATTAATTATATATGCATGAATGATAATTATGCAAGATAATTGATAAAATAGAGATGAAATTTGGATAATTGAGCTTAATTAATCTCTTTTAGAGTGATGAGTCACAAATTCATCAGTGCCTAACCCTAGGTTCGAATACTCAAGTGAAGCCCCACCCAGACTGGGGTGAAAGAGGCTCCACACACAACATATGCAAGGTTCAAGTTCATGCTACACATATGAGCCCTCGAACGAGGATCATTGGAAATGCAATTTTTTCAATTATTTATAAAACAAATGCATTAACAAAATGTCAATTAAGCTCCTTGAATTCTCCTGACTTTCTTCCGTGGCTCCTTGCAGCGGGAGCTCCCAACTCCACGTCTCCATGTAAATCGAGCGTCCTTCATTCCACAGGCCATGCCATAAAAGAAAATGTCAGGTTAAATGTCAAGAAATTTAATCAACAAAAATGATGCGAGAAAACTTAACAAGAAGACATATATTTTTTAAAATAATTAACTCAAATATAATAAATTCCAATAAATAAATAAGGACGAGTTGTGTCCTCGGGCAACGATGCCATCTGATGAACGTAAAAATCACCTGCTTAATTGTTGTTTTTAGCATCTTAGTATAGGGGATGATCTTGGATTTCATATTGAACCACACTTTTGAATATGTGGAATACTTATAACTTGGCAAGTCTACCAATGTCGAACATAGGGACACGAGCCTCCTCGTCGATTTATCATAGATTGTTGATTAGATAAGAGTGATTAAATTCTCTAATCTAGATCTTCAATTGCACATAGAATGTATTCTTCAAAAAATGCACAAATAATAAATATGCATAAAATTTATAATGCAATTGTAGTGAATAAGGAAATAATAATGCACACAAAATGATAATGCAAATGGTGATGATAAATAATTAAACCATGACGCATGCATAATATGAATGCATTTTTTTATTTTATTAACTTTATTTTAATGCAAAGTAAATTCGATACAAAATGCAAACAAATATGATGATGTATGCAATGAGCAACATGCAATTTGTATTTTGATATTTAGAATTAAAATTATGCAATATGGTAAGTAACGACTTATGATAATGCAGACACAAAACTATGCATGAATATGCCCCAATTTAATCAAATCAGTGAGCAATAAAATATAGGATAATTTCAGAGACAAATGACACTTTTAATAAATCAAGACATTTCAGATTAATGAGCAAGAAACATAATAATTACTCAAAACAAAAACATGTTAAACAAAGTGTAAATTTAATGAGTTAAACATCATGTAGAGGGTGAAATGAGCAACAAAATGAAACTGAAATCAATTTGGTTTGAGTAAGGATGCTCAAGATAAAATCAATGGAGTTTGAGGACATAATTGAAATAAAAACATGCAAAATAAAAAAGATAAATTTGCAAATAGGTCCTTGTCAGGGGATTTCTACAATTAAGAAGACTGAGCAGTGCCTTCTTGAAATTCTCCCAGGCACACACGTGAGACACACGTGCCAGGGAGGGACCTCTCTACAATAGCTGGAAAATGGCAGGGAACTGATGCAAAATACCCAGCTTACACGTGCATGGTATGTGTGAAGTCTATGTTTGGGAAGAGGGCGAGGTTCGGGAAGAGGGCGAGGTTCGATGCTAGTTCGGAGCTGTTGCAGGTGTCTCAGGTCATGTGGAGGCCCGAGGTGCTTCGGATAGACACTCAATTCGATCGAGCCGAAAAGCATTAGCGAGGCTGTGTGGCATCCCCTAGACCATTGGATGGCTGTCGAGGTGGTCCATTCAGAGGTAGTTGTATGATATGGACCACCCTCTCCGTCAATTGTTGGGCGATGCAATTGGAGATCCAGCAAGGCAGCCAGAGCTCCACCACATCCCCTCGTGTGTACTGAAGCTCCTGGCAGCATGAGGAGCGATTGGAGATGAGTTCCAGAGCTAAGAGGATCCATGAGAGGTCCTAAAGCCCATCGTCAATGGAGTCTTGCCAAAGGAAAAGCTCTAAAATTGAGCTCCTCCTGAAGTCCAACAAATGAATGAGTACCTGCAAAAGGGGTTAGTGGGGTAGATAACCGAAGCATGTGGGGGAGAATGGTGGAAGAGGGGAGCGAAGAAGAGATGCCCGGAGTGGAATCTCCTCTGCCTACGGTGTAGGAGATTGCCTGGAGTGGAAATGGTTACATAGGAAGAGATGTGGTAGACGGATCATTCGGTGAGGATGGGGGATGTGTACTGAAGGTGGAGCGAGCGTGGATTATATGGAGGTCGATGTGTATGTGTCTGCATAAGAGGAACAAAAATCAAAGAAAATGTAGAAGGGAACGTACTTGATCGGAGAAGGTAACCTGATGGAGGAGGGGCTTGGGCTAAGTAGTGGTGGCCATCTTGGGCTGTCGCACATCGAGGACATGCATGCCTCAGTGCTCAACGGTGGTGGAGATACCGAGACTCGATCAGAGATGCCGAGGGTTGACACACCTGGGCCTAGGTCATCTTTGCCTCATCAATTCACCCCTCTGCTATAACTGGAGGGGCGAGAGAAGCTGAGCCAAAGCCTCTGAAGTGGTGGAAGAGGGTGAAGCGAGGCAAGGGGTTTAAATATGGGTGATGCCTGGTCATTTCAGTGGTGGTGGGGGAGTGTTTGCAATAGTTTAAGCAAAGCGCAGAGAACATGGTTTGAGGGCTTTGAAGGCCATGCGAAAGGCGGGGACGTTAGGGCTATGAGAGGGGACAATTACATAGTAGAGAGAGAGAGCTCAAGGTGGCGGGCAAAATAGGATGGGGGTGTGGGTGTTACGTTGGAGAATGGGAATAGAGTTGGAAGTAGGCGACGAAGAGGATTTGTTGGATCAACTGATCCAAAGACCAAGAAGCAGGTGCAAGCAAGTGGCATAGATCAAATCCCATGATTCGATCCACTGGTGGAGAGAAGAGTGGATATGGATGGAGGAGATGGGGTCTGGGAGAGGGATCTGAAGGTTGGGGAGAAAGAAGGAGATGTGGCGGTCTACCGGCCATTGGATGGGCGCTTCCATCCAATGGTGGTGGTGAAGGAGGCAATGGGCGGTGGATATCTTATCAGGGGCGAGATCCAAGAGCTGAGGGAGAGTGGGAATGTGTGGCTGAGATGATCATTTGACAGAGAGCAGAGATGGGTGACGTGAGGAGGAGGAGCCATGTGGGCAGCCCAGAGGGTGCCACGTCGCCCAACCGGATTATTCTAAAAAGGAAAAATAAGAAGAAAATACAAAAGAAATAAAAGGAGGATGAATTAGCAAAAAATCAAAACATGAAAGTTGTAGATTTCGATGAGATCTACAAGTTTCATGTTGGACAAAATACCAAAAGAGATGAAAACACAAAGCAAGATTATTGGAAGTATTTTTAGGGAATAAAAATATTGGTTTGTAATGTTTTGTAATTTTTTATCTTTCCGATTTCTTTTTAACACCAAAACAAATATCTACAATAATAAATCTATTTTGTAGGGAGTTTTTAATAGGAAATAAAACAAGGGAAAATAAGGAAAATAAAAGGGTTGATTTATCAACAAAAGTTAGGGTTAATTACTAGAGAAGAGTATATTATTAGTGATGCAGAATTAATGAAAATTTGTATTAGGGTGATTATGCTCTAAGGATAATAATGGAGTATAGTAATGATAAATCAAAGATTCATCAATAGCGATCATGGAAGAGTTTTGATCTGATGGTACCTATTGCTCTCCCTTCTCCTGCCTTCCTCCTATCTCAATGTGGCCGATGTTCCTTCAGTAAAGGCCCAATGTTCTCTAGTTGTCATGTGCTCGAGTGCTCTTCTACAAACCTTAAAGCTCTGGGGGGTGAAAAACCAAATAAAAGAACGATTGGAGTAGCTTCTGCTGTGCGATGAGGGATCAAAGCAAAACATCAACTTCGTTGAATTGAGGGTGATAGATCATAGAAAAGTTAGATGGAAAGCAATAAGATCAAAGATGAGGCGTAGACAATGGTTTTGTGATGGTGTGTGGTTTAACGAAGATGATGAAGATATGGATGATGGGTTGCAAAGTTTGTTGGGGTTTGTTTGATGGAATAATAAGGAAAATAAGAGAATAAACATTAAGAAAGTAAGGAGAAAGGGATTATGAGATATACATGATGGGTTCATCACCTGGTGTTGGAGGGAGAAGCTCCTGCTTCGATGACTATCTCAAGAGACGGCGGTGGGGATCGAGACTTAGAACCTCTAGTTGTATGTGTAGCAGAGGGTTACAACCTTTATATCACCAATGGATGGGGTCTAATCTGCAAGGGAGGGGTCGCTGTCACCGATCCCAATCCTTATGCTCTATCTTCTTCACTCGTTTAGGTGAAGATGATGGTGGATGATTTGCATGAAGATGGAGAGGGGTTTATATAGAGAGAGGGGAGCTGTGGATTATCGTGGTGGTGTGGGTTTCTATATGTTAGTTAGTATCATGGGTTTGGAAGGGATAATAGGGGAAGATACAATTGGATCTCATGGGAATAATGGTAATTTTGGGTTGGGTATGGAGTACATTGGGTGCATAGGGTAGGCATTAAGATTGGTTTGAGTTCTTGTGAGGAAGAAGCATATTAGGTGACGAGAAGTAGGGTTTCATCGACATGAAGATGGGGATGAGATTGGGTTTGGTTTTTGACAAGAAGGTTACAAGATATGGGGTAGAGAATGGAAGTAGGATTAAGATGGTAGATTTAGCCACCCGGGTCAACAGAGGAGGGGACCTGATTGCCTAGGAAGGCAAAAGTGCGCCCTTGACCGAGGTGGTAAGGACAGTTTGATCGAGGAGTGGAATGGAACCAATGAGTGAATGACATGTTCGAGGTAGACTCCGACTTATGCTGAAAATGCAAAGAAAAATGGAAAAGAAAAAATATGTTAAATGCAATAATGATCAAAATAAAAAATATATATCTAAATAAACTCTAAATTGTTCATGGACCCAAATGCGAACTAACTCATATGTGCATGGTATACATTTTTGGCGATATTATATATAATATACTTTTTTATATTTTCTTTTTTTGTTTGGCTTTTGGATGAATGATAATGTAAATATTGAAAATATAATGTATAATGATAAATTAAATATGAATGCAATTTTATGGATAAGTTAATAAAAGGCCAGAATAAATTAATGAAGTGGTATATTTACTAATGAATTAGGTTAATTGTATAAAATTAGAACCACTTTTGTATAGCTTTTCTGAATTTTATGATTTTTTGTTCTTGTGTAATTAGTTAAATAATGTGATAAAACAAATAAATAAATAAGAAATAAAATCAAAGGTTTAAGTATTTACGTAAAATATTGAGGTGATGTCAGTCGGTTGTGTACAAAGCATGTTTTGTCCTAAAATCAAACTTTTGCAATTGAACTGTGATTCCTTTGGTTATAGTCTTGTTTTATGGATGTTTTTATGTTGAGTAATTCAAAGGTGAGTAGAGTGAAATTAGATGATGTACGTGTAAGTTATGAGGTTTTTTCAGCTTTTGGTCTTGGAAATAGTGTTAGGGGATTTCATACAAATTTTACATGTTAGTTATTTTTTGGTATTTTACATGAAATGATGTTAATAATATATGCACAATCATGTCAATTTAATATAGTATTAATTTACTAAAAATATGTGAAGTGAGGCTATTTAAAGGTTTATATATTGATGCAATGTGAAAATGCTAATTTATGCAAATTATTTACAGATGCATGAATGCTAGTTATGAATAATTATAAATACCTAAATGTAGTTAATTACTTGGGATATAGTTCTATTTTCAACTAATTAGAGCAATGAATCTCATATTCATAAACCCACTATACTTAAACCTTGCTCGTCCCCAAGAAACTTAAAAAATGAAGCAATGAAATGAGATTTGGTTCCATATTAAGATCATAAACAAAAGTTGCAAATAGAGCTTAATACAACCTTTGGATTAATAGTTTACAGAACTCCTCTAAGAATTAAGACTCAAATTCAACAATCTCTAAGTTCTAGAAGTCACTATACAAGCTTGGCTCAGAAGTCATTTTAGATCCACCCCATCCTAAAGCATACTCTATGAACGTTGAATAACTATCTTGTTTGTGAAGGGTGACAGCTCTTCCCATTCAGAATGTTGAGCTACCATGCAATATACTCCTCGAGCAACTCGTCCTTCCGGAGTCAGGTATTTCCTTCCAAGTTCAAGTACTGTCAATATAAAAAAGGAAAATGATGGAAGAAAATGGAGCCTATCCAGTGTAGCTAAGTCTCCTTTTTAAAGCTTGGCTAGTGTAACCAAGTCTTCGTTATCTAGGCAATGGACAATTGTGGTCAAGAAATTAAGATTTTGATAATTTTAATCTGCATATCTTTGGGGGATTCTTTTTTTTGCCCATATATTCAGGGTATTTGAGTCATATGAGTACAAGAGAGAATATCTATATGTTGTGGTTACATTGACCACTACCTTAAATGAATGGTTAACTACTAGCATATTATTCCCCATCCAAAGTTTTATTTCAAGCCATTTCTTGAATCTTTAGATGTCCACGCTACCACAGAAAAAGTTGTAAAGTCTTTCAACACCTCGTTTGAGTTGGGCTAAGTATTTGGTGCTAGAGTCCATATTCATTATTCAAGAGTCGTACTTAGAATGAGGTAATCAACTTAAACACTAAGAGTCAAAGCGTGGACACTGTCTTGCAAAACTCAGAGATTTAGGTCTAGGACATGAAGATTCTAAAATCCTACTTCTCGATGAAGTTCCTATGAACATTAAGTGGATTAAAGCTAGTGTCATGTCCACTCTCAATTCAAAACCCAATGACTTGCCACTAGTACACATGCATGATATGTTGAATGAAGTGCAGATGCATGAGATGCAACTTATTTTTTTATTTCTTTTGTTTTTTATTACCCTTATTATACATGAATTTACATATTGCACCACTTTTATGCCAGTTTTACAGTTTCTACAAATTTTATAACTTTTATACATAATTATAGACATTATACATTTTTTACAATGTTTTACAGATTTTACCAGGATTCCGCATATTTTACAAGTATTTTGCATATGCACACATTTTGAGTGTTTTACAAATTTTACAGGTTTTATACAAGCCCTCGTATTTTATTGAGTATTATACAAAAAATGCGTACAAGAACGAGTTATGGGTAATGTATATATACAATATATACGAAACCCCTCTATACTTAGGTTGTCCTATGTCCTCAGAGCACAGATACAAAAAAGACATAATTCATACTAAGCATGCATAGGTGCAAAGAATATGAGTGAGATAGCGAAGAAGGTGGCTAACGTTCAAGTCTCCAAACCCTTAACAATGCCAACTCAAATGCACCACGCGCATCATGTTCATGAGCAACCTTGTGGGAAGCCGTAGATTAGTTGGATCAAAAACTCTTCGGGTAACCAGTATCAAGACCAAAGTAACTAACCATCTTCTAAGACAACTATAATAAATTCACCTCCTAGGTATGAGGTGAATGGGATATTCTATAGCTACAAACTCATATCTTACAAGCCAGACCAGAGGAACCATCCAGGGTTCAAGTACTCCTTCAATTTCCACGAGGGTAGTAGTATTCCAACACAAAATCTTGAGACTATACCATATTAGATGAATTATCCATAATTTTTGTCTCGCTACTTCTAGTAGTACCCCAATCTTATATGTCCCAACCAACCCTAGATTCAATAAAGGCAGCAATACTGCCAATAAGGTCCCATCCAGTCTTCTCACTCAACTCGACAACAACACCATTTGAAAAATCACTAAGTCCCTTAATTAACTTGTCATTTTAAAGGCAATTGGCAAATTCAATAATCAATTAAAACCACTAAAAATATTCAATTAATTGAATGTGTCTAGTATTTTTTACACGGGTAAGTCCCAAGGTCGGCACAAGGAGACACTTTAACAAGCCTAGGATTAATTTCAAATAATTAAGTGCGAGGTTCTCAAAGAGAATCTTTTAGATTTAAATTTTACAAATTTTTAGGTTTTTCAAGATGAATTGAAGATGTAAACAATTCAAAAGAAATGTTAGATGAATGGATTTTTATAAATTTTTTATGCAAAAACATAAATGCAATGCAAGATACAAGAGAAAATAAAACAATGTAATCTTTTTTGATTTTTTATAAGGTGAAAAATTGTCAACGTGAGATGCAAGGTGAAGTCTCATGATCTTAGTTAGCTTTAATGGTTCAACAAAGTATCTAGAAAAATGCTCAAAACAAATAAGAGATGATAAATCAATCAAAAGTGATTGCGGAAAAATGTAAGTCAAGAAAACGTAGAATATCAATGAAATAGGTCTCATAATTTTTTGCATATAGTCCCCCTCAAGACCTCTTTTTCTTCAATTTTTCTAATCAATAAAAAAAATAATAGAACATAAATAGGCTCAGAAATATTGAGTAACTCAAAAATCTATTGATGAATAAATGTTTCTCAAAAAACTAAAAATAATATTTAGGAGATAGTGAATCGAACTACTTTTTAAAATGAAACCAATAACATAAATTTTGGATAAAAGATGCTTAAGTTATTCACAAAATGGTACAAGGGCCTAATTGTAAACAAAAGGACTGATATGAAGTGGAAACTTCACCATCTAGGGCTTGTTTGTAATATTATAAAGCCAACAAATCTTCGTTTATAATTTGCCCAAGGAGAGGGACTTGGGTACAAATTTTAGAATGTATGAAGGCCTTGGTAGCAATTGGCATTTGATCAAGTAGTTGATGGCTTCTTCTTTACTTTCAATCCGATGGTGCGAGGGTCTCCTCATGTGTTGATATTGTGGCCTCAATTCGACAAATCCTGAGGCTCAGGTTCTTATTTAGTTGAACGAAAATGACCAAGGAGGAATCTTGATCTGATGGTACATGTTGCTCGTTCTATGCATCTTCTTCCCTGCTCAATGTGGCAGATGCTCCTTCAGCGAAGGCTCAATGTCCTCTAGTTATCATGTACTCGGGTGCTCATGAAGGATAAACGTTTGCTCTAACCTTAAGGCTCGACGAGGAGGTGAAGAACCATATAAGGGGATGATGGGTGTATCTCCTACTGTACGAGGAAGGGATCAGAGCAAACTTTAACTCCTTTGAGTCGAGTGTTGCAGGTTGTGGATGAGTTAAAAGTAGAAGCGGTAAGAATTGATATCGAGGCGTGAGTGGTGATATTTCGATGGTGAGTGCCATGACAAAGATGACGAAAATATGGATGATAAATTACAAAGTTTGCAGGGTTTGTTTTGATGGGACACGACCCGGTATTGCCTCTGCTCAATTATCAGATGAACCCTCAGATACCATTTGATGGGAAACTACCCAATATCGCCTCTACTTGGTGTCACCTCTGCTCAGATATGGACGATGGGTTTCAGAGTTTGTAAGTTTTTTTATATAAGACTTAGGAAATAAGGAAAATAAGAGAATAAAAATTAAGAAAGAGAAGGGAAAGGGAATAGAATATATGTCTGATGGGTTTGTCACCGGGTGTTGAAGGGAGTATCTCCTACTCCAACGGTTGTATCGAGATCCGATGATAGGGATTTATGCTTAGCACCTTCAGTTAGATGTACAACAAAGGGTTAGGACCTCTGGATCATTCTTGGACATGGTCTTAGCCGTAAGTGAGGGGTCGTTGTCACGGGTCACGCTCCCCAAGCTCTCTCTTCTTCTCTCATTTAGGTTAAGATTATGGCGGATGGTTTGCATGTATATGGAATGGGTTTATATAGGGAGAGGGGAGGTGTGGAGGATCATGGTGGTGTGGGTTTCTATATGTTTGTTAGTGTCATGGGTTTGTAAGGGATAATAGGGGAACATCCATTTGGATCTCATGGGGATAAGGGTCTCTATGGGTTGGGTATGGAGTTCGTTGGGGGAATATGATTGGGATCAGAATTGCTTTGAGTTCTTGCAAGGAAAAAGGTTATTACGTGCAAGGATGTTGGGTTTAGCCGACAGGAAGATTGAGATGAGATTGGGTTGGGGTTTTGAAAAAAGCTTACAAGATATGGGGTAGAGAATGAAGGTAGGACTGAGATGGGTAGATATGACCACCTGGGTCAACAGAGCAAGGGACCTGATTGGTTGGGAGAGTGTAAGTGTGCCCTTGCCCGAGGTAGTAAGTGTGGTTTGATCGTAGGAGTGGAATGGAACCAATGAGGTTCACTCTGACTTATGCTGAAAATGAAAAGAAAATTGAAAAGAAATATAAAATGATGCTCAATGCAAAAAATGATCAAAAAGGAATATATATATATATATATATATATCAAAATAAACTCTACAATGTTCATGAAGGACCTAAATGGGAATAGACTCATCTATGCATGAAATACATTTTTCTAATATTTTTATACAAAAAATATCAGTTTTTTTTATGTTTTCTAACTTTATTTGATTTTCTATGGATGAGTAATGCTTGCAAAAATAAAATTCATAATGCTAAATGAAATTTGAATGCAATTTTTATGGATTTTTCTAAGTTAATAAAAGGTTGGAATAAATTAAAAGAAGTGGAATATTTACTGATGAATTAGGTTAACTCTACAAAGTAACAACCTCTCTTTTTTACGATTTTTTTATATTTTATGAATTTTTATTCTTGTACAATTAGTTAGATAATGTTATAAAATAAAAAATAAAAGAAAAGATAAAAAAATCAAAAGGGGTAAATATGTACATAAAATAATGAGGCGAAGTCAGTTGGTTTTGTATAATGCATGTTTTGGTCTCAAAACCTAACTTTTGTAGTTAAACTATGATTTCTTTGGATATGGTATTTGTTTGTAGATATTTTGATGACGAGTAATTCAAAGGTGAGTAGAGTGAAATCAGACACTTTTAAGTAAGTTGTGCGACTTTTTCGACTTTCGATCTTGGAATTAGGGTTTGGAGTTTATTTGTAATTTTTATTGGTAAGTTTTTTTGGTATTTTTCATGGAATGATGTTAACAATACATATACAATGGAGTTTTCTTTATGTCAATTGCAATTAGTATGAATTTATTTAAAACGTGTGAAACTTGATTATTTTATATATGAATATGTTGATTCAATATGAGTATGCTAATTTATCCAAATTATTTATGAACACATGAGTGCTAATTATGAATTATAAATACTCAAATGAACTTAATTACTTATGACAAAGCTCTATTTTAAGCTAATTAGAGTAGTGAATCACATATTCGTTAATGACATACTTAGAAACTTTCTCCCCATCTCAGATTTTAAAGTAGGCAAAGTATATTGCACTTTGTTAAGACTATCTTGTTTTGTATGTTCTTTTAATATGAAAATTTATGTTAATCATTTTAGGATTGGCTCTAGTAATGCATCTATTTGCAAAAATATCTAAACCTAACAAAGAACAGCTCAAGATGAGCATCATGGGAGAAATGGATTTTTCCTTGGTTTGTATATCACACAAACCAAACACGGTACTTTCTTTATACAACAGATGTACATGAAGGATATTATAAAGAGGTTTGGTTTGGAAAAAAGTTCAGGAAATTCAACACCAACTGCCCTAGTTATGTACCTTGGCCTTGGCAAATCAGGAAAATTAGTTGTAACACCCCCAACCCATAGTATCTACATACTTAGCAATAGTCAATTCATACATCATGTTTATCATTCAGAATGTAAAGTAGGAAAAAAATAATTGTAATAATGAGATCCAACAATAGATATGTATTCATGGTTCCCGACAGTTTATACACAAACAATTTTAAAAAGACTTCTCAACTTAATGAACTGCATGACTAAAATTAAAATGTGGAAACTATACAAAAGTAATCTAAAATTACAACATCGTACAACCCTACCTGTAAGCATGTACTCAAAAGAGTGAACAAACCACAAGGCCAAGTCTAGCCTCAAGCCACACCATGATGCGCATCACTAGCGACACCTATCAGATCCAAGTTAATAGGTACATTACAAGCAAAGTTGCCCAATATGGTATTAAACAACTGAACAATGTAAGGTAAAACCTGCAGACTATACTAAGAAGTGAAAAAGATAAATTTACCACAATGGCTAGATGTTTCGAGAGGGTGCAATCGAACCTACAATAAAACACAACACATATGGATAGAAAGCCCCTACATTATTCCCGACTGCAGAGAGCAACTCTCCAAAAATAAACACAAGTTCCACGACTAATGATAAGGATTTTGCGAGGGTCTAAATAATATCCTCACTTAGTAGCGAAGATAACATGTCGCTGAGGCGGCCGCTCACAAAACCACGGGGTCAATCTACAATTAACACACACATAGTATAAAAAATCAAAGCAAGCAGAGTGAATCAAAATTTATTATACTCTACAATTGATTGTATAGTAGACGAGCACAATAAGGGTCAAACATAGGAAACAACAGAGGACGGACAATAAAAATTGGCAAAAAGAAGACAATTGACGATTTTGGATTTTTTTAGAGAATTTTGAATTTTCAGTGGTTTTTAACTATATATTTTTTGGATTTTAAATTATATATATTCTTTTTAATTATATATATTTTTATACTTTTCTGATTTTTTTATTTCTTTTTATTTTTAATATAGAATAAAAGCTTATAGATATATATATATATAACTATATGTATACTATATAGTAATATAATTCTAAATACAACTAAAAATAAACAAAAATTACATAATAAATTGTTTTTAAATTTTATATATTTTTCTACTATTTTTGTGCTTTTTTTGGGAATTTTTACTAATTTTTAGATATTTGTAAAGTCAAAAATATCCCAAAATATGGATTAAATAAATAGGTCGAATGGTTCAAAAACATTAAATAGCTAAATAGCTCAAAATTTTCCAAATTTATTTTAATTATAAGACATAATAAGAGGAAAATTCAGAGATAGAAATAAATATTTTTGGATTTTTAAAAGATTTTCTACAACTTTTATAAGTATTTTGGAGCTTCTTACTTTTTAGTGGTTTTCTTTTTTTCCATTTTTAATTATTTTTGATCTAGAGATATAAAATACATTAATAAACAAAAATATAATTTCTTTGGACTTTTTAAATACTGTTTATAATTTTTTGGATTTTAATTCAAGCAGGGGCTAAATTGTGTAATTTTGATCTTTTATAAATAGGAAAAATGCCTAAAAAGCAAAACTAAAAATATAGCATGAAAGTATATGTTAGGAGGCACTTAACCATAATTTTCATAATTTCTGAAGCGTAGATGATATTTATAAAAATGAAACAAGCACAAAACTTGATGAACTAGTAGGGGTATATTTGCAATTAAAATAAAAGTCATGGACTACAGCTACCCAAAAGTTTACAACTAATATTCCAAATTTTAATACTAAATTGAAATAAAAAGACACCCATGGAATTAACCGCAAAATGCCCAGCTCACGTGGGATGGTATGCGAGATGATCTGGACTGGATTAAAGTGCAACTCTCAAAAGTTCAAGGGTCCATTTGCTAAAATTATAAAAACTATAAAGAGTGAATAAAATATGACATAACTTAAAATAAATAAACAAAAACATGGGGGAGATGTGCAAAATACCCCAATATGTGCGCGATCGGACGTTTCTGGTTGATCCACTTGACATGTGTGGTCCACGAAACGTGCGAGGACGCTTTGAGCTGGACATCCAAGATTAGATCCTAGAAAAGGATCCTACGGTGTTGGCTCTTCAGATCTGACTCATTTGGGAGGATGCACTTGATCGAATGGCACGGAGGGTCCAAGAAGAACACATGAAGAACTCACCTTGGGCGAGTTTGAAATCGACGATGCTCGAGCATCATGCCACCTACATCGTCATTGAAGGTCTCAACATGTTCCTGCAAGCTCCATGTGTCTCCCAGGTGCTTCAAAAAGGTCTAGAGCTCAAGGAGCAAGCCTGGAGGTCGATGACTCCAGCGAAGATCCTAGTTTTGTTCTTGACACAATTTCCCCCCAGATGGGGCCTTTAGCTCCTAGGACCTGCAGGGTTTGCTTAGGGATAAAAATACGAAAGATCCTTGGGGCTGATATGGCGAAATGGGAAAAAGATGGTGGCAGGCGGTGTCCTCCAGCAAACCATAGAGTGGGAGGACGGATCTCTAGATCTGTGCAAGATCCAGATGGGCGCAATTGCATTGGATGTAGAGGAGTGGAAGGGTAAGGTGATGGAGATGAAAGTGGAGTCGTAGAATTTTGAAGTGAATAGAAATGAGAAGCAGAGCCAGATCTCCAACGAGAAATTTTTCCAATTTTAAGATAAATCAAAGGAAATCCCAGAAAACAAACACCAATCTATTCTACTACTATGCTAAGGAAAGGAAAGAAAATGGAAAAGAGGGTTACCTGACCTGTGCCAGTGCAGAGCAAAGCTCGTGGTAGAGGAGGTGGTGATGCCTCGAATCGACCTTGATTCAACGCTAAATGGCTCGCTAGATCTTCCTCCAGATGCTTGTTGTCACCAGGATGCTCGCGGGACTCTAAGACTAGGGTTCGAATGGCGGAAGAGGGACCAAAGATCAATGGAGGTCGGAGGCAACATCTTATACAGGGACTTCTTCCCCGGGTGAATACGCCAGATTCAGATGTGCCCTTTCTAAGGAAAAATGTGGGCGTGAATCAAGGAATAGAAGTCCAAAAGATTTCCATTCAAAATAGTGAAAGAATCTCTTACAAAAAATCAGAAAATATGGGGGCAAAGCTTGGTCTGACAGTCCTAGGGCTCGGGTCAGAGAGTTGACCTGAGTCAATGGGGGACAGGCCCTGATTGGGCCATGTCATCCGCAAAAAAAAACAGATTTGAAATTCAAAAATAATTTAAAATAAATTAGTAAATGATTTATTTAATTTTCGGTTAAAACATGAAAAATGTTTATCATTTTATATAGTATTTTAATATGATTTTTATTTATTTTTATGAGTATATTTGTTACATGTTACTCCGATCTAGGATAAGATGCGAGAAAACTGCTTAAGATGGTTTGGCCATTTGCAAAGAAGGTCAACTAATGCACCGGTTAGGAGATGCGAGTGTTGGGATGTTGAGCCACCGGCTAAGAGAGGGCGAGGACGGCCCAAGAAGTGTTGGAAAGAGACTATACGAAGGGATCTTAGTTTTTTGGATATAAGTCCGAGATTGACCCAAGATAGATCTGAATGGAGGCAAAAAATCCATGTAGCCGACCCTACTTAATTGTGGGAAAAGGCTTTGTTGTTGTTGTTGTATTTGTTACATGTTACTTTTTACAAGTATGATTATAGGTATATTTACCTATATATTAAGTATCTTATTTTTATTTTGCATTTGGTTTTAAATTTTTTTATAATTTATAGATACACAAAAATATATTTTTGTTATGTTTTTTCCTATATAATATGTACACTTAAATAAATACGAATATTAATTACATTGGCATGAGTATAATATACTCATCTATGTATTATCATATACTATTTTATTTTATTGTATTTTTATGGTTTTATTTTATTCTAAATACGTACATAAGTTATAAATAATATTTACAAAATTATAAACATATAAAATAGTTAAAAATATAAAGAATATATAAAGTGAATTTTTTATTCAGGTATATAGTACATAAGGGGTCCAAAACCTAACTTTTGCATCTTAACTCTAAATTAAATGAAACCACTTTCATTAAATAGCTAATAAAAAGTTATATACAATTGCATGTGATTTTTGGTACATTTTGGGTTCATATGGAGAAGATATGGGTCTGGGAAGTTTGGGTTTTGGCTTTTAATTTGAGTACAAAATGTACAACTTGTATTATTTTTGTGTAAAGTGAATTTTGTATTCTTCTATATATTTTTATCAACAAATTTCATGTGAAAAGTTTCTTTATTTGAGTATAAATAATAATAAATAAAATGAGACCCAAAAATGCAATATTGAAGGCTAAAAATTAGGGTTTTATTATGTATTTGACCTTTATCTCCCCCTACTTTATTCCTTATCGACCCAATCATCACGATGCCTAGGTCTCAGGGTTTACGATCATAAAATACCTTTGACATTTTATTTCTTTTTATTTTATTCTTTATTCTTTTATTTTGAATTTAAACAATGTATTTTATACAGTATTTATACCATAAATAATCAATGTTGGTTTATGCAAAATAATGATATTTACATGCATTTAGCTAGGATTTAAAGGCCAAAAATGAAAGAATAAAGGTGATGAAATGGAGATTCATCACCCCCCTTATACTCACCTTTGTTAGTTCCTAGCAAATACTTGTGCCTGTAAGTGCCTAAAAGAAAATTAAAAAAAAGAAAAAGAAAGAACTTGGATTGATTTTAATTCTTAAACTTGTCCTTACAAAATCAAAGTTGGGACCTTAAGTCGGACCTTGGATTTTAGGTATGGTCAAAACCTTACTAGGAAATGGATTTGAAACACAACAACCCTTGGGAATCCGAAAACGCTTTTCACGTATCCTCGATAGCCAGGCCAGAATAAGTCAACTCATGCGCAAACCCTTATGACTATGAATCTATCTTGGATAGTGTGTGGGATATGTAGATCTCCTTGGCTAAAATGGTAAAAGGTGTTCTTCTCCAACATGGTGACCCTAATTCCCCAATCCAACATCTCTTTCTTCGAGAAGCGGGGTATTCCCTTCTAAGTTCAAGTACATCCGACTCCAAAGAGGAAGTGGAGGGAAGAAAGGACAATAGCCAGTGTAGCAAACTATCCTAGAATGCTCTACCAGTATAGCCAAGTCATCTGGCTGCTGGCTCACACATATTTGACTTTGATGCTCAAGCTTTCTTATTTACTATACATATAAATACATAATCTAACAGGGATTGGTTTTTCTTTGAATTTTGCCCGTCTTTTCTTGTTGGAGTTTTTGAATATGCATTTTTTAATAGTATATATACAACAACATTTACATATGGACTTTTCCTCTGGATCCAGTAGACTATCCCTCTTTTGAAGGTTTATTGTAACCCACAACTTATGTCTTTAGGCCTCTTCGCTACTAGATCGAGTTGGGGTACAATAGCCACAAATGTGTGACTTCCGATGTTTCCATTGGCTTATGTCTCATGCCAACAAATCCAACCCTCTACCACTTCACCAGAGGTGAGTAAAGTGTAAGGTGCAGGTGCACAATCTAGGTCTCAACAAGAGTTGTGTGTACTTCTAAATATTCTACTTAGGCAGTGGAGACGACATTGAACAATGTCTCGTGGTCTCAAAGAATGAAGTCTAGGATTTCTAAAGTATGTCAATTCCAGTTCCTATAAGGTTCCTACAATTAAGTAGATTTAAGGTCCAACCAATCTTCAATCCTTAAATTTTATTTAGACTTGTTCAATTACCACAATCAATTCGAAAAAAAGGCAAATGTTATTATCGTGCAAGGAAAATATTTGTGTGATGTGATTTTTTGAATTTGATCATTTTTGGATTTTGAAAAATTTTTGCAAATTTTTATGCAATTTCTGAAATGAATCTCAAATGTTTTTAGAATTTTTAATTTTTGCAAAAGTTTAGGGAGTTTTAAAAAATAAGAAAGCTTTTAGAAAAAGAAAAGTGTGTAGTTGTTTACACAGGAGTGTGTCTTGTTATTTTCACGAATTTAGATTTAGGAATGTACATGTTTGTATATACAAGGTTTGTAAAGGATCTTTATTTGCTTATAGTCCTTAAAATAATTTGAAAAAGATTTTCACAATCATTTTGAAAACTTTATTTTGCAAATTAATTTGATAAATTTTTTTACAAACATTTACAAAATTTGAAACTCATTTTGCTAAGATTTTTCAAATAGTATATGTAGATTTTTCAAAATATTTTTGCGACCATTTTGCAGACCATTTGCAAATAGATTTTCAAAATGTTATTTCAAACAAAGAAAGAAGTTTTTATAAACAAAACATTTTTACAAATGTTGAAAACATTTTACAAAACATCTTCCAAACAGTTTTCAAGAGATTTTTCAAAAAGATTTTCACACCATTTTTCAAACATTTTGCAAAAAAAATTGTACCCGATTAATTAATCGGTATATACAAAGAATTTTAATGAATTTTATACAAGTTTGTTCTTTACACTTGATTAATTGTATTTTAGCCATGCTTATTAAAAATACGAAAGTACGAGTTATGTCGAAAGTATATACAACGTATATACAACCCCTCTATACTTAGCTTGAGCTATGTCCTCATAAATTAAAGAGAAAAAGAGAAGACATAACTCGTATTGAGTATAAAAGAGTTGATACTACAACAACGGAGGAATAAAGAATCAATGAATGTGAAGTCAACCATCCCCCATGTACTTAGGATGAACTAATTCTAAGTATAGAAGGTTGTTTCTACATACAGGTAGGGTTGAGGGTTAGAATACACACAATCATCGGCTCGACATGTCCCCCTGCCCCCATAATTAAGGTAAAATATCCCAAAGTATAGACATAATATCAATAGTTGAAGGGATAGGTGAGGGATCTTCGAATGAATAACACAGGATGGTTACCCCCCTCCCCCAATACTTAGGACAAAGTACGTCCTAAGTATAGTAGTGACAAAAGGAGTGAACACCTTTTTGGAAGAAAAAGGAACATAAAAACGAAAAGAAGAAAAGAAAGATCATTCAAAAATGTTTTTGTCTACTTTGTCAGATTTTGCAGATGTGGTGGCATTCAGCCCATCTTAATATACAACTTGAATCGAATCTACAACGCACAAGAAGGTGTCATGCTCTAGGTATGGTTTAGTAGATGTCTATTAATCACGAAAGGTTGTGTATCGGTTGATAATTCTGATATCATTACACTTCCGATGTCATGAACAAGCTTCACTATGAACAACCCAGTCCATTTTCTCTTCAACTTTCCTAGAAAAATCGAACAACAAGACCTTCTGACCTAGTTCAAAAGTCTTTTGGCAGATGTGCTTGTCATGCCACTTCTTGACTTTTTCATTGTGCATTAGGCTATTGTCATATGCGTAGTCATTGAATTCAAGCAATCTGTTCAAATCAAATTTTCTATTTTTCTTGGCCTTCTTGGAATCCAATTTGCAATCATTGATTGCCCACAAGGATTTATGTATGAGTTCCACATGCAGATGACATGGCTTGACGTATACCAGGAGGTAGGGAGACATTCCCAAAGGTGACTTGTACATTGTTTGTAACCCTAAAGAACTGAGTCAAGCAGCTGAGACCAGTTCTTGCGATCGGGACACACAAGCTTCTAAAGAATTATCGTAATATCCCTGTTTGAGCATTTTGCGTAGCCATTAGACTATGGGTGATAGGGAGAAGCTACACGATGTTCAATGCAGAATTCTTGAGTTAGTTTCTTAACCTCATTATTGATCAAGTGGATATCACCATCACGTATGAGAATCTTAGGTATCCCAAACCTTGAAATGATACGATCCCTCAGAAAATGACAAAAGGTGTGACTTTCGACATCTCGGGTTGGATTAGCAACCACCCAACGACTTACATAATCGACAACGAGCAGAATGTAATCGAATCCATGACTATTCGAAAATGGGCCCATGAAGTCAATGCCCCATGTATCAACACATCTGAAATCTGAATAAATTTCAGGTGCATTGTGTCTCTCATTCTGATTGTTCTGCCCTTTTTCTAGCAGTCAGTGCAGTGTTTCACATAGTTTTCTGCATCTTTGAACACGGTAGGTCACCAAATGCCGCATTGGAGTACTTTCATTACCATTCTTCTACCTGAATGGTGTCCTCCATATTCTCGATCTTGGCAATGTGCGAGGACACTTTCCTCCTGAGGAAATGCACCTTCTCCATATATAATCTGCCCCCTCACGAAAGAGATATGGATCCTCCCACTAGTAGAAATTGATATCAGACAAGAATTTGTCTGTTTTTAGTTTTGACCAAACTTTTTGAGTTCTCATGGACACAAGATAATTCACAACATCAACAAACCAGGGGAGCGAGGTAACTGACAGTATAGCTTTGTCTGGAAAGTTCTCGAAAATCGACCTCAAAATCTACTCAGGAGATTCAAGCTCGGATAGTCTTGAGAGATGATCTGCCACCACATTTTTTATTCCAGGCTTGTCTCGGATCTTGGGGTCAAACTCTTGGAGTAGAAGGATCCATCTGATAGTGCGTACTTTTGCATCCTTCTTCTGTTACAGGTATCGGTTGGTAGAATGATCTGGGTAAACTATGACTTTGGATCCAAGGAGATGGGATCTGAATTTTTCCAGGGCAAAAACTATTGCTAGCAGCTCTTTCTCGATGACAATGTAATTCTTTTTAGCTTCGTCTAGTGTTCTGCTAGCATAGTGAATAGCAAATGGTACATTATCTTTACTCTATCCCAACACGGCACCGATGACAGAATCTAACGCATCCGTCATGATCTCTAATGGTAGTGTCTAGTCTTATGGATGCACGACAACGCTTGAGTGATCAAATCTTTCAATTGTAAAAGGCTTGGTGCACACGGTCATTAACAATAAAGTATGTCTCCTTGCCTAGCAATTCGGTCAACGGTCGGGCAAGCTTGCTAAAATCTTTGATGAATCGCTGGTAGAAACTGACGTGCCCAAGGAATTATTGGACCTATTTGAGGTTGATTGGTGGATCGAATTTTGAAATTACCTCCACCTTGGTTGGGTCAACTTCCATGCCACGTTTTGATACAACCTGACCTAATACGATCCCTTCTGTCACCATGAAGTTTCTCTTGTCCCACGAAAGCATGAGTTTTACTTCGCAACACCTCCACATTACTCATTCTAAATTGTTAAGACATTAATCAAAGGAATGTCCATATACTGAGAAATCATCCATGAATACCTGCAGAAAACTACCCATCATGTCAGCAAGCACAACTCGCATACATCACTGGAATGTAGTGGGGGCATTTCACAGCCCGAACGGCATTGTCGGAAAGCGTACATCCCAAATGGTCATGTGAATGTTGTTTTCTCTTGGTCTTTAAGTGTTATGGAAACTTGGTTGTATTTAGAATATCCATCCAAGAAACAAAAGTATTACTTCAAGGCCAGTCTCTCCAGAATTTGGTCGATGAAGGGAAATGGAAAGTTATCCTTCTTTTTGGCGAGGTTTAGACATCTGTAATCCACACAGACTCTTTATGAGGTCGGCATTATGGTTAGAATCTCCTCTCCATTGTCGTTGGTAATAATGGTGATCCCAGACTTCTTAGGCATGATGTGCAGGGGACTCATCCATTTACTATCGTAGATGGGATATATGAACCCCACATCACACCATTTCTGAATTTCCTTCATGACAACCTCCTGGAGGTTTGGATTCATCCTCCTCTGGAATTAGTGGGATGGTCTGTTGTCATCTTCAAGTTAGATGTGATGCAATCACAAGGATGGATTGATCCCGTGGATATCAGATATCTTCCAGCTTATTGACTTGCGGTTTCATTCAAGAACTCCATCAGACGAGATTCTTGATCTTATGTTAGATGAGCATTGATAATGATCGAATACATGTTCAGCTCTCCCGTAAGGAAGGCATATTTCAGGTTGAAGGGCAGAGGTTTGAGCTCTGGCGGAGTGGAAGCTAAAGTAGTGGTGACTTTGACTATCACTGCAGGTATTGTTTCATTCAATATTTCAATGTCCACATGTGGTAGTTCAACTTCTTCACTCAAGGATTCACAAAATTTTCTAATGATGTCCTCATGATTGCAGAAATCCTCAATAATTTGCTCTTGGTCTTCAAGGATCAGAGGGCACACACAGAATTTGTCAAGCGCATCAACAAAGATCTCCTCATCATTGACACAGGGGAATTCAACTACTTTCTCCACTCCTTCCTCAGGGAAAAGTAATTCATGGATCTCAGTATCATCCATGAATAGATTTGTATCTCGAATCTCCGCGAGAAAGTCGTAGTCTTTACGGGTAGGTGCAGACACACTCGTCACAGATGCAACCTCTACTTGTTTTGGCTCAAGTATGATCTCTATCTGCACTTTTACATTGCTGGAGCTGAATGTAATATCTTCAGTGTCGTAGTTCACTACTGCTTCGTAGGAACAAGCGATTAAGGATGATGGGGTTGTGGAGCACAGGTATGGATACGTCCATGTCTAGCACACTAAAATCAATAGGGAACTGGATTCCCTAAATCATGACGATGACATCCTCCAACATGCCCCTAGGCTGCTTGATTGATTTGTCTACGAACTGCAGAATCATTTTTGTAGGTTTAATCGATCCTATCCTAAATTCTAGTAGTAGCGAAGCTAGCATGAGATTGACAAATGACCCACTATCGAGCAACGATCACTCGAACTCCTGATTAAACATGATACACCTGATGAGTTGCGCTCCCTTATCTTTCTTCTTGTCTAGGAGATTGATGATGGCGTTGATGGTGGCCATGGTGAGTATATGTTTTTCATTCTTTCCACTCTAGCTTCTAGAGTTGTGGAGCCGAGAACAACACCTTATTGTACATGCTTCTTTAAGTCCTTTCTTTTCTACAGACATGTATTCCATGACTTTCATCATTGGCATATTCAAGACCAAGTTTTGAATGATTTCCACAATTGAAGGATCAGACAAAGCATTTTTCAAAATTTTGATTTTTTCGTCTTTTTCATTGCTTCGAGAAATGATACATGTACAAAATCAGAAAAATTTTTCATTCAAAAGTTTTTCTATATCATTGTATACATGCAGATGGAAAAATGTGCAAAAGCATTTACAAGTGGTGGACCAAAAAATGCATGCTCGGCTTCGTTGGTTAGCTCTAGATCTGCTGCATGTACGGGCTTCTCCAATGCTGGTTGTTCTCCATCGGGTATAGTGATGTGGCTATCTTTTGTGTTTTTTTATTTTTTTTCTTTTTTTCTTCTTTTTTTGCAAATGGTGCACTTCCAAAATTACTAGTTGGTATGATGATTCGCTATCAGATGAAATATGCTTTCCCTTCGTAGTCGTCAATGGCTGAAGTGTTCTACCGCTCATAAGAGTGACAACATTAGATATAAACAAGTTATTTCCATCTGAATTTGGTAGAACATCGCAAGCTATCTTCTCCTTGCATCAGAAATTATTTAGATTGGCCTCGACCTAGGCTGGAATGATGGTCTTGGCAGTCGTTAGCTTCTCGATCTTTTGTCTCATTTTAGCCATGTTTTTCATTAAGTGCTCCAAACATGCTAGAGCTGAGTTTATTGGTGCAACCTCAAAAGAGTCGCCTTGACGGGGCCTTTGACTTTGGTATTGTTGGGGAGATTTCTATTGGTATCCCTGAGAATATTGTTGAGGAGAGGGACATGAAGTGTACAATGGGTATTGCTGAGAGGAATTTTGGTATTGAGCAACCAGTTGCTACTGGTGATACTGTGATGCATGGTAGCTGGGCTATTGGTATCCCTGCCTCTAGGTGTTGCATATTGCGGAGGCTGCTGGTACTGAAATTGGTAGGGCTGGAAGTTCCTCCCCCCTAGTGTTGCTGGTGGTATGGTCAATTGCCTGAGTTCTAACCATAGAATTCTCCCTAAGGATGGGTCAACTACTGTTCATTATCCCACACACCATTGATTGATTGGATTAGCAGCGGGGGAAGACAGAACTGCTCTGGGTACACTGGATGGGGTTTCGGCGGGTACAACACCATTTGTTTACTGCTCAGGGGCCTACATGTAGTATGCTTGTTAGATGGGTTGAGATGGCAGAGGACTCGATTAGGGAAGTTACGTCGATGTGTGCTCCTTCTGCTCAGTAGGAGTCTCGATTTGTAGAGGACACTGAATTGCAATCATTGATGGTCTTGACAAGCAACTTCAGCGAAGTTGCAATCTGATAAAGCATGTCCAGACCCTGGGTTCTCTTCTCAATCATGGAAAGTTTTTGGAGGTCTTGCGACCTCTTCTCGATGATGTCTACTTTGGAAAAGTGTCTCCTGATGATGCTCAAGTTGGAGCTCTTGTCCGTGTCCTTTGAATGAGACGCCATGTTAACAGGCTTGTGGCTATCTGGGGGCACCTTTATGTAAGCACGTGACGAGGACCGGGTAGTCTCACCTTTGACCATCTCCTCAAAAATTTCCCAAACAATGTCTTCGTCTTTCTTAAAGTGCAAGCCACTACATGCAGCATCATCCAATCTCTGACTTTCAAGCGTCATCCCACCGAAAAAGTGTTGGAACGGACTGGTATTCATGATTTCGTGGTGGGGACACTTCTCCTGTAGATCTCCGAATCTTTCCCATGGTTCATGGATCATCTCGTGGGGCTGCTAGATGAAAATGGAGACCCATGCACATATCTGATTCAAGCAATTGAGAAGATAGAACTTGTGAAGACATGCAGATTTCAACTCCTCCCATGTCGTCACTACCTTCCTCAGATGATTCACCCAATAAAAGGCCTTTATCACGGAGACTGAATGGGAAGGAAGTCATCTTGACCACCCCCAGACGATTGTTGGAATAATGAGTTGTTGTATAGATGCACCCAAATTATTGTAGGCGGATGTACGGTTCTTCCATTATATTCCCGTGTAAGGACGAGAGTATAGATAAGAATTGCGACTTCATCTTAAAATTGGCATGAATGGGAGGAATATGAATCCACTCGGTGACATGGCCTACTCCAAGGTTGTAAATTTGCTTTAGCGTGGGCTTTGGTGGCGGTGGTGTTGCCTCTCCTCCTCCATGATGGGTCCACCTATTGACAAGTTATCTTTGGCATCCTCTCTGTTCAGATCATCCTCTCTGTGAAATTTGTCCTCTCGGTTGGCATCTCTCTCATCGGTCATCCTCCTCAGATCATTAAGCATTTCTTGGATGAAGACCTGGGCTAATCTTTGGCCTGTCAACTGCTCTTGAATTGCTTGAATCGATGTAAGGAACTGGTTGTTGACATCATTTTGCATGGTTGATGAATCTCTGATTCATTACTCTAAATCTCATTTATTAAGATCAGATCCTTCAAAATCATCAGCATTTCTGCATCTATTCTGTATAATTAGCATTCATGAATGTTTTCATAAGAATTGCATTTTAGCACTTAGTTCTGCACAAAATAAGAACCCAAAAATCCAAGCCAAAAATGACCTGTAAATAACCAATCTTCCCTGATTTTTAACTCATTCATGCTAACTCCGAATGATCCAAATCCACCTCCACTGTGTACATATCACTAACAAGAATAAATAAAAAATACAAAAAAATCACTAACCCAGATAAGTGGACCAAAAACCCAAACCTTAGTTTCAGGATTTACGGACTAAGAACCTCATATCTTCCTCACCCAGTGTTCGTTTTAATCCTAACCACTTTTGAACTAATGTACATTCAATTACCTTCAAAACAAGACCAAGTTCAAGTGAATTGGAGCTTATATGTGAAAGTTGGGTTTTCGGCCTTTTCTGTACATTGTGTATTTTAGCGGTTTTCGACCTGATATTTTATGTACATATTTTCTTAATTAATAAAAATCCAAAAAAATTAGATTAAGGTGTCTTTATTTATCTTTGTTTTTTCCACATTATTTCCGGATTTTTATCTGGTTTAAAAATGAAAAAAATATAAAACAAAAAAATATAGGTATTCTATGTACATGCGATACCCCAAAACTATCACTTTGTTCATTTGATCGATTTTGGTTTTGAAGTCTTCATGAAAGTTCTAGATCTCATCGATATGAGCAACTTTTGTGAAGAAACTTTTTCGATCTGAGGTCGTTTGCTATTTATTTTTTATTTTACAATATCTTTATCTGTGAATTTCTCTGGCGCAGACACGTGGCAGCCCCTGGGGCCGCCACGTGTCAGCCTTTTTTGGCCTTATTTTATTAATTCGATTAATAATAATAATAATAATAATAATAATAAAGCCAACGCACGTGTAGGGCATGTGCCTCCAGGCATGCGCCCAGCACGTGCCACACCCTCTCCTCCGATCTCGTGCCACGTGGCCCTTTTTGGACCATCAGATCATCGCCCGATCGGACGGCCCAGGGGTCGCCTTCAACCTCTCAGCGCCTCCCCCATTCTGGAGCCACCCGCCTCCGCGATTTCCTCCCCTAATCTCGCAATAGCCAGCCACCTCCGCAACCTCCTCCGCCTATCTCGTGCCGCAAACCTCCTCTGGCTATCCCGCGCTCCTGCCTTATTTAAGAGCATGGCTGCACCCCGACTCCCCCATCCATCGTTCACCACCGGGGTCATGACAGCCAACACCTCAGCGTGATCCGAGGTCCCCTCAGCCTCGTCGTAGCCCCCTGCGCTCCGCAGCTGCTCTGCTCCGACCACTCTCACCGTTGAGCCCAACTCAGGTATCTCCTTGCTCCTCCGCTTCACCTCATCTTCACCTCCATCTCCGATCTCTCTCTCTCTCTCGATCATCATCCTCAACTACATCAACGCCATCACCAACAACCCCATCGCCAACAACACTCCGCCATCGCCACCACCACCTCTAACGACTCCATCGACCATCATCTTCTTCAGCACGGTCATCATCTTCGTCACCAACTACGCTGCCATCGTCATCGACGACCACCGCCCGCTCCGCTTCGTCGTCCTCCGCACAGAAGCTCATCTCCTCCAACAGCCAACTCCACATACTGTCTCTGCTGCGACTCCAATCGTCGAGCCAAAGATACCATCCATCGTCTTCAACACCGCCTTCGAGCTCCACCGACGATGCTGCTCCGACCATCTTCACCAGCCACGCCTCTACAGCAACTACGAGCACCACCTGCTCCGCACCGCCATTCCTTCGCTGCTCCATCGACGACCCTCGGTCGTGTGTCGGCCAACGGTGACTGTTCGATCACCACACTACCTTGATCAGAGCCGTTGGCAAAATGCACCCCCAGCCGTGGATTTTAGCTCCATCGACGGTTCTGATAGACCTCTGAGCCCAGCTCTGAACCTCTCTCCATACCAGGTGCCTCGGGCCACCCGAAACACTCAAGCGGCACCATGTGGAACCCTCGCCCGGAGCTTCCAACCGAGCCACCTTATCACATGAGGCTCACGTGATGCTAGGATAAATTGCAGTCACCCCCCCACCCCGGAGCTCCTATGAATTGCGGATCAGCCCCCGCCAACGAGAGGTCACATGCTTTGCATGTGACCTTCTGGCAATTTTGCAGAATTATCCCCCATAGAATTGATAATTACAAATCAGTCCCCCCTTGCATTATATTTATTTTATTTATTGCAGTTCTAACACTGTGTTCTCCTTCATTTTTAGACATCTCCAGTACATTATTTTATTATCAAAAAAATAGCATGATGTTTCTCATTTAATTCTCTACGTGTTGACATATTGTGGATATTTTTGTGATTAATGTTAATTAATATTTAATTGTTCTATGGAAAATTGCAGATTTTGCCCAGCTAGTGCTCTTAAATTTGCTATTAATTAACTGTTACTCTAAAAATCTCTGAAAAATCACATATTGTAGAGTTTATTATGCTTGACATTGTGCCCAAAAAGAATTGTATTTGCATGCATAAATTGCTTTGTAAAAGTCATTTTGCATATTTCAGTATTTGATTTTTTAGTAGGTATTAAATCTCACACTTTCGAGGTTTAGGATTTTTTTTGAGATCCATCACCTAGTGATCGATCTTAGATAATTTTATCCTTTGAAATAAGTAGGTTTAATATTTATTATAATTAAATATTGAAATTCATTTTATTTGCATTTAAAAATCCATAAAAAAATTCATATTGCATCCAAAAATTCCAAAAATATTAAAGTACATTCATTTCATCATAATTTACATCGTGGCCAAGTTTTATATTTTTTGAACATCATTTGAACGTATTTGACATTTTAGTCCCTAAAATAGGTCGAATTTGCATTTTGCATCCTTTATTGCATTAAAAATTACAAGAAAAGACCACCTCGAAAATTGCGTACGAATTATTATAGACATAATTCTAGGTTGTTCCGTTGCCTCCTTGTGTTCGACCTTGGGATTTGTCCAAGTAAAATAAACATAAAACCACATTGTTTAAATTGACGAATATTTTATGTGGTAATTTTCTTGACCGATTCCGATTGTCGCCTACAACGACAAATCAAATCATCATTTTTTAGCACGAACAAATACCAACATCTCATTTTAACGCAGCGAATATTGGACTCGTCAAATGGCGCCGTTGTCGGGGATGCAAATGGCTTAGTTTTTTTTGTTTTGAAAATTTTCGTTTTGTTTTCCACATTCAGGTAGTCTGACCCTCGAATCTCTCATTGTAAAATCCATTTTTTGTCTTTTATTGTATTTTTCAGCATTTATTTCTCTTATTTTATTTTTGAGGCACTCTCTTACAATCTCTCTCTTATATTTCTTATGAGGTACCCTGCGTACGTGGAGCGGTTTTCAAGAAACCGAAGCATCTTCACTGACTTCCGAAAAAGCCACAATTAATTTAAGATCGAGTCGAGTCATGAGAGAGCGTAGAGTCTAGGTTTTTTATTTCTGTAATTTTAGTTCTTTAATTAATTGCTCATTTACAGCGGTGTCCGTTTGGACTCTCGCATGTGTAAAAAGACTCCGAACTTTTCTGTGGTGTGTCGTGGCCTGTTTCACTCTCCGGTGAGGATGGGGTCCGACTTGAGTGGCAATTAGGATAGATCTGCACATACAGCTCTCAAAGCATTTATATTTTTGATTGTGCTCGTAGGATCTAAGGCCACACTGCACTTTAATTGAGAAGCACATTAGATCGTTCAACGTAGCCAAATTTAACTTAATTCTTTCCCGCTAATAGAACTTTCTGCTTAGGTGCGATTTTTCATCGGCTTGCATTCATTTAGAATAATTTTTCAATTCTGTATTGCATCCCACATGGAGATTAAGAGGATTCAATGTAAGTCTTCTAACTGAGCATACATCATAGTTTTTAGCGTGCATCGGCTTTTTCCCGAACTTCTCCCTCTTGTTTTATGACATAACTTTAAAGGAAATTGGGACTGGACGATAGACGTGTATTTGTGCTCATTTAAATTCATCAGTGATCACTTAATTAAAATTGGGACTGCTAAATATAACCGATCTTAAGAACCCATAAAATCAAGAATTTTTGCGGGAGAGCAACCCCGACATTATTTGTTTTTATCTTGCAGCGAGGGGAGAGACGCACACTAGGATAGAGCCAAGCCAGGATTTTCATACTGACTACTGATTCTACCAAAAATGATTAGCTACTTCTCAGTGAGGATCTAGCGGGTAGCTGGTAAACGGTCCGGATTTCCTTAGCAGAGTGGTTGGTTTAGAGGACACTACGTAAGGCTCCATCCTCAAGTAAAGGGTAGTCGTTCTACGGTCCTTACTTACTCCCATACTGGCTGAATGTAGGTGCAACTAGTCCTAAGAATTCGGGACAGTCGGACGGGAGATATAAACACATAACAACTCGTTTAAACGACTTGCAAGACTCGAATTCTCACCAACTAAAACTGACAAGATAATTGGCCGAACTCTCACGGCCTTCACTGAGTGAGTTGGTGAAACAAACCCTTTTATTGTGTTTGCATTGTGTATAGAAACTAGATAATCAATGAATACCGCACACTTGTTCCTAGATCATGAACCGTAAACCTCTTGCTAATCATTTTTCGAGAATGGAAAATTATGGTAATTCTCGTTCGGACTCCGCGAACCCTTCTCTGACAGCCACAACTTTTCCAATCTCAGAGGTTCATAGGCACTCTTACTCAGGACCACCTCGGGTTCATGGACACCCTTCCCGTGAATCCTCCTCTTATGATTCTTTCAGCTTCCGGAAAGGAGGTCAAACCCGTACTCTTTCTTTATCTCCTGATCACATCGAGGAAGACTCTCACCTCGATAACTCTGACTCTGAATCTTTCCATTCTATTGACTCTGATTTCTCCCATTCTAAAGGTGAAGAGAAGAAGAAGAAGATGCCACCCAAGTTGCCTCCCAAGAAGGAACCAGAAGAGGGACATAATGAAGACCCAATATAGATGATTTTGCAAGACTGGATGCATCTGAGCAGCAACAGCTGTTACTGAGGGAACAACTTGAGCAATTGAATGCTGGAGAAGAACCACCAATGGAAGCTGCATACAATCCTGGGCAGTACAGAGTTAGAAATTACTTACAGCCACCTCAACCAGAGATTAACTATGAACTAAAGCCACACTTCCTGAGTCAACTACCCCAATTCCATGGAAATGCAAATGAAGAGCCATATGAATTCTTGCGAGACTTATAGCTGATATGTTCTAATATGAGGCACCCACAAGTCAGCGAGGACTACATTCGTCTCACTGCACTACCTTTCGCCTTGAAAGGAAAGGCAGACTACTGGGTGAAAAACTTAGGAGTGACTGTAACCACTTATGATAGGTTCAAGAACCAATTCTTAAAGAAATTCTACCCTTTGAGTCGGACAAACCAAATGAGGACCCGCATCACCAGTTTCTCTCAGATGCCTAATGAACCACTCTGTGAGGCTTGGGATAGGTTTAAAGATCTGCTACAGAAGTGTCCCTGCCATGATCTGGATAACAACATCTTAGTTCAGTCACTCTACTCTGGCCTCAACTACGAGACTCAAGGGATAGTCAGTGCTGCCTGCGGAGGCAACTACACATCGCGAGGAGCTGAGACCGTCTGGAAAGTACTGCAGTATATGGCAGAGACAAGCCGTTCACAAATCGCCGGTAGAGCATACACTGATTCCCGGCACACTTTTCAAGCCAAAGACGGAAAGCAGACTGCCACAAAAATAGTAGAGGATTTGATTCCAAACATGAACATCATAGCTGATAAATTGACAGTTGTGGATCAAATTCATAAGAGAATGAACGACATCAACAACTTGATTTCCCAATTCCCAAAGCAAATGGAGGAGCTCACTGAGAAGGTGTCCAAGATGGGGATGCCTACTGCACCTACGGTCCATCGTGTGCATCATGTCCAGGAGCAACCAGGATCAGGACAACAACAACCATGGATTCAGGATCAATCCTATGCCCAACCCTCCCAGCAATCACCTCCACAAGCTGAAACTGTTGATGAAGCCCTGCCTCTGACATTCGAAGTAAACAACATTTGGTAGATACAAGACACTACCCGACAGGGTGATATGGGGGACCGTCAGCCTTATCAACTTCTGCCCACTTTCTATAATGCCACATTTCCACCAGCTCCACAACACACTCAGAACACTGCATCATATCAGCATCCGAAGCAGCAACAGCAGTCATACAACCATCAGAACCAGCATCAGCAATACCATCAGCAATACCAAGCTCCAAAACAATCCGCTCAATCATCCAACCCTTTAGAAGAATCGATAGATATACAAAGACAGATGCTTGAAGAGATTCGCAACTTCCTAAATGAGTTGCACGATCTACGGGTTGATGTTAATCGCCTGTCCCGTTGGAAGGATGAACAGCTAGCCCCGGCTACAAGCATTCCCGCCCAAGTTCAAGCTAACCCTAATAGCTTGAACAATCATCTCAACACAATGGCTAGGTATACTATTCAGATTTTTCCACATCTGAACATGAGATCCTCTCATTTGACAAAATCAATGCCATATCACTCAGGAGTGGAAGGACAGTGGTCGTACCTGACCGGGCAAGGGAATCGAACCATGAAGACTCGGAAGATCAACCGAAGGATACTTCTGATGATGAAGAAGAAGGACGTCTGAAGATCTCAGCACAAGAGAAGGGAAAAACATCTATGGAATCTACAGAGGACCTTATACCTCTAGTTGCTGCAAAAATCCCTTTGTCACCTTTTCAGCAACCTGATTTTGATTATTATCAGAAAACTCATGATTGTAATAAAAACTTCATTTCTAATAAAGATGCTTTTATTTATGATTCAGGCTCTCTATCTCCTTTCTCAAATGCTTCCATTCCTTTCCCCCATGCTCTGAAGAAAGGAAAACGAAAGAAAAACATTCTAGATGACCCAGAAATGGAACGATTCTGCCAGCAAAATATCACAGTCAAAGTACCCTTTGATCAGTATGTGGCCAGTAATCCAGCATTTCAGAAGTACTTGAAGATGAAATGCACTCCCACCAGAACTCGTACAAAGAAACCAAGCCAATTTGTGGAGACTCATATCTTGACAGTTGCCACTACCAAATGTGTCAAAAATAATCATCTGCCAAGAAAGAAAAGGGATCTGGGTGCTCATTATGTGGAGAGTTGCATTGGCGGCATTGCATTCGCATGCACACTTCTCGACAATGATTCATCCATAAATCTTCTATCCTTAGCCTTATATTACAGATTGGAGTTAGGTCCTCTCAAGAAATCATTATCTTTACTCCAATTTGCTGATAAATCCACTAAAAGACCTAAGGGAGAAGTGAAAAATGTTATCATCATGATCGAGGGTACATAATACAAAGTGGACTTCACTGTCCTTGATATGGAGACCACGAACCATTGGAAGGAATCACAAATCATTCTTGGAAGACCATTCTTAAGAACCACCAAAGTTGTATTCGATTACAGCACCAGAATGATGAAGTTCTGCTCTCCAAGCGGAGAAGTAGACTTGGAGATGAAACAAACAAAGGGGCAAAGACCGGACTCCGAATTCACCACTGAATATGTCGAAACATCAGAATGCAATCTCCTCAGCATTACTAGGTCGTGGGACCAAATGCCAGACATTCAGATTGAAAGCACATCATCAGAAAAAGAAACAATGCACAGTGCATTTTGCGAGATGTTGCCAAACATATCTAGTTACCCAGATTATTACAATCTTGATGACATAGAAATTCTTTTGGATTTGTCAGTCCCATCATCTTTGGGACAATCAAGAAATATCGATGACGAGCCGGACGTGGCTCTGGCCGAATTACCATACTATTTTAGCGATCCGACTCACCTTTCTTTGGAATTGGTAGCTAGCACATCACAGAGTGACTCACCACCAACCGACACTGATCCAGATGCAAAGATCATTCAGCCAGATATAATTGATGATTCTGATTTGCCAGAGCTGAAACCACTGCCTCCCATACTGAAGTATGCATTTCTAAATGGACCCAAAGAAAAATTCCCTGTGTTCATTATCTCATCATTAACCATGGACCAGGAATCTAGATTACTCGAAGTCCTTGAGCGAAATCGAAAAGCTATCAGTTGGACGGTGTCAGATCTCATAGGAATAAACCTCGCTCTCTGCTCGCACCAAAATTATGTTGAGGATAATGCAAGGCCTTCCCGTGAATGTCAGAGAAGATTAAACCTCAATCTTTGAAAAGTGGTTAAGAAAGAGATAGGGAAATGGTGCAAAGCAGGATTTATATACCCCGTTTCTGACTCCAAGTGGGTGCCCCCCCTTCATGTCATCCGGAAGAAGTCGGGAATCCAGATGGTCACCAATGACTAAGGGTATCGTGTTGGGGCACGTCATCTAAAAAAGGGAATGGAGGTTCATCCTGCCAAGCTGGATGTGATCAAGAAACTTGAGCCACCAACCAACGTCAAGTCAGTGAGGTCTTTCTTAGGGCATGTTGGATTTTATCGAAGGTTTACCCAGATTTTTCAAAGATCGCCCACCCACTGACTGAGCTCTTAGGAAAAGACACCGAGTTTATTGTAAATCACAGATGTCTAGAGGCCTTCGAGCTCCTGAAAAAGAAAATATGTGAATCTCCGATACTACAAGCTCCCGCCTGGTCTCTTCCCTTCGAGATCATGATCGATGCATCGGATTTTGCTGTCGGAGGGGTACTTGGACAAAGAAGAGATGGAATTCCTTATGCAATTCACTACGTGAGCAAAGTGTTGGATCCTGCACAAAGAAATTATACAGTGACTAAAAAGGAAATTCTTGCGGTTGTTTGGCCCTTGAAAAATTCAGATCATACATATTGGGCTCCAAAGTGACAATCTTTACAGATCACATGGTAATTAGATATCTTATGGATAAGAAGGATGCCAAGGCATGACTTTTGAGATGGATCTTGTTAATCCAAGAATTTAATTAGGAGATCAAGGATAAACCTGGAATAAAGAATGTTTTTGCTGATCACCTTTCCCGAATTGAGCAAAACAATTATCCTGACACTAGACCAATTAAGGAGACTTTTCCAGATGAAAAAGTTTGCGTTATTGATTCAACCCCATGGTATTCTAACATCATGAACTATCTTGTCTCTAATAAGGTTTCCTTTGGTTGGACCAAGAGAATGATTGATCGATTGAAGTCAGATTCGAGAAAATACTATTGGGACGACCCTTTCCTTTTCTATGAAGGATCGGATTGTGTCTGGCAAGATGTATTCCTCAGGAGGAATATCAGAGTGTCCTCACACATTGTCATTCTCTCGAGGCTGGAGGACACCATTCGGGAAAGAGAACCGTGTACAAGGTACTCTAATGTGGATTTTAGTGGCAGACCTTATTTAGAGATGCTAATGAATTTGTACGGTCATGCCCGATTCTCCAAAGGATGGGAGGGACTGTTGGTTATAGAGATGAAATTCCCATGCAACCAATGATTTTTTGTGATGTTTTCGATGCATGGGGGATTGATTTTGTGGGCCCCTTTCCCAATAGCAATGGATTTGTGTACATCTTGTTAGTGGTTGACTATTTATCAAGATGGGTAGAGGCTATTCCAACCCGAACTGCAGATAGCAAAGTCGTCTGTAAGTTTATTAAGGAAAATATCATTGCAAGGTTCGGGATACCAAAAGTTTTGATTTCTGATGGAGGTAGCCACTTTGTGAACAAGGAGATGAGATCTTTGTCTAAGGAGTATAAATTTGAGCATAGAATAGCCAACCCATATCATCCACAATCTAATGGCATGGCAGAGGTTTCTAACAGAGAGGTGAAGGGTATTCTTCAGAAGGTGGTTCATCTAGAAAGGAAGAACTGGTCGAAACTGTTGGACCAGGCCCTGTGGGCCTATAGGACGGCCTATAAGACTCCACTCAGAACTTCACCTTTTAGCATGATCTATGGCAAGCCATGCCATCTACCTACAGAATTGATTCACAAATAAGAATGGGCGATCAAAAAGTTGAATTGGAGTTGTCACCTTGGGAAATTATGTCGAGACTTAAATCTGAATGAGGTAATTGAAATTCAAAATCGGGCATATGACAACAGTATGATTTATAAGGACAAGGTCAAGAGATGGCATGATAGACACGTTCGAGATAAAACCTTTGTCCCTGGGTAGAAAGTATGGGTGTTTAATGCTCGGTTGAAGATTTTTCATGGGAATCTGAAATCGAAATGGATGGGTCCCTACATTTTCATCGATATACATACCAATGGAAGTTTGGATATTGCTGAACTCAAAGATGATGCACAACCTTTCTCAGTAAATGGACAATTGCTGAAGCCATATATTGAATTACCCAAAGAGCAGATAGTTCAAGTTGAGGTCATCTACTTTACGCAGAGCGAGGACATTGAAGATTCATTAGATCGGTCCCACCCTCCCCCCCCCCCCCCCCGACCACATCGATCTCCTTGTACAGCTTCTTCCTCTACTTAGGCCAAGGCCTAAGTATAGGGGGGATCGATGCCATCTGTACATACCATTCTTCTCCTATCTCCCGATCGCTCCATTTCCACCCTTCTTTCATACTTAGGTTGACCAGAGCCTAAGTATAGGGGGAACCGACACACACCTGCATATACTCTCTTCATCCACATATCCTGACCATTTCATTTTTTCTGCTCTTCTTCTATACTTAGACTGTTCACAGTCTAAGTATAGGGGGCGATTCTGTAAATCTTGTTCTTTTTCTTTTCCTTTTTGACTTTCCTATGCTTAGCCCGAGCAATGTCGTCTTTACGCTTCTTGTGCTCTGCGGACACAACACTCGCTAAGTATGGGGGGTATGTACTTTGTATATATTTTACCCATATCTCGTGCTTTCACGTAAGTCTATATGTATTTACAGGATGGGTATCTAACTTAAAAAACAAAAGAAAAGAAAAAGAAAAAGAGTTTTGCTACTAATACTGAATGTCCCTAAAATTTTTGAAAAAAATGGCTTCTTATTCATTTTTGCATTAAAAAAATCTCATAAAAAATGTGTCTGCATTTCACACACCTGCACTTCATCCAGCATCGCATTCATTTGCATCTGTGAAAAGTCATTGGGTTCTGAACCGAGTAATGAGCCAAAACCGAGAGTGGTCTGGACTTGACCTTAATCCACCTAATTTTCAGAGGAATTTCACCGAGAAATAGGATTTTAGAAGCTTCAGGTCTTTGACTTAATTCATTAAGTTCCACATGACAATGTGCAGCACTTGACTCATAGTGTCTAACCTGGTCTCTTCATTCTGGGTACAACTCTGGAATAGGGAATTAATTTGTACTCTCGCACTATGCACGTAGCTCAACTCAGACCGGATGTTGGAAGACTGTGTGAGTTTCTTTTCTGGTAGCGTGGAAATCTAAAGACCGAAGTACGGGTTGAAATAAAGCTTCGGAAAATGGATGTATGGTTGGGCACAATTTTTTCTAAGACCCCAAAAAAAGTACGGAACAAGAAGATTCTATATCCTTAGGGGCACAACAAGATCCAAGCAGAACCACAAAAAATTCCAAATACAAAGAAGCAACTACCAAATAAAATCTAACCAAAAAGGTCCAAGATTCAAGAAAACCTGCAGATCTTGTTGGAGACTCGGCTACATTGGCCAGCTTCACAAGGAGAGGTGACTACACTGGCCACCCTCCAGTTCTTTTCTCCTTCTTCTATCTTCTCTGCCAATTTGATTATGAACACAGCGCGACGAACCCTAGAAGGAAATACCTGACTCCCCGAGGACGAGTTACTGGAGAGGAGAGGAGCATGGTAGTCCAGCATTCTGGATGGGAAGAGCTAAAACCTTTCACACACATGATTCGGTTGTTCAATGTTCATAGGGTACACTTTGGGAAGAGGATTGATCTAAGATGACTTCTGAGCCGAAACTGTAGCAATGACGTGTAGAACTTGAGGAATGTTGATTTTAAAATTCTAAGTCTCACAGAAGTTCTGCCAAACTATTAATCCAAAGGTCGAGTCTAGTTCATTTTCACCTTTAGCTGATGATCTTGGTATGGAACCCAATCTCATTTCACCTCATGGCATTTCTTTTTTATGCTCAGGGACGAGCATGATTTAAGTATAGGGGGGATGATGAATCTCATATTCATCACTGTAAATCTCATTTATTTAGCTCAGATCCCTCAAAATCATCAGCAATTCTGCATCTATTCTGCATAATTACCATTCATGCATGTTTTCATAAGAATTGCATTTTAGCACTTATTTCTGCACAAAATAAGAAGCCAAAAATCCAAGCAAAAAATGACCTGTAAATAACCTAACTTCCCTGATTTTAACTCCTTCATACTATCTCCGAATGATCCAAAACGACCACTGCGTACATATCACTAACAAGAATAAATAAAAAATACAAAAAAATTACTATCCCAGATAAGTGGACCAAAAACCCAAACCCTAGTTTCAGGATTTACGGACTGAGAACCTCATATCTTCCTCATCCAGTGTCTGTTTTAATCCTACTCACTTTGAACTAATGTACATTCAATTACCTTCAAAACATGACCAAGTTCAAGTGAATCGGAGCTCATATGTGAAAGTTGGATTTTGGGCCTCTTTTGTACATTGTGTATTTAAGCGTTTTTTGACCTGGTATTTTATGTACATATTTTCTTAATTAATAAAAATCCAAAAAAATTAGATTAAGGTGCTTAATTTATATTTGTTTTTTCCACTTTTTTTTTGGATTTTTTATCTGGTTTAAAAATGACAAAAAATTACAAAACCAAAAAATTTATGTTTGTTATGCACATGGAATACCCCAAAAATACAACTTTGTTCATTTGATCGATTTTGGTTTTTATGTCTTTATGAAAGTTGTAGATCTCATCGAGACGAGCAACTTTTGTGAAGAAACTTTTTCGACCCGAGGTCGTTTGTTATTTTTTTTGATTTTACAAAATCTTTATCTACGGATTTTTCGGGTGCTGACACGTGGCAGCCCCTGGGGCCGCCACGTGTCAGCCTTTTTTGGCCTTATATTATTAATTCGTTTAAAATTAATAATAAAAAAGCCAACGCACGTGCAGGGCACGTGCCTCCAGGCATGCGCCCAGCACGTGCCACCCCCTCTCCTCCGATCTCGTGCCACGTGGCCCATTTTGGGCCATCCGATCATTGCCCGATCAGACAGCCCAGTGGTCGCCTGCAACCTCCCAGCGCCTCCCCCATTCTGACACCACCCACCTCCGTGATTTCCTCCCCTAATATCGCAACCGCCAACTGCCTCCACAACCTCCTCCGCCTATCTCACGCCGCCAACCTCCTCCAGCTATCCTGCGCTCCTTCCCTATTTAAGAGCATGGCTGCATCCCGACTCCCCCATCCGCCGTTCACCACCGTGGTCATGACAGCCAACACCTCGGCGTGATCTGAGGTCCCCTCGGCCTCGTCGCAGACCCCTGCGCTCCGCAGCTGCTCTGCTCCAGCTACTCTCACCGTTGAGCCCAACTCAGGTATCTCCCCGCCCCTCCGCTTCACCTCATCTTCACCTTCATCTCTGATATCTCTCTCTCTCTCTCGGTCATCATCCTCACCTACATCATCTCCATCACTGACAACGACAACCACATTGCCAACAACACTCCTCCATCGCTGCCACCGCCTCCGACGACTCCATCGACCATCATATTCTTCAGCACGGTCATCACCTTCGTCACCAACTACACTGCCATCATCATCGACGACCACCGCCTGCTCAGCTTCGCTGTCCTCCGCACAAAAGCCCATCTCCTCCAGGTACAGCCAACTCCGCATACTACCGCTGCTCCGACTCCAGTCGTCGAGCCAACAATTCCATCCATCGTCTTCAACACCGCCTTCGAGCTCCACCGACGACGCTGCCCCGACCATCTTCACCGGCCACACCTCTACAGCAGCTACGAGCACCACCTGCTCCGCACTGCCATTCCTCTGCCGCTTCATCGACGACCCTCGGCCATGTGTCGTCCAACGGCGACCGTTCGATCACCACGCTACCTTGATCAGAGCCGTTGGCAAAATGCACCCCCAGCCGTGGATTCGAGCTCCATCGACTGTTCTGATCGACCTCCGAGCCCAGCTCCGAACCTCTCTCCAGGCCAGGTGCCTCGGGATGCCCGAAGCACTCAAGCGGCGCCACGTGGAACCCTCACCCCGAGCCCCCAGTCGAGCCACCTTATCACGTGAGGCTCACGTGACGCTGGGATAAATTGCAGTCACCCATAGAATTTTGAAGAAGTATCCCCCATAGAATTGGTAATTACAAATCAGTCCACCCTTGCATTTTATTTATTTTATTTATTACAGTTCTACCCCTTTGTTCTCCTTTATTTTCAGACATCTCGAGTACATTATCTTATTATCTAAAAATAGCATGATTTTTCTCATTTAATTCACTACGTGTTTACATATTGTAGATATTTTTATGATTAATGGTTAATTAGTATTTAATTGTTCTGTGGAAAATTGCGGATTTTGCCCAGTTAGTACTCTTAAATTTGCCATTAATTAACTGTTGCTCTAAAAATCCCCGGAAAATCACATATTGTAGAGTTTATTATGCTTGACATTGTGCCCAAAAAGAATTGCATTTACATGCATAAATTGCTCTGTAAAAATCATTTTGCATATTTCAGTATTTGATTTTTAGTAGGTATTAAAATCTCACACTTTCGAAATTTAGGATTTTTCTGAGATCCATCACCTAGTGATAGGTCTTAGCTAATTTTATCCTTTGAAAATAAGTAGATTTAATATTTATTATTATTAAATATTGGAATTCATTTTGTTTGCAATTAAAAATCCATAAAAATTCATATTACGTCCAAAAATTCCAAAAATATTACAGTACATTCATTTCATTATAATTTACATCATGGCCAAGTTTTATATTTTTCGGGCATCATTTGAAAGTATTTAACATTTTAGTCCCGAAAATAGGCCGAATTTGCATTTTGAATCCTTTATTGCATTAAAAAATACAAAAAAAGACCGCCTCGAAAACCGCGGACGAATTTTGATAGACATAATTCTTGGTTGTTCTTTTGTCTCCTTGTGTTCGACCTTGGGACTTGTCCATGTAAAATAAACATATACCGCATTGATTAAATTGACGAATATTTTATGTGGGTATTTTCTTGACCGATTCCGATTGCAGCCTACAACGACAAATCAAATCATCATTTTTAGCACGAAAAAATAATAACATCTCTTTTTAACGCAACGAATATCGGACTTGTCAATGGTGCATTTCCCTTCTCGTTGTTCTTGTTACTATGCTGGTTGGGTTTGTAGTCCCTTTCCTCTTAATGTAGGAGCCATTTTTTTAATCTTCATGTAACTCTAACTCTAGATCAGGTTCTTGATCTGCACGGTTGAATAAACCCTAATCAATCTCTGTATGAGAAATAAATGCTGAGATTAGTATGGGATTAAGGTCAATCCCAGATGGTTGTGAATGGAGCATATGATATTGATTGAAATCAATCTCCATCCACAAGGGGTTGGTTTTGGGACAAGAGTAATCTCGATTTATTTGAAGAATAAGAGCTGGCTTGGTTTTGAGTCCATCACGAACAACGAATTTATTGAAGAAAGATAAGTATTAAAAGAAGAAAGGATTTAGGAGTCCAAGGTGAAGTTCACAAGGTCCGAACCGATTTCTTGGAGATCGCCCCGCATTATTGGAGATGTCAAATACATGAAATCGACGAGGGTGTCGGATGAGGCCCGACTAAACAATTCATGAGATGACATTTAAGAGAGTCAAAAGGGGATAGATGATGGATGAAAATTATGGAGATGAACTAGAAATAAAAGGAGTGTAAAATAGTAGATGGCTCATAGCGAGCGGGGGTCAAAGAGAAAAATGTAAAATAAAAGATGCGACAAAATGGAGCAAAGGAGCGATGTTTTTGATCTTGACCTTAACAAAACTAATTAATCAAACCACAATACAATGGATTCACCAGCTCGAGTGTGAAGGTGAGAATGTTCGGGAATTATCTTTGTCAGTTTTAGATTGATTTTTAAGCAATTATCTTTGTACGAGTCTTTAAGTGTTAATCCTATAGAAGCGAGAGTACTGCTGGAAAAGTATTCCGTACTTGTCCTCCTCCTATGTAACTTGTATTCTATACTTTTTGAGATCCTTGTGTTCGTATCTAGATTCCCTACTCATCCAAAGAAATAGTGTGTGAAATTTGATAGTGGCGAAGCAAATACTTCGAGTCAAGTCCACAATGGAATCACTAGTGAGCGATCAAGAGCCTACTCAGATGCAGGACAATGATACAGCTACCCTCATGAAGGCCTGGCCTAATCTCATATACTTCGGAAATGGTTAGTGTTCTACACAAGCGAGAATCGCCGTCGACGACCAAGTCCTACTCACCCACGTACGATAGCAGTGTTGGTACTTCAGAAATCCAAGCGTACAACAAGGTAGTATACATGATGGGTTGTTGGCTCTAATCCTGATGATAACGCTCTCTCACTTAGAAGGCCACCTCCCTCCCTCAAAAGTACCTAAAAATAATGAGAGCTTTACTCACCCAATGAAATGAGTCTGATTAATCAAATTTATTTAGGAGAAGTATTTTTAGCAGTCCCTTTATTAATTTTTCTATGTTATCACTTGCTTTGAGTAAATTCAATACAAACGCTTAATGTTTTTGTTGGTTTTCTTTTTGCCTAGGTTGTCAAAATAAGATGGAGAAGGTGGAAGTGCAATGCAAGTTGAAAATGATGATGAGTGCTCAGATAGAAGACTCACAGTAATTTCCAGCTCTCTCCATGCAAGATGCACGGTAGAAATTCGTAAACCTAGTCTATATGCAAATGCAACTATGAAATTTTCCTAATAATAGGTAGTGTTATTAGCATGAAGAACTGAATGTCAAACCCTAGAATGATCACTCAAAAGTTCGATCTTGGAGACAACATCGGTGCTTGCAACAATGGGTCCTGCAAGCGTTGTATGGTGCCTCCCTTGACGCTGGATGATCAATACAAGATTCAATAATTAATTTTTAAATCCAATCCTAATTTGATCTATAAGAACACGCATGTCCTTAAGTACGTGGATATAGCTATCGATCAAGCACATCTAGATCTAAGGGCTCAATCACAAAACCCAAAGGAAACAAAAGCGGAAAACTCAAAACATAGAAAACAAAGAAAAGAAATGCAGTGAAATCATGAAAAATTTGGTGAGCCCCCAAGTGAACAAACACTTGGAAATTGGGCTCGAATGATCAAGAGTCCAAGTACATGTATTATTACAAATTAATGTAAGCAAATGTAAATCGCTCTCTCACAAAATAAAGGAAAAATCTATGCTAAGTTCTTTTCTCTCTCTCTCTCTCTTGCTATCTCCTCTTGGTCTACAGTTAGAATGACCAAGTCTTCTCGATTCGAGGGTCCTCAATCACCTAGGCAGTTGCCATGGTCTCGAAGTCCCTCGCAAGAAAGTAGAAGAAATGGATATTAGCACAATAGACAATAACATCAAATGAAAGAGAAAATAAACGAAGAAAAATAATTAAATGAAAATGATCCAAAATTTTATCCTACGTGTTGCTCCCCGACAATGTTGCCATTTGATGACAGGGATTTTGCGAGGGTCTAAATAATATCCTCACTAAGTAGAGAAGGTAAATTGTCGCTGAGGCGACTGCTCACAAAACCATGTGGTCAAGCACAGTAAGGGTCGAACACAGGAAACAATGAAGGACAGAGAATCAAAATTGGCTAAAAGAAGACAATATATGTTTTTGCATTTTTTCGGGAATTTTGAATTTTAGGTTGGTTTTTAACTATAAACATCTCTTTTTTATTGTAATATATATATATATATATCAATTATATATATATCTTTTTATATTATTATGATTTTTCCTTTCCTGTTCTTTTTAATATAGAATAAAGGCTTATATATAACTATATGTATAATATAGAGTAATATAATTATAAATACAATTAAAAATAAACAAAAATTACAAAATAATATGTTATTGTATTTTATATATTTTCTACTATCTTTTATTTTTGAGAATTTTTGCTAATTTTTAATATTTGTAAAGTTAAAAATATCCCAAAACATGGATTAAATGAATAGGTCGAATGGTTATGGAAATTAAAAATAGCTAAATAGCTCAAAATTTACTAAAACTATTCTTATTTATTAATATATATATATATACAAAAGAAAATTTAGAGACAAAAATAAATATTTTTGGATATTTAAAAGATTTTTTTAAACAATTATAAGGATTTAGGTGCTTTTAAATTTTTAGTTATTTTTTCCATTTTTAGGGACTTTTGGTCTAGAGATGGAATAAATAATAATAAACAAAATGTAATTTCTTTGCTCTTTTTAAATACTGTTTTATAATTTTTTTGGAGTTTTTAATTCAAAAAGGGGCAAAACTATGCTATTTTGATTGTTAATAAATGGGGAAAATGCCTAAAATGCAAAAATAAAAATATATGTGAAAAAGTAAGCTAGTAGGCTCTTAACCCTAATTTTTCATTATTTTTGAACACTGATGAAATTTAAAAAAACTAAAGAACAAGCACAAAAATTGATGTACTAGCATGGGTACATTTGCAATTCAAATAAAAGTCGGGGGCTACAATGCAAATCACCCAAAAATTTACAATTGATATTCCAAATTTAAATACTATACCGAAATACAAGAAAATTTACAGGGGTTCAACTACAAAACAGCTCATGTGGGACGACATGTGTGTTGAGCTAGACTGAACCAAAGTGTAATTTCTAGAAGTTGAGGGGTCCTTTTGCAAAAATTACAGAAACTATAAAGCATGAGTAATTATAGGACTTACATTAAATATAAAACCGAGGGGAAATATGTGCAAAATACCCCCAATATACATGCAAAGGGAAGGTTCTGGTTGATTTATTTGACACATGTCGTCCACGCAGCATGCGATGACGCTTCGAGCTTGACATCCAAGATTAGATCCTGGAAAAGAATCCTACGGTGTTGGCTCTTCAGATCTGACATCTCCTGCTCTCTTAGGAGGATGCACTTGATCGGACGGTATTGAGGGGGCTAGGAAGAACACACTAAGAGCTCACCCTGGGCAAGTTTCAAATAGACGACGCTCAAGCCTCAAGCCACATGCATCGTTGTTGAAGGTTTCTACAAGTTCATGCAAGCTCTGTTCATCTGCCATGTGCTTCAAAAGGTCCAGAGCTCAAGGAGTGAGCCCTGGGGGTCGATGACTCCGATGAATCTCCTAGTTTTGTTCTTGACAAAATTGGCCCCCATATGGGGCCTTTAGCTTAGAGGACCTACGGGGTTAGCTTAGGGACAAAAATATGAAGGATATTGGGGATGATAAGGTTAAATGGGCGAAAGATGGTTGCAAGCAGTGTCCTCTAATGAACGGCTAAGTGGTAGGATGGGCATCTTGATGTGTGCAAGATCCATGTTGGTGCAAGTGCATGGGATGTACTGGAGGGGAAGGGGAAGATGATGGAGGTGAAAGCAGAGTCGTAGGATGCCTGAAGTAACTAGAAACGAGAAGAAGAGTCAGAGCACTGATGAATCTCAGATTCATCACTCCAAATCTCATTAATTAAGCTCAAATCCCTCAAAATCATTGGCATTTCTCCATTTATTCGGCATAATTAGCATTCATGCATGTTTTAATAAGAATTGCATTTTATCCCTTATTTCTGCACAAAATAAGAAGCCAAAAATCCCAGCCAAAATTAACCTGTAAATAGCCTAACTTCTCTGATTTTTAACTAATTCATGTTAACTTCAAATGACCCAAAACCACCTCCACTGTGTACATATCACAAACAAGAATAAATGAAAAATACAAAAAAATCACTAACCTAAATAAGTGGACCAAAAACCCAAATCCTGGTTTCAGGATTTCCGGAATAAAACCCCCATATCTCCCCCATCCAGTGTCGTTTTGCTCCTACTCACTTTTGAACTAATATACATTCAATTACCTTCAAAACAAGACCAAGTTCAAGTGAATCGAAGCTCGTAGGTGAAAGTTGGGTTTTGGGCCTCTTTTCTACATTTTGTATTTTAGCTGATTTTGACCTATTATTTTATGTATGTAATTAACCTATTCTATTTTATTTCTTTTTCATTTGTCTGCTTTGATGAAAGTTTTATTAAAATGCATAAAAATCCAAATCCAAACTGAGCTTGAAATCAAAGAAACAAATTGAGTCCGAGACTTCACTAACTGTCTTTACAAAATTGGTCTTTTCGTGTTTTATTTTATCTCTTCTTTTTCTTAATTAAGAAAAATATAGGAAATTTAGATTAATGTGTAAATAACTATCTTTGATTTTACCAAAAATTTTTCGGATTTTTATCTAGTTTAAAAATGACAAAAATTTATAAAATCCAAAAAATCAAGGTATTCTATGTACATGGGATACCCCAAAAAAATCACTTTGAGCAATTGATCTAATTTGGTTTTAATGTATTCATGAAAGTTGTAGTTCTCGTCGAGACGACCAATTTTTTGTGAATAAACTTTATCGGTCCGAGGTCGTTTGCTATTTACTTAGGATTTTTCAAAGTATTTATTCTCTGAATTTTGTGGTGCTGACACGTGGCAGCTCCTTGAGCTGCCACGTGTCAGCCTTTTTTTGGTGATTTATTATTCATTTTTTTATTAAAAAATTGAAAGGGTTGCACATGTGGAGTACGTGCCCTCGGGAACGTGCCACACACGTGCTGCCCCCTCTCACCCCCATCTTGCCACGTGTACCCATCGTGGCCGTCCAATCTCAGTCGATCGGACGGCTACTGCTCATCTTCCTCAACTAGCCCTCTTTCCCGATTCGACCACCACCGCCCCTCAAGATCTCCACCGGAGATCTCACGATTTCTCCGTCGTAGATCTCCTTCCTCCGCGTATCGCACCGCCGACCTTCCTTCCATGGACGCGCCACGATCTCCGTCAAATCTCGTCGACCGCCGCCATTCAATCCCATATCTTCTCCAATCCTTGATCTCGCCCCAAAATGCCTCGACTATTTCCTTCTCCGGTCGTACTCCTCGACCCTATTTAAAACCCGATGGTCCTCCATCACAGGGCATCCATCTATAGCCATTAGAAGTAGAGGGACGACGGTGACAGAACAACCCCTCCACCTTAAACCTGGCGAGGTCCGAGCTCCAAACAACTCGTTGCAGGTGTGGCAACTCTGCCTTCTGCTCAGCTCCGGCCATTATCTCCGTCGAGCCAACGTTATCCACCAACAACGATCAACTCCGTCGTGCTTTATCAGCTTCAACCTTCCTCGTCAACTACCAAACCTCCGACGTCCTTCTTCGACATTCAACCTCCAGCTCCACGCCACCAACGACTACGCCTTCTTCATCAAGCTGCTCTGACAAGCTCCTCAGCCGCAGGAGCATGGCCACCAACGTCGACACCTAGCACCTCCGCCTCGCCAGGGAGCTCCACAACTGCCATCTCCGATAATAACTACAACAGCTCCTCCAACACCGTAACCGTCAACGATGACCAGCACATTCACCGTTCTGCCAGGAACCTCCACCGGTGCTCCAGGCCATCAACGGCCACCGTCCCCTGCCTCTCCACAACGTCAGTGATCGGGTACGAAGCCCGAGACCCTCCTCACGTGCTACACACGTGGGTGAGGGGACATCTTGCAAAGAAATCCCTGGAAGTCAAAGTAATTCTATAGAAGACCCTCATCATGTGATTGGAGGAATTTTTGCAAAGGACCCCTCGCTATTTCAGCCTATCGCACATCAGTCCCCCAACCAGAGGTCGTGTGTTCCGCACGTGACCCTCTAGCAAAATTGCAGCAGACCCACGGGACTTATTGGTAATAACATTATAGCCATGTTTTGCATTTTTATTTTTTATTATTTTGCAAAAATATCCCTGTATTCCCCCTTAGTTTTAAACCTCTACATTGCACTCTTTTATTTATAAAAAAATGGCATTACGTTCTGCACTTAATTCTCTACATCTTGACATATTGTGGACATTTTTATGATCAGTGGTTAATTACTAATTATTTTATATGGAAAATTGCAAACTTTGCCCATTTTATGCTCTAATTTTATAATTAATTAACCGTTGCTATAAAAGTTCTTGAAAAATGATGGATTGTTGAATTAATAGTGTTTAACATTGTTGTAAAAAAATCACATTTGCATGCATAGTTTTCCCTGTAAAAATCATTTTGCAAAATTCAATATTTGATTTTTAATAGTTATTAAATCTCGCATTTTCAAGGTTTAGGATTTTTTTGAGATCAATCACCTAGTGATAGATTTTAGATAATTTTATCCCTTGAAAATAATTACATTTAATATTTATTATAATTAAATATTGAAATTCGCTTTGTTTGTATTTAAATTCATAAAAAATCATCTTGTATCCAAAAATTCCAAAAAAATTACAATGCATTTATTTTATCATAATTATCATTCTGGCCAAGTTTCTTTTTTCAGACATTGTTTGATCGAGATTTACATTTTAGACCCTAAAATAGGCTGAAATTGCATTGTGCATCCTATATTGCATTAAAAATTACAAAAAAAAGATCGCCTCGAAGACTGTGCATGAACTTTAATAACCATAATTCTAGGTTGTTCCTCTGCCTCCTTGTGTTCGACCTTAGGACTTGCCCAAGTAAAATAAACATAAAACAACGTGATAAAAAGTTGACTAAATGTTTGTGGTTATTTTCTTGACCGATTCTGATTGTCGCCTACAACGAAACGACATTAATTTTAAGCAAACGATAATTCACGACAAATACATTTTTCAAAAGCACAATCCTGGACTCGTCAGATGGCATCGTTGCTGGGGATGCAAATGGCTTAGTTTTTTCGTCTGAAAATTTTTGTTCGGTTTTCCACATTCGGGTAGTCTGACCCCTGAATTTTTCATTGTAAATTCCATTTTTTTCTTCTCTCTGCATTTATTTTATTTTATTTTTCAACATTTATTTTTCTTATTTTATTTTTGATTTATTTTTGAGTGACTCGCTTACATTATCTCTCTTATTTTTCATTCGAGGTACCCGGCGTACGTGGAGCGGTTTTTGAAGACCGAAGCATCTTCACTGACTTCCGAAAAAGCCGCAATTAATTTAAGATCGAGTTGAGTTGTGAGAGAGCGTAGAGTCTAGGATTTTATTTTCTGTAATTTGAATTTTGTGTAATTAATTTCTCATTTATAGCGGTGTCCGTTTGGACTCTTGCGTGTGTAAAAAGACCTTGAACTTTTTCTGTGGTGTGTCGTGGCCTGTTTCACTCTCAGTGAGGGTGGGGCCCAACTTGAGTGGCAATTAGGATAGACCTGCACTCATAGCTCTTAAAGCATTTTAAATTTTTGATTGTGCTTGTAGGACCTAAGGCCACACTTCACTTTAATTGAGATGCACATTAGATCGTTCAATTTAGCCAAATTCAACTCAATTCTTCCCCGCTAATAGAACTTTCTACTAGGTGCAGTTTTTCATCGGCTTACATTCATATAGACTAAATTTCAATTCTTGTATTGCATCCAACATGGAGATTACGAGGATTCACCATAAGTCTTCTGACTGAGCATACATCGTAGTTTTTCACGTGCATCGGCTTTTGCCAAATTTCTCCCTCTTGTTTTATCACATAATTTTAAAAGAAAATTGAGACTGGACGGTAGACGTGTATTTGTGCTCGTTAATTCTTCAGTGATCACCTAATTAAAATTACGACTGACAAAAATAGCTGATCTTAATAACCCATAAAATCAAGAATTTTTGCGGAAGAGGAACCCCGACCTTGGATTCTTTTATGTTTCTGAGTGAGTGAGAGACGACACTTAAGGCTAGAGCCCAAACCCAAATTTTCATATTGATTACTGATTCTACCAAAAATAATTATCTACTTCTCAGTGAGGATCTAACGGGTAGCCGGTAAACGGTCCGGATTTCCTTAGCAGAGTGGGTGGTTTAGATGACATTGCGTAAGGCTCCGTCCTCAAGTAACAGGTAGTCGTTCTACGGTCTGTACTTACTCCCATACTGGCTGAAAGTAGGTGCAACTAGTCGTAAGAATTCGGACTAGTCATTAGGAAAATTTTCGGCACCTAAAAGCTCGCTAAATTCTTTCCAAGATTGTCTTATCACCAATTAAAATTGAAAAGATAATAGCCAGACACTTACGGCCACATTGTGTGAGTTGGTGAACTTGAGGTTTGATTTGTGTTTGATTTACGTGCGTGAACCGATTTCAAAGATCAAAAGCCACACAATTGTGCCATCTCTCTCCTTTCTTGATTTGTCAACCAATAAACCTCATTTGACAATCATGGAACTTTTGTCCAAGAACTCTCTAGATAGAGATCATGAAAATCAATTTGTCTCGAATAGACCCAAACCATCATTCATTTCAGCTCTTTCAAAAATGGCGGAACATTTATCCGAGAATCCATCAGAGCTATTCTATGAAAATGAATTCATATCGGTTAGACCCAAAACTCCAAAACCTCCTCCAACTACACACCATCCAACTTCCACAAGAGACTATCATTCACTAATAGATCCAACACTCTCTACAAATCCAATCTACTTCATGAATTACAACCCTTTGTATTCGGATCATACAAACCTACAACCAACTGAGGTCTCCACTTCTTCAGATGTTAATCCACTGTACTCCGATCATACAATTCATCCTTCATATTCGGTAAATGTCAATCCATCATTCATGGGAGATTATAGCCACATTATCGAATTTAACAATTCTTCACATCTCCCATCTACCCTACCCTTGAACACAATAGATCAACCATCATCTTGGATTGACTATGACAATCCCATCTTCAGACATGAGACTCACACAGAGGACTGGACTGACAATATAGAAACACATAACCCATGTATGTTGACTCCACAATATCAAGATCTGACCAATCATGATCAAAGGATTCAACTCTACTCAGACCAACTCCACAGGCTTGGATCACATGAGTAGCCTCCTTCCATAAATTTGGAGAAATTTTCAGCAAATAACGGTCATATATTGGATATTTCAAGAGACTCTTCTCCTAGCACATACAGGAAAATGGAAGAGGAAATTATTGAATTTCAAATACTAAAACACACCCCGATTGCTCCCATGATTGGTCATGAAAAGATTTTGGAGGATGATATTTCGAGGATAAATAAGAAATATGATTTAATGGAGGATAGATTACGAAAGTTTGTTGATCGATTAATCTCAATCCCTGGTAGCTCGGACATAAAAATGAATGAGGAAACGATTGGATCTAATGTTGAAAACTTTGAGGATATTCATGAACCTAGGGATGATTCTGACAGATGCACTTCTGCATATTATTTCCTTAGAAATGACTATGCCTCTGACTCTTACTCTGAACAGAAAAGCGCCTTCTCATCTACAGAAGACACCACATCACCACACCACACAGAAAATACCAAAAAATTGGAATATTCAAAAACACCCAAAAAAATTGAAAATCCAGAAAAAATCATAAAAATTGAGATCAAAGAAGATCTGAAGAATTTGGATCCTGTTGTACGGGAAGCTTTGGAAAAAAGATTGATGTTTGAACTTCCCTTTATACAGTCCATTGAACACTTCCCCGACCCTAAAGGATTTGTAATGGACAAATTAATGGCGAAAAAGTCAGGCACAATAAGAACAAAGACTGAAAGACATATCTGGTCAATGGCCTCCTCCTTGGTGTTGAGGAGAAAAATCGAGAGCTGCATAGTGAAGTGGTTGCCCATATTTGACTGTATAATCAAAGATACAATTTTCACCCATGCTCGAGTTGATGACGATTCACCGATCAATATCCTCCCGACCTCTGTATTTGACGAACTCAAAGTTGGATCGATCAGGAAGATATGAGAGATTGTTCAATTGGCTGACCAATCGATAAAGAGATCGAGGAATAATTTCTGTCATCATGACTTTCCAAGGTGCTCCGCTAAAAATAGAATTCACGATCATTGATATTGAGCATCAAGGAGAATTCACCCAGTCTCCAATTATTCTCGTAAAGCCTTTCTTAACATTGGCTAAGGAAATTATTGAGTGTGAGACTCGGGAAATCAGATTTACAGCATTGGAAGCTCTTCGATCTCACCCAGTCTTTGAGGAACCATGATTTTCTGAGGAAACCCACGAAGTCCTCGACATCCGTAACCACCAAGCGGTAGAAGAGTCGTACCCTATTGCTACACGTGAGATAGCAGTTGTTGATGAGACTATTGGTTTAGAGACTCTTCCCCCTGCTCCATTCCCAGCTGCTCTCACCATGGAGAATCAAGTATATGAATCATATGATCCGGAGACTTATGCATGGTCACACCCTAGGTCAACCTATTCTGATTACCTTGATCACAACAATACGACACAGGAATGCTCCAATGTCAAATCAATTGAGAACGAACATGCAGAGACTCCCCCCAATATTTCAATTCATGTGGATCTCAAAATAGAAGAATGTTTCTTATATGATCCTGAGACTTATGCATGGTCGCACCCTAGGGCAACCTACTCTGAATACCTTAACCAAATCATCCCAAATCAAGAGTGCACCAGCATTAAGAAGACTAAGAGAAAACACGCAGGCCGAACACCAACCAAGGAGAAGAATTCTAATGGTTATTCATCCGGAGACTCGAGTGGACCGACATCTTCACGAAACAAGAAAAAGAAAGTCACCTTTGACCTTCTGGAAGAGGAATTAGCTGATGATTCCTCATCAAGTCCGGAAAAGGTCATCTACATGAGTGAGGTCTACTCCACTGTTCTAAAACCATATCATCGCAAGAATCTAAAATCCGACTCTCGTTGGATGACTCCCGTTCCTAACTATTATTCATCGAAAGCTGATGCTCCTGCCCTCTTCAAATACACTGGAATTATCTCTTATGAGTTGACTGAGACTATTGCTTCAGAGTATTCATCCGAGAACAGAACGCTTGATCCCAAGAAGGAACGTATTCTGAGGAAACAATTGAAGAAATAAAAAGATAAGAATATCTGGATTGTGTCCACTTTCAAATCTATTCCTCTGAGGATAACTCTGATGTTGGTTACCTTTCATTTGACTCAAATGCTTCATCTACTATCCATCATGATTTTTCTGAGGATAGCACTGATAATAGTTGGGAATCATATGCTTCATCTCCTTCTCATCGTTACGATCTCCCACAGCAGGCTCACAAGAAGATCAGCCGAAAACTACCTTAATCATCGGCTACCCACCCTCCCTGCCGACCATATCGGTCTCCTTGTACATCTTCTTCCTCTACTTAGGCTAAGGCCTAAGTATAGGGGGGGACCGATGCCATCTGTACATACCATTTTCCTCATCACACTCCTTCTCACGATCACCTCATTTCCACCATTCTTCTGTACTTAGGCTGACCAGAGCCTAAGTATAGGGGAAACCGATGCCCATCTGTATATACTCTCCTCATTCACATACCCCAACCGCTTCATTTTTTCTCTCTTCTTCTTTACTTAGACTGTTCACAGCTTAAGTATAGGGGGCGGACCGATGTATCTCTTTCTTTTTCTTTTACTTGTCCTTTTTTACCCTCTTATGCTTAGCCTGACTTATGTCTTCTTTATGCTTCTTGTGCTCTGAGGACATAGCACTCGCTAAGTATAGGGGGTTCTGTATATATACTTTGTATATATTTTACCCATATCTCGTACTTTCGCGTAAGTCTATAGGTATTTACAGGGTGGGTAATTAACTAAAAAAAACAAAACAAAACAAAAAAAGAGTTTTGCTACTAACACTGACTGTGTCCAACCCAAAATTTTTGGAAAAAAAACTTATTATTCATTTTTCCATAAAAAAAACCAAAAAATTCCCTTGCATAAAAAAATCACAAAAAATCACAAAAAAAGTGTTTGCATTTCACACACATGCACTTCATCCAGCATTTCACTTGCATCTGTGAAAATTCTTCGGGTTCTAAACCGAGCTATGAGCAGAAACCGAGAGTGGTCTGGACTTGACCTTAATCCACCTAATTTTCAGAGGAACTTCACCGAGAAATAGGATTTTAGAAACTTCAGGTCTTTGACTTAATTCTTTGAGTTCCACATGACAATGTGCAGTGTTTGACTCTTAGTGTCTAACATGGTCTCTTCATTCTTGGTACAACTCTGGAATAGAGAATTAATTTGTACTCTCGCACTATGCACTTAGCTCAACTCATACGGGATGTTGGAAGACTGTGTGAATTTCTTTTCTATTAGCGTGGAAATCTAAAGACCGGAGTACGGGTTGAAATAAAGCTTCATAAAAGGGATCGACGGCTGGGAACAATTTTTTCTAAGACCCCAAAAAATGTACGGAAACAAAAAGATTCTATATCTGCAGGGGCATAAGAAGATCCAAGCAGAACCACCAAAAATCCAAATACAAAGAAGCCACAACCAAATAAATATCTGACCAAAAAGGTCCAAGCTTCAAGAAAACCTGCAGATCTTGGTGGAGACTCGGCTACACTGGTCAGCTTCACAAGGAGAGGTGACTACACTGGCCACCCTCCAGTTTTTTCTCCTTCTTATAAATTCTCCCCCAATTCGATTGTGAACACACCGCGACCGACCTTAGAAGGAAATACCTAACTCCCCGAAGACGAGTTACTGGAGAGGAGGTTTCCATGGTAGTCCAGCATTCTGGATAGGAAGAGCTAAAACCTTTCACACATGAGTCGATTGTTCAATGATCATAGGGTATGCTTTGGGAAGAGGATTGATCTAAGATGACTTCTGAGCCGAAACTGTGATAATGATGTGTATAACTTGATGGTTGTTGATTGTAAAATTCTAAGTCTCATAGAAGTTCCGCCACACTAATAATCCAAAGGTCGAGTTTAGTTTCATTTTCACCTTCAGCTCATGGTCTTGGTATGGAACCCAATCTCATTTCACCTCATGACATTTCTTTTTGATGCTCGGGGATGAGCATGGTTTAAGTATAGGGGGATGATGAATCTCAGATTCATCACTATAAATCTCATTAATTAAGCTCAAATCCCTCAAATCATTGACATTTCTCCATTTATTCTGCATAATTATCATTCATGCATGTTTTAATAAGAATTGCATTTTATCCGTTATTTCTACACAAAATATGAAGCCAAAAATCCCAGCCAAAATTGACCTATAAATAGCTGAACTTCCCTGGTTTTTAACTAATTCATGCTAACTCTGAATGACCCAAAACCTCCACTGTGTACATATCACTAATAAGAATAAATGAAAAATACAAAAAAAAATCACTAACCCAAATAAGTGGTCCAAAAACCCAAACCCTAGTTTCACGATTTCCAGACTAAACTCTCATATCTCCCCCCATCCAGTGTCCGTTTTGATCCTACTCACTTTTGAGCTAATATACATTCAATTACCTTCAAAACAGGACCAAGTTCAAGTGAATCGGAGATTATAAGTGAATGCTGGGTTTTGGGCCTCTTTTGTACATTTTGTATTTTAGCTGATTTTGACCTATTATTTTATGTACATAATTAATCTATTTTATTTTATTTCTTTTTCGTTTATCTTATTTTATGAAAGTTTTATTAAAATGCGAAAAAATCCAAATCGAAACTGAGCTTGAAATCAAAGAAACAAATTGAGTCCGAGACTTCAATAACTGTCTGTACAAAATTGTTCTTTTTTGTGTTTTATTTTATCTCTTCTTTTTCTTAAATAATAAAAATCCAAAAAATAGATTAATATGTAAATAATTCTCTTTGATTTTAACATATTTTTTCTGGATTTTTTTCTGGTTTAAAAATGACAAAAAAATTACAAAACCTAAAAAATCAAGGTATCCTATGTACATGGGATACCCCAAAAAAATCACTTTGTGCAATTTATCAATTTTGGTTTTGGTGTCCTCATGAAAGTTGTACATCTCATCGAGACAAGCAATTTTCATGAAGAAACATTTTCGATCGAAGGCCACTTGCTATTTATTTTGGATTTTTCAAAGTATTTATTCTCTGAATTATGTGCTGCTGACACGTGGCAGCTCCTGGAGCCGCCACGTGTTAGCCTTTTTTAGGGTTTTTTATTATTCATTTTTTATAAAAAAACTGAAAGGGTCGCACGTACCATGCACGTGTTGCCCCCTCTCACCCCCATCTCACCACGTGGGCCCATCGTGGTCGTCCGATCTCAACCGATCGGACGGCCACTGCTCATCTTTCTGATCTAGCCCACTTTCCCAATTCGGCCGCCGTTGCCCCTCAAGATCTCTTCTAGAGATCTCACGATTTCTCCCCCGCAGATCTCCTTCCTCTGTGTATCGCGCCGCCAACCTTCCTTCCATGGCTGCGCTACCATCTCCGTCAGATCTTGCCAACCGCTGCCATTCAATCCCTGATCTTCTCCAATCCCAGATCTTTCCCCAAATCGCCCCGACTATTTCCTTCTCCGGTCGTACTCCTCGACCCTATTTAAACCCCGTCGGTCCTCCATTACAGGGCATCTGCCGATAGCCATTAGAAGAAGAGGGACGACGGTGACAGCGCCGCCCCTCCACCTTAAACCCGGCAAGGTCCGAGCTCCAAGCAGCTCGTTGCAGGTGCAGAAACTCCGCCTTCTGCTTAGTTCCAGCCATTATCTTTATTGAGCCAACGTTATCCACCAACGACGATCAACTCCGTCATGCTTCATTAGCTTCAACCTTCGTCGTCAATGACCAAACCTCCGATGTCCTTCTTCGACATTCAACCTCCAGCTCCACGCCGCCAAGGACTATGCCTTCTTCATCAAGCTGCTCCGACAAACTCCTCAGCTGCAGGAGCACGACCACCAACGTCGACACCTGGCACCTCCGCCTCACCAGGGAGCTCCGCAACCGCCATCTCTAACAACAACTACAGCAGCTCCTCCAACACCGTAACCGTCAACGACGACCAGCACATTCATCGTTCTGCCAAGAGCCTCCACCAGTGCTCCAGGCCATCAGCGGCCACCGTCCTCCGCCTCTCCAAGACGTCAATGGCCGGGTACAAAGCCCGAGACTCTCCGCACGTGCTACGCATGTGGGTGAGGGGACATCTTGCAAAGAAATCCCTGGAAGTCCAACTAATTCTATAGAAGACCCTCCTCACGTGATTGGAGGAATTTTTGCAAAGGACCCCTTGCTATTTCACCCTAACGCACATCATTTCCCTAACTAGAGGTCACGTGCTCCGCACGTGACCCTCTGGCAAAATTGCAGCAGACCCCCCGAACTTATTGATAATAACATTATAACCCACTTTTGCTTTTTTATTTTTTATTATTTTGCAAAAATATCCTTGTATTCCCCCTCATTTTTGAACCTCTACATTGCACACTTTTATTTATCAAAAATTGGCATTTTGTTCTGCACCTAATTCTCTACATCTTGACATATTGTGGACATTTTTATGATCAGTGGTTAATTAATAATTAACTATTTTGTGGAAAATTGCATACTTTGCCCATTTTATGCTCTGATTTTTATAATTAATTAACCGTTGCTCTAACAATTCTTGAAAAATCATGGGTTGTTGAATTAATTGTGTTTAACATTTGCCCAAAAAGATTGCATTTGCATGCAAAGTTTGCCCTGTAAAAATCATTTTGCATAATTCAATATTTGATTTTTAATAGGTATTAAATCTCACATTTTCGAGGTTTAGGATTTTCTAAGATCAATCACCTAGTGATAGATCTTAGATAATTTTATCCTTTGAAAATAATTAGGACTAATATTTATTATAAGTAAATATTGAAATTCACTTTGTTTGCATTTAAAAAATCATAAAAAATACATCTTGCATCTAAAAATTCCAAAAAAAAAGTACAGTGCATTTATTTCATCATAATATCATTCTGGCCAAGTTTCATGATTTTTGGACATTGTTTGATCGAGATTTACATTTTAGTCCCTAAAATAGGATGAAAATACATTATTCATCCTTTATTGCATTAAAAACTCTAAAAAAAAATGACCGCCTCGAAAACCGTGCACGAACTTTAATAGACATAATTATAGGTTGTTCCTTTGCCTCCTTGTGTTTGACCTTGGGACTTGCCCAAGTAAAATAAACATAAAACCACGCGATTAAAAATTGACTAAATAATTGAGGTTATTTTCTTGATCGATTCTGATTGCCGCCTACAACGAAACGACAAATTATTTATAACGCACGACCATTACACTACATATTATTTAAATAACGCAATTCCGGACTCATCAAGCACTGCGAGAAAATAAAATTTTTGCGATTTTAAGCTAAATCAAAGGAAATAACAGAAAATAAAACACTAATCTATTCTAATGCTACACTAATGAACAGAAAGAAAAGGGAAAAGAGGGCTTACCTGACATGTGTTGATGTTGAGCGAAGCTCGTGGCGGAGGAGGTGGTGATGCCTCTGATTGGCCTTGATTCAATGCCAAATGGCTCGCTAGATCTTCCTCAATGCGACTTTTGTCACCAGTATGCTTGAGGGACTCAAAGACTAGGTTTGAATGCCAGGAGAGGGATCAAAGATCAATGGAGGTCGGAGGCTGTATCTTATAGAGGGACTTCTTCCTCGGATGAATATGCCTAATTTAAAAGTGCCTCAACCAAGTAAAGACGTAGGCGTGAAAGATGGATAATCAAGGAACAAAAATTAAGAAGATTTCCACTTGAACTAGTGAAAGAATCTCTTGCGAAAAAACGAGGAAGATGGGGTCAAAGCTTGGTCTGACATGCATAGGGCTCATGTCATAGAGTTGACCTGGGCCAACGAGGGACGACCCTGATTAGGCCACATCACCCGCGAAAAGACAAACTAGATTTGAAATTAATAAATAATATAAAATAAATTAGTAAATAATTTATTTAATTTTTTATTAAAACATGAAAAATGTTTATTATTTTATGTAGTATTTTAATATGATTTTTATTTATTTTTATGAGTTTATTTATTACATTTTACTTTTTACATGTACATTTATAGGTATATTTACCAATATATTAACTATTTTATTTTAATTTTGCTTTTTTATTTTATTTTTTTATTATTATAATTTATGTATACACAAAATATTTTTTTATATTTTCTGATATAATATGAACACCTAAATAAATAGGAACATTAATTACATAGATATAAGTAAAATATATCCATCTATGTACTTTTATATACTATTTTATTTTATTATATTTTTATGGTTTTAATTTATTCTAAATATGTACATAAGTTATGAATAATATTTAAAAAATTATAAAAAATAGCTAAAAATATAAAGAATAAATAAAATGAATATTTTATTCAGGTATATAGTACAATAGGGGTCCAAAACCTAACTTTTGTATCTTAACTCCAAATTAAATGAAACCACCTTCAGTAAATAGCTAATAAAAAGTTATATGGAATTAAAGGTAATTTTTTTGCATTTTGAGTTCATATGGAGAAGATGTGGGTGTGGGAAATTTGGTTTTGGCTTTTTATTCTCAATATAAAATGCATAACTTGCATTATTTTTGTGTAAAGTGAATTTTGTATTCTTCTATATATTTTTATCTACAACTTTCATGTGCAAAGTTTCTTTATTTGAGTATAAATAATAAAAAAATAAAATAGGTCACAAAAATGCAAAATTGTAGGTTGTGTATTCTCGTCTAATAGTATTTACTAATACCTCCTTCTTTAATTCCTTGTCGGCCCAGTAATCATGATGCCTAGTATTTGGGGTTTAGGGTCATAAAATACCTTTGACATTTTATTTTGTTTTCTTTTATATTCTTTATTATTTTAGTTTGGCTTTAATCAATGTATTTTATATAGTATTTATATAATAAATAATGAATGTTATTTTGTGCAAAATGATATTTACATGCATTTATCTAGGGTTTGAAGGCCAAAATGAAATAATAAAGGTGATGAAATGGAGATTCCTCAATGACTCATTAGTAAGAGTTCTAACCCCATGGTAAGAGTTAACATTGGCACAAGAGCCTAAAAAGATTTGGCTATCGTTTCTTGTCCACCCTCATCTTTTATAAAGTCAAATTCAATGAAGAACATGAGAGAGATCCATTCATTAATCATATTTCTCATCTAATATTATTTACTAATACCTCCTTCTTTAATTAATTATGACTAAGGCCATCCATTTGTGAGGATTCATGGTTCCATATTCCATAGATTTTCCACTTGCATTATCCATGTGTTTCCCTAATAATTGGCCATACTGTTGGCTCCTTCTCTTTATGATTATCTAAGTACGCCAAATATATTACTATTACCATGTGTATATATACATATATGTAAGAGTACCATACAAGGCAAGGACCAGTCAAAACTATTGAGTTTCAATCCATATACACAACCTACATAGTCACATACCGTAAAACAGAGAAACTAATTCAAGCAACCCAAAGTTTGACATCTCAAACCTTTTCACTGAGCTTACCCGCCACAAGAGGAATACTAAGGAATGAGTACACCGCAACCAAATGAGACGACATAGGATACACCCTTATGATGAAGTACAAGTCCTCAACGAATGTTATACCAACGATTATGGGTTTTCTGATCACAACATCACTAGAGGGGGATGAATAGTGATTTGAGGCACCTTTTAAAATCTTTATGGAATAACCATCAAGCATAGATAAAATATTCAAGTAGACCAATCAACACACTTGCACAATATTTTTTGTGGAAACCACTTGAGTAAAAACCATGATCTGAGTCTTCCTGCTTGGGATTTTCCGATTAGTTGATCTCATCAACTGCTTCACTAAAGACCAAGATATTTACATGGATATCTCAACCGTTTACAAAGCTGATGCTGCACAATCTTGGATCAAACACTAAGATCAACACTACATATCAACCAATATAGCCCAAGCAGAAGAACGTGCAGGCTTTTGACTTTCTTCATGCTACCTAAGAGGTATCACATCCAAGAGATTTCTCTTCACACTATGGATCAAACAACTAAAGTCCTACAGAAAGATGTTAAATGGAAACAAGATGTTTGATAGTAATAATATCCAAAAAGGTTTATCTCAACAGATTTCACAGAATAATTCTCTAGACCGTAACAGATGACATCTAGAGAAAAACATAAGTAGTATTATTGTGCATACAATTCACAAGAATAGCACACATAACCATATCACAAATATCACAGAAAGATAAGCAAATATAAAATAATGGTAAACATCATCACACTAACATGAACTTAACAGAAATACTATGAATGATGCAGAATAACTTTAGAGAAGGTTGGTGGATCGAGCATTGTTGAATGAAGCTTTTTGAGACTCACGAAATATTCTTCTTAGAATATCAAACGATTTGAAGAATAGGAGAGAATATCGAGAGAATCACTCAAAAATAGCTTCTAGCTTTTCTAATGAGAATATGAGTGAATACTCAAGTGGTGTGTGTTCCAACAATGGGTATGGGGTCCTTTATATAGGAACTTAAGAGAAAAATAGATGTAGGAAACAAAAATGGTATAAAATTAAATGGTGATTTCTTGATATGATCGATCAGGTTAACAATATTGCCGATCAACATAAATGATTGATTGGTTAAAAAGCTATGATCGATCAGTTGGTGACTATTTAAATGGTATTCAAATAATGTTCAATAAGTTCAAATTGAAATGATCAATAAGACATGATCGACTAATGGAACCAAATGATCGATAAGGAGTGATCGGTTTGTGAGAAATATGATCGATCAGATCATTAAAAACTGATACTCCTAAAAAGGAAACCTGTGGTTTGAAGCTTGCTGGAGTTACAACTTCCAAAGTAAATATGTATAATTTTTATACAAATCTTTTGTACAAAAAACAAGACTACAAGTATGCAACTTGCTTCTTGGCAAAGTCAAGTCGAGCTAAGATCCTCGTAGCAAACCTGCAACCATAGAAGAATTTACGAGAGACTATGATATAATCTTGTCCATGGTAAAATCATGGATAACCAAAGTACTGACATGAACGTGGATTGTTGAACTGGGAATTGATCTTCGGACTTAACACGTTAAGCCAGCAATCACTGTGATAATCAACGTCAAATTCAGACAATAGTCAACCCAAGATTATATTAATCGATAAAATACGCGTGAGTCAAAATTTATTATATATCTACAAATTATGTGTATAGGCATAAGTATATAGAGTGTCTAATACTAGGACGTAAGGGTGGGTAGAGAAATATTATTAATTTTTTGTAATTAATAATAATTATTGTTTTTTATCGTGATTTTCATGTTTTTATATTGGTATTTAAAAATAATTTTTTTATGGATTTGTAATTATTTTATATTTTTAAATTTTATTTTTATTTTAAAATTTATTTTAAAATTTTCAATGTTTTAATATTATTTTGGTTTTTAAAATAAGATATCTAACAATGAATGATAATAATATGCATTATATCTTATATATAAATAATATATAGTATATATATAATATAACTTTTAAATTTATATTAGCTAAATTTATTAAAATAAATAAAATAAAATGTTTTCATCTTTTTTATATTTTCTCTATTTTTTTGTAATTTTTTATGTAATTTTTATATTTTTTTAAGAATTTTTTAACTTTAAAATATATGAAAATATGGGTTATATAAAATCTGTCAGATTATCTTGGGATTAATAAATATTCATAATTCAAAAATAAACCCAAAACTATTTTCAACATATAACATATATAATAAATAAAATTCATAAATAGAATGAATTGTTTTGGATTTTGTAGATTTTTTTATTAATTTTGATAAGATTTTCAAGATTTTGAGAATTTTATATTTTATATTTTGTACTTTTTTGTTATTGATAAGATATGTGGTAGAATATAATACAATATAGATAATATTTTGAAATTTTTGGAGGTATTTTTATATTTTTATGGGTTTTAAATAAGTAAACAAGGAAAATAGATGTGTTTTTGTATTTTTAAATAGGTAAATAGGTTGAATTATCAAAATAAAATTTATGTTTGATTAAGCATGGTTCTAGGCATCTATTATAATTTTCCCATGATTTTTAACATAAAGAAATTATTTATTAAAAGCAATATACGCGAAATTTAAATACACGGCAAAATAGGGACACGGATGCAATAAAAATTAAAAAACATGTGATTCATAACAGGACCATAAAACTTGAGGACATACATGCAAATATACTAGCACCTCACGTGGGACTACACGTGAGGTGCAAGGGACCTAATAGAAATTATATAAGAGTTTGGGGGTCCACATGCAATTAAACCTATAGTTTACATATGAAATTTAATTTACAATACTAATTTGAAATAAAAAATGGCGGAGGGTGTCATCGCAATATAACTTAGGTGGCGCGTGTTGCTTGAATCTAGCAATTGAGGCATTTCCATATGGCTTCATTAAAATTGGGCAACATAGGCGAGGCAACGATTTGCGATAAATCAAAGTCCCATATTAGATATGGACGCTCGCTCCATCTAATGGGGGCTAAGTTGTCATGAAAAACAGGGAAGAACTTCTTCCATGGCGTGCTTCGTTCAATGATTCCTCCGCCTTCTATTATAATCGTCTCTAGTGTTCCTGATAAGCTCAGCTCCTTCCTGGGGACTCTGTGCACCTGCAGGTGTGTTCAAGAAGCTCCAAGCCTCATTGGAGGAGGCATGTAGTTCAAGTCTTTCTCCTGCACTTGGAAGTAATGTTCTTCATGCGATTCCCCTTCCAAGTGCTTCTTTGGGACTACGAACTACATAAAATCAATGGGGGGCTCGATAGATATGCTCTCGACCATAGATTAAAGTTGAAAGCATGGGGAATGAGTGGGCAGTGTGTCTTCGACAAGCAACAAAGGTGGAGATGTAATATGACTTAATCCTTGTAGGATTGCAGTGGTTTATGGCTCGAAATGATGGAGAAAATGATAATTAAGGAGATGGTATGATCAGTATGCTTGGAACATGGGTAAATCACATTAGGACATTGGTCGGAGCTCTAGGCTCCAACGAACTTCAAATTGGATTTTATGCTAAATAAAACAAAAATGATTGAAATGAAATGCGAGATCAAACTAGAAATGAAATTGTGGAATTGAAAAGTTACCTAACAACCTATACATTATCTTATGGACTGGGAGCAGAGAACCTCAATGGAGTTAAGTTCCTACGATGGTGAACCTCGCCTCAACCGCCCTTCTCCTTGCTGACACTCGGAGGGGCTTCTTGATGTCATGAAAAGTCACACTCTCTTAAGGGACTGGGGTTCCATCAACCCAAAGAGGGATCAAAAATTCAAAAGATGGTAGAGGTGATTATTTGTAGACATGGTGAAGATGTGATCTTGGGCAGAGGATTGTGTGTAGCCTGACGGTTGTTGGCGAAGGCTAAGGGTGTAGAGAGATGGAGGAAGATGGGATGAGCAGATTTGGTGAAGGGCTTGAGGTGAAATGTGTTGAGCAGTTGGCATAGAAATTTGGCAAAGTGAGGGGACGCAGAAGGCATGGGCAGTATTCACATGAGGAGAGGTGTTAACCAAGGGGTCAACACTCCCGAAGTCCTATTTGGTCCATGTGGACCATATTAGGACAGAATAGAATTAAAAATCATATGAAAATAGTGAATGATTTTATTAAATATAGTGAATGATTTTATTAAATAAAACTTAAAATAAAAAAAAATTTCAATTGTACATATATAGGTATATATACATGTATTTTGTATATCTATTTTTATTTTTTATACACAATATTATGTTTATATATTTTATATATCTAGAACATTATTTAATATGAATTCACAAATTTTTATTATATTTCAATAAAATTTACTTACATGTATAAATAATTACATGTATATACATTATAGGTATAATATACACATATTTAGCTTTATTATTTATTTTAATCTTTTTATTTGCCTTTTAATTTGTATTTATATTTTAATATGTATGTATAATATATATATTAATTGAAAAATATAAAGAGTAAAAATGTAAAGCATAAAATAATTGGCTATATGTACAGTTGCCCAAGTACAATGGTACCTTAAAAAGTTAGCTTTTGTATTTTAGCTCCATTTTCAATGAAATGACCTTTATTTGATAGATAATTTAATTTGTGGTACAGTGGAGTGAGTTTGAGTCAATTGGAGTTCACATGGAGTAGATATTGATCAATGAAGTTATGTTTCTGTATTTTTCATCTACGTGTACCAATTGCAATGTGCATGATTTTTATTGGACATTATTTTAATAATTATATATATATATATATATCAATATGTACAAGTTTCATGTTGAATATATTATTGTTTGAGGTGTGCATATAATAAACAAATAGTGTAAGTTTGACCTATTTATACAATATATTGTATAAAAAATAGGGTTTTCTTAATTTTTGTGGAGTATTTGACACTTATCTCCCCCTACTTTATTCCTGATCAACCTAGTCAATATCCGACTTAGTCTTGGGGTTCATGGCTAGTCAGTATCTTTGATACTCCATTTTATTTTTCTTTTCTTTATTCTTTATTCTTTTATTTTGGGTTCAATTATAAGTATTTACACACTAATTACATATTAATGTTAGTTGATAATTCATGCAAATTAGTAGTATTTATATGTATTTTACTAGGGATTTAAAGCCAAAATTGAAAAATAAAGGTAGAGGGGACCCCTAGGCACAAAGAGCTTAGCTTTGCTTAGTCGACCCAAGCGCTTCCCTTTCCACGGAAGCAGGGGAAGAAAGGTGGCGTTTCGGGCTTCGCTTCCACTACTGACCCGGGACTCTGATTGAAGAAAATGAAAAAGCACTTGTTTGCCTTCACGTTCTAACATCTCACTTACTGCATAAACCTGAAAGCCATTGATGACTAGGCACACGATATCAACCCTCAGTATCTAGTAGTGGTTCTCTGATTCTGACTCCCGTCATTTTTTTGTTCCAGATATTTGGCATCTTTCTATGCACCTCTTTTTTTTTGGCCAACTGCCCTCACCTAGTCTCGCCTGTACAGTCTCATTTTCTTCCTCCTCTTGTGAGGATCGGCTTACCGGCCACTGGGACAGGGAAAGTTGTCGTGAACAATGTAGATGGAGGGATTCTGATTAAGACAACATTGCACTGCATCCATTAGGTGAATGAAATAGGGCTCTGACGCTTTTCATACGACTTATGCTTCTCTGACCTTTTATAGAGCAAGCGATGGTTATTCATCACCCCCCATACTTACCTTTGCTAGTCCCTAGAAAATACTTATTAATAAAATAAGTATTGCAAAAGAGAAAATAAAGAAAAGGAAAATAAAGAACTTAGAATGATTATCAATTTTTGAAATTATCTTCATAAAATCAAAGTTTGGAGCTTAATAAGGCCTTTGGATCATTAGTTTGTCGAAACCTTATTGAGAACAAGATTTAAAACTTAATAGCCCTCAAGTTCCATAATCCTCTGTTCAGCTCGCCTCAAATAGTCAGGTCAGAATAAGTCTATTCATACACAAACCCTTACAATTATGAGTCTCACTTGTACAGTGTATGTGAAATGTATCTCTTCTCTTTAGAAGTGGCAAGAAATAGTCTTCTTTAGCATGGAAACCCTAATTCCCCAATATAGATACTCTTTCATTGAGGAGTGGGGTATCTCCTTCAAAGTTCAAGTACAACCGGCTCAAAGAAGAGGGGTAGAGAAGAACATATTGTGACTGGTGTAGTAACATATCCTATGGAGCTTGACCAGTGCAACTAAGTCTCAGTTGTAGGCAACCTTGAAATCTTTGACTTTGAAGCATAGGACTTGCTTATTGATACATAAGTCTAACGATATTGATTTTTCACAGACTTTTTACCAATCTATTTTTGGAGCCTTTATTTCATACAATTTTTTATACTATATACATCAGCATTTACATGAGGAATTTTTCTTCTTAAACCGGTAGATTATCCCTCATTTGAAGCTTTATTGAAACCTACAATGTCCTGTCTATAGACATCCATGCCACTAGATTGGGTTGGGGTGCACTAGCCTCTGATTGGGATGGCATATGTTTCCACATGTGTGCTTCTCAAGTCAAAGAATTCTACCCTCACCACCTCATCTGAATTGAACTAAGTGCAGAGTGCTTGTCCAAGTTAGGTCATCGCCCTCAAGAGTCTTGTGTGCACTTCGAAATATTCCACTTAGTCTAATCAATGTGACATGTGAACATAGTCTTGTGTACTCAAAGAATTAAATCCTATTGACCAGAAAAGTCTTAATTCAAGTTCCTATAAGTTCGTGTGAAATTAAGTGGATTGAGGTATTAACCAAGCTCCAATCTTTATATTTTATTTCAGACTTGTTCATTTGTCAAAATCATTCCAAAAAATGCTCGTGCAATATAAAGATATTTTTGTAAATAAATATTTCTAGTTTTAAACTTTTTATGTGGTTTTTGAAAAAGTTTTGCGAAATTTTTATTTTTTAGGTATTTTTGAAAAGTTAGTGGATTACAAGTATTTACAAGTGTTATGTACATATTAACAAAGGGTTTTATAAGGAACTTTATACATGTATATATAGAATTTATACAAAGTTTTCTTTATATTATTACTACAACATGATCATATACAAGTTTTCAAAAACATTTGAAAACATCTTTACAAACATTTTTGAAAACTTATTTTGGGAATAATTTACAAAGAATTTTTCAAAAAAAATCAAATAAACTTTTACAATCTTTTCACAAATATTTACAAAGGAATATTTTCAAACAATTTGAAAATATTTTGCAAAGTTTTTTTAAGGTTTTTCAAAGATTTTTAAAAACATTTTACAATTATTTTTCAAAATAATTTGCAAAGTAGTTTCAAATCTAGTTTTACAAACATTTTTCAAAAAACTTTTTATACATATTGACACAAGTTTTCATTTTATTAATTGTATACCCTTACCCAGTATAGTATAGCCATATTATTAAAAATACACGAAAGTACGAGTTATGGCTAACGTATATAACATATATACGACCCCATATACTTAGCTCGAACTACTTCCTCATAGTAACAAAGGATCAACAAAGGAATACATAACTCATGCTAAATATAGACAAGATATATACTATAATGGCTTAATAAAAGAATAAGAAGTCGAGCATCCCTCTTATACTTAGGATCAATTAATCCTAGGTATAGTAAATTGTACACTAAGAAGGGATAATCAACAATTAGATTCATAAAATCAATGACTCGACTTATCTCTCCCAATACTTATATAGAACACATTACCAAAAATTAGAAGACAAGCATGAGAACAGATGAAACTAAAAATGAAACTAAAATAAGAAAGATTGAACAACATCACTCCCCTGATACATAAGGTAACAGATTCCTAAGTATAAGAAAAGACAGGAGGGATGAAACCAATATGAATGACACAGTGTTGACACCCTCAATAAGTACATCCTAAGCATAGAGCATAAAGATTCGACACGGTACACAGGGTGTAAAACAAATGGAAGAAAGAAAGACGAAACTTGTATATACAAAAGACAGAGAATGTTGATGTACCTCTCAACAAGCGCTAGATTTTACGCACCTAGGTGGACGTAAATGCTAGAACAACATTGTACCAAGATTCAGGATGGCATCAGTAATTCGAATGGCATACTCTCGTTGTTATCTCGATGTGAGAATAACACTGAAGTCAGCAATGAAAATCAAAACACATGAATAAACAATAAAGTGATTATTTGCCACCATGAAAAGAAAATAAAAAATTAAGCCAGGATCAGGTAGCTTCAAAGCAATTATCGGTTTAAAAGAATAAATTTAGTTAATCAAGTTGATACAAATGAACATGGAGAAAGAAGGATGAGTTGTTGAATCCTCCGTGTCAATCATAGTCTCAGAAAGAGAGGAAAAGGTAAGATCAAGAGACTTACACTTAAATTAGATATGTGATGCACGTGATAGAGAAAAATAAGACAGAACATTGAATATCTCGAAGCATGGCTCATTCTTGTGAAGGTCAACAATGAGATCAAATTCAGAAGACCCAGTCTTGTGATCCGACAGCTCGGACGTTCCATCAGAAAGTGAGACTAAGTGCCTATATAGTGATGCATCCTCCTGGGAGTAATGCAAACTCATTGGTAAAACTGGAGCAATGATGGCAGTTCTTTAGTCCTTGAAAAACTATCATTCTAATTAATCAAGAGGACAATTGCCTCATATGCAAGACTATCTAAATATCAAAAAGGTGACCCTCACATAACTCCTTATGATGAATGGTTCAAGATTTTCATCGGGATCTATTCCTCGGAGTAGTGGGATTGGGGAGGTTAGGAAATGGGAAGTAGATCGGCTCGTAGGATGAGTGGTAAATCAATGTAAACATAATGTGTATGTAAATATAAAAACTCTCCATGGTTGTATCATCGTACATAATCAATATTGGCACATTGATTATTTATCATGAATGGTGTGCATTCTTTGATTCCTCGAGAAGTCCATGACACTGATCATGTCCTAAAGCTCCCAAAATAAGGACCTTCATTTTAGCATGATAATGACCTGGTTTAGTATATGCAATATCCCATCCATAGGTCATATCAGAAACACATCATCCCTCGAAGAATGAAATGTGATACGGAAGGGCACAAAGAGGGTGGGGAATGGAACAAAATAATGGACCTGACACTGACCATACATGGATCGATCTCATATAAGATGAGACAATTGTGATTCAAGAAGTGAGTCATCTTGAATAGGACCAGCGGAATGAGGGTGATGTGGGTGAAAATAAGCTACAAGATATGGCCAAGGGGAAAAATGACCCATCATCACAACATAGATAGAAACAACAAGAAAAGGAAGAACCTCGGAGACTGCTAAAACTCAAAAAAAGGTAAAACACAATAGATCCAAATCGCAATCAAACATAAAGCGAGCTTCAAATTCACCTACTCAACTCAATGATGATTGTAAGAGTTCACTCATTATATTTTTAGTTTTAGAGTTATGTGATTCAAACAGTTGTTTAAATCAAGTTCAAATGTGTAGTCTCCTCTAGTAGTTTCTATCTAAGTTGGTGAAGCACACCAACTCGAGTATAAGACTATTTCAATTAAGGTCCGAGGCAAGCGCTTGCAGTAATAACATGACCCAAAAGTCAGTCCAAGCATTTAGGGTACAAGTCCAGGGCTTTGGGCTCTAATCCTTAAGTGTTCATGCCTCACCCAGTAAGGAGAGTACCTATGTATAATGTGGGAGTTGCTCTTTAAAAATCAATGAATCTATTACATTTACTTTTAGGATCAAGTGAATTTAATAGTCCTAATTTTATTTAGGTTATTACATTTTTGGGTATTTTTAAATTAAACGTCTAACCAATTTTCCAATTCCTTTTTATTGCCTAAGTCCAAGAAATCGGAGGAATGAATTCGGAAAAGTTGATGTGCGATAATTTATGAATCTGTGTAGAGTAAGAAATATGTACCTGACTCTATCAGTCTACATGCAATATGATCAAAGCATGAAATAAATCTATATTATATGGGTGCAAGAGAGAACCAATCAAGCAAGAACTTCTACTCGGGAAGCAAATATTTATTTGATTATCCAATTGAATTATAAGTACTGAATTCTTGAGTTAGGATTTGGACCAAGTGCTACCTGACTCAACCAAATAGAAACCTAGAACTAGGGATCAAGCACGTAGAATAAAGAGAAGAAAGTCGGAAAACACAAAACATGATAAACAAAAATAAAATAAAGAGAAAGATTGGGAGAATAAAATGAGAATGCGATAAAAATAGAGTAAAAATCGATCGGGTTCCCAAGTGAACAAACACTTGGTAAAATAAAATCATGAGTGTATAAGTCCTAAGAGTGTCTGAGTTATTACAATTATTTATAATTCACTTCCTTACAAAATATAAGTTATGCTATATTATTCTACAGTGATTCTCCTTAGTCTCTTGGTATTCCTTTGAAACTCACTACAGTCAGTTTGATTCGATGGAACCGCTCTCTGCCTTTCTCGAGAGTGTTGGTCTCTTAAGAGATCCTCCCTTGCTATGTGGGCCCTCGCAACAAAGAAAGAAGAGATGGATTGGAATAGTTAAACAATATATCAAAAAAGAAATAAAAGCATATAAAATATGTATAAGTCTACCCTAAACTATTGTTGCGCCCCCAGCAACGGTGCCATTTGTTGAACTGGGAATTGATCTATCGACCTAACAAGCTAAGCTAGCAATCTCTATGACGATCAACCTCGAATTCAGACAATGGTCAACCTACAATTATATTAAGCGATAAAATATGTATGAGTTAAAATTTAGTATAACTATACAAATTATATGTATAAGCGTAAGTATGTAGAAGGTTGAACACTAGGATGCAAGTGTGGGTAGAGAATTATTGTTAATTATTGCCAGTTAATAATAATAATAATAATGATTGTTTTTATCTTGTTTTTAGTATTTTTATGGGTGTTTTAATTTTATTTAAATTTTATGGATTTTTAATTGTTTACATTTTTAATACTTTTTACTTTTGCAAATTTTAAGTTCATTTTTTATTTTTAAAAAATATATATGATAAAAAAATATAAAATATGTGAGATTGTTTTGGGTTTAAAATATTTCTAATTCCAAAAGTATAATATATTTTCAGTATTATATATATATACATTTTGAAAACATATAGTATATATACATAACATAGCTTTTAAATTTTATTTAAGTCAAAATATATTCAAAATAAAGAAAATAAAATGTTTTTCCATTTTTTATTTACTCCATTTTTTGTTGATTTTTATATAATCTTTTAAAAATTTTATGGATTTTTAAACTTTCAAATATATAAAAAGAGGGATAATATAAAACATGTTAGATTGTTTTTTGTTTAATAAACATTTATAATTCTAAAAGTAACCCAAAACTATTTTCAATATATAATCTATATAATAAAGAAATTTCAGAAATTATGGAATTGAAAAGCTACCCAACAACTCATAATTGGTCTTAGGGACAAAGGAGCAGAGAACATTGCTGGAATTAAGCTCTTACGATGGTGGACCTCACCTCAGTCTCAATCTCCTCGTCGACATTCGGAAGGGCTTCCTACTATCACCAGGAGTCACGCTCGTTTAAGGTATTGGGGTTATGGGAGACAAAAGAGGGATCAAAAATTCAAATGAAGGTGGTGATGATTATTTATAGACGTGGTGAAGAGGTGATCTTGGGAAGAGGATTGTGTGCAGCCTGAAGGTGGTTGGTGAAGGCTAAGGGTGTAGCAAGATGGTGTAAGATGGGAGGAGCACATTTGGTGAAGGGCTCAAGGTGAAATTGGTTGAGGATTTGGCATAGAAATTCGATAAAGTGAGGGGTCATAGAAGGTACGGTGGTCTTCACATAAGGGAGGGGAGTTGATCGGGGTGTCAACACTGCATGAGTCTTGATTGGTCCACATGGACCATATTGGTACAAAATAGAAATAAAAGATCGTATAAAAATAGTAAATGGTGTACTAAATAAAACTTAAAATATAAAAAATGTTTATTATTTTACAAACTATTTTACCATGATTATTATTTATTTATATCACATCATTTAGTAAGTGTTAATATTTACATGTACATATATAGGTATATACACCTGTATTTTGTATATTCTTTTTTTATTTGTATTTTTATACATAACATTATATGTATATATTTTATATATTTATAACATTATTTGATATATTTATATTATTTTATTGTATTTTAATAATTTTATTTACATGTATAAATAATTACATGTATATACATTATAGGTATAATGTACCTATATTTTAGCTTTATTATTTATTTTGGTCTTTTTATTTTTAAGTCCAATCCTAATTTAATTAATAAGGAAATGAATTTCCTTAAGGATGTGGACCTAGCTACTGAGCAAGTGGACCTAGATCTAAGGGTTCAATCACAAAAAAATAAACGAAACAAAGATGGACAACTCAAAACATAATAAACAAAGGAAAGAAAGGCGGTGAAAATCACGAAAAATCTGGTGAGCCACACAATGAACAAACACTTGGAAATCAGGCCTGAATGTTCAAGAGAACAAGTACATGTATTATTAAAAATTAATTGTAGCAAAAATAAATCACTCTCTCACAAAAAAACAAAAATCTATGCTATATCCTCTCTCTCTCTCTCTCGCTCTCTCCTCTTGGTCAATAGGTAGAATGACCAAGTATTCTCGATCTGGGTGCCTCACCGCCAAGGATGTTATCATCATCTCGAAGTCCCTCACAAGAAAAATAGAAGAAATGGATATTAGCATAATAAACAATAATATCAGACGAAAGAGAAAATAAAGGAAGAAAGATAATGAAATGAAAATGACCCAAAATTATATCCTACATGTTGCTCCGCAGCAATGGCGTCATTTGATGACAAGTATTTTGCGAGTGTCTAAATAATATCCTCACTAAGTAGCGAAGATAAAATGCCCCTCCCGGAGGCCATCGCGGGCCTCCCCCCTCCCCGGAGGCCACTGCGGGCCTCCCCCCCTCCCCGAAGGCCACCGCGGGCCTACCGCCCCCTCCCCGGAGGCCACCGCGGGCCTACCGCCCCCCTCCCCGGAGGCCACCGCGGGCCTCCCCCCTCCCCGGAGGCCACCGTGGGCCCCTCCTCCCGGAGGTCACTGCGGGCCCCCTCCTAGAGGTCACCACGGGCCTCCCCCCTACCGGAGGCCACCGCAGGCCTCCCCTCTCTTGGAGGCCACCGCAGGCCTCCTCCCCCCTCCCCGGAGTCCACAACGTGGTCAATCAATAATTAATCCACACAATGTATTGAAAATCAATGGACGCAGTGCGAATCAAAATTTAGTATACCCGACATTAGATTTTATATTGGAGGAGCATAGTAGAGGTCAAACACAGGAAACAACGGAGGAGAAACAATCAAAATTGGCTAAAAAAGATAATATATGATTTTACGTTTTTTCAGAAACTTTTAATTTTTGGTGGATTTTTAATTATAAATATTTTTCTAAAAATTTTTAATATATATATATTGTTTTCAGTTATATATATATATTCCTTTTTATAATATTCTGCTTTTTTATTTCCTTTTCTTTTTAATATAGAATAAATGTTATATATAACTATATGTATAATATAGAGTAATATAATTAGAAATACAATGAAATAAAGAAAAATTACAGAATAAAATGTTTTTGTATTTTATAGATTTTTCTACTACGTTTTTACTTTTGGGGAATTTTTTCTAATTTTTATATATATGTAAAGTCAAAAATATCCCAAAATAGGGATTAAATAAACTGGCAGAATGGTTGTGGAAATAAAAAATAGATAAATATACTCAAAATTTGCCAAAACTCTAATATATAATAAAAAGAAACTTTAGAGATAAAAATAAATATTTTTGAATATTTAAAAGATTTTCTATAATTTTTATAAGGATTTTGTAGCTTTTAAATTTTAGCGATTTTCTTTTTCCATTTTTAGGGATTTTGTTCTGGAGATAGTAAATATAATAATAAACAAAATATAATTTATTTGGAGTTTTTAAATACTATTTTATATTTTTTTCGAATTTTTTATTCAAAAAGGGCAAAACCATGCTATTTTGATTTTTAATAAATAGGAAAAATGCCTAAAATGTAAAACTAAAAATATATGTGGAAGAGTACATAGCAATTAACCCTATTTTTCATAATTTTTGGAGAATGGATGAAATTTATAAAAATTAAAGAACAAGCATGAAAATTCATGAACTAGCAGGGGTATATTTGCAATTAAAATAAAAGTCAAAGTCTACAATGCAAATTACCCAAAAATTTAAAACCGATATTCCTAATTTAATACTATACCGAAATACAAAAACGTAGGGTCAGCTGCAAAATGCCTAGCTCATGTGGGTTGTACGTAAGCTGAGTTGAACTGAACCAAAGTGCAATTTTCAAATGTTCAGGGGTCCTTTTACAAAATTTACAGAAACTATCAAGTGGTAATAAAATATTACAGGATTTAAAATTAAATATATAAAAACGGGGGGGGAGATATGCAAAATACCCCCAAGAAGCACACGATCGAACGGTTCTGGTTAATTTACTTGACATGTGTCGTTCACGCAGCATGCAATGATACCTCGAGCTGGACATCCGAGATTAGATCCTGGGAAAGGATCCTATAGTATTGGCTCTTCAGATTTTACATCTCATGCTCGCTTGGGAGGATGCATTTGATCGGATGGCGCTGAGGGTAGGAAGAACACACGAAGCACTCACCCTAGGCGAGTTTGAAATCGATGACGCTCGAGCCTTAGTCCACCTGCATCATTGTTGAAGGTCTACACGTTCCTACAAGCTCTGTGCATCTGCCATGTGTTTCAAAAGGTCTAGAGCTCAAGGAGCGAGCCTTGGAGGTTGATGACTCCGATGAATCTCTTGATTATGTTCTTGATAAAATTGGCCCTTATATGGGGCCTTTAGCTCCTAGGACCTACAGGGTTAGCTTAGGGACAAAAATACGAAGGATCCTGGGGGCTGATAGGGTTAAATGGGCGAAAGATGGTGGTGTGCAGTGTCCTCTGATAAACGGTTGAGAGGGAGGATGGATCTCTGGATTTGTGCAAGATCGAGGTGGGTGCAAGTGCGTGGGATCTAGAGGAATAGAAGGGCAAGGTGATGGAGGTGAAAGCATAGTCGTAGGATGCTTGAAGTAACCAAAAATGAGAGGCGAAGCCAGAGCTCCGGCGAGAAATTTTTGCGTTTAAGCTATATCAAAGGAAATCACAGAAAATAAAGCATTAATCTATTCTAATGTTATGGTAAAGAACGGAAAGAAAGGAAAAAAGAGGGCTTACCTCACCTGCACCTACGTGGAGCGAAGCTTGTGGCGGAGGAGGTGATGATGCCACAGATCAACCTCAATTCGATGCCAAATGGCTCGCTAGATCTTCCTCCAGACCCATGTTGTCATCAGGATTCTCGAGGGACTCGAAGATTGGGGTTTGAATGGAAGAACATGGATAAAAGATCAATGGAGGTCGGAGGTGACATCTTATACAAGGACTTCTTCCTTGGGCGAATATGCATGATTCAAAAGCACCTTGTCTAACGAAATACATGAGCGTGAAAGATGGACAATTGAGGAACAAAATCAAGAAGATTTCCATTCGGAATAATGAAAGAATCTTTTGCGAAAAATCGAGGAAGATGGGTTCAAAGATTGGTCTGACAGGCTTATGGCTTGGGTCAGAGAGTTGACCCAAGTCAACGGGGGACGGGCCATGATTGGGCCACGTTACCTGCAAAAAGACAACCCAAAATTGAAATTCAAGAATAATTAAAAATAAACTAGTAAATGTTTTGTTTAATTTTTGGTTAAAACAAGAAAATTGTTTATTATTTTGTGTAGTATTTTAATATAATTTTTTTATTTTTATGAGTTTTTCATTACATGTTACATTTAACATGTATATTTATAGGTATATTTATCTATATATTAAGTATTTTACTTTTTATTCTGCAATTTTTTATTTTTTTTATAACTTATATATACACAAAAATATACTTTTGTTATTTTTTTATGATATAATATGTACACTTAAATAAATAGGAGTATTAATTACATAGTGACGTGTCGCTGAATACGATGTTTAATTCGGTCACGTTGTAGCACGTGTACTTAGCGATTCGGTCAGAACCGAGAGAAGATCTCCATGAAGAGTGTCTCGGCTTAATTTTTATCCCGGGCAAGTCCGGGGTCGAACTCAGGGAGGCAAAGGAACAACTTCGGGGTTAATTTACAAATTTAAGATCTAGATATCCAAACGGTATTTTTTAGATTTTTTAATGCAAAACGAATGCAAATACAAAATGCGGGTGAATTAAGCACTAAGAAAGCATACAACTTAGCCAAATTAATTTTAATGAGAAATTAATCCAATTTGGCCAAATTATATTTTTCCTAGAATACTAATCCAGAGATGAAAACAAAACACATTTTTTTGGAATTTTAGGACTTAAAATGCAACAATGAAAAATGCACACTTTTTAAGGGTCTTTTTGCAATTTATCACACAAACATAAAGCAAAAATAATGAAAAAATTACTGGAATGAAGACATGATGCAAGGAAGCTACAGTAATTTTTTTGGAATTTTTCTACAAGTTATGAATTTTTTATGGATTTTTTAATGAAATCAGAGTGACAGTGAGTAAATAATTCCTAATAAATCCACATTATAAATTTAATCAGAGTGCGAATTATCCCAAAAAGATATTTTCACGAGCAATCCAGGAGACTTGAAATTTCGTGAAAAGGATGTCTGTGGATTTAATAAAAAATCAAATACGAAAATCACTCAATAATTTATTGTAGGCACAAGACATTTCCAATAGATGTGAAATTTGGACAGAAAATAAATCACATATCAAGGCATCACATATAATTTCTGTGGAAGTTTTAGACAACCGTTTGTGAGATATTAATTTAATGGTACAGAATGGGTAAACTATGCAAAGTTTCAGTTAATCATTTTTAATTAATTACCCAACTACCATAAAAATACAAGAAAATAGTCTGATGGTAGACAACTAGTTGCTCAACACAATACCACTTTTCTTTGAACAAAAAGATGCATAAATGATGTCCAAATTAAAAGTCAAACACAGGGGTGTCTTTGCAAACTAGAAATTAAGAATTACAACAGAAAACATGAACAGGGACTGAAATGTAATTAATAAAACTTAACAAAAACTTTACATAATTTTTACAAATAAAAAAAATAAAAAAGCACCTTTCTTCTTCCTCAGGTCACGATGGTGGAAGAACCCAACGGGGATGAAGTCGGCGGCGGTGGCGGACGGCGGGTGGAGGTGCAACGCGCGCGCGGCCGCGCGGTACCACCTAGCTGGAGGCGGCGACGGAGGGTGTCGACGGCGGAGGGCGATGGGGGCAGCGAGGGGCTGCTGGCGCGGGTTGGGGGGTGCTCGCCGCACCACAGGAGCTCGCGGCCGGCGGGCGATGTGTTGGTCGCGCGGCAGCGCCGACGCGAGGAGGGCGGTTGGAGGCGGTCGGCGGCGCTGCCGCCGTTGGGCTGTGGAGGCGGTGAAGGGAGGGGGCGGCGGCAGTAGCCGCTGCTCCTTCCTTCGTTTTTTTTGTTTTTTTTATTTTTTTAATTTTTGTTATGTTTTGATTTAAAAAAAAAAAGAAACTGCTGTGCTATTTTTTTTTAATTTTTTTTGTTTGCTGTTGTAATAAATAAAATAAAAAAACCTTTTTTGTTTTAATTTTTAAAATTTTTTTTTGTTTTGTTAATCAGGGGATGTGAATGATGGGGAAAACAAAATGATGTGATGATGGTGTAGGGGATGTAAAAATAATGGAGACACGACAAAGGACACAATATTAGATAAAATAAAATAACGAGAGAAATGAAGAGGGATAACTTACCTGATCTTCGCCGGATTGGCGGAGTAGCTACGCTAAACTCCTGTTGTCGCCTCGACCCGATTGGCGAGATAAAAATCGGAGAAGCTACACGAGCTCGACGGGGAACTCGTGACGCGAAGCGGAGCTCCGCGGATCTCACCTGAAGGAGGTCGTCGCTTGAGGACGATGCTTCGCCGCTGTCACCAACAAAACACTCCAAGCTCTCTCCTTATTCTATAAGAATGGTGGATGGGGAAAAAATGTGGATGTGGGGATGATTATAAAGAAATGAATAAATGGGAGTTAGAGAGGTGGTGGTGTTGAATGAGAAGTTAGATTATTGGTGGAGTTGAATGGGAGGTTATATGAAGAATATGGAGTGGAATGGAGGTTGAAAGAAGACTTGGAGGTTAATGGAGAAAGGGAAGTTATTGTAGAGAATGTTATTAAATAAATAAAAAATGAAATGAAATAAAGTAGGCTACTAAAAAGAGAAAATAAAATAAAGAGAAGAAAAAGAGTGGGGAATTTACAAAAAGAAGATATACAACATGTACATTTTTTGTTTGCTTTTCTTTTTATATTTTTTTGTCTTTTTAATAGTAGCTATGTACAATAGGAAAATACAATAAAATAGTACAATCAAAATACAAGACCATAATGATTTTTTTTTGGATTTTTAGTAATTAAGAAAGATAAAATAAAAAATGAAGAAAGAAAGAATATATACATAATATACAATGTACATCTAGGTCCCAAAACCCAACTTTTGCAAACGAGCTCCGATTTTAATGAAACCACTTCCGTTGGATAGATAATTTTCTAACTTGAACTTTAAAAGTGAGTTTGGTGAATTTGGAGTTCATACGGAGCGGGAATTTAGCTTGGAAGTTGGTCTTTACGGCTTTTTCCCATTGGGATCTAGGAGCATTTATTTGAGATATAATTTGTTTTGTATTTTTGTATTTTTATGTACATTATTATGAACAAGTTAGAGAAAGAATTAGCCAAAAAGGAGTTGAAATGAAATTATTAAAAATCCATGAAGTTTTGGGCTATTTACAAGTATAAAACTCCTTTATTTTTGCGGCTTTTTAGTGTTAATTTATTTTATACAACTTAATATATAATAATTAGTGTGTTTTATTTACAAGAGTCATTTTGTTAGTTTATTGATTTTATTGACATTTATAAGGGAATTTTACTTGGGGATTTTGCTAAGATCAAGATATTAAGATGATGAATCGTGGATTCATCACCCCCCTATACTTAAACTTTGCTAGTCCTCGAGCAAATAAAGAATGAATAAGTTGGGTTAATCCCTGACTGTGCATGTGAATACAAGACTTGATCCGTTCAAGAACTCTCGGTTTTAGAGATCCTAAAATTCTAAGCTGAACCAAGCTCTAGTCAAAAGGTACCCAATTCCCCTAATCATCAGACTCTCTTTGTATACGTATATATAAGGGATATGACTTTAAGTGTGGACTGCAGTTATAAGAGTAGAGTCACAACGTCACCTAAGATTCTAGTCCAAGAGACTCTCCTATGGACCCAATCCTCAACACTAGGGAATAAACCATTTCTTGCATCCAATGCACCGTCTCTTTAGTTGTCAGACTTGGAAGTGTAGATGGCAGGCCAGTTGATGGAGGGCATAGGATTGTGTCATTTCTTCTCTCCCTCTCATTGGAACAAGGATCCTCTCAAGTGCCTTATTACGCAACGCAATTTTTTTTGGTGTTGATCAGTGCGTCCATCAAGAGAAGTTGGAGCCGTCTGCACTTGTTTTCCTGGGAGTACACCGGGGTGTGCCTTTTTTGAGTACCTATCGTACCTTCTACACCCAGACTTGTAGCATTTACGATGCAGAGCCCTTTTTTGGTGCAAGCCCGACTCCTGGTCCTAATAGCGGTGGTCCAAGTGGACACTTTGAAATGGTTGGGAGCGCTCGCCTTTGGTGGAAGCTCTTTTGATAATTGACTTTGTGGAATGAGAGCTTTTCTTTGACATTTAATTGCTTTGTAGTATTTGTGGCTAGCTCCACTGCTTTTACCAAGAGTTGGCGCACATTGATCAACATTTTTTTTATTTTATCACACCCTGGCACATAGGTAAATATCAAGAGATAGTACAAGAACCATGTTCTCATACTGGCTAAATGTGCTGACACTCAGGTTTCATGAAGCCTTCATTGATTTTATCCCATCCTCGAGCATCATTAAATCAAGTCCAAACTCAAATCCCTCATCCCAGTTCCTCAAGTGAAATTACAACTCATCTCATCATAACTGCAGTCGTGTATGTGAGGTGCTGATCATATTCTTAAGGTAGAGACTAAGCATGCAATATAGCACACAAATCTTTCAAACTAGGGAAATGTGAATAATTAAGTCAAGGACCCTAATGACTAAGGCTGGTTAACTCAAAATCTGAAGACCTCATAAACCAAGTGTTCTTGATCATCACTAGTCTTGTGTGAAAGTGAATTGTGTCAGGGATTAAACCAACTTATTAGTTAGTTTTTTTTAGTTTTTTTATGAAGGTTTTTTTTTGTTTTTTTTTGTTTTTTTTTAAAAAAAAGTTTTTTTTTCAAAAAGGGTTTTTTTGTTGTTTTTTTTTGACAAACAAAGGCAAAGAAGTTTTTTTTTTTGAAAAGTTTTGCTTCTTTTTTTTTCAAGAGTTTTTTTTTTGAAAAAGATAGGTAAATAAGAAAAGATTTTTTTCATTTTTTTGTTTTTTGTTTTTTTTTAACCCACCCCATAATTATTGTATAGTATATACAAAAATACGTGAAAGTACGAGGTATGGGTAAAGTATATATGTAATATATGCACGCCCCCCTATACTTAGCTTGTGCTATGTCCTCATGGCACTAGGTGACAAAAAGATATAGCTCGTACTAAGCGTAGGAAAGCTAAAATAATAAAAAGTATAGAAGTCGATCCGCCCCCCCCTATACTTAGGCTCTGGACAGACTAAGTGTAGAAGAAGAGCAAAAATGGGGCGGACGAGGTCAAGAGGAGAAATGATGAGTAAATCCACATGGCGGGCATCGGTCCCCCCTATACTTAGGCTTTGGTCAGCCTAAGTATAGGACAAGAGTAAGTGTGAGAAGCAACGTGATCTCGAGAATATACAAAGAAGGGAGAATATGTACAAGAGTGATGGAATCTTCTAAGATGTTGAATCTTGATGCTGCATCTTCATGAAGAGTAATAAGATGTATCTTCTCTGTGCTCACTCTGTATGAAGTTGATGACCTCGACTTGGACTAACTGCTCTTTGGAATCAACAAAATGCTTCAACAGTTGTCCATTCACCACATGAGATTGTGCACCATCTGTGAGATCAGCTATCTCTACACTTCCATTCTCGTGCACTTTCTTAACCACAAAGGGACCCGTCCATTTAGATTTGAGCTTCCCATGGAACATCTTCAACCTGGCATTGAACAACCATACCTTTTGTCCAGGGACAAAGTCTTTACACCTAATGTGCTGATCATGCCATCTCTTTACTTTGTCCTTATAAATCAAACTGTTGTCATATGCCCTGTTTCGGATTTCCACGAGCTCGTTCAAGTTCAAGTCTCGGCAAAGTTTTCCTAGGTGACAACTCCAATTAATCTTCTTAATTGCCCATTCGGATTTATGAATCAATTCTGCGGGCAAATGGCATGGCTTGCCATAGATCATTCTAAATGGTGAAGTACCCAATGGTGTCTTGTAGGTTGTCCTATAGGCCCACAGAACTTGGTCCAAGAGTTGAAACCAATTCTTCCTATCAGGACGAACCAATTTCTGCAAAATACTCTTCACCTCTCTGTTCGAAACCTCTGCCATGCCGTTGGACTGTGGGTGGTAAGGACTAGTAACTCTATGATCAAATCCATAGTCCTTAGCTAAAGATCTCATATCTCGATTCACAAAATGGCTACCCCCATCAGATATCAAAACTTTTGGCACCCCGAACCTAACAATAATATGGTCTTTCACAAACTTACAGACAGTCTTGCTGTCTGCGGTTCGGGTTGGGATAGCCTCCACCCACCTAGATAAATAATCAACCGCCAACAAAATATACTCATGTCCATGGCTGTTGGGAAAGGGACCCATAAAATCTATGCCCCATGCATCAAAAACATCACAAATAATCATCGGTTGCATGGGCATCTCATCTCTCTGTCCAACTGTCCCTCCCATCCTTTGACAAATCGGGCACGACCGTACAAAATCAATGGCATCTCTAAACAAGGTCGGCCAATACAATCCACATTGAAGTACTTTGTGAGCGGTTCGCTTTCCCGAATGGTGTCCTCCAGCCTCAAGTGAATGACAATATGTGAGGACACTATGGTATTCCTCCTGAGGAATACACCTTCTCCAAACACAATCCGGTCCTTCGAAGAAAAGGAAAGGATCGTCCCAGTGGTATCTCCTCGAATCCGACTTCAGTCGATCAATGCTGCTCCTAGTCCAACCATGGGGAACTTGCTTGGAGACAAGATAGTTCACCATGTTGGCATACCACGGGAGGGAGTCAATAACACAAATTGACTCATCTGGGAAGGTTTCTCTAATCCGCTCATGATCAGGAGAATCCTTAAGTTCAATCCGAGAAAGGTGATCAGACACAACATTCTTCACTCCAGGTTTATCTTTTATCTCCAAATCAAATTCCTGGAGGAGTAAAATCCACCTAAGAAGACGCGCCTTCGCGTCCTTCTTTTCCATTAAGTATCTAATGGCTGTGTGATCAGTATAAATTGTCACCTTAGAGCCCAAAATATATGATCTGAACTTCTCGAGGGCCCATACTACCGCGAGCATTTCCTTTTCAGTCACTGTATAATTTTTCTGTGTAGGATCTAAAACTTTGCTCGCATAGTGAATCGCAAACGGAATCCCCTCTCGCCGTTGTCCTAACACAGCTCCTATAGCGAAATCTAAAGCGTCAGTCATGATCTCAAAGGGGAGAGACCAGTCAGGAGCTTGTAGGATAGGCGAGGCACAAATCTTCTTTTTCAAGAGCTCAAAGGCCTCCAGACACCTGTGATCTACAACGAACTCTATGTCTTTCCCTAAGAGCTCAGTCAGTGGGCGGGAGATCTTTGAAAAATCTTGAATGAATCTCCTATAGAATCCAACATGCCCTAAGAATGACCGCACTGACTTCACGTTGGTAGGTGGATCGATTTCTTGATCACCTCCACCTTGGCAGGGTCAACCTCCATTCCCCTTTTGGAGATGACATGCCCCAACACGATACCCTCCGTCACCATAAAGTGACTCTTCTCCCAGGAGAGTACCAGATTCACCTCTCTACACCTCGTGAGGACTCGGTCCAAGTGCGCTAAACATGTATCAAAAGAATCACCATGGACCGAGAAGTCATCCATGAACACTTCCAGGAAATCTCCCACCATCTCGGCAAATATGGCTATCATGCACCGCTGAAATGTGCCCGGGGCATTGCAGAGCCCGAATGGCATGCGCCTGAAAGCATAAGTGCCGAATGGACATGTGAATGTGGTCTTTTCCTGGTCCTCAGGGGCTATGGCCACCTGGTTGTATCCTGAGTACCCGTCAAGAAAACAGAAGAACTCTTTCCCTGCGAGTCTCTCCAAGATCTGATCAATAAAAGGCAAGGGAAAGTGATCTTTCTTGGTCGCAGCATTCAGGTGCCTGTAGTCGACACAGACGCGCCACGACGTGGGTACCCGTGTTGCGATCTCTACCCCCTCCTTGTTGGTGACCATCTGAATTCCCGACTTCTTCGGGACAACATGAAGTGGGGCCACCCACTTGGAGTCAGAAATAGGGTATATGAACCTTGCTTTGCACCATTTCTCAATTTCATTCTTCACCACTTCCCGTAGATTGGGGTTAAGTCTCCTATGAAACTCACGGGAAGGTCTCACGTTATCCTCAGTAAAAATGTGGTGCGAGCAGAGAGCGGGGTTGATGCCCACGAGATCCGACACTGTCCAGCCTATTGCTTTGCGGTTCCTCTCTAAGACTTCTAACAACCTAGACTCATGCTCTAAAGTCAAGTCTGAGCTAATGATGACAGGATATCTCTCTTTGGGTCCCGCAAGAAAGGCATACTTAAGTGTAGGAGGTAGTGATTTCAGTTCTGGCAATGTGGTATCATCAAGCAGATCTGGTTCAACTGAATCTGAATCTGGTTCCGTGCTGCATGAAGGTGGGCTAAGCTGAGTAGTACTCGCCACCAAATCAGAAGAATCGGGAGTCGGATCGTCAAAATTATCCATACAATCGGCAAAAGCCACGTCCGACTCGTCATCTATGTCCCATGATTGTTCCGAAGATGATGGAACTGACAGATCCGGATGGATCTCTAAGTCATCATGAGAATAGGTTGATGCATCTCTAACAAGATCAGACAACACATGGCAAACTGCATCATGCACTATATCCTCTCCAGATGAAAGGGTCTTGCTCTGTCCTGAAGGAATCTGTCCCCAAATCCCAACTGTGCTAATCAAACTGCAGTCTGCCTCTGAAGATGAGTACTCTGTGCTACTCTCTGAATCGGGTCGTTGACACTTGGTTTGCTTCATCTCAAGGTTCACCTCTCCGCTTGGAGAACGGAACTTCATCATTCCCGTACCATAATCGAAAGCTGCGCATGCGGTCCTAAGGAAGGGTCGCCCGAGAATGATCTGAGATTCTCTCCAATGATTGGGGGTCTCCATGTCTAAGACTGTGAAGTCCACCTGACAGTTCTGCTCCTCAATCGAGATAACGACGTTCTTCACTTCTCCCTTAGGTCTCTTCATTGAACGATCTGCGAATTGGAGTAAAGCTCTAGATTTGCGAAGTGGTCCCAACTCTAATTTCTGATATAAGGCTAAGGGAAGTAAGTTGATTGAAGAACCGTTATCTAAGAGTGTGCGTGCAAACGCAATGTCGTCAATACGACTCTCCACATAGTGAGCACCCATGTCTCTCTTTTTCTTTGGCAAAGTCTGATTCTTGAGACAAAAGGTTGTGGCTACCGACAAGACATGTGTCTTTATATTTCGGTTATCTTTCTTCCTGCTAACCCTTGTAGGTGTGCATCTCACCTTAAGGTATTTTTGGAAGGCAGGATGGTTAGCCACATATTCATCAAATGGCACCTTCACAGTGATATTTTCTTTACAAAATCGTGCCATATCGGGGTCATCTTTCTGAATCTTTTTGATGCGCTTTCCTGCCGAAAGAGCACGGGGGAAAGGGATTGAAGCTAGGGAAACAGAGGATGAAGAGTCTGGATCATGAACTGAAAGATCATACTTTGACTTAACAGAAACAGAGTTCTTCATACAAGAATCTTTTTGATGCAACATGGAATCGAAATCAAAACTATCTCCTATAGGTTGTGGAATAGAAGCTGGAGTGGTATCCGCCACAACCGGAGATGCAAGGTCCTCCGTAGACTCAGAAGAATATCCATGCTGACGATGCTGCATACGTGTTCTCCTCCTCCTCTCGGCTCCCTGAGTAGAAATCCTCGAATGGTGCTGATGGGGCTCTGAAATATGATGCCTCTCCTCCTCGTCCTCTGAAGACTCCTCAGGTAGAGCTCCAGAGATGCCCCTCCTCGTGTCCCTCGCCCGGTCAGGTACGACCACGGTCCTTCCGCTCCTGAGTGACATGTGGTTAGCCTCGTCACACGAAAGAATCTCATGTTCAGATTTAGGAGATGCTGAACAGTATACCTGACCAAAGTGCTGCTGAGAACTAGAACGGTTCAGGCTATTGGGGTTAGCCTGAACTTGGGCTGGGATCGAGGTAGAGGGTGCAGTCTGCTCGTCTCGCCATCTTGACAGGCGGTTGACATCCACCCGTAAGTCCTGAACCTCGTTCCTGTAGGAACGTAGCTCGTCGAGTATCTGCTGCTGAATATCCATGGGACTAGACGATGAAGGAAGTGGATAAGACTGGGAAGAAGAACGGGAAGACTGGCCCTGCTGGCCAGTGTACTTCCTCTACTGCTGCTGGGGTTGCGGGCCCTGCTGGCCCGTCTGGTAATGGCCCTGTCGTCCATACTGCTGGTACTGCTGCCTCTGCTGCTGGGGTGGATGGAATCCAGGGCTCTGCTGTGAAGGAGGTGGTGCGGAGGTGAATGCGGTGTTGTGAAAGGTCGGGGGACGCTGATAGGTCTGTTGGTCTCCCGTACTTCCCTGCCTGGCAGGGTCCTGAGTATACCATATCCCATTCACCTCCCAAACTGGTGGAGGCTCCTCCTGGACTGTCTCTGCTACTGGAGGTGGCTGCTGGAAAGAGTGGGTGTAGGATTGGTCCTGCTCCCATGGCTGGGGTTGCCCTGACACCAACTGCTCCTTAACATGGTGAACTCGGTAAATGGGAGCAGAGGGTGCAGTCACGGCGGGTATCCTTATCTTAGATACCTTCTCAGTCAACTCCTCCATCTGTTTTGGAAGTTTGGAGACGCTCCGGTCTAACTCATCAATCCTCCTGTCGATCTTCTCGACTACAGTAAGCTTGTCAGCAAGGAGTCCCATGCTAGGGATCACGTCCTGAGAGAGATCGACTACAGCTGGTTTCCCCCCTCCAAGTGAGAGTGAATTGGGGGATGGTGTATAGGCCCTGCTGGCCATCTGTAAGCGGCTAGTTTCAGCCATCTGCTCGAATACCCTCCAGACGGTATCCGCTCCTCGTGATGTATAGCTGCCTCCACAGGCAGCGCTCACTAAACCCTGCATCTCAGGGTTGAGACCAGTGAAAAATGATTGGACCAAGATGTTATCATTTAGTCCATGACAGGGACACTTCTGCAGGATGTCCTTGAATCTTTCCCAAGCATCACAAAAAGCTTCATGGGGTAATTGGGAAAAACTCGTAATGCGCGTCCTCATCATGTTAGTTCTACTCAAAGGGTAGAACTTCTTCAAAAACAGGTCCTTGAACTGGGCATATGTGGTGACGACGATCCCAAGATTCTTTACCCAGTAATCAGCTTTTCCACCCAAGGCAAATGGAAGGGCTTTGAGCCTAATATAATCCTGGCTAACATTTTGATGTTTGAGGTTAGCGCAGATGAGCTCAAAGTCCCTTAGGAATGCATATGGTTCCTCAGAAGCATTCCCATCGAAGTGTGGCAACAGGTTCAGGAAATGCGGCTTCAGCTCAAAATCAACCTCGGGTTCGGCCGGACTCAAGTAGTTATGAATTTGATATTGTCCGGGGTTATAAGCCGCATCCATTGGTAGTTGGACCCCAACATTTAACTGTCCTAACTGAGCTCTCAGTAATGCTTGTTGCTGCTCAGATGCAGCCAATCGGGCTAGTATACTTCTCATCGGGTCTTCATGGTTCTCTTCTTCCTCTTCTTTCTTCTTTGGAGGCATTTTACTCGTGTCTTCTATATGGCCTGAATCAGCAATGTGTTCTTTATTAGAAGAGGATTTATGAATCACGATATTCTCACCAAGGAGATGGTCTTCCTCGGTGAGGTGGGAAGAGAGAAATGGAATGGTTTGAGGGTAACCATCCCGAGGGTGAGTGATCCTGGGCTCAAGAGGGTCATGAGTCCAGGTTGGTCCAAGTTGCGCTTGGACCTTTGAAGACGTACTTTTTGAAGGGTTCAACGAGAGATTCGCAAAGTCCGAATAAATATCACACCAATCAGTCATCTTCGATGTCAAAAGAACCGATTAGATCACGATAATCAATGAGGCACTAGTTCTACGGTGCACGTAAATGTGCGGAGTGAACTCACACAATACAAACGCAATTCAAACCTCCAATTTCACCAACTCAACACATGATGGCCGTAAGAGTTCGGCCGAATTATCTGCTCAATTTTAGTTGGTGAGAATACAATCTTGGAAAGATTAACGAGCTGTTAGGTGCCCGTATTTTCCTACAGACTGGCCTGGTTCTTACGACTAGTTTGACCTACTTTCAGCCAGTATAGGAGTAAGTACGGACCATATAAATACGGCTACCCGTTCCTTGAGGACTAAGGCGTCCTCTAAACCTCCCACTCTGCTAAAGAAGTCCGGACCGTTTACCAGCTACCCGTAAATCCTCACTGAAAAGTAGCTAATCGCCTAAAAAGAAAGAACCAGTAGTAAGTAAGAGATCCAGACTTCGCTCTATCCTAGGGTCGTCTCTCTCTCACTTGCAATTAAAACAAACAATGAGGGCTTTCTGCACCCGAGAACAAGGGTTCTTTTTATTCCAATTAATTAGATCGACCTGCTCAATTCAGTCCCAATTTTAGAGTTAGGTTATCACTTGAAATTTATGTGAACACACAAGCACGTCTACCGTTCAGTCCCAATTTCCTTTAACCTTGAGTTGTAAAACAAGATGGGAATCGGAAATCAGAATGCAAACGAGAAACTATGATGCATGCTTAGAAGAAGGTATACTTACAGTGAATCCCAGCACTCTTCATGCGTTATGCAAAATTGAATTTGTAAATATTACACTAAATGCATGCAGATCGAGGAAACCGCACCTAAACAATATACTATTAGCGGGGAAGAATTGATTGGATTTGAGCTAAGTAGTACGTGTCTATGTGCGTCTCATTATGAATCTTATAAAATTTGTGAATCTTCTAAGATAAGTGTGGCCTAAATTACGATGGGCACAAACAAGTTTGAATCTAAACTACCGTGCGCCTAATCTTTAATTTCGCCACTCAAGTCAAGCCCCACCCTCGCCGGAGAGTGAAACAGGCTCGACACACCACAAATAATGTCCAAGTCTTTTTACATGCGCGAGCTCTCAAACAAGAGCCGCTATAAATGAGCAAGCTACCTAAATAATTACAACAATTATTACAAAATTCTCTCAAAAATAAATTGCTTTATCCTCGCACTTCAGCAGTTGGCGCGCGTCGCGTCCGTCGACCTCCGATGCACTCCAAGTCCACCGGGCCCTCGCAAGGAAAATAAATTTTATATTAGAGAGATAAACAACAAGATATATACAAAAATATAAAGAGAAATAATTGCAAAAAAAATGGAATAAGTACAAGTGGCTCGGGGGTCAGACTACCCGAGTAAATGAAAATCTAAATCTAAATTCTTAAACTAATCCCTAAGCCGTTTGCCTCCCCGGCAACGGCGCCATCTGGCGAGTCGCTGAATACGATGTTTAATTCGGTCGCGTTGTAGCACGTGTACTTAGCGATTCGGTCAGAACCGAGAGAAGATCTCCGTGAAGAGTGTCTCGGCTTAATTTTTATCCCAGGCAAGTCCGGGGTCGAACTCAGGGAGGCAAAGGAACAACTTCGGGGTTAATTTACAAATTTAAGATCTAGATATCCAAACGGTATTTTTTAGATTTTTTAATGCAAAACGAATGCAAATGCAAAATGCGGGTGAATTAAGCACTAAGAAAGCATACAACTTAGCCAAATTAATTTTAATGAGAAATTAATCCAATTTGGCCAAATTATATTTTTCCTAGAATACTAATCCAGAGATGAAAAAAAAACACATTTTTTTGGAATTTTAGGACTTAAAATGCAACAATGAAAAATGCACACTTTTTAAGGGTCTTTTTGCAATTTATCACACAAACAGAAAGCAAAAATCATTAAAAAATTACTGGAATGAAGACATGATGCAAGGAAGCTACAGTAATTTTTTTGGAATTTTTCGACAAGTTATGAATTTTTTATGGATTTTTTAGTGAAATCAGAGTGATAGTGAGTAAATAATTCCTAATAAATCCACATTATAAATTTAATCAGAGTGCGAATTATCCCAAAAAGATATTTTCATGAGCAATCCAGGAGACTTGGAATTTCATGAAAAGGATGTTTGTGGATTTAATAAAAAATTAAATACGAAAATCACTCAATAATTTATTGTAGGCACAAGACATTTCCAATAGATGTGAAATTTGGACAGAAAATAAATCACATATCAAGGCATCACATATAATTTTTGTGGAATTTTTAGAGCAACTGTTTGTGAGATATTAATTTAATGGTACAGAATGGGTAAACTATGCAAAGTTTCAGTTAATCATTTTTAATTAATTACCCAACTACCATAAAAATACAAGAAAATAGTCTGATGGTAGACAATTAGTTGCTCAACACAATACCACTTTTCTTTGAACAAAAAGATGCATAAATGATGTCCAAATTAAAAGTCAAACACAGGGGTGTCTTTGCAAACTAGAAATTAAGAATTACAACAGAAAACATGAACAGGGACTGAAATGTAATTACAAAAACTTAACAAAAACTTTACATAATTTTTACAAATAAAAAAAATAAAAAAGCACCTTTCTTCTTCCTCAGGTCACGATGGTGGAAGAACCCAACAGGGATGAAGTCGGCGGCGGTGGCGGACGGCGGGTGGAGGTGCAACGCGCGCGCGGCCGCGCGGTACCACCTAGCTGGAGGCGGCGGCGGAGGGTGTCGACAGCGGAGGGCGATGGGGGCAGCGAGGGGCCGCTTGCGCGGGTTGGGGGGTGCTCGCCGCACCACAGGAGCTCGCGGCCGGCGGGCGATGTGTTGGTCGCGCGGCAGCGCCGACGCGAGGAGGGCGGTTGGAGGCGGCCGGCGGCGCTTCCGCCGTTGGGCTGTGGAGGTGGTGAAGGGAGGGGGCGGCGGCAGTAGCCGCTGCTCCTTCCTTCGTTTTTTTTTGTTTTTTTTTTGTTTTTAATTTTTGTTATGTTTTGATTTAAAAAAAAAGAAACTGCTGTGCTATTTTTTTTAATTTTTTTGTTTGCTGCTGTAATAAATAAAATAAAAAAACCTTTTTTGTTTTAATTTTTAATTTTTTTTTGTTTTGTTAATCAGGGTATGTGAATGATGGGGAAAACAAAATGATGTGATGATGGTGTAGGGGATGTAAAAATAATGGAGACACGACAAAGGACACAATATTAGATAAAATAAAATAACGAGAGAAATGAAGAGGGATAACTTACCTGATCTTCGCCGGATTGGCGGAGTAGCTAGCTAAACTCCTGTTGTCGCCTCGACCCGATTGGCGAGATAAAAATCGGAGAAGCTACACGAGCTCGACGGGGAACTCGTGACGTGAAGCGGAGCTCCGCGGATCTCACCTGAAGGAGGTCGTCGCTTGAGGACGATGCTTCGCCGCTGTCACCAACAAAACACTCCAAGCTCTCTCCTTATTCTATAAGAATGGTGGATGGGGAAAAAATGTGGATGTGGGGATGATTATAAAGAAATGAATAAATGGGAGTTAGAGAGGTGGTGGTGTTGAATGAGAAGTTAGATTATTGGTGGAGTTGAATGGGAGGTTATATGAAGAATATGGAGTGGAATGGAGGTTGAAAGAAGACTTGGAGGTTAATGGAGAAAGGGAAGTTATTGTAGAGAATGTTATTAAATAAATAAAAAATGAAATGAAATAAAGTAGGCTACTAAAAAGAGAAAATAAAATAAAGAGAAGAAAAAGAGTGGGGAATTTACAAAAAGAAGATATACAACATGTACATTTTTTGTTTGTTTTTCTTTTTATATTTTTTTTGACTTTTTAATAGTAGCTATGTACAATAGGAAAATACAATAAAATAGTACAATCAAAATACAAGACCATAATGATTTTTTTTGGATTTTTAGTAATTAAGAAAGATAAAATAAAAAATGAAGAAAGAAAGAATATATACATAATATACAATGTACATCTAGGTCCCAAAACCCAACTTTTGCAAACGAGCTCCGATTTTAATGAAACCACTTCCGTTGGATAGATAATTTTCTAACTTGAACTTTAAAAGTGAGTTTGGTGAATTTGGAGTTCATACGGAGCGGGAATTTAGCTTGGAAGTTGGTCTTTACGGCTTTTTCCCATTGGGATCTAGGAGCATTTATTTGAGATATAATTTGTTTTATATTTTTGTATTTTTATGTACATTATTATGAACAAGTTAGAGAAAGAATTAGCCAAAAAGGACTTGAAATGAAATTATTAAAAATCCATGAAGTTTTGGGCTATTTACAAGTATAAAACTCCTTTATTTTTGCGGCTTTTTAGTGTTAATTTATTTTATACAACTTAATATATAATAATTAGTGTGTTTTATTTACAAGAGTCATTTTGTTAGTTTATTGATTTTATTGACATTTATAAGGGAATTTTACTTGGGGATTTTGCTAAGATCAAGATATTAAGATGATGAATCGTGGATTCATCACATAGGTATAAGTATATTATATTCATATATGTACTTTTATATACTATTTTATTTTATTGTATTTTATAGTTTTATTTTATTCTAAATACGTACAAAAGTTATGAATAATTTTTTCAAAATTAGTAAAATATAAATTAGTTACAAATGTAAAGATTAAATAAAATCAATATTTTATTCAAGTATATAGCACAATAGGGTTCCAAAACCTAACTTTTGCATCTTAACTCTGAGTTAAACGAAATCATCTTCATTAAATAGCTAATAAAAAGTTCTATACAATTAAAGGTGATTTTGGTGTATTTTCATTTCATATGGAGAAGATATGGGTCTGGGAAGTTTGGATTTTGGCTTTTTATTCTTAGTATAAAATGTACCACTTGTATTATTTTTATGTAAAGTGAATTTTTATTCTTCTATATTTTTATCTACAACTTTCATGTTCAACGTTTCTCTATTTGAGGTATAAATAATAAAGAATAAAATGGGTCGCAAAAATACAATATTGAAGGCTAAAAATTAGGGTTTTTTCTGTGTACTCTCATCTAATAGTATTTAGTAATATTTTCTTCTTTAATTCCTTGTCGACCCAGTCATCATGATGCCTAGGTCTCGAGGTTCAGAGTCATAAAATACCTTTGACATTTTATTTCATTTCTTTTCTTTTCTTTATTATTTTAGTTTGGCTTTAGCCAATGTATTTTATAAAATATTTATACAATAAAAAATGAATGCTAATTTATGAAAAATATTGATATTTGCATGGATTTAGTTAGAGTTTGAAGGCCAAAATGAAAGAATAAAGGTGATGAAATGGATATTCTTCAACCACCCATTAGTAAGAGTTCTAACCCATTGGTAAGAGTTCACATTGGCACAAGAGCTTACAAAGATTTGTCTATCGTTTCATGTCCACACTCATCTTTTATTAAGTCAAATTCAATGAAGAACAAGAGAGAGATGCATTCATTAATTATCTTTCTCATCTAATATTTATTACTAATACCTCCTTCTTTAATTAATGATGACTAAGGCCATCCATTTGTGAGTATTCATGGTTCCAAATTCTATAATATTTTCCACTTGCATTCTCCAAGTGTTTCACTCATAATTGTTGGCTCCTTCTCTTTATGATTATCTGAGTACGCCATAGAGATTACTATTATACGTGTATAGGTGTGTGTGTATATATACATATACACGTAAGAGTACCATATAAGGCGTCAACCAGTCAAAATTGTTGCGTTTCGTACACAATCTACATAATCACAAGCCGTGAAATGGAGAAACCAATTCAAGCAACCCAATGTTTGTTATCTCAAACAATTTCACCAGGCTTACCCACCACAAGTGGAATACTTAGGAATGAGTACACCGCAACCAAATGAGACTACATAAGATACACCCTTATCACGACGTACAAGTCGTCGGCGAGTGTTATACCAAGGATTATGAGTTTTTGGATTGCAACATCACTAGAGGGTGTGAGTAGTGGTTTGAGGCACCTTTTAAAGTCTTTGTGGAATAACTATCAAGAATAGATAAAATATTCAAACAGACCAATCAATACATTTGCATGGTATTGTTTTGTGGAAACCACTTGAGTAAAAACCAAGATCTGAGTCTTCCTGACTTGGTATTCAGATTAACTGAGCTAATCGACTGCTTCACTAACTCACGAGATATTTACACAGATATTTCAACTGTTTACAAAGTTGATGCTGCACAATCTTGGATCAAACACTAAGATCAACACTACATATTAACCATCGTAGCCCAAGCACAAGAACATGTGAGCTTTCGACTTTCTTCGTGCTTCCTAAGAGGTATCACATCCAAGAGTTTTCTCTTCACACTTAGGATCAAACACCTAAAGTTCTACAGAAAGATGTTAACTTGAAGCAAAATCTTTGATAGTAATAATCCAAAAAGGGTTATCTCAGCAGATTTCATAGAATAATTCTCTAATCAGTAACAGACGATATCTAGAGATAAACATAAGTAGTATAAATATACAGATAATTCACCAAGAACAGCACACGCAATTATAACACAAATATCATAAGCAGATAAGCAAATATCAGACAATAGTAAATATCATCGCACTGAGATGAACTTGCCACAAATACTTTGAATGATGCAGAATAACTTTAGAGAAGGCTGGCGGATCGACCATTTCTAAACGAACAAACTTGTTTCTAATCTTTTTCAGACTCATGAAATATTCTTCCTAGAATATCAAACAAGTTGAAGAATATGAGAGAATATTGAGAGAATCACTCAGAAATAGCTTCTAGCTTTTCTAATGAGAATATGAGTGGATACTCGAGTGGTGTGTATTCCAACAATGGGTATAGGGTTCTTTATATAGGAGCTCAAGAAAAATATATGTTGGACACAAAAATGGAATGAAATCAAATGGTCATTTCATGTTATGATCGATCAGGTTAATAGTATGATCGATAAACCTAAATGGTTGACTAGTTAAAAAGATATGATCGATCAGTTGATGATCATTTGAATGGTATTCGAATAATGCTCAATAAGTTCAAATTGGCATGATCAATAAGGCATGATCGATTAGTGGGACCAAATGATCAACAAGGAGTGATCGATTAGTGTAAGAAATATGATCGATCAGTTCATTAAAAATGATACTCCTGAAAAGTAAACTTGTTGTTTGAAGCTTGCTAGAGTTACAACTTCCAAACAAAGTACATATAAACTTATTACAGATCTTTTGAACAAAAAACAACATGAATGAGAAACACAAGTCGAGCTAAGATCCTCATTGCAAACCCGCAATCATAGAAGAATTTGCGAGAAACTATGATATAATCTTGTTCGAGCTAAAATCATGGAGAACCAAAGTACTAACATGAACGTGGACTATTGAACTGGGAATTGATCTCTGAACCTAGCACGCTAAGCTGGCAATCGCTGGGACAATCAACTTCAAATTCAGACAATAGTCAACCCACAATTATATTAAGCGATAAAATATGTGTGAGTCAAAATTTATTATAACTCTTCAAACTATGTGTATAGGCATAAGTATATAGAGTGTCTAATATTGGGACGCAACAGTGGGTAGAGAATTATTGTTAATTATTGTTAATTTATAATAATTTATTTTTTCTTTTTTATCGTAATTTTCTTATTATTAAATGTGTATTAATTATTTCTATTTTTATATATTTTTATTTATTTTGTATTTTAAAATTGTATTTATAAATTTATAATTTATTTTAAATTATGCAAATTTTTCATTTCTTTTTTATTTTTAAAATAAGATATCTAATAATAAAAGATAATAATAGAAAGTATACCCTATATATAAATAATATATAGTTTATATACATAATATAGCTTTTAAATTTTTATTAGTTAAAATATATTTTAAATAAAGAAAATAAAATGTTTTCATCTTTTTATTTATTTTTGGTAATTTTAATTTAATTTTTATAATTTTTATGAATTTTTAAAGTTTAATATATATGAATAGGGATTATATAAAATCTGTGAGATTATTTTGGGATTAGTAAATATTCATAATTCCAAAATAAACCCAAAACTATTTTCAACATATAATATATACAATAAATAAAATTCATAAGTAGAAAGCATTGTTTTATATTTTTATTGATTTTTTGACTAATATTTATCATATTTTTAGGATTTTGTGATTTTTATATTTTATATTTTGTACTTTTTGTGATTGTTTTAGATACGTGGTAGAATATAGCATAATATAGATAATATTTTGAATTTTTTAGAGGTATTTTTATATTTTTATGGGTTTTAAATAACTAAACAAGGAAAATAGACATGTTTCTATTTTTTTAAATTGAAAAATTGGTTAAAATACCAAATAAAATTTATGTTTGATTAAGCATAGTTCTAGGCATATATATTAATGTTTCCCATTATTTTTAGATAAAAAATTATTTAATAAAAGAAATATATGAAAAATAAAAATACACGGCAAAATAGGGACATGAATGAAAATAAAATAAAATAAAATAAACACGTTGTTCATAACAAGACCATAAAACTTGAGGACATACACACAAATATACTAATGCCTCATGTGGGACTACAGGTGAGGTGTTAGGGACCTAATAGAAATTATACAAGAGTTTGGGGGTCCGCTTGCAATTAAACCTAAATAGTTTACATATAAAAGTAAATGTACAATACTAAATTGAAATACAAAAATGGCAGAGGGTGTCAGTGCAACATACCCTAGGCACTGCATGTTGCTTGAATTTAGCAGTTGAGGCACTTCCACGTGGCTTCATTTAAAATTGGGCAACGTAGGCGAGGCAATGTTTGATAATAAATCAAGGGCCAAGATTAGATATGGGTGCTCACTCCATCCAATGGGGGCTAAGTTGTTACAAAGAACTTGTAAGAACTTCTTCCATGTCAAGCTTCGTTCGATGATTCATCCTTCTTCTAGACATCTCTGGAGGTTCTGATCAACTCAGCTCATTCTCGTGGACTCTCTGCATTTGCAGGTGTTTTCAAGAAGCTCTGAGCCTCGTTGGAGGAGGTCTGGAGGTCAAGTCTTTCTCCTACACCTGGAAGTGAAGTTCTGTATGCGATTCCCCTTCCAAGTGCTTCTTCTGGCACTCTTAACTACACAAAATGAGTGGGGGCTCGAGATATATGCTCTCGATCATGGATTGAAGTTGAAAGCATGAGCGATGAGTGGGCAACATGTCTTAAAAAGGCGACAAAGGTGGAGATGTAATTGGACTTAATCCTTACAAGATTGCAGTGGTTGGTGGCTCGAAGTGATGGAGAAAATGATAAGTTAGGAGATGTATGATCAGTATGCTTAGAACATGGGTAAATCACACTAGGACATTGGCCGGAGCTCTGTGCTCCAGCGAACATCGAATTGGATTTTATGCTAAATAAAACACAAATGACTGAAATGAAATGTGGGATTAAACTAGAAATGAAATTGCAAAATTGAAAAGTTACCTAACAACCTATACATGGTCTTAGTGACTGAGGAGCAGAGAACCTCGTTGGAGTTAAGCTCATACGATGATGGACCTCGCCACAGTCGCCCTTCTCCTCGCTGATACTCGGAGGGGCTTCCTGATGTCACGAAGAGTCACACTCTCTTAAAGGATTGGGTTTACAGCCAACAAAAGAGGGATCAAAAATTCAAAAGAAGGTGGAGGTGATTACTAGTATACATGGTGAAGATGTGATCTTGGGAAGAGGATTCTGTGTAGCATGAAGGAGGTTGGTGAAGGCTAAGGGTGTGGATAGATGGAGGAAGACGTGAGGAGTAGATTTGGTGAAGGGCTCTCGAGATGAAATGGGTTGAGGAGTTGGCATAGAAATTCGGCAAAGTGAGGGGTCACAGAAGGTATGGGCAGTCTTCACATGAGGAGGGGTGTTGACCGAGGGGTCAACACTCCCTGAGTCCTGATTGGTCCACGTGGGCCTTATCAGGACAAAACAGTAATAAAAATCGTAGAAAAATAGTACATGATTTTATTAAATAAAACTTAAAACATAAAAATGTTTACAATTTTACAAACTATTTTATCATAGAATTTATTAATTTTTACAACATTATTTATTAAATGTTAATTTACATGTACATATATAGGTATATATACATGTATTTGTATAATATATTTTTATTCTATATTTTTATACAAAATATTATATTTATATATTATATATATTAAGAACATTATTTAATATGTAGTTGCACATTTTTATGGTATTTCAAAAATTTTACTTACATGTATATACATTGTAGGTATAGTATACATATGTTTAGATGTATTATTTATCTTGGTCTTTCTATTTGCCTTCTAATTTTGTGTTTATACTTTTAATATGAAATGTATAATATATACATTAATTTAAAAATACAAAGAGAGTAAAAATGCAAATAATAAAATAATTGGCTATATGTACAATTGCCCAAGTAAAATGGTACCCTAAAAAGTCGGCTTTTGTATCTTAGCTCCATTTTAAATAAAACCACCTTCATTTGATAGATAATTTAATTGTCGTACAATGGAGTGAGTTTGAGTCAATTGGAGTTCATATGGAGTAGATATTGATCAATGAAGTTATGTTTTCGTATTTCTCATCTATGTACCAATTGCAATGTGCATGATTTTTATTGGCTATTATTTTAATAATTACATATATTAAAATGTACAAGTTTCATGTTGAAACTTTTATTATTTGAGGTGTGCATATAATAATTAAAATAGTGTAAGTTTTACCTATTTATACAGTATATTGTATAAAAAATAGGTTTTTTTATTTTTGTGGAGTATTTGTCCCTTATCTCCCACTACTTCATTCCTAGTCAATCTAGTCAATATTTGACTTGGTCTTGGGGTTCAAGGCTAATCAGTATCATTGATACTCCATTTTATTTTTCTTTTCTTTTCTTTATTCTTTATTCTTTAATTTTGGGTTTAATTGTAGGTATTTACACACTAATTACATGTTAATGTTAGTTGGTAGGTCATGCACATTAGTAGTATTTATAGGTATTTTACTAAGGTTTTAAAGCCAAAATTAAAAAATAAAGGTAGATGGATGGTTATTCATCACACCCCATACTTACCTTTGCTAGTCCCTAGCAAATAGTTATTCGTAAAATAACTGTTACAAAAGAGAAAATAAAGAAAAAGAAAATAAAGAACTTAGAATGGTTATCAATTTTTGAAATTATCTTCATAAAAGCAAAGTTTGGAGCTTAATAAGACCTTCGGATTATTAGTTCATCGAAACCTTATTGAGAATAGGATCTAAAACTTAATAGCCCTCAAGTTCCACAATCATCTGTTCATCTCGCCTCAAATAGTCAGGTCAGAATAAGTCTATTCATTCGCAAACACTTATGATTATGAGGCTCACTTGTATTCCCCAATATAACTACTCTTTTGTCGAGGAGCGCGGTATTTTCTTCTAAGTTCAATTACAACTGGCTCAATGAAGAGGGGGTAGAGAAGAACAACATATTGTGACTGGTGTAGTCACATATCCTTTGGAGCTTGACCAGTACAACTAAGTCTTTAGTTGTATGAAACCTTTAAATCTTTGACTTTGAATCATATGCATTGCTTAATAATACATAATTCTGACGAAATTTATTTTTCACGGACTTTTTACGAGTCTATTTTTGGAGTCTTTATTTCGTAGGCATTTTTTTAATATATACATCAGTATTTACGTAAGGAATTTTTCTTCTTGAGACGATAGACTATCCTTCTTTTGAAGCTTTATTGCTACCCACAGTTTCCTCTCTTTAGATAGCCATGCCACTAGATCGTGTTGGGGTATACTGGCCTCATATTGGGATGTCATATGTTTCCACATGCATGCTTTTCAAGCTAAAGAATTCTGCCCTCACCACCTCATCTAAATTGAACTAAGTGCAGAGTACTTGTCCAAGTTAGGTCATCATCCTCAAGAGTCATGTGTGTACTTCGAAATATTCTACTTAGTCTAATCAATATGACATGTGAACATAGTCTTATGGACTTTAAGTCCCATTGACCTGAAAAGTTTTAATTCCAGATCCTATAAGTTTCATGTGAAATTAAGTGGATTAAGGTCTTAATCAAGCTATAATCTTTGGATTTTATTTAATACTTCTTCATTTGTCAAAATTATTCCGAAAAATTCTCATGTAATTCAAAGATATTTTTGTAAAGAAATATTTCTAATTTTAAACTTTTTATGTTGTTTTTGAAAAAGTTTTGCAAACTTTTTATGAAGTGTAAAATTTTTTACTTTTTAGATGATTTGAAAAGTTAGTGGATTACATATATTTACAAGTGTTATGTACATATTAAAAAGGGTTTTATAAAGAAATGTATTCATGTATATGTAAGATTTATACAAAGTTTGATTTAAATTATTATTACAACATGATCATATACAAGGTTTTCAAAATCAATTGAAAACATCTTTACAAACATTTTTTAAAACTTATTTTGGAAATAATTTACAAAGAATTTTTAAAAAAAATCAAATAAACTTTTACAATCTTTTCGCAAATATTTACAATGGAATATTTATCAAATAATTTGAAAATATTTTGTAAAGATTTTTATAAAGATTTTTCAAAGATTTTTTAAAACACTTTACAATCATTTTTCAAAATCATTTGCAGATCATAGTTTGAAATCAAGTTTTACAAACATTTTTCAGAAATATTTTTACACATATTTATGCGAGTTTTCATTTGATTTATCATAAACCCTTACCCAGTAAAGTATAGCCATATTATTAAAATTACATGAAAGTATGAGTTATGGCTAATGTATATATAACATATATACGACCCACATATTCTTAGCTCAAACTACTTCCTCATAGTAACAAAGAATCAACAAAGGAAGACATAACTCATGTTAAATATAGACAACATATATACTACAATGACTTAATAAAAAATAAAAAGTTGATTGTCCCTCTTATACTTATGATCAATTAACCCTAAGTATAGCAGATTGTACACTCAGAGGCAATAATCAAGAATTAGATTATTAAAGTCAATGACTTGACTTGTCTCTCCCTATACTTATATAGAAAAAATTATCAAAAAGTTAAAAGATAAGCAAGAGAACAGACAGAATTAAAGATGAAATGAAAGAAAGAATGAATGAACAACATCACTCCCCCGATATTTAGGGTAACGGATCCCTAAGTATAAGCAAAGACATGAGGAATGAAACAAATGAATAGGAATAACACAATGTTGACACCCATGATACTTAAGATAAAGTACATCATAAGCATAGGCACAAAGATTCGACACGATACCCGGGGTATAAAACAAATGGAAGAAAGAAAGACAAAACATGTATATACAAAAAATAGAGAATGTTGAGGTGCCTCGCAACAAGCTCTAGAGTTTGTGCCCCTAGCTGGACGTAAATGTTAGGACAACATTGTACCACAGTTCAGGAACATCAGTAAATCGAATGGCATACTCTCCTTGTTATCTCAGTGTGATAATAACAACGAAGTCAACAATGAAAATAAAAACACATGAATAAATAATCAAGTGGTTGTTTGCTACCAAGAAAAGAAAATAAAAAAGTAAGCCAAGACTGGGTTGCTTCAAAGGAATTATTGGTTTAAAAGAATATAGTTAATGAATAGAGTCGATACAAATTAACATGGAGAAAGAAGGATCAATGTGGAATCCTCCATGTCAATCATAGTCTCAGAAAGAGAGGAAAAGGCAAGATCAACGTACTTACACTGAAACTAGATATCTGATGCACAAGATAGAGAGAAATCAGACATATCATCAAATATCTCAAAGCATGTGTCATTCCTGTGAAGTTCTTCAAGGAGAGCAGATTCAGAAGACTCGGTCTCGTGATCCGACAGATCGGATGTACAAGCATAAAGTGAAATCGAGTGCCTAGAGAGTGATGCATCCTGCTGAGGAATAATGCAAACTCATTGGTAAAACTGGGGCAATGCTGGTAGTTCTTTGTTCCTCAAAACATCTATCGTTCTCATCAATCAAGAGGAAAATTGGCTAATGTGGGACTATCTAAATCTATCATATCAAAATGGTGACCCTCACATAACTCCCTAAGTTGAAAAGGTTCAAGATTTTCATCAGGATCTAAGAAGTTCCTCGGAATAGTAGGATCAGGGAGGTCAGGACATGGGAAGTAGATCTGCTCGTAGGAAGAGTGGTAAACCAATGGAAACAAATTGGGTATGTAAAAATGAAAACTCTCCATGGTTGTATCATCGTCCATAGTCAATACTGTCGCGTAGATTTTTTTCCCATGACTGGTGTGCATTCTTTGATTCCTCGAGAAGTATGTCACACTGATCACGTAAAGCTCCCAAAAATTGCACTTTCATTTTAGCCTTATAATGACCTAGTTCAATATATGTTATATCCCATCTACAAATCATATTCTGAAACATATAATTCCTTGGAGAAATAAAATTTGATAGGGGTGAGCACAAGAGGGTGGGGAATGGAACAAAATGTTGGACATGACACCGACCATACATGGATCGATCTCATATTATTTGAGACAAAATTACGATTCAAGTAAGTCATCCTGAACTGGACTAGTGGAACGAGGGTGATGTGGGTGAAAAGAAGCCAAAAGATATCGCTAAGGGGAAAAATGACTCATCATCACAACATAAATAAAACAAAAAGAAAAGGAAGAACCTCAGACACTGCTAAACTCAAATAGAGGTAAAACACAATAGATCCAAATCACAATCAAACACAAAGAAAACTTCAAATTCACCTACTCAACTCGGTGATGACCATAAGAGTTTAGTCGTTATCTTTTCAATTTTAGAGTTAGGTGATTTAAATTGTTTTTTAAATCAAGCTCAAATGTGTAGTCTCCTAGAGTAGTTTCTATCTAAGTCGGTAAAGATCACCTACTTGAGTATAAGACTATTTCAACTAGGCCTGAGGCAAGTTCTTGCAGCAATAACATGACCCAAAAGTTAGTCCAAGCATTTAAGGTACAAGTCCAGGGCTTTGGGCTCTAATCCTTAAGTGTTCATGCCTCACTCGGTCAGGAGAGTACCTGTGTATAATGTGGGAGTTGCTCTTCCCAAGTCAATGAATCTGTTACATCTAATTTTAAGGTCAAGTGGAGTTAATAGTCCTGATTTTATTTAGATTATCGCTATTTTTTGGTATTTTAAAATTAACATCTAATAAATTTTCCAATTCCTTTTTATTTCCTAGGACCATGAAATTGGAGGAAGGAATTCAGAAAAGCAGATTCACGACAATTTATGAATGCATGTAGAGAAAGAAATACGGACCTGACTCCAGCATTATACAAGAAATATGATCCACACATAAAATAAATCTATCATATATACATGCGAGAGAGAACCAACTAAGCAAGAACTTTTGCTCGGGAAGCATATATTTATTAATTTGATTGTCCAATCGAATTATAAGTACCGAATTCTTGAGTTAGGGTTTGGACCTAGTGCTACCTAACTCAACCAAATAGAAACCTAGAACTAAGGCTCAAGCACACAAAACAAAGAAAAAGATAGTCAGAAAACACAAAACATGATCACTAAAATAAAATAAATAGAAAAATACGGAGAATAAAATGAGAAGGAAATAAAAATATGGTAAAAATCGATCGAGTTCCCAAGTAAAAAAACACTTGGTAAATTAGACTCATGAGTATCTAAGTCCTAAGAGTGGCCGAGTTATTACAATTATTTATAATTCACTTCCTTACAAAAAATTAGTTATACTACACTATTCTTCTGTGATTCTCCTCGGTCTCTTGGTTTTCCTTTGAATCCCTCCCACACCGGTTCGATTCAATGGAATCGCTCTCCGCCTTGCTCGGGAGTGTCGGTCTCTTAAGAGATCCTCCCTCGCTCCATGGGCCCTCGGAACAAAGTCAAACAAGAGACAGATTAATATATAATCTTTTATAATTTTATGGAATCTTAAAGTTTCAAATATTTGAAAAGAGGGATAATATAAAATATGTGAGATCATTTTCTATTTAGTAAATTTATAATTCCAAAAGTAACCCAAATCTATTTTCAAAATATAATTTATATTATAAAGAAAATTCGGAAATAAAATGTAATATTTTGGATTTTTTAAGATTTTTTTTGCAAATTTTTAATATTTTAGGGTTATTTGATTTTTATGTTTTGTATTTGGTATATTTTAGTTCTTTTTTGGATATGTTGTAGAATATAGTGAAATATAGATAATACATTTTTTTTTTTGAATTTTTGGAGCTATTTCAACATTTTTTTGGGTCTTAACTTGAAAAACAAGGAAAATAGACATGTTTATGTATTTTTTAAAATAGAAAAATATGTTAAATTTCCAAAAAAAATTATGCGTGATGAAGCATGGTTATAGGCATCTATACTAATTTTCCCATGATTTTATCATAAAGAAATTATTTAATAAAAGCAATATATACAAAATTAAAATACACGACAAAATAGTGACATGGATGCAAATAAAATAAAATAAACATGTGATTCATATCATAACCTTAAAACTTGAGGACATACATGCAAATATACTAGCGCCTCACATGGGACTACACGTGAGGTGCTAGGGACCTAATAGAAATTATAAAAGAGTTCAGGGGTCCACTAGAAATTAAACGTAAATAGTTTACATGAAATTTAATTTACATTGAAATACAAAAATGGTGGAGGGTATCAACATAATATACCTAAAATTGATGTTCTTCATGTGATTTCCCTTCTTGGTGCTTCTTATGGTGCTCCATCCTGCATAAAATGATTGTGGGCTCGAGAGCTATGCTCCCAGCCTTGGATTTAAACTAAAAGCATGGAGAATGAGGGGCGGCATGTCTTCGATGAGCAACGGAGGTGGAGACACGAATAGACTCCATCCCTGTAGGATTGAGATGGCTGATGGCTTGAAGTGATGGAGAAAATGATAAGGGAGGAGATGGTATGATCAAGATGCTGGAACATGGGTAAATCACACTGGGACAGTGGTCGAAGCTCTAAGCTCTGACGAACTTCGAATTGGATTCTATGCTAAATAAAAACCAAATGACAGAGACGAAATGTGATATTAAACTAGATCTGAAATTATGGAATTGAAAAGCTACCCAACAACTCATACCTGGTCTTAGGGACCAGGGAGCAAAGAACCTTGCCGGAGTTAAGCTCCAACGAAGGTAGACCTCACCTCAGCCACAATCTCCTTGTCAATGTTCGGAGGGGCTTCCTGCTATCACCAGGAGTCACGCTCGCTTAAGGCATTGGAGTTATGGTAGACAAAAGAGGGATCAAAAATTCAAATGAAGGTGGTGGTGATTATTTATGGATGTGGTGAAGAGGTGATCTTGGGAAGAGGATTGTGTGCATCCTGAAGGTGGTTGGTGAAGTCTAAGGGTGTAGCAAGATGGAGGAAGATGGGAGGAGCACATTTGGTGATGGGCTCGAGGTGAAATGGGTTGAGGATTTGGTGTAGAAATTCGGTAAAGTGAGGGCTCGTAGAAGGTACTGGTGGTCTTCACATAAGGAGGGGGAGTTGACCGAGGTGTTGAAGGTACAGGTGGTCTTCACATGAGTTCTGATTGGTCCACGTGGACCATATTAGTAAAAAAGAGAAATAAAAATTCATATAAAAATATTACACATTTAACAAATAAAACTTAGAATAAAAAATGTTTATTATTTTACAAAATATTTTATCTCAATTTTTATTTATTTATATTGCATCATCTAGTAAGTGTTAATATTTACATTTACATATATAGGTATATACACTTGTATTTAGTATATTTTAATTTTTATTTGTATTATTATACATAATATTATATGTATATATTTTATCTATTTATAACATTATTTAATATGTATTTACATATTTTTAGGGTATTTTAATAATTTTATTTACATGTATATACATTATAGGTATAATGTACATATATTTTAGCTTTATTATTTATTTTGGTCTTTTTATTTGACTTTAAATTTTTATATTTTTAATTTGTATTGTATATTATATACACTAATTTAAAAATATAAAAATAGTAAAAAATTAAAGAATAAAATAATCAAATATATGTATAGTTGCGTAAGTACAAAGGTACCATAAAAAGCTAGCTTTTGTATCTTAGCTTCATTTTCAATAAAACTCCTTCATTTGACTGATAATTTGATTTGAAATACCATGGTGGTGAGTTTGGTTCAATTTGAGTTCATATAGAGTAGATATTGATCAGTGAAGTTATGTTTGGAGCTTTTTCATCTCTGTGTACCAATTGTATTATGCATGATTTTATTGGCTATTATTGTTTAATTTTCTATATATTAATATGTACATGTTTCATGTTGAATATTTTATTGTTTGAGGTGTTCATATTGATAAATAAAATAGTGTAAGTTTGACCTATTTTTATAGTATATAATATAAAAATAAATGAGGGTTTCTTTTGTTTTTTGTACAATATTTGGCCCTTATCTCTCCCTACTTAATTCCTGATCAACCTAGTCAATATTTAACATGATCTTATGGTTCAGGTTCAGTCAGTATCTTTGATACTCCAGATTCTTTTTCTTTTGTTAATCTTTATTCTTTAACTTTGGGTTTAATTACAGGTATTTACACACTAATTACATATGAATGTTAGTTGGTAATTCATACAAATTAGTAGTATTTACATGTATTTAACTATGGATTTAATGGAAGAATAAAGGTAGGTGAATGTCTATTCTCATGGACTCACCGACAGTACATGTAACACTATGCTCAACTGACAGAATCATGGCACACCGACAGACCTGCGGGATAGAGCTAGCACTCCATCTAGGATTCACCAGGACTACTAACACATGCCAACAAATATATATACTTCAATTTATTTGTTTTTCTCATCTTACCGGGATGACTCCGACAGATGGGTCACTTCTATTAACCGTGCATTACATGCAACATACTCAACATCTCACCAGGTTAAGTTTGATAGGTGTGGCAAGTAACCAGTTGCACAAAAAACATCATGGAATCACCCAAATCCACGATGGCATAGTGCACGGACCAAGGTATAATATTTTACATACTGGTTATAACAATCTCAATCCCAAGTAGTATTGGGAAAGTATGATTATCTCAATCACAAGTAGTAGAGGGGAAGTATGATTTCCTATATTTTCTCTAGATACTGGAAACCCATACCAAATCTAATAATCATTCCAATCAACGTCATGTCACCACCCATTTAACTACAATCATAAATCGTTGATCTGTACCATTGTCATATCGGCATTGTGAATAGTTTGTGGTCTTGATTTACAAGAAATCTCACACTATGACTCTAAGACACTAGACCCTTAGGATTGGGGTGCCTCCAAACTAAGTTCCCAAGGCCTTCACTATACATCCTCAATTTAAAGTGGTACCACACTTTACCTTGTGCCAGTTCAACTCCATACTTAACTATGTGCATACTTATGTATTATTATCTTATGTATTATACTTCTAGTCTTCTCCAGCCTTTAATGTACTTACCTACATTTTTACTCAATGTCCCCTAATCCACATTATGTCCATCCCTTCTTTGGGATCCCAATACATATGTATTATTAAACTTAACCATTTTATGCACCCAGTAATTGGGTTAATCCATTCACTATAAACTATAATAAATAGGCCAACTCATAGAGGGATAATAACACACCGTAAAATACCTAGGTGTGCTAAGTATGTCATTCCAATTTTTTCAATTGTTACCTCGAGGAAGAACACTGTAACCTGATTAGATCAATCGCGGTAATAGTCACTGACAGATCGAAGCAATTATATTAATAGAAATGTCTATTCTAACTACCCATTTGCACAAGACCACATCCATGCACAAAGTAAAGACCTTGTGGAAAGATCAAGCACTAGTCCCAGAACAATTAGGTCTAGACAATGCATGATATATACAGAATGGGGATCCTCCTTGACTATTTGGATGATGCTCATCCTCACCAGGCCTCAGTGTATTCATAACTTATTTAATTTAATAAGTGGATCCACTTCATTCCATTAACAGATTTAATGATTTATTCTAGAAATTTGACATGATTTATAAACCTTAAATAATTGCACGTTTTTATGATCCAAATTAGTCATTTATTAAGTCCAAGTGGGCCCACAGACCAAGAATGATTCATCATATCTTTTTATTAGTCGATCAGTAAAAATATCATGATTGGCATTCGAGTGTTACACAGATCGATTAGTACAACTTGCATGATCGATCAATGATGATATATCAATGGTGCATGCATGATCGATCAGTACCGATTAATTAGCATAACTTACATGATTGATCAGTGCTAATCGATTAGCACAAACCAGTTGATCGTGCAGTCCTAGACAATAGCTGAAACCGCTCTGGTGATGTCTCATGAAGTTTATCCTATCATAAAACTAATTACACCCCTTAGTCCTCTTTTTATTCACATCAGAAATATATTTTTAGCATCCACATGCAACTAGTAGATTGACAGGAAATCATGAAAATGTGAGGCGTGTTAGACATACGAGCCCACAGTGAGCCATTATGCAATAAATGTTATTGCAAATATCATTCCCTAATCTGAAATGAAGAATAACTAATTTGCATAATAGGTCCCTTAGTATAATTAGGGTTATATACCATGTTCGTCTTAATGATCATACAGTTGTTGATTCAATTATTGAATCATAGATGATGGTGCTTGGATGAATATCTAAAGAGTTAGATTGAGTACTCATCAAGTACCGTCAAATGATTATTAAGAGATTATCTCCTGCCAGAGAAGGAGATGGCAATCCTTTCTCTGAAGGTTGATATCTAACCGACCTCATGATGCAGGTCCTCTGCATAGGAATAGATATGTAGAGGTGTTGGATAAGTTAGGTCAAAGATTTGACTTACGAGAACGAGATAACCAAAGTCCTATGTCGTATGTTGTCACAATATAGGCACACATACTCTGACCTGAGACAGATGTGTTACTATATGTCTGAGTATGTACATTTGGCAGACCAATAGGTTTATAACCTAATAAAGGTCTATACACCAGCGCGTTGGTGTGCATATAAGGGCAAATGAGTAATATGATCTCTCAAAGGGATCATACAGTTTCATTTCTGAACCGGAAGACATGAGCTCACTCATGAGATATTGGGAAGAATCAATTTACGTGCACAATCGTCTCACTATGGAAGCTTGACTAAATTTGTAGGTTTGATATATGCTTTTAGAAAGTATATGATCAACACCTGGGTATGATACAAGATTTTGGAAAGTATATGATGGATACCAACTCTTAATAGTCGAATGAGAAACTTAATTATAAAACCCTAAAGTAGACAGTTTAAAAGAGATCTAATACTTCGGGTTTAATCCGGGTCTTCCAATATGCAGGATGTACAGGTATTAGGAATACCTGAGGGTGATGTGATCATAAAAGATTATATAACCATGATGCTTCCATTCCTAGGGATTGGTGAACCGAGTCTGGATTTTAGTGACTCCTCTCAATAGAGAAGTGATATAATCTTGGTCCAATTGTTGGACAGAGTTCTGAATGTGATTCAGATGCAATGAGAAGATTGGATCTACGGCATGGATTTAATCAAGCATCAATGGGAGGTCCGCAAGATCTGGATTTGAGATATGATCTCAATATCCATGTCACTATATGTGGAACAACAAAATCGCCCTGTCCTTATCTCCATGTATTTGCGGAGAAAGCGCATTATCCTTGAAAGAGTTCATGGATAATTCTATTGTTGATATATGTATTCGAGCATTGAGAAAATGGATAATTAATAGTGATTTAATTATCATGAATAATATGAATTTGATTTATATTATAAGGAGAGTTATCTAAGATAATTAAATGTGATTTGATTATCAAAGATGTAAATATGTGAATGTGATTCATATTATTTGGAAACATGAGAATAGAGATCCAAGATGATTAAATGTGATTTAATTATCATGGATATTGAATAATGTGGATAACACTATCCATATTAATCATATATATTATAAATGTGATTTATAATATATAAGAGAGAGCTATTTGTAACTTACATTTGTTAATTAAATGTTAATGTGAATTGGATTCACATTGGACAACTAACTGACAATATAATTTACATTTTATTTTGGGTTGTGAATGTGATTCACAATTTTCCAATGGCAAGATTGCAATATTCAAAAATAATTATGAATTGATTTTGTAGAATAATTTACAACAAGTGTTGTTATAAATCTTGGATATTTCCATGGAATAATGTAATCTCATGAGATTACATGAGATTGCCACCGACTCCCATATTATGGAAGGAGGCAATCTTCATTCCATAATCTCCATGCTTGATTGATTTAATTTGGTATTAATTTGTATTGATTTTTCAATATATATCTAATATAAATTAAATTGATTATTGTTGTATTTTTACAACAAAATCTTGGCCATTGAAAGAAACACAAATCAATCTCATCCATTGGATTTGTGTGCACATGGATTGGGATCCACGAACTCCCAAAATGCTAAATAAGAAGTGGCACCCCTTGATCTTCAAAGTTACACAATAACAATGACAACTTCTCTCTATCTCTATCATTCTCTACACGTCCTCTCTCTCTCTCTCGTTGTGGCCATCCACCATGGAAGCCCTAGAGAGAGTCGCCATTACCGCAGCATCGTCGTTATGATGCTGGATTATTTGCTCGTGGATCCCTGTCTCCTTCAGTGGGCCTCGCTCGTATAGAAGACTTCAAATCTTGTGTGACAAGATCAGGATATTCACCGCTTGGATCATCAACGTGGATTGCGAGGAGCTCACATTTCATCAACACGCTCGCAAGCGTCTCCTCCGTCGGATCAGACTTGAGACAGGAGGTCTCTTCATTTAGAGACTCGATCGCAACCATGCTTCAAGAGGTAAACATAATAATTGCTTGTGGTTTAGATGAAACGGTCCCAGAAGTGTTCTTGGATCATGTGGTTTCATCGCATGAAATTTTTGTAAATTCTGCTGCCTCGAGCAATTAGTGCGACTAGTCGCTCCTGATCACTGATGATGTGATCCTCACGCTTCTATGATGTGCTTAAGGATCTTTCCATATCCTTCATGTTGTATCAGAACCATAGATCAGAGGTTTCAGATACAATCGATAAACCTAGGATGACATGGGCTCATTAGGATTTGCGAAATTTTTATCGCATTTCATTCACGCAGCCCTATTTTGTGAATATTTTCGTCTCTGTTTAAATTGTTTAAACAAGAAATTATCACATGTTTTATGTTCCAATTAAATAAGGAAATCGTGGGATTTGAGTTTGCATGATTTGGAATCCGTTTGTTCAAGTTATGATCATTTTAGTGAACATGTATCCACTGTTTCGAGGATTGTGAATCTTGACAAAAATAAGGAGCTAATTACTGTTTTGAAATGCTTAGAAATGAAAATCACTTAGGTTCTGTTTTAAATCAAATTAGCAAACTATGGAAACTTATTTTGCTTGATTTGGATTTAAATTGATTGAGATATACTAATTTTAGTAAGTGGGGGTCACTGTTGGCAATTACATTCCCAATCAAGAACCTCGTGATTGTCATTTTATCAATTATTGAAATTAATGGTTATATTTTGGAATAATTATGGATAAATATTTGAGAAATGTTTGATTGATAACTATTTCCTTAAATGACATTGCCTTGACCGATAATTAATTAGATATGATCTAGATCACAATTGGTTACATGATCTTCTTCCAACAAACAAAGTTGCTTGAATAGGATTGGGGATTTGTTTGCAAATCTCCTTATAATATTAATCAAAAATATTTTGATTAGTATTATATGGTATTACTTCGGTTGAAATACCGATTATCATCTCAAGTACAAAGTGATCAATTGGCGTTATCCTAACCCGAGGCGGATATGGTGTCTAGTCGGGGAGCGTTGGGGTAGCAGGTTGCACTGTGTGTAGTCTATCCCACTCCCGTCGGTACTGGTCACGAAATAATACATATTTTGAGATTATAACATCCCTCAAGTAACAATTAAAAATTGTTTGTTGGATACTAATTGGATCATTGATTTAATGTGATTAGATTAATTGGAATGCAATTAAAATTAAAAATCTCTATTATGAATAGAGTTGTTATTTCCCTTGGAAGAATTAATCGTAATGAATATAATTCATAATGATTAATTAGAATTTGAACAATATATGGAGGATCATATAAGTGACATCCATGGTCTCCCGTCAAGGCGAATGGTTCCGTCACCATGGATTGTATGTAGGACTCGCATGTCCGAAGTGACAACTCCTGTATATAAGCGCATCTGGATTGGGCTCTTTGCCTCTAGAAAGAGTAAGGCCATATGCGTAGTGACCCCAATATCGGATCCTCATATTATTGAGAAAATATTGGATTGCACATAGTGAGTTCTAATACTTTTGATGGTTGGTTCAATTAATGACGGGTCAACATCACGTTAGCGATGGTGGGCCTGGGTGTTAAAGACCAAATTGGGAATGCAAGTTGGATTTGCAAGGAGGAATGTGTTCCCGCTTATTTTTATCCAAGTTACAGTTTCTCATATTATTGGTATGTGAAAAAGATAAGGAAGGAGTGAAGGATATGGTTAGATCCTCAAGCGCATCACGGAAGCGTGAGCGTCGTATCGAATACGACAAGGAGCGACTAGTCGCACTAGTTGCTTGATGCAGCGGAATTTAAAAAAATTTTCATGCGACAAAACCACATGATCCAAGAACACTTCTCGGATCATTTCATCTAAACCACAAACAAGTAATAGGATTACCTCTTGAAGCGTGGTTGCGATTGAGTCTCTAAACGAAGAGACCTCCTGTCTCAAGTCCGATCCGACGGAGGAGACGCTTGCGAGCGCGGGGATGAACCGCGTGCTTCTCGCAATCCATGTTCATGATCCAAGTGGCGGATCTCCTGATCTCGACACACGAGATCCGACGTCTTCTTCACAAGTGAGGCACGCCGAAGTAGACGGAGATCCACGAGCAGACGATCGGGCGGCATAACGACGACGCTGCGGTGATGGAGACTTCTCTCTAGGTCATCCATGGTGGACGGCCATGAGAGGAAGAGAGAAGGTGTGTAGAGAGAAAGAGAGAGAGAGATGTGCTTCACAAGCATTGTGTGTAAAGAGAGAGAATGGTATGCCTCTCTATTTATAGGGTTTTGGGATACATGGATCTCAATCCATGGGACATATAAAATCAATGGATGAGATTGATTTATGTCAATCCAATGGTCAAGATTGTTGTTGGTAAAGCCAACAACTTATGATCTAATTTAGATTAAAATATATTTGACAAAATCAAATACAAATCAATCCCAAATTACACAAATCAAATAAGGAGAGAATGTATATGGAGATCACATCTCTATATACTTTCCATGTGGACGTCCACCCATTCCAATTAGGAATTGAGTGCCGCCCACTTGATTCCTCATTGAGGCAATCTCATGAGATTTCATGAGATTGCATATCTCCATGGAATTCTCTCTCATTATTTATTTCCAACAACTTTTGTTGGGATTTATTCACCAAAAATAATTCACAATTAATTTTGGAAATATTGCAATCTTGACATTGGAAAGTTGTGAATCACATTCACAACCCAAAACCACATATAATTTACATTATCAATTAATTACACATTGTGTATCCAATACACATAATAAATAATTAATTAACAAATATAAATTATGATTGGCTCTCTCTAATACATTATAAATCACATTTATAATATACTATGAATAATTGGATATTACTATCCACATTATTCTTATCCACAATAATTAAATCACATTTAATTATATTGGATAACTTATTCTCAAGTTCTCTAATAATATGAATCATATTCACATTATTTACATCTCTGATAATCAAATCACATTTAATTATCTAAGATAACTCTCCTTATAATATGAATCAAATTCATATCATTAATGGTAATTAAATCACATTTAATTATCCATTTTCTCAATGCTCGGATACATATATCAACAACAAAATTATCCATGAACTCTTTCAAGGATAATGCGCTTTCTCCGCAAATACTTGGAGATAAGGACAGGGCGATTGTATTGTTCCACGTATAGTGACTTGGATATTGAGATTACATCTCAAATCCAGATCTCGGGCCTCTTATAGATGCTTGATTAAATCAAGACCTCAAATCTAATCTTCTCATAGTATCTGAATCACTTTTAGATCAATGTCTAACATTTGGATCAAGATCAGATTACTTCTCTACTAAGAGGAGTCACTAAAATCCAGACCCGTTTCATCACTCCCAAGGAATGGAAGCGTCACGGTTATACAGTCGTTTATGATCACATCACCCTCAGGTATTCCCAATACCAGTAGATCCTGCATACTGGAAGACTCAGAACAAACCCGAAGTATTAGATCAATTTTATATTGTCTACTTCAGGGTTTTATCAGTAAGTTTCTCATTTTGATCATTGGGAGTTGGTATCGATCATATACTTTCCAAAAGCATATATCATACCTAGGTCTTGATCATATACTTTCCCAAAGTATATATCAAACATTCAAATTCAGTCAAGCTTCCAAAGCGAGATGATCGTGCGCACGGAATTTGATTCTTCCCAATATCTCATGAGTGAGCTCATGTCTTTCGATTTAGTAGTGAACCTGTATGATCCCTTTGAGAGATCATATTACTCATATACCCTTATATGCACACCAGCGCGTCGGTGTATAGACCTTGGTTAGGTCATCAACCTATTGGTCTGCCAAATGTACATACTCAGACATATAGTAACACATCTGTCTCCGGTCAGAGGATGTGTGCCTATATCATGACAGCATACGATATAGGACTTTGGTTATCTCGATCTCGTTAAATCAACTCTTTGACCTAACTAATCTGACACCTCTGAATCTCTATTCCTATGCAGAGGACCTGCATCAAGAAGCCGATCAGATATCATCCTAACTGAGAAAGGATTGTCACCTCCTACTAAGGATGGAGATCATCTCTTAACAATCATTTGATGGTGCTTGATTAGTCCTCAATCTAACTCATTAGATTTTCATCTAAGCACCAGCCTCTATGATTCAATAATTGAATTAACAGCTGTATGATCATTAAGATGGCCATGGTACATAACCCTAATTGTACCAAGGGACCTATTATGCAAATTATTCATTCTTCATTTCAGATCAGGGAATGATATTTGCAATAACATTTATTGCATAATGGCTCGCCGTGGGCTCGCATGTACGACAATCTCCCACTAGCCCAAAGAGCCATTAATGGGCTAATCATTTAAACCTACACTCATGTGACAATCATAGGCTATTTAGAAAATAGCTAGGTAAGCTGATCAGTCACTCTGTTCCCAAGAGACTACGCCAAGTCCTTTTACAGCACTTGCATATCCCCTAGTAACAGTGCTCGCATCCAATGCGAACGTTGCATCTTATGCCACCAATATTCAATTTTTTTATAGTGTCCTTGATACTATACCTCGATAATTATTATAACCAGTATGACCATAATCCTTATTAGAATACCTTCATTCCTGGAGATCTCTATCTCCTAAGGTATCTATAGTTAAGACCCTTATAGATCACTATCTGCAAGGTCTTAAACTTTTGAAGATAAGACTTTGAGATCACTATCTCTAAGTTTCATCATCTATGAAGATATTGTTATTACTGTAATCAAGTGTTTTATCTCCATAGTAGGATTAGTTACTGTTTACTACTCCCACTGCATGGTAGGCATCTACCCTTGTACACATCATACACACAGCTTCTCGTAACTGATGCACAAGGGCAAGCAGCTTGCATTTACATCCTCAACTCTTTGAGGTGCTATCCCTTTAGATAGGTCACTACCATATCTTAAGGGAAGGAAGCCTTTCTTGGAATTTTCCAGAAAATGGAATAAGTCCAAGGTGTACTACTAATGTGACAGTCCCAATAGCCTCTTCTCTTTGCTTCTGAACGACTTCAGAACTAAGATCTAAGAGGTATCCTTGAGATCATATCTCAAGGTATGGAACAACCAAATTATAAAACACTCATTATTATCATCCTTAGATCATTCCAAATGATTAGGATATCTACATTTAGAACGATGAACACAATGGCATTCCCACTAAGCTTCACATGGTTCATCAAGATTTTATCTGAAATCATAACATTTATAATTTCATCAAATCTTATGTTCCAACTACAAAAAGCTTATTTGAGTCCAAAGATGGAGTTCTTTACCTTGCACACCTTGCTTTCCTCAACCATGAAGCCCTGGGGCTACTTCATGTGATTATCCTTGATGAATCCACGATTCATTAACTTTTCTGTCGCATTTTGTCTTAAAACACTTAACAAATACATGTAAATACTCACTATTTCTCATACTTTAACAAAACTCCATTCATGTGTAAATATTCACTTTTAACCATTAAACTCATGTAAATAAATAAAGAATCAGAAAAGAAAGACAAAGGCATATGAAATATATGTATATATATGCAATATGACTTAAAATATAAATATAGCTGTAAGATATATTTATAACCCAACCCCCGAGACCAAGTCAGCATGAATTGGTCGACAAACCAATAAGTAGGGGGAGATAAGGAAAGAAAACCAAATAAAAATAATATATCACATGTATATACACCTTTCACTATTTATAAAATAAATACAAAATTTCAAAGAATTTTAATTATTTCATCTCAACATATTTTTCACCAAATCTTTCTCCTAATTATTCATAAAAATGTAAATAAAAATATAAAAATAAGTTAAAAATATTACCCTGTAAATAAGCCAAGAAATCCAGCTTACAAATTGTCAAAATCTCAACTTCCGAACATCATAACTTCCTCATACGAACTCCAATTTCACTCTACTCACCTTTAAAGTTCATTAAATAATATTATCTAATTAATAAATGTGGTTTCATTGAATTCGGAGTCCGTTTGCAAAAAGTCGGTTTTGGGACCAAAAGACAAAGGGGTTTCTGGGCTATTTATTTTATGTAACACACACTATTTATTATTTTCTTAATTTTATAATTTTTAAATTATTTCATGATCTTGTACTTTCACCATAAATTATTTCAGAATTTTTGGAGACTATTTATTATTTTTATAAAATCAAACATCTCAAAATATAGGTATAATTGACTTATATAAACACTTACTCTATTTATTACAATATGTAAATTAATTCATAAAAATCTATAAAAATTAGTACAATCCTTGTTTAATACCCTAATAATTAATAAAATATAAAATTAATTTTTACTTGATTAATTATTAAATCAAAAATCTAAAACCTATTTATAAATACATATTTATAAATAAAATATTTATATTTTGAATAATATTTATTATTTCTTAAAAGTATTTATGCCATAATTTAGATAATTAAATTATTTAACTTTCTTGTATTTATACCTAATTAAAATAACACTATTTAATAATTATTATATATTTTACAATAATTTTCAGCCTCTGGACAAACCAGGTGCTGACACTTGTCAGCACCTGGGACCTTCTTCTTCAAGAAGAGGTTATGTCCAGCTGCTCGACCAGCCATCTTTCCCTATTTTTCCCGCTCAACCTTCAACTTCTCCGACCATTCTAAACCCTTGATCCCCTCCTCCTAACTACCCTCTTCAACGCCGGCCATTGATTCTAACCTTGGAGCCCAAGCTACTCTCCTATATAAGGGCTCCAAGTCGCCATAGCTGAACAGAACTCTCCAACAACCCAAGAGCCTCTGCTCTAGGTTACCGACTACCCACTTTTCACCCTTCGCTCCAGCCATTTCGAGGCGGTGACAGCGCCAAGGAGGAGGTCGCGGGGAAGACGGACGTCGGAGGAGGAATCCCAAGGTGCCACGTCGCCTTGAATCGCAGCCTCGTGCCACGTGAAACTCCGAGAAGACCGCTCGTCGAGCTAGTACCAGGAGGTCATACACCTCCAGTTCCCAGGTCAATTTTCCTTCATCTTTGTGATTTTGTTTCTCGATCATCGTGCCACGATTAGCGTGGCTAATCACGTTTTTAATTAGCCTAATCATCCATCTTTAACGCACATTCGAAACCCCCATTCGGACCGTTTGATTTCGCTTTGAATTGGATTTCAAATCTTCATCTTCTTCGCGCATTCGAGAGGTTAGCTGGAAACTTAATATTTCTTCTCAACTTTCGAGCTTGATGATGTAATCCCTCGGCCGATTCTATTTGGATCGAGCATATATTCGTATTCATTGCAGATCCAAGAGCATCGCGAGCCAATTGCGTCGGTCGTTGAGCCTTAGTTCATCGCCAATTTTCTTCTCCAAAGTTGGACCTCTACACAGCTCAGTCACTAGGTGGTCTACACCACCATTTTCATCGCCGATCTACGGCTGCTCGGAGCGACCTCCGCCGGAACCTTTCAGCGGGCGAGCTCAAGGGGTGGAGGAGCCACCCCTCTGGCCCCGCAGGTGCGCCAAAGAAGTCGTCGGCCGGCTGGGATAATTCAGGGAAGAACACCCATCCGCCAGCTGCTCAACAACCCCAAGAACAGGGGGGTTACAGGCTGCTGACACGTGTCAAGAGGAGGAGCATCCGATCCGCGCCTTCACGTTTTAATCTCAGCCGCAGATACGAACCGGTGGAGAATTTACATCATAAGCCCAGCCAAGTTTCCAGAAGTGCCACCCGCCTTCAAACTTTTAGAAAATTACGTTTAGGTCCCTCCGTAGGGACCCAATTGTAAAACTTCTTGTACTTTTATTTCAGAACAGTCCTCAAGGACCAAATTGAGAACATTTTTAAATAGTTTTCTTACGCTTATGCCCCTGGGTTGTAGGGGTTGTATCTTGTTCTTGTGACCTCGGATTTCGACGATTCTTTGAGGGTAGTTACAAAACTACCCCAACTACTTAGTATCAAGTTTTCGCGGCTTTTCGACGAGTTTTTGATGTGTTTTGATTTTATCAAAAACCGCTTCGTTTTGTTTTGTTTTCTTGTGTAGTTCGAGTACGTGGCTCGAACCTCATTCATCCTTACTATATAATATCACCTATATTCTATCCACCTACTATATAATACATAAATCTTTTGAAAAATATCCCGTTTTGAAAATTAAATAAAAATTTGAAAAGAATAAAATCAAATAAAAATAACAAAATTAAAAATCACTAAAAAAGCGTTCTGACTTAGAGAAGAGTTAAAATAAAATTTCGAGAAGAGAAATCTAGGGAATATATTCTACCTCCCTGAGTTCGACCCAGGAACACTTGCCTGGTTAAATATTAGTGAACGGTTTTCCGACAGAAAACCGTATTTGTTTGATAGGACTAAAGATCGAAAACTTTTGTTTCGCGGCTTTCTGCTACAACCGACAATTTACTCTCTCTTCTCATAAAAGTGAAAGCCGCGAAACTCGATCTTTAGACACTCATCAAAATGGCGCCGTTGCCGGGGAGGCGTTAGATTCCCTGGATTTTTCGTTTTTCGTGATTTTATTCTTTCTCTTCTCTTTGTTTTGTTTTTCGTACGGTTTTTCGTATGGCTTTTTTGTGCTTTATTTTCTGAGTTTCTTTTTGGTTTCTTTACGACTTTCTCGGCTTTCTCGATCAATTCTTTTGTGCTAATCATCTTTGCAGGGCCTGCAGGATCAACCGGCTACTTCGGAAGCCGAGTCAGTTGAAAGGGCAGAGGTCGACTTCTTCTTCACGAGTCGACTGCAGAGGAGCAAAGACTTAGTATCCTTTTACTTGTAAAAGAGAGAGAAAGGGAGAGAGTTGTACTTAGTAATAAAACATTCATTTTTTTTAGGGGTTTGATTCATCGGATACCGTGTATCCGGTGAATCAGGGCACCCACCGCGGCTTTTTCATCGCTTATCGGTTTTCCGCGGTTTTCTAGATGATTGTTTAGGTTTTTACTCTATCTGCTTGTACCACGTAGCTAGTTTTAGGACTTGCAACCTAGGTGCTTGCTTTAGGGTTTTTAAACAAAAAGACAAAAATAGACGTTGTTTGAAAATATCATAAAAATCGCAAAATATCTGATCCAAAAACCGTAAATCGATTCAATTGATTTGGGGAGAGTAACCCCCACATATTTCTCAGAGTGCGCGAGCTTGAGAGCCGACACTTAAGGATAGAGACAAAACCCCGTATTTCTTGCGAGATACTACTGGGTCCATACACCTGATCACTGTTCCTCAGTGGGTAAGCTCAGGTAGCCGGAAACGGTCCGGGTTTACTTAGCAGAGTGGGAGGTTTAGAGGACACTGCGCAAAGGCTCCGTCCTCAAGTAACACGGGTAGCCGGAAACGGTCCGTACTTACTCCCATACTGGCTGAGTGCGAGTGGTCTCGCGTAAGGATTCGGGCCAGTGTCTTGGAGAAACTATCGGGCACCTATTGGCTTGCGCAGCCCGCGTAACCGCAACGATTGCTAATCACAACCCTAAAACCGAAAAGATAAAAAGGCCGAACTCTTACGGTCTTCATCAGGGTTGAGTTGGTGAAAACGGGGTTTGCTTTGTGTTTGTTTACGGGGCGTGAGTTTCCGCAGCTTTCGCATTCCTTCTTCAGTTGAATCGTACACGTGCTCTCCCAATCTTCTCTTGACATCGAAGATGACGTCTCGACGGCTTTTCGGCTCGGACTCTGTGAGCTTTCGACCATCCACCGTCGAGCGTATGTCTTCACAGGCTCGAGATGACCCTCTTCCCGAGCTGGTCCCATCCGATCTCAAGGCGAGTCAGACCCAGACTCCCTCGCCTCCTGGCCAGATCATTGAGGCAGACTTTCGACTCAATACAGAATCTAGATCTCCTGAATATTTCTCGATGAGTTCTTACGAGAGTTTCTATTTTACAGACGATCAGATGGCTCGTGGGAAAGCATCAGCAGCATACGAGAGGCCACCAGCTGAGGATCATCAGGAGGGAAGAGCAGAGCTGAACGGAGATGTCACGACAGGTATTCTCGATACATTACAGCAGATGAATCTACAGATTCGAGAACATTATAGAGTTCAGACCGAACTGCAGGCTGAGTTAGCCGCACTGAGAGCAGGGGCCGGGAACCATTTACCGCCTGCGGTTCCCGTTACTTTACGGGACGAGTATGACCCGGCGCTCGAACGCTCCACCACTGGATTCGGCTACCGCCGAATCAAGGGCCATACGAACTCCGACCGTCCTTCATCTCTTTGCTTCCCAAGTACTACGGGAATGCCGCAGAGGAGCCGTTTACGTTTTTGCAGCAATTTGAGATGATCTGCGGAACGGCTTGCTATCCAGGAGTAACGCAGGAAGCCGTGCGCCTCAAAGCCTTCCCTTTTGCCTTAGCCGATAAGGCCCTTTATTGGCTGAGCCATCTGGGAAGAGAAATCTCCACGTGGGACGACCTGAAGTCCACCTTCCTGCGCAAATATTTTCCTCTAGGAAGGACGAACATGATGAGGAGTCAGATCTCCAACTTTACGCAATTGCCGAACGAATCATTCCATGAGGCATGGGATCGATTCAAGGACCTGACGGAGAGATGCCCGCATCATGAGGTACCAATGAATGTGCTAGTGCAAAATTATTTCGGAGGACTCCAGCCGGAAGTTCAGGGGCTCGTGAGTGCCGCATGTGGCGGCAGTTACTTGAACAAGGACGTCGAGTCAGTCTGGGCCATCTTCGAAGGGATGGCCGAGAACTCGAGAGTTGTAGACTCTACTCGGGCATTTCAGAAAGTCCCGCAGCCACCACATCACCGAGAGCATCACAAGGTGGCGAATATATCAGATTCTGAATCCAACACCAACATGGGCTTTATTAGCGAGAAGTTGACGTTGGTGGACGTGATTCACAAGCAGGTCCAAGTCCTACAGTCGCTGCGAGAGTTGGAGAAACTCTCATCTCTACCTCAGCAGTTAAGTGATCTTTCGAAGAAGGTCGCTGATCTTCAGAGCCAGTACCAGCAGAACCAGACTTCTTCAAACACACAGCCAGCACGGAGGATCGCACCCGCTCCACCCACCCGTCAGATACACTACGTTCAGAGCGAGCCCGAGATTCCGCAGATTGATTGGCATGAGGATCAATCTCATGCCAATGCCGGCCAGATCATCAGCGCCGCAGAGATGGAGGTAGAGCCGCAAGCCACTTTCGAGATCAACGGGATTTGGTATACTCCGATGCAGCAGCCGAGTATACCGAATCATCAGCAGCAACAGCCGTACGGTCATCCGCAGCATGGACGCCCGCAATTCCAGCACCGCCAGAGTTTCACGCCACAGCAGTCTCATCCGAACGTTTACCATCAGAGACCGCAACCTTCTTATCAACACCCTGCCCAGTTCTCACCGAATTATCCTTTTCAGCAGCCACAACAGTCTTCTTCTACACCTCAGTGCTACTCCCAGCCTTCCACCTCTCAGCACTTCACGCCAAGGCAGGAGAGAGGAGCAAGCCAGGGCCACCACACCGAACCAGAGATGTCTTCACAGGCCCAGGCGCTCAACCAGATCATGGATATGCTCAGTACGCTCCAGATTGCGCACAAGACAGAGATGGAGCAGGCTAACCGTCGTCTGGACGAGTTAACCGTGCCGAAGACCACTCTTCCAGCCCAGCCTCAGATGAATCCGAAAAACAAGAGGAGGCATCCAGATCAGGTAGATCCTACAAGTAAGATATCGTTTCCTGAATTTTTGTCTAACTTCATTCGTCTCAGGAGCGGTAGATCACCGCAAACACCTACTGGAGAGGAGGAGAGGGTACCATAGGAGCATGAGCATGATCCTAATGCCGAGGAGGAAAATCCGCAAGAGGATGAGAAAGCAGAATCAAGAGACGGGAGCAATGCCAACAGTTCAGATATGGATACTGGCTACTCAGACGATGATATCACGCCAGATCAGGCAGAGACCCCGGACAAAAACATTTCTTCCCCTGTTTTAGAGAGTTTTGTAAATAATTCTGAGACTCTCGATGTACAAGCTGATTCCAATGAGTTGAATAAAAGTTCTGATTTTCTGACTCCTGACTTTATTCCTTTTCCCGATGCTTTGTTTGGAAAAGGAAAGAAAAAGACCAAAAATAATCCTGAATATCCACAGATTGAAAAGTTACTCAAAGATCACATCTTTCTGAAGATCCCTCTCCATGATGCCTTAGATCAATTTCCTACGCTTAAGAATCAATTGAAAAACAGATGCACCACACGTAGGAAAAAGAGATCCCGAACAGAAAAGCATGTATTGACTAAGGCAACATCATGTGCGATACAGAATAAGCTTCCAAAGAAGAAGAAAGATTCAGGTGCACATTATGTCAGATGCGAGATCGCAAAAGCCGAATTCGATCGCACTCTATTAGATAACGGTTCCTCGATCAATCTAATACCCGCTTCCTTACTCGAGAAGCTCGAGTTAGGTCCTCTTTACAAATCACGCGCGATCCTTCAGTTTGCTGATAGATCTGTAAAGAGACCTAAGGGTATACTTAGGAACGTTATAGCAACCATGCAGGGACTGCAATTTCCAGTAGACTTTACGGTCTTAGATATGAATTGCCCTGCACAGTTACACCTTACTCCGATCATTCTCGGGAGGCCTTTTCTAGAGACCGCAAAGGCTCTCTTCGATTATGATACAGGGAAGGTATCTTTTCGCACCGAGGGTGAAAAGGTACATATAGAGATGGCGAGAGAATCAAACACTTCCGGTGATGCATCTTTAGATTTTCTGAGTTCTTTAGCCTCCTGCGATTACATGGATGAGGTTTGCCTTGACGACCTCGAAAGATACCAGGTAGAGACCCAAGAATGTTTGACAGAGGACGGGTCCGAGACTTTAGGAGGTAACTCTTTTGATGGGACTTTATATTTTAGTATGGATGATGATGGGCAAAGGGATCAGACTTTTGACGAAATTAATGCAGATCTTTCAGATTCAGAGACTCTACACAATTCCTCCATCTCAGATGAATCAGAATTCTTTCTAGCTGACTTATTCTCTTCTGATCATTCTGAGGAGTCGGATGATGTCTTGAACATCTTCTGTAGTCCGACTTTAGAGCACATCGAGATGGTGAATAATCAGAATGCAGACACATCACCTACCGACACAGATCCCCATACAGATATAGATGATGTTTCAGCAGATCCAGATACTACCTTGCCAGAACTCAAGACTTTGCCACCAAACATGAAATATGCTTTCCTTGCGGGTCCACATCAACAGTTTCCGGTCATTATCAGTTCAACTTTGACCGATGATCAAGAATCTCGTCTGATGGAGATTCTAGAAAGAAACCGCAAGGCTATTGGGTGGACTGTATCCGATCTCCGCGGGATTAATCCTGCTTTGTGTTCACATCATATCTATCTCGATCATGACAGCAAACCCTCCAGAGAGTTTCAGCATAGGCTGAATCCGGTTTTACGAGAAGTTGTCAAGAAAGAGATCACGAAATGGTTTGATGCAGGGTTCATTTATCCTATCTCTAACTCCGAATGGGTTGGCCCATTACATGTTGTCCCGAAGAAGTCGGTAATTCAGATGGTGAAAAACGAGACTGGAGAGGAGATTCCAAAGAGAGTAACCACGTCGTGGCGAGTATGTATTGATTACAGAAAGCTTAATACTGCGACGAAGAAGGACCACTTCCCTTTGCCTTTCATAGACCAGGTCATCGAACGGTGGGCAGGGAAGGGGTACTTCTGTTTCCTTGACGGTTACTCCGGATACAACCAGGTATCAATTGCTCCGGAAGACCAGGAGAAAACCACCTTCACTTGTCCGTTTGGCACGTATGCCTTTAGACGGGTGCCCTTTGGATTGTGCAACGCTCCCGCGACCTTCCAGAGGTGCATGCTTGCTATTTTTGCGGACATGGTCGGTGATTTTCTAGAGGTTTTTATGGATGATTTTTCGGTCTATGGTGAGTCCTTTGACGATTGTTTAGCGCACCTAGACCAGGTTCTGAAGAAGTGTTGTGAGGTAGATCTCGTTCTGTCCTGGGAAAAGAGCCATTTTATGGTTACTCACGGGATCGTGTTGGGGCACGTCATCTCCCAGCGAGGTATGGAGGTTGACCCTGCCAAGGTGGACGTCATCAAGAAACTCGAGCCACCATCCAATATCAAACAGTTACGGTCATTTCTGGGGCACGTCGGATTTTATCGACAGTTTATTCAAGACTTCTCCAAGATTGCCCGACTGTTAACTGAATTGCTAGGCAAAGACATCGAGTTCGTTTTAAATGACAAATGTCTTCATGCCTTCCTCACATTAAAGGAAAAGATAATCAGTGCTCCTGTCGTACAGCCGCCTGATTGGTCTCTACCCTTCGAGATCATGACGGATGCATCAGATTTTGCGGTCGGGGCTGTATTAGGGTAGAGGAGGAATGGACTTCCCATAGCTATACACTATGACAGCAAGACCTTAGATGATGCTCAGAGAAACTACACAGTAACAGAAAAGGAGATGTTGGCAGTAGTGTTTGCACTAGACAAGTTTCGATCGTATCTGCTTGGCTCCAAAATCACAGTTTACACCGATCACTCAGCTATCATATTTTTAATGGAAAAAAAGGATGCCAAGGCACGCCTTCTTAGATGGATTCTATTACTTCAGGAATTCGATTTGGATATCAAGGATAAACCTGGAGTAAAGAACGTGGTAGCTGATCACCTCTCCCGATTGCAGACAGATCAGCCTTCAGATGAGTACATACCAGAGATCACAGAGAGATTTCCAGACGAGAGCATCTTTGCGGTTACAGAACTTCCGTGGTATGCAGACATAGTGAACTTTCTGGTCACACAGAAAAGTCCTCAGGGTTGGCCGAAGAACAGAGTTGAGAAACTCGTCTCCGAGTCAAGATACTACCATTGGGAGGATCCGATTCTTTTTCGCGAAGGACCGGATTGCGTTTACAGACGATGTATTCCTCAGGATGAATATAATAGTGTCCTCACCTTACGTCATTCTCTAGAATCAGGAGGACATCATTCAGGGAAGAGGACAGCGCAGAAGGTACTACAGAGCGGATTATGGTGGCCGACTCTTACCAGAGATGCTTGCACATTCGTAAAGAGTTGTCCAGATTGTCAGAGAGCTGTAGGGACAGTAAGTGCCAAAGATGCAATGCCGATGCGACCCGTCATTATCTGTGAGATCTTTGATGCATGGGGCATAGATTTTATGGGACAGTTTCCTTCTAGCAACGGCTTTGAGTACATCCTTCTCGCTTTAGATTATGTTTGTAGATGGGTGGAGGCTATACCCGCACGAACCGCAGACAGTAAGACCATTTGCAAGTTCCTAAGGGAACACATCATTTCGCGGTTCGGGATCCCTCGTATTCTTATCTCTGATGGGGGTAGCCATTTCATTAATAAGGAGGTGAAGAAGCTAGTGAAACAGTACAGCATCGATCACAGAGTAGCTTCTCCTTATCACCCACAGACGAATGGCATGGTCGAAGTTTCAAATAGGGAGGTGAAATCAATTCTTCAGAAGTTAGTACGACCGGATAGGAAGAACTGGTCACTTCTTCTAGACCAAGTTCTTTGGGCATATCGTACTGCATATAAGACTCCCTTAGATACTTCACCATTCAGGCTAGTTTATGGAAAGTCGTGCCACTTGCCCATAGAGATCATGCACAAATCTGAGTGGGCAATCCGAGAAATATTGATGGATATAAGGAAAGCAGGAGCCAAGAGAAAGATAGATCTGAATGAGCTGGTAGAAATCCACAATCAAGCATACGAGAACACACTCATCTATAAGGACAAAGTGAAGAAATGGCATGACAGACATATTCGGCACAAGAGCTTTGTTCCTGGGTAGAAAGTCTGGTTGTTCAATGCAAGGTTGAGAATTTTTCCTGGCAAATTGAAAAGCAAGTGGGAAGGACCGTACATAGTTAGGACGGTGCACGACAATGGCAGTATTGCAATATCAGATGTGTCACCTGGTGCAGAACCGTTCGTGGTTAACGGGCAGATGCTGAAGCATTTCGTAGAGACTACTGATAATCTGGCCCGTACTGAAGTGATCTATTTTGTACAGGAATCATGATCATTCTTTTACTCCTTCCTGTACAAATCCTTTTGAGCCATTCTGGAGATTCACAACACTTGTATATTCTTCATAGACCACACTCGTCCCCATTTTTGCTCGTCTTCTATGCTTAGGATACCAGATCCTAAGTATAGGGGGGATCGATTGCCCGTTGATTTACGTTTTATTTTTGTACTAATTCTTTTGTATAGCCATTCTTTTTCACGAATCACTGATCCCCAATTTTTGGCTACATTCTTTTCTATACTTAGGATGCCTTATCCTAAGTATAGGGGGGCCGAGTGATTTCAATGATTTCGTGTTCTTTCCTTTTGAATTTTCGTTATTTATCCTTTTCATTCAGTCATCCCGTTTTTGCTCTCCCGTAATACTTACGATGACCTGATCGTAAGTATAGGGGGGGTTGACTGACTTGTCATCGATATCCCTTTTTCACCCACTTTTACTTAGCACGAGTTATGTCCTCCTTTTTCTCTTTTGATGGTATGAGGACATAGCTCAAGCTAAGTATAGGGGGGTGCATATATATTGTATATATACTTTCGGCCATAACTTGTACTTTTATGTATTTTCTATATATGTAAAATCCATAAAAAAGTGGGAACGGGTTAATTTAAAATCCATTCTCTTATTTATAAAATCCTGGTAAATAAGTAAAACATGTTTAAAATTTGTAATTAAAACTTGTATTTAAATTTTGTACTTAAAATATGTATAATACTTATTTAAAATCCTATTTATTAAAATTTGTATAAAAGCCATTCAACCCTTGTAAAATACTTTGTAGATAAAATTTGTAAAATACATTAGACATTTAACTTAAATAAAATTTATCTTGAAAAAAAATTTAAATAAAATCCTATTTATAAAAAAATTCATAAAAAATACAAAGTCCTAAAATTTGTAAAAAATTCCAAAATCCATAAAATCCATAAAAATGAGTAAAATTCAGAAAATAGACTTCACAAAAACATGGTTGCATTTGCATTCGCATTTTTCAGAATAAGTTTGATTTCCGGAACTAAAGACTGAGTCTAGTCTGAAGGATGGAGCTTGATTACGGCTTTTAACTCTCATTGTAAGGAGCCTGATTAGGAACTGGAATTTAGACTCTTCAGGTCTGGTGACTTAAAATTTTTGGGTTCCGTAAGACCATATTCGGGAAATCAAGTAATATGAGCTTAAGTAGACCATTTGGAGTCATCCGTACAACTCTTCACCAGTGAACCAACCTTGAACACATGCACTCTGCACTTAGCTCAACTCGCATGGAGTTCCGAAGGACAGTACACCTTGGTAGTGCATTCCTATCCTTATCTTTGCGGCATTGACGTCTAAAGACGGGAGAGATTGGGGTTGCGATAGTTGCTTCGAATGAGGGAAGGATCTGCTGACACAATTTTTCTAAGACCTCAAAAAATGGACGGATTAAAAAGATTCTATAACCGTCGAGGCACAAACGATGAATGCAGTGCAAGCAAATTACAAAGTCAACACAAAGCAGAAGCCACCAAATAAGACCAAACTGGTCAAAGCTTCCACCAAATATGCCTGCACATCTTAGTGGAGACTCAGCTACACCGGTTGGGCTTCACAAGGAGATGCGTCTACACTGGTCGCACTCCACTTCTTTTCTCATTCTTCTAACTTCTCCCTATATTCGATTGTGGACATAGCAGAACTGAACTCAGAAGGGAATACCTCCCTCCCCGAGGAAAGAGTCGCGGGATGAGGAAGCCATAGGAGTGCATAGCCGGGATTGACGGTTTCTTCGGTTCTCTAAGCAGGAAGAGCTAAATCAATTCACACACTGTACAAGTTGACTTCAAGGATGATAGAGTTTGCGATATGAATAAGTGAGTCTGAACTAGCCGATGAAGTGATCTTGAGTAAGGATTATGGAACTTGAAGACTGTTGAGGATGAAATCCTAATCCTAGTTAAGGTTCCGACAAAATGCTTGTTTCATGCCCGATCGAGCTCTGTCCTTTGTCTGTTCTCATGAATTGGTTTAGGAAAACAAATTCATTCTAACTTTCTTTCTTTTTCACTTACTTTTTCAAAATAAGTGTTTGCTAAGGGACTAGCAAAGTTTAAGTATAGGGGGTTGATGAATCCACGATTCATTAACTTTTCTGTCGTATTTTGTCTTAAAACCCTTAACAAATACATGTAAATACTCACTAATTCTCATACTTTAACAAAACTCCATTCATGTGTAAATATTCACTTTTAACCATTAAACTCATGTAAATAAATAAAGAATCAGAAAAGAAAGACAAAGGCATATGAAATATATGTATATATATGCAATATGACTTAAAATATAAATATAGCTGTAAGATATATTTATAACCCAACCCCCGAGACCAAGTCAGCATGAATTGGTCGACAAACCAATAAGTAGGGGGAGATAAGGAAAGAAAACCAGATAAAAATAATATATCACATGTATATACACCTTTCACTATTTATAAAATAAATACAAAATTTCAAAGAATTTTAATTATTCCATCTCAACATATTTTTCACCAAATCTTTCTCCTAATTATTCATAAAAATGTAAATAAAAATATAAAAATAAGTTAAAAATATTACCATGTAAATAAGCCAAGAAATCCAGCTTACAAATTGTCAAAATCTCAACTTCCGAACATCATAACTTCCTCATACGAACTCCAATTTCACTCTACTCACCTTTAAAGTTCATAAAATAATATTATCTAATTAATAAAGGTGGTTTCATTGAATTCGGAGTCCGTTTGCAAAAAGTCGGTTTTGGGACCAAAAGACAAAGGGGTTTCTGGGCTATTTATTTTATGTAACACACATTATTTATTATTTTATTAATTTTATAATTTTTAAATTATTTCATGATCTTGTACTTTCACCATAAATTATTTCAGAATTTTTGGAGACTATTTATTATTTTTATAAAATCAAACATCTCAAAATATAGGTATAATTGACTTATATAAACACTTACTCTATTTATTAAAATATGTAAATTAATTCATAAAAATCTATAAAAATTCGTACAATCCTTATTTAATACCCTAATAATAATAAAATATAAAATTAATTTTTACTTAATTAATTATTAAATCAAAAATCTAAAACCTATTTATAAATACATATTTATTAATAAAATATTTATATTTTGAATAATATTTATTATTTCTTAAAAGTATTTATGCCATAATTTAGATAATTAAATTATTTAACTTTCGTGTATTTATACCTAATTAAAATAACACTATTTAATAATTATTATATATTTTACAATAATTTTCAGCCTCTGGACAAACCAGGTGCTGACACTTGTCAGCACCTGGGACCTTCTTCTTCAAGAAGAGGTTATGTCCAGCTGCTCGACCAGCCATCTTTCCCTATTGTTCCCTCTCAACCTTCAACTTCTCCGACCATTCTAAACCCTTGATCCCCTCCTCCTAACTACCCTCTTCAACGCCGGCCATTGATTCTAACCTTGGAGCCCAAGCTACTCTCCTATATAAGGGCTCCAAGTCGCCATAGCCGAACAGAACTCTCCAACAACCCAAGAGCCTCTGCTCCAGGTTACCGACTACCCACTTTTCACCCTTCGCTCCAGCCATTTCGAGGCGGTGACAGCGCCAAGGAGGAGGTCGCGGGGAAGACGGACGTCGGAGGAGGAGTCCCAAGGTGCCACGTCGCCTTGAATCGCACCCTCGTGCCGCGTGAAGCTCCGAGAAGACCGCTCGTCGAGCTAGTACCATGAGGTCATACACCTCCAGTTCCCAGGTCAATTTCCCTTCATCTTTGCAATTTTGTTTCTCGATCATCGTGCCACGATTAGCGTGGCTAATCACGTTTTTAATTAGCCTAATCATCCATCTTTAACGCACATTCGAAACCCCCATTCGGATCGTTTGATTTCGCCTTGAATTGGATTTCAAATCTTCATCTTCTTCGCGCATTCGGGAGGTTAGCTGGAAACTTAATATTTCTTCTCAACTTTCGAGCTTAATGATGTAATCCCTCGGCCGATTCTATTTGGATCGAGCATATATTCGTATTCATTGCAGATCCAAGAGCATCGCGAGCCAATTGCGTCGGTCGTTGAGCCTTAGTTCATCGCTAATTTTCTTCTCCAAAGTTGGACCTCCGCACAGCTCAGTCACTAGGTGGTCGACACCACCATTTTCATCGCCGATCTACGGCTGTTCGGAGCGACCTCCGCCGGAACCTTTCAGCGGGCGAGCTCGAGGGGTGGAGGAGCCACCCCTCTGGCCCCGCAGGTGCGCCAAAGAAGTCGTCGGCCGGCCGGGATAATTCGGGGAAGAACACCCATCCGCCAGCTGCTCAACAACCCCAAGAACTGGGGGGTTACAGGCTGCTGACACGTTTCAAGAGGAGGAGCGTCCGATCCGCGCCTTCACGTTTTAATCTCAGCCGCAGATACGAACCGGTGGAGAATTTACATCATAAGCCCAGCCAAGTTTCCAGAAGTGCCACCCGTCTTCAGACTTTTAGAAAATTACGTTTAGGTCCCTCCGCAGGGACCCAAATGTAAAACTTCTTGTACTTATATTTCAGAACAGTCCTCAAGGACCAAATTGAGAACATTTTTAAATAGTTTTCTTACGCTTATGCCCCTTGGCTGTAGGGGTTGTATCTTGTTCTTGTGACCTCGGATTTCGACGATTCTTTGAGGGTAGTTACACAACTACCCCAACTACTTAGTATCAAGTTTTAGCGGCTTTTCGACGAGTTTTTGATGTGTTTTGATTTTATCGAAAACCGCTTCATTTTGTTTTGTTTTCTTGTGTAGTTCGAGTACGTGGCTCGAACCTCGTTCATCCTTACTATATAATATCACCTATATTCTATCCACCTACTATATAATACATAAATCTTTTGAAAAATATCCCGTTTTGAAAATTAAATAAAAATTTGAAAAGAATAAAATCAAATAAAAATAACAAAATTAAAAATCATTAAAAAAGCGTTCTGACTTAGAGAAGAGTTAAAATAAAATTTCGAGAAGAGAAATCTAGGGAATATATTCTGCCTCCCTGAGTTCGACCCAGGAACACTTGCCTGGTTAAATATTAGTGAACGGTTTTTCGACAGAAAACCGTATTTGTTTTATAGGAATAAAGATCGAAAACTTTTGTTTCACGGCTTTTTGCTACAACCGACAATTTACTCTCTCTTCTCATAAAAGTGAAAGCCGCGAAACTCGATCTTTAGACACTCATCAATCCTCAAAGAGGTATTCATAGAGGAATGCAATCTTGACTCACATTATGAAGATGTCATAGTCAAGTTGTGTAGCTATAGTTAGCAATATTCTGCTGGGTTAAAGAAAGGTCACTGGAGAGCAAGTCTCATCGCAAGCGATGTCTTCTCTTTGGTGTGTAGCTCATGGCTACGAACCGTGCTTTGAAGGTTTCTACCTTCTTATCAGGTTCCCTCTTTCTCTTGAAGATCCATTTACATCATAATGGGTCTTACCCATATAGTTGGATCCTCGAGGGTCCATATACAACACTTGTATATGAAGTCTACATTAGACTTTTATTTCTAACATCCATCTTTCCATGTCATGATCCTCAGGAGCTTCATCACATGAAGTCAGATCATTTTCAGATTCAACTGACACATGGAATCCATCCTCAAAACTTATTTGAAGAGGTATAAATGTTTCATCTTTTAATTGTCTACTTAGTTTCCGATTTCAAGAGCCTCATTATCTTCTCAAGATTAAATGAGTTCCTTTACTTCATTTTCATCTTGATTCTCAAGAGAGTCATCCTCTAAGAACCACATTCTCAGAGATGAGATCATTTAAGAATCTCCAAGTCATAAAGTAGGTATCCAATACCATCCTTTATTTTCCTAATGAAGTAGCACTCTCCAGTGCCAGATTCCAGCTTAATCACATGGAACCTTATTAAGAATATATATAATGTAGTCTCTACCACATATATATATACTTGAAAACTAAGAGATAATTATGTTAAGATTAATCATTGATCAAATCATGTCACACATGATCAATTGTATCTCCCTACAACTCTATTATGTAAAGGTTCAATAGGAGGATTGAGATAGAAATGATATTCACATCTCCATAAGGTATTCCTTGAATTCATCTAATAGGTACGAGCTACCTTGGTTAGATCAAATTGATTTCATCTTCCTTCAAACTTTGGTTCTAAACAAAAATTATGAAATCTTTGAACATTTCAAAGGTTTCTTAGGTGAAGAGAAGAAATCACATATCATACATAATCATTAATAGATATCACATATCCATAATGTTTACTATGATATAGATGATTCACATACATCAATATGTATGAGATCCTAAATACCTTGATATCTTACACCTTTCCCGAAGAAGGGTGTATTGGACATTTTACATTGAATACATTATTCATAAGTATGCAAGTTTTGAAATTTTAGAAATTCTAAAGTTTCATCTCTTACTTGTCCATTGATCTCATCAATAACATATGTCCAAAACATGTTGCCAGATCATTGTCAAATGATCTTTATTCTCCTATCGATCTTTAATGGTTTAATTTCCAGTATTTAGGAATATTAATGAACCATTCATTAATTTTCTAATTTAGTAGAGTCCACTATATTTTAGATTACTATCTGAAATATCTCCATCACAACTCTTTATGATAGATTTATTACAGAATTCATGTTTATATCCAACATTTGGAAATAAACAATGAATGTATTCTAATATCTAGGTCATAGAGACATTCTCTAAGACTAAGAGCTCCCACTGAAAATATGAAGTCTATTGATCCAATGGAAATTGTTGCAACAATTGCATCACTTCCAACATGGATGGCCATTAAACCTTAACATCAAATTTCTAATATTCTAATACATATGCAACCAATTGCAAGAATATTGAGATACAATTATTAGACTTTATCTTATCAAATAAGTAAGTCAATATCAATGATTATATGTAGATTATTCTGATGTACTATATGATTCCTTCTCTAAGGATTCTAGATAGATTTGATAGTCATACTATCAACACATCAACTTATTGCAATATTGGCATTCATCCAACTCTTTGGATGTCATATGGAAGTCACAGAACTACAGTCAACTCTTTGACTATATTTCTTACTTGGGTCAAACCCATGCTTCCACTGCACTCCCTTTATCTATAAGCAACCATTGCTCAAGACAAGGGATCTCTTATGTTAAAATCAAAAATCTCAATATAAGAGTATTTCAACATTTATACATGCTTCATTCAGTTCATACAATATGAATATCATGAAGCTTCTTGAATGACTAGAGTATAGATAGTAGAATGATGACATTCATCGTATCTACATCCATTTAAACTCTTAAAACTTAGGTTCAGGTAGGTACTCAAACAATTTGAATACATCATCTCCTATACACCCGCCATTCTGCACAATGCAGAGAACCATGTCATTCATGATTATATGTCGAGAGCACATATGTATGCCAGAACATCTTCTTAGATTTTATAAGGATTATTTGATAATTACGATCATTATCGACATGTCACTTCAAAAGTGCATTCGATGAGATCAAGACTTATAGAGGCATACAAACCCTAAGGTTTTAGTGCTATTATCTATTTAATTATCATTCCTCATTATTATGAGGAAACATGCACATTGCAACCACATACATTATGTGTTTAATTGCAAGTACAATATATGGATCATAGGTTCAATCCATGATATTCTGCTGGTTATTATTGAGTATAACATTGAGTGGTATTAAAGAAGGATTATCTGAAATAAGTAATTTGCATAAATATATAAATATGTCTTTTACTTTGATTTAGGATTTTTATATAAAAGTTGTCTTGTCTTGTCAACACTGAAAGTTCATTTTCTTAATCACTTTCAATGTAAGAGATATACTTACCATTATATCTCAGCAAGATCTGGGATCTCCTTCCTTATCTTTGTTACATCCCAATAATATGAGAATCTACAACTCGGATAAAAAGAAGCGGGAACACATTCCGCATTGCAAGTCCAACTTGAATCTCCCAATTCGGTCTTTAATACTCAGGCCCACCACCCCTAAGGTGATGTTGACCCATCATTAATTGAACCAACCGTCAACAGGAATAGAACTCGCTATGTGCAATCCAATATCGTCCCAATAATATGAGGATCCGATATTGGGGTCACTACGCATACGGCCTTTCTCTTTCGAGAAGCAAAGAGCCTGATCCAGATGCGCTTGCATATAGGAGTTTTCACTTCGGACAGGCGTCTCCTACATACAATCCCTGGTGACGGAACCCTTCGCCTTGACGGGAGACCATGGATGTCACTTATGTGATCCTCCATATCATATTCAAATTCTAATTAATTATCATGAATCATATTAACATAATTAATTCTTCCAAGGGAAATAACACATCTATATTCATAATAGAGTGTTTTTAATTGGATATAATTAACTTAATCATATTAAATTAATTTTCAATCCAATTCAATCAACAAACTTGATTTTACTTGAATATATGGTATTATCTCAAAATACATATTAATTCGAATTTTAAAAATTAGAAAAATACATCATGATCTCTCAGACATCATTCCTTCCCTACCCGCTGTCATGTCCAGTACCGGCGGGAGTGGGACGGACCGCATACGCTGCAACCCGCTACCCCAGCGATCCCCGACTAGACACCATATTCGCCTCAGGAAAAAATAATGCCGAGTCAATCACTTTATACTTGAGATGATCATCGGTTCTTCAACGAAATTACACCATATAGTAATAATCAGAATATTTTTGATTATAAGGAAATTTGCTAGACAAATTCCCAATCCTATTCAAGTAATGACTTTGTTGATTAAGTTTCCAATTTTGATCTAGATCAAATCTAATCAATTATTGGTTGAGATCAAGTCAATTAAGGAAATAATCATCATCCAATATTTCTCAAATATTTTCCATAATTATTTCATGAAATTACCAATTAATTTCACTAATTGACAATCACATGGTTCTTGATTAGGAAAGTAATTTCAGCAGTAACCTCTACTTACTAAAATTAGCATATCTCAATCAATGTAAATCCAAATTAAGCAAAGTAAGTTTTCAAAGATTGCTAATTTGATTTACAACAGAACCTATGTAATTTAACGCATTTCAAGGCGTTTCTAAACAGTAATTAACTCCTTAATTACGTTAAGATTCGCAGTTCCCATAATAGTGAATACATGTTCATTAAAACAATCATATCTCGAGCAAACGGAATCCAAATTACGTAAACTCAGATCCTATGGTTTCTTTATTTAATGGGGAACAAAATCCAGTGTTATTTTCGTCTTTAAACGAATTAAACAGGGCGAAAATTGCACTAAACAGAGATGCGAAAATGAAATGCGATAAAACTTTCGCAACCCTAACGAACCCAAGTGGCCTTCAGTTTTATGGATCGTATCAAAAACCTTCGACCTAAGACTCTGATACCACTTGAAGGATATGGTTAGATCCTCAAGCGTATCATGGAAGCGTGAGCACCGTATCGAATACGACGAGGAGCGACTAGTCGCACTAGTTGCTTGATGCAGCGGAATTTAAATTTTTTTTCATGCGACGAAACCACAAGATCCAAGAACACTTCTCGGATCGTTTCGTCTAAACCACAAGCAAGTAATAGGATTACCTCTTGAAGCATGGTTGCGATCGAGTCTCCTCCTGTCTCAAGCCCGATCCGACGGAGGAGACGCTTGCGAGCGCGGGGATGAACCGCGTGCTTCTCGCGATCCATGTTGATGATCCAAGTGGCGGATTTCCTGATCTCAACACACGAGATACGACGTCTTCTTCACGAGCGAGGCGCACCAAAGTAGAAAGAGATCCACGAGCAGACGTTCGGGCAGCATAACGACGACGCTGCGGCGATGGAGACTTCTCTCTAGGTCATCCATGGTGGACGGCCATGAGAGGAAGAGAGATGGTGTGTAGAGAGAAAGAGAGAGAGATGTGCTTCTCAAGAATTGTGTGTAAAGAGAGAGCATGGTATGCCTCTCTATCTATAGGGTTTTGGGATCCATGGATTTCAATCCATGGGTCATATAAAATCAATGGATGAGATTGATTTATGTCAATCCAATGGTCAGGATTGTTGTTGGTAAAGCCAACAACTTATGATCTTATTTAGATTAAAATATATTTGACAAAATCAAATACAAATCAATCCTAAATTACACCAATCAAATAAGGAGTGAATGTATATGGAGATCACATCTCCATATACTTTCCATGTGGACGGCCACCCATTCCAATTAGGAATTGGGTGTCGCCCACTTGATTCCTCATGGAGGCAATCTCATGAGATTTCATGAGACTGCATATCTCCATGGAAATCTCTCTCATTATTTATTTCCAACAACTTTTGTTGGGATTTATTCATCAAAAAAATTCAGAATTAATTTTGGAAATATTGCAATCTTGACATTGGAAAATTGTGAATCACATTCACAACCCAAAACAACATATAATATACATTATCAATTAATTACACAATGTGTATCCAATACACATAATAAATAATTAATTAACAAATATAAATTATGATTGGCTCTCTAATACATTATAAATCACATTTATAATATATTATGAATAATTGGATATTACTATCCACATTATTCTTATCCACAATAATTAAATCACATTTAATTATATTGGATAACTTATTCTCATGTTCTCTAATAATATGAATCACATTCACATTATTTACATCTCTGATAATCAAATCACATTTAATTATCTAAGATAACTCTCCTTATAATATGAATCAAATTCATATCATTCATGATAATAAATCACATTTAATTATCCATTTTCTCAATGCTCGGATACATATATCAACAACAGAATTATCCATGAACTCTTTCAAGGACAATGCGCTTTCTCCGCGAATACTTGGAGATCGATCAATAAGCGGAGTCAAATCAATGAAGTGAACAGCCCAAGCCCCTTGATCTTGCGCCCAAAAAAAACACAACAAAATGGTGATTCAACATGGATTCTACATCTTGGAACCTATTTTGGGGCTGCTTTGTGATAATGGAACCAACCGGCAAAAAGCATTAACGCTGCAAAAACCAATGCACCAATTGCGGTACAAGAAAGTAGTAATTCACTGGTTATTCCGGATGCTCGCCAAATCAGAAAAAACCCGGAGGTGATTTGATAAGGACAGGGCGATTGTATTGTTCCACGTATAGTGACTTGAATATTGAGATTACATCGCAAATCCAGATCTCGGGCCTCTCATAGATGCTTGATTAAATCAAGACCGCAAATTTAATCTTCTCATTTTATCTGAATCACTTTCAGATCAATGTCCAACATTTGGATCAAGATCAGATTACTTCTCTACTGAGAGGAGCCACTAAAATCCAGACCCGTTTCATCACTCCCTAGGAATGGAAGTGTCATGGTTATACAATCGTTTATGATCACATCACCCTCAGGTATTGCCAATACCTGTACATCCTGCATACTGGAAGACTCAGAACAAACCCGAAGTATTAGATCAACTTTATATTGTCTACTTCAGGGTTTTATCAGTAAGTTTCTCATTTTGATCATTGGGAGTTGGTATCGATCATATATTTTCCAAAAGCATATATCATACCTAGGTCTTGATCATATACTTTACAATAGTATATATCAAACCTTCAAATTTAGTCAAGCTTCCAAAGCGAGACGAACGTGCGCAAGAAATTTGATTCTTCCCAATATCTCATGAGTGAGCTCATGTCTTCCGATTCAGTAGTGAACTTGTATGATTCCTTTGAGAGATCGTACTACTCATATGCCCTTATGTGCACACCAACATGCCGATGTATAGACCTTGGTTAGGTCATCAACCTATTGGTCTGCCAAATGTACATACTTATACATATAGTAACACATCTGTCTCTGGTCAGAGGATGTGTGCCTATATCATGACAGCATACGATATAGGACTTCGGTTATCTCGATCTCGTTAAATCAACTCTTTGACCTAACTAATCTGACACCTCTGAATCTCTTTTCCTATGTAGAGGACCTGCATCAAGAGGTCGGTTAGATATCAGCCTAACTGAGAAAGGATTGGCATCTCCTACTCAGGCCGGAGATCATCTCTTAACAATCATTTGATGGTGCTTGATGAGTCCTCAATCTAACTCATCAGATATTCATCTAAGCACCATCCTCTATGATTCAATGATTGAATTAACAGATGTATGGTCATTAAGATGGCCATGGTTATAACCCTAATTGTACTAAGGGACATATTATGCAAATTATTTATTCTTCATTTCAGATCAGGGAATGCTATTTGCAATAACATTTATTGCATAATGGCTCGCCGTGGGCTTGCATGTTTAACAAGGAGATCCCTGATCTTGCTTGAGATATAATGGTAAAGTGATTAAGGGAATGAACATTCAGTGTTGACAAGGCAAGACAACTTTGATATAAAAATTCCTAAATCAAAGTAATATATATTTATATATATTTATGCAAATTTTCTAATTTCAGATATTCCTTCATTAAACCCACTCAATTCTATATTCAATATGACCAGTAAAATATCATGGATTGGATCCATGATCAAAATACTGTACTTGCAGCTGGACAGATATTGTATGTCATTTTAGTATGCAAGTTTCCTCGTAACAATGAGGAATGGCAATTAAAAAGATAATAGGTCTACAACCCTAAGGTTTGTATGTCTCCATAGTCTTGATTTCTCATCAAATGTACTTTGGAAGTATCATGTTGATGAAGATCGTAATTGTCAAAATTATCCTTATAAAATCTAAGACGATGTTCTGGCATACATATGTGCTCTCAACATTTAATCATGAATGAAATGGTTCACTGCATTATGCAGAAGGGTGGCTAAATATGAGGAGATGCACTCAAAATATTTTGAGTACCTACTTGAACCTAAGTTTTTTAAGAGTTAAGATGTATGTATATATGATGAGTGTCATCATTCTACTGTCTATACTCAAGTCATTCACGAAGCTTTATAATATTCATATTGTATGAATTAAATGAAGCATCTATAGGTGTTGAATTACTCTTTTATTGAAATCTTTTGAATTCAACATAAGAGATCCTTTGTCTTAAGCAATGGTTGTTTATAGATAAAGAGGGCGCAATGGAAACATGGGTAGGACCCAAGTAAGAAGGAAAGTCGAAGAGTTGACTATACTTCTGTGACTTCCATATGACACCCAAAGAGTTGGATAAATGCCAATACTGCAATAAGTCGATGTATTGATAGTGTGACTATCTAGTCTATCTATGATCCTTAGAGAAGGACTCGGATAGTGCATCGGAATAATCTACATCTACATTTAATCATTGAAATTGACTTTCTTATATGATAAGATCAAAGTCTAATAATTGAATCTCATTCTTCTACTAACACGAAATTGGTATCATATGTTTTAGAAGACTAGAAATTTGATTTTAAGGTTAAATAGTCATCCACATGGATATTGATGCAATTGTTGCAACAATCACTATTGGATAGATAGACTTCTTATTTTCAGTGGGAGAGCCCTTAGAATTAGAGAATGTCTCTATGACCTAGATATTAGAATACACTCATTGTTTATTTCTAAATGTTGGAAATAAACATGAGTTCTGGAATAGACCTATCATAAAGAGTTGTGATGGATATATTTCAAATAGTAATCTAACATCTAATGGACTCTACTCGATTAGAAAATTAATGAATGTATCATTAACATTTCTAATACTAAAAATTAAACCTTTAAAGGTCAATAGGAGGATGAAGATCATATAATAATGATATGGCATCATCGCTTGGACATATGTCTGTTGATGAGATCAGTAGACTAGTAATAGATGAAGCTTTAGAATGTCTGGATTTTCAAATCTTACATACTTGTGAATATTGTATGCAAAGTAAAAATATCCAATATACCCTTCTATGGGAATGGTGTAAGATGTCAAGGTATTTAGGGTCTCATACATATTGATGTATGTGGATCATCTGTATCATAATAAACATTAATGATATGTGATATCATTCGATGATTATTTATGATATGAATTCTTCCCTTCATCTTAAAATGCTTTCAAATGTTCAAAGATTTCATAATTTTGGTTTAGAACCAAAGTTTGAAGGAAGAAGAAAATAAATTTACTCTAACCTAGGTAGCAAATACATATTAGATGAATTCGAAGAATACCTTATGGAGAAAGGAATATCATCCCTTTCTCACTCCTCATAATGTACCTTAACTCAATAGAGTCGTAGGGAGATACAATTGAATCATGTTTGACATGATTTGTTCAATGACGAATATTAGCATATTTACCTCTTAGTTTCCAAGGTATATATGTTGTAGATACTAAAATATATATCCTTAATGAGATTCCATGCAAGTAAACTGGAATCCAGCACAAGAGAGTGCTACTTCATTATGAAAAATAAAGGATGGTATTGGATACCTACTTTATGACCTTGAGACTCTTAAAAGATTTCATCTCTAAGGATATGATTCTTAGAGGTTGAGACTCTTGAGAATCAAGATGAAAATGAAGTACAGGAACTCGTTGAATATTGAGAAGATAATGAGGCTCCTGAAATCAGAAACTAAAAGGACAATTAAAGATGGAAAACTAATACCTCTTCAATTGAGTTTGAGGATGGATTCCATGTGTCAGAGAAAACTGACAATGATCGAACTTCATGTGATGAAGCTTCTAAAGATCTTATCATGGAAAGATGGATGTTAGAAAAAAAGTCTAAAGTAGACTTCATATACAAGTTTTGTATATGGACCCTCGAGGATCCACCTATAAGGGTAAGACCCATTAGGTTAAATGGATCTTCCAGAGAAAGAGGGAAACTGATGAGAAGGTAGAGACCTTCAAAGCACGGATCGTATCCATAAGATACACACCAGAAAGAAGACATTGCTTGTGATGAGACTTGCTTTCTAATGACCATGCTTAAATCCATCAGAATATTTCTAACTATAGCTACACAACTTGACTTTGACATCTTCAAGATGGAAGTCAATATTGCATTCCTTTATGAATACTTCTCCGAAGTTATTCATATGAAGTAGCCCCAAGGCTTCATAGTTGAGGAAATAAAAGTGTGCAAGATAAGGAAGTCCACCTATGGACTCAAACAATTGATGTCCGAAAATATCAAAATTGGCCAAGATGTCAATTATGATGACATACTTTAATTTTTTTGGATATTTTGGATGCAAGATAAATATTCTATGAATTTATGAACCCAAATGATGTCACGTTCAATATTTAATTATAATAAACATTAAACCTATTAATTTTCAAAGAATAAAATTATCCAAGATCTATCGCTAGATGATTGATCTCAAAAAAATCCTCAACCTCAAAAATACTATATTTAATACCTATTAAAAATTAAAGATTGAAATATTCAAAATGATTTTTAGAGGGCGAACCATGCATGCAAATGCAAATCTTTTTGGGCATGATGTTAATTACAATTAATTCTCTAATCCATGGATTTTTGGCAATTTTCAGAGCAATGGTTAATTACTTATGAATTTTGAGGCACGAGATGGGAAAAATATGCAATTTTTCGTGAGATTATTAATTAATAATTAACCACAATCTAGAAAAAAATGCCACAAGAATGCCATATTGTTGAGAATTAATTGTAGAACATTATGCTAATTTTCAAATAATAAAAAGACGCAATAATGTAGCTCAAATTATAGATGGAAGTCAGGGGTCTTTTGCAATTACAATAATAGAATAGAAAAAAATGTTGAGCAGGGACTTAAGATGAGTTACCAGGCCCGCGAGGGGGGTGAATTGCAAAACTTCAAGGAAGGCATGTGTGTGGCACGTGCCGTCTTGGGCGGCTAGTCTTGGAGGCAGTTATGCGAGACGGAAGGGTACTTCTCGCAAATATTCCCAGGTAGGGGGTATGGGTTACGTGACTTCCTCGAAGTCTATGCATGGCGAAGTGGAGGGGGTGGTTGAATGTAACCTGGCCATTGAAGGTGGAGGAGGCGAGTCGCCTCTATTGTGGGAGGTGGTGGAGAGTGGGCTCTTGGAACTCCCAAGAGGCATCGATGAAGGGGAGGAGCCCAGCTCCTTTAGTGTCTTGGAGGGAAGGCAGTGAAACTCCGAGAACCTATGGTGGTCGACATGCGTCGCTACGACACATGTGGTTCTTGTTGTCGACGATGTTGTAGAAGCTCATGCTGTCGGAGTCTACTGCGAAGGCAACGGGTCACGACAGAGTAGATGAAGATGGAGATGGAAGTTGGAGGCATTATCGAAGATGTATAGGTGGAGGATGAACATTGCGAAGGGGGAGGAGTATCTCGAGAATAAAGATGGAGGCTTGACTGCTGCTAGAAACGGCTGGAGCAAGAAGATAGCTCTGCGGGAGGTGTAGCGTTGCAACGAGCCAAGGTAACTCAGATTCATCGGAGTAGAAGGAGAAGAGGCGGTGCTATCACCGCCGCATCTTCTGATTGTAAGGCTAACATCGGATGAAGATAAAGGGGCGGTGGTCGAGGTTAAATAGGAATGAAGTAAGGGTGAATAGGCCGGCAGCGAGATTCGTGACGGCAACAAAGATGGAAGGAGGGATTCGATGATGATCGGAGAGAGATTTGAGGGGGCAATGCACGACCATTTGGGAAGGTGTTGACAAGATCAGATCAAGGAAAAGATGGGGTTTGAAGGATCCAGGATGGAGGGTGGCCGCAATATACAAGGGTGGGCGGCGCCGTGATTCACGGAGGAGGCACATGATGGTTGGCCATAGATGGAAAGTGTAGGAGGGCGGAGATTCGCAGGCGGCGCCGCCTCTCGATTCGGAAAGGGAAAGGAGACTAGGAAGGGGGCGATCTCTAGGTCATCCGATCGGCCGAGATCGGACGGTCCTAGATATGCCATGTGGAGGCTATTTATTTATATTTTTTAAATTTTTTTAATTTTTTTAAATAAAACAAATTTAAAAAGCTCAAAAATGGTCGTGGCACCTCTAAAAAATTCGAAAATAAATTATAAAGATAAATAAAAAATAAATAGCAAATGACCCCGAATCAAAAACTTTTCTTTACGAAAGTTGCTTGTCTCGATAAGATCTACAATGTTCATAAAGACACCAAAATCAAAATCATTTGCATAAAGTGTTATTTTTGGGGTACTCCTTGTACATAGAATACCTTTATTTTTGGGTTTTATATTTTTTTGTTATTTTTAAACCAGATAAAAATCTGAAAAAAATATGATAAAATCAAAGATAAATATTTACACATTAATCTATTTTTTTTATTAATTAAGAGAATAAAGAAATAAAATAAAATACAAAAACTGCACTTTTTGTACAGACAATTAGTGAAGACTCAGACTCAGTTAGTTTCTTTGATTTCAAGTTCATTTTAGATTTGAATTTTTAAACATTTTTATTAAACTTTTATGAAAGAAAATAAATGAAAAAAAATAAAATAAAATGAGTCAATTATGTACATAAAATAATAAGTCAAAAATCGCTAAAATACAAAATGTACAAAAGAGGCCCAAAAACCAACTTTCACATATGAGCTCCAATTCACTTGAACCTGGTCTTGTTTTGAATGTATTTAAATGTACATTAGTTCAAAAGTGATTAGGATTAAATCTGATACTGGATGAGGAAGATATCGAGGTTTTAATCTGGGAATCCTGTAAGTAGGGTTTGGGTTTTTGGTCCACTTATTTAGGTTAGTGATTTTTTTTTTGTTTTTCATTATTCTTGTTAGTAATATATACACAATGGAGTGGTAATAGTGTAGCTTCATTTCATCATATTCACTTTCATTAAATTTTTCATAATTATTGCATTTTGTTTGCATGAAAAATTGCATAAAAACCGCCAAAAAAGTTTGCATTTATCATTTGTGCATCTTAAGATCGAAAATTCCAAAAAAAAATATATTTGCATTCGTCGTTGGATTAGGTTTATAAGAAAAATGAAATTTGGCTTAAATTATATTAAGTTTACATTAAAATGAAATTTGTGCATTGGCATTTTTATTGCATAAAAAAATTACAAAAAAATCGCACTTGGAAAATCGTGATCTAATTCATCTATTCTGATTCGAAGTTGTTCCTTTACCTCCTTGAGTCGACGCTGGGGCTTGTCCAGTTTGAAAAAATATAAAACCACATATTAATTAGTTCATCGATTCTTCTATTCGTACGGTTAATTTTTAATCGATTCGAATTTATCTGACTGCAACGAAATTGTTAATTTGATACTATTAAAAGGATAAATTCGGAACAACCAGTATGATATATGATTTTGGAAAGTATATGATCGATACCAACTCCCAATAGTCAAATGAGAAACTTAATGATAAAACCCTGAAGTAGACAATCTAAAAGAGATCTAATACTTCGGGTTTTCTGGGTCTTCCAGTATGCAGGACGTATAGGTATTAGGAATACCTGAGGGTGATGTGATCATAAACGATTATATAACCGTGATGCTTCCATTCCTAGAGAGTGATGAAACATGTTTTGATTTTAGTAACTCCTCTCAGTAGATAAGTGATATAATCTTGGTCCAAGTGTTTGACAGAGGTCTGAATGTGATTCAGATGCCATGAGAAGATAGGATCTACTGCCTTGATTTAATTAAGCATCTATCGGAGTTCCGTAAGATCTGGATTTGAGATATGATCTCAATATCCAAGTCACTATACGTGGAGCAATACAATCGCCATGTCCTTATCTCCAAGTATTCGTTGAGAAAGCGCATCATCCTTGAAAGAGTTCATGGATAATTTAATTGTTGATACATGTATCAGAGCATTGAGAAAATGGATAATTAATAGTGATTTAATTATCATGAATAATATGAATTTGATTCATATTATCTAAGATAATTAAATGTGATTTGATTATCAAAGATGTTAATAATGTGAATGTGATTCATATTATTTGGGCACATGAGAATATAGATCCAAGATGATTAAATGTGATTTAATTATCATGGATATTGAATAATGTGGATATCACTATCCATATTAATCATATATATTATAAATGTGATGTATAATATATAAGAGAGAGCCATTTATAACTTACATTTGTTAGTTAAATGTTGATGTGAATTGGATTCACACTGGACAATTAATTGAAAATGTAATTTACAATTTATTTTGGGTTGTGAATGTGATTAATAATTTTCCAATGGCAAGTTTGCAATATTCACAAAATAATTATGAATTATTTTTGTAGAATAATTTACAATGAGTGTTGTTGTAAATCTTGGAGATTTCCATGGAATAATGTAATCTCATGAGATTACATGAGATTGCCACCAACTCCCATATTATGGAAGGAGGCAATCTTCATTCCATAATCTCCATGCTCAATTGATTTATTTTGATATTAATTTGTATTGATTTTTCAATATATATCTAATATAAATTAAACTAATTATTGTTATATTTTTACAACAAAATCTTGGCCATTGAAAGAAACACAAATTAATCTCATCCATTGGATTTATGTGTGCATGGATTGGGATCCACGAACTCCCAAAATTCTATATAAGAAGAGGCACCCTTGATCTTCAAAGTTACACAATAATAACAACAACTTCTCTCTCTCATTCTCTACACATACTCTCTCTCTCTCTCTCATTGTGGTCATCCACCATGAAAGCCCTAGACAGAGTCACCATTGTCCCAGCATCGTCATTATATTGTCGGATTGTTTACTCGTGGATCTTCGTCTCCTTCAGTACACCTCGCTCGTGAAGAAGACGTCGGATCTCGTATGACGAGATCAGGAGATTCGCCGCTTGGATCATCAACATGGATTGCTAAGAGCATGTGTTTCATCAACGCGCTCGCAAGCGTCTCCTCCTTTGGATCAGACTTGAGACGGGAGGTCTCTTCATTTTGAGACTCGATCGCAACCATGCTTCAAGAGGTAAACCTAATACTTGTTTGTGGTTTAGATGAAACTGTCAAGAAGTGTTATTGGATCATGTGGTTTTATCGCATGAAAATTTTTAAAATTCCGCTGCCTCGAGCGACTAGTGCTACTAGTCACTCCCGATCGCATATGATGCAATCCTCACTCTTCCGTGATGCGCTTAAGGATCTTCCCATATCCTTCAAGGTTATACAAAATGGTTTTTGACTCAGATCTAGTCCAAATCTGAAAATAACACCTCATACATATAGATACACTACCCAAAACCCATGATGTGAAATGTGTGTGAATCCAACAACAAAAAGAGGATAAAACCATACCTATGGGAACATTCTCCCATGAACTTCCTTCTCCCAGGATGAGAGTTCCACAGTGTTTTGTCGAGTACAAGCGTATCCATGACAGTCTCCTTTCTGAGCTCTTCAAAATGACGTACTTAGATATTCGAATGGTGGCCGAAATTTCTTTATGTCGATGTATCTCCGACGAGAAGAGAGGAGCTCGAGCAAAAGCTTGGGTGGGTATGGTTTGCCAAGTCCCCCCCCTCCCTCGTACAGGCTCAACTCAAATGTGGACCCAGATCTGTATTCGGATCTAATAGCTACAACCCGGTCGTCTTTTGTGCATAACTCTCTCATACAGCCTTTGATTTCAATGTTCTTTGGATCATTGGAAAGATCTTAATGAGCACTAGAAGATAGAGTAGCATTTTCCTGATTTGGGTACGAGATCAAGTCAAAAATCAAGTTTTATTAAAATCGGTTCTAAGGGGTCTTACACTAGTCAACCAGAAGTATATAGATGTCTAATCAATTCTCTTCTCTATCTAACTACGAACAAACCCAATATATATTTTAACACATGTTTAGCTGCATGTTTTCAGTTGGAACCTAAAGAAATTCATCTAAAAGCCATAAAAAAGTTTTTTCTTATGTTTTAGGTTTATTTTATACTAAGACTCATTGCATGGATTTATTTGCATATAGAGATGCTGACTGTGCTGAAAGTTGCTCTGATAGAAGAAGTACGAGTGCCACGTAGCAATTCATGGGGAATGACCTTATATCTTGGTTTTCTAAAATAAAACTTGCAGAACTTTCAACTATTGAAGTAGAGTACATAGTTACCTCATTAGCCTATTACCAACTACTCTAGATGGAAAACTATTCCTCTGATTTTGGTTTGAGCTTCAGCCAAAATTGTATCTTCTCTAATAACACTACTTATAATAATCTAGATAAGAAGCATGTTAGTCATTTTAGAATGAAACATATTTATGTTAGACATCATTTTTCATGAAAAATATTGTAAAAAGGGACATATGTTTCTAATACATTTCCACAAACAAGCAACTAACATAAGTTTTGACTAAACCCTTAGCTGGACCACGATTTGAGAAGATTATAAGAGATTTAGGGTTGTTTAATTTGAGAGATATTTGTCGGACTAGTTTTCATGCAAAAGGGATTCTCAAAATTCACTAATCATCACATAAACTTTGATCGATCACTCAGGATGTCAGATCGATCATGTCTTATCAATCACTGAATAATCATAATCGATCATTTTGGGCATATTTGAATTTCATTTCAAAATTAAAATTGTATAAGATCAATTTTTAGG